>OY821790.1:10255000-11455000 GCA_963682175.1 Triglochin maritima | reverse complement strand
CTTTTCCATCATTTACAGTCTCCTTCTCTCTCCTCTTTCCACTTCTCGCTCTAATTCACTCTATCCCATTCTCCAATGCACTCCGCCTCCTTATCGCTCTCCTTCTCCTTCTCTCCTTATCTATTGTTCTCTCTACTTCTCCATCTCTCCTCCTTCTCCTTGCCTTTCTAACTCTCTCCCCCTCTATCCGCCTCTCCTCTCTCTCCTCTCCTTCTTGCTCTCTCTTTGTTTCCCCATTGCATTCTCTCTCGTCCTACACTCTCCTTCCCTTTCTCCCCTCCTTTTCCTTGTTTTTCACTCTCTTGTTGCCCCGCGCTCTCTCCTTCTCACTCCTATCTCTGATTCTCTCTTCCCTTCTATCTTCTCTCTCATTATCCTTCACTTTTCATCTTCAATCTCCTTCCCTCTCTCCTTGTCCTCTACTTCAATACCTCTCCATCTCTTTCCCCTTTTCCTTGTCCTTCTCTCTTCTTCCTGTCTGTCTCTCCCTCGCTTAACTTCTCCTATTGCTTCTCTCCCTCTCTCTCCTTATTCCTCCCATCCCCACTCTACTCCCTATCTCCCCTCCATCTTCCTTCTTCCCTCCTCCATCTCCCCCTACTTCTCTCTCCTTGTCCATCTCTCTCTCCCCTCCTCTCTCACTCTATCGTACTTTCTCGCACTCCTCCTTCTTCTCTCTCCTCCTCCATTTCTCCTCTCCATGTCTCCTTCTGGCTCTCCTCTCCTCTCACTCTTATTGTCCTTATCCGTCCATAATCCAAAAAAGTTAAGTCCGCGGGGTATGCTAACATGCATATCCAGCGTCAACGCTATATAAGAGTATTACATCACTATAGGATTAGTAGTTATTACATCATCGGGTCTCCTCTTCCTTCTATCTCTCCTTCTCCTTGACTTTCTCCGTCTAGCTCACTTACCGACTCCCTCACTCTTTCTCCGTCCCTCATTTTCCTTTATTTACAGTCACCTTCTCTCTCCTCTCTCCACTTCTTGCTCTAATTCACTCTCTCCCATTCTCCGTTCCACTCCCCCTCCTTATCGCTCTCCTTCTCCCTCTCACCTTCTCTATTGTTCTCTCTACTTATCCATCTCTCCACCCTCTCCTTGCCTTTCTCACTCTCTCCCCCTCTGTCCGCCTCTCCTCTCTCTCCTCTCCTTCTAGCGCTCTCTCTGTCTCTCCCACTCTCCTTGTTTCCCCATTTCCTTCTCTCTCGTCCTACACTCTCCTTCTCTCTCCCCTCCTCCTTGTTTTTCACTCTCTTGTTGCCCCGCGCTCTCTCCTTCTAACTCCTCTCTCTGATTCTCTATTCCCTTCTATCTTCTATCTTCTCTCTCCTTATCCTTCACTCTTTGCCTTTAATCTCCTTCCCTCTTTCTCCTTCTTCTCTACCTCAATACCTCTCCTTCTCTTTCCCATTTTCCTTCTCTTTCTCTCTTTTCGTCCTATCTCTCTCTCCGTCGCTTGCCTTCTCCTCTTGCTTCTCTCCCTCTCTCTTCTTCTCCTCCCAATCTCTGCTCGTATCCCTCTCCCCCGCTCATTCTTCCTCCTTCCCTCTACTTCTCTCTCCTTGTCCATCTCTCTCTCCCCTCCTCTATCACTCTCTCGGTCTCCTCCTCCTTCTGTCTCGTCCTCCTCCTTCTCTATCTCTCCTCTCCTCGTCTCCTTGTCTCTCTCCTCCCCTCTTACTCCCATTGTCCTTCTCTCTCTCTCCTTATCTACTCACCCCTTCTCCTTCTCTCCGTGTACCCTTATTCTTTTCTCCCTCGTTCTCCTTCTCTCTCCTTGTTCTATCTCTTGTTCTCCTTCTCATCCCCTTCTTCTCGTCCACTCTCCTTCTTCTCCCTCCTCCTCTTCCTCCTTCTCTTTCTCTCATCTCTCTCCTTCTGCTTTGCTCATCCTTCTCTCTCCTTCTCCCTTTTCTTTTCCTCTCCATCACCATCACTCTCTCTCACTCCTCTGGTTCTCCTTCTCTCTTTCTATCTCCCTTTTCTCCTTCTCTCTATTTCTCTCTCTCCTTACCATTTATCTTTACTTCTCCTTCTCCCTCCCTTTTTCCTTCTTTCCTACCCTTCCAGTCTCCTCTTCCTACTCTCTCTCCTTCTCCTTTTCATTGCCCATCTAGCTCACTTACCGACTCCCTCCCTCTTTCTTCCTCTCTCCTTTTTTTGCAAAGCAAAAGGGAGGCTTAACCTCTAAGATTTTATTATTAAAGTATTGTTTACATCTACAAAAATTTCGTTGAGTGCGTGGGTATATGCCACATGCATAACCGGCTTATCCCTACCACCTATTGAAATCACGTTAAGCGTAAGTAGTTTAAGGAACAATTACCTCTCATGAAACATCAGAAGTCGGAGTTAGTTCCAAGTGTCGTGAAAATGTCGCGCTTCTCCCTCATATTTCGCGAGTTTGGTAGCTTGATCTCCCATGCACCGGATTATGTCTTTGACTACAGCAATGGTAGCTTTCGGTTGCTGCCTCTCGCCCTCGAAAATCCTATAGTTCTGCTCGTGCCACCATTCGTGTATCGTAGCACTTAACACCCTCCTTCGGACCACTCTCTAAAGTTGGCTTCCACTTGCCTGTGATAGTCGCATTACCTCACTCTCTAGATTGCTTGCGACACTTTGGTTGTGCTGCATGAGGCTAAGGAGGAACCTCCACACCTCCTTTGTGTATTGACATTTACAGAAAAGGTGCTCCATGTCTTCCTCTTGGTCTTGACATAGCACGCACGTTGGGTCGAGATTTACTCCTCGCTTTATCATTCGCCGCTTTGTGGGCAAACACCCCTTCAATGCTCTCCAAGCTGTGAGTGTGTGCCTCGGGACAACAAATTTGTGCCATACCATCCCTGCCCAAGGGGCTTTCCTGCCCGGTTTGCTCACCCAACTCCACACTTCCTTCATCCCAAGTGCTGCACTCGTTCCATTGGGTCGAACCAGTCTATCCATTCCTCCATGTATGCACACTTGGATTATCCTTGAGGAAACTTCTTCCATCCTGATGGATTGGGGGGAGGGAGGTTCTGTTGGCTTTTTGGCCTTAAACTTTGTTTTGATGATTTAATTAACCTAATCTTAATTATGATCATGTAGAGTAGCACACATATTGCAATTGCATATATATTGCTTTGTGCTAACCTCTACAGGCGATCAAGACTCGAGGAAGAAAGGAAAATCAAGTCAAGACATGTGATCAAGCTCGTTTGAAAACATGTATTTTGTATTTTCTTTGAGTCTTAGGAACTTGTGTAAATTGAGCAATACTTGAGCTAAAATCAACTTAAACACACACTAAGTTCCTTATAGAAGGAAGTCACACACGAAATTTCACATAATTTGGACTTCAATAGATCACCCAAAATTAGACCGGAAAACTCTAAACCTGAATCTTAACAGTCTGCCCACATTCGGTCAACCGCAACAGGCCGTTCGGTCGACCGAGTGATCAAGTATCCTGTTTGTGTTTTCATTACCCGGTTTCGGTGGACCGTGTATCCACTTTCGGTCGACCGCGTGAACTTATTTTTCCGACCGTTAGTTTTGTCGTATATACCCAACGGTCGTATTCGTATTAAACCAAAAATACCCCAAATACATTTCATGTATCGGTCTACCGAGGACCTTGATCAGTCGACCGAATATACGTCTCTTGACAAACCCAAACCTACTGGTGCAAATCGGTCGACTGCTAGACCTTGTTCGGTCGACCGAATAGATCATTGTTTGTCAACCCTAAGTGCCTGGTGCAAATTGGTCGACCGAACCCTTTTCGGAGTTCGATCGTTCACTTAAATGTACCTAAGTCGTAACGTTGGGCGGTCGACCGTTACCTAACCAGTCGACTGAACTGAGTTCAAAACTGCCTAACGGTCGACCATTCATCCCGATCCGGTCGACCAAATTAACTCAGAAATGCGTCCTACAGGTTTCTGTTTTGTGTATCTTACACCAACTCATACCCAATCAACCTCAACGGCTCTATTCTCTCTAATGCCTATATAAAGAGTTGTAAAATCCATTTTAACACAACTCTCCCACACATATTTGTCCCCAACATTAGAGAGAAGATCCAAACACTCAAAAGCTCAAAACCTTCCACACTTAGTGATCAATTCCATATTCTACTCAAGTGTGCTCAAGTTTAGAGAGAGTTGTTCCACTCCAATTGTTTGTCAAGGAAGCAAGGGTCTTGGTGAAAGCCCAAGACACAAGTATAGACTTCGGTGAGAGCCCGAAGTGATCCCTCTCGGATTGTGAGAGGAGTAGCAAAGCTCGGCGAGGGTTGTTCGCGAGCTTGAAGATTGTAAAGGCGTTCTCTCCCGGCCCGGAACGGGGATTGGTTAGTGAAGTCGTGGGCGGAGCTCGGTGATCCGAGCGGAGTATGGAAGAGTGGACTAGGAGCCGGGGTGCCGAACCTCTATAAAAATCCCCCGTGTCGATTTTGGTTTGCATATTCCTTCCCTACTTGCTTGTTTTATTTAAATTCCGCTGTGCTTATCTTTGATACTTAAACAAGTAGGTAATTAGGGTTAAAAGTGATTAGCATAGCCGACCCACACGATCCCACAGGTTCCACAACCCTTGTCTGATGAAGTACGAAACTTTAACGTCCCATGGAAACCCCATCTCGTAGTGAAGCTGGTCACCCCAGCTTTTGTATTGAAACGGTTCACCACACCATGGAAATTGGAAAAACCAAATCTCTTCCCCATTTCCCACCTCATATTGGAAGTGTCTTCTAGCAATATCTTGGACTCGCAGCAGCCCACGCCATGCCCATGAGGAGGTAGGTGGTGGTCTTGCAAGCCAAATGGAATGGTTCCTTAGGTATTTTCGCCAGACACACTGTGCCCAAAGTGAAGTGTTGTCCGCCACCACAAGCCAAAACAGCCGGAGAAGGCCCGCATCATTCCACTCTGTAAGCCTCCATAATCCGAGGCCTCCTTTGTCGTTTGGAGTACATACATCCTTCCATGCTACCGCAACCCACTTCTTATCCCCTCCCCAAATAAAATGGCACATAATGCTGTCCAATTCATGAAAGACGCTTCTTGGTAGAAGAAACGCCGAAGTCCAATAAAGGCTGAAAGAAGTAAGAACGCTCCGTACCAGCTCCACTCGCCCGGCCATAGAAAGGAGCTTTTGTTGCCATGTTGAGAGGCGAGCCTTGAGCTTGTTTATCAATGGTACACAATGGGATCTCTCCATTCTTCTGGAGAATAATGGCAGCCCAAGATACACCACCGGAAAAGCCTTGCGTTCCATCCCAAGGTGTGCTTCAATCCATGCTCCATGCATCACATCTTCCCCCATGAAGACCTGACTCTTCGAAGTGTTAAATTTCAGAACCGTGCTTGCTGTGAATTCCTCTAGAATAATTCTAATGGCCCGAGCATTTGCTTTGGTAGCCCTGGCAAAGAGTAGGACGTCGTCAGGAAACAAGAGGTGTGACACGATGGCATCACCACAAGATAAAGGCTCTTGTTTCTTTTCCATGACCGCCATTTTCCCAATTTCACTCAACACCTGCATGCACATCACAAACAAGTAGGGGGCTACGGGATCACCTTGTCGTAGACCATTTCTAGCTCGAAACAGCATGGAGTTAGCCCATTCACTGTCACCACAAACGATGCCTCCACACAAGCCAAAATCAGCCATCTCCACTTATCCAGGAAGGGAAATCTCTTTAACACATGATCGAGGAACTCCCAAGACATTGAGTCATAGGCTTTCCTGATATCAAGCTTTATGCACATGCGTCCTTTCGCCTTCTCAAGGTGTAGGTTGTGGCAAAGCTCGTGTGCAAGAAGAATGCTATTACTAATTCTTCGTCATTGAACGAAAGCGCTCTGATTTTCCCCTATCAGCCATGGTTAGATCCTCTTCAAGCGGTTGTCAAGGACTTTGAATGTGAACCTATACGTCATATTGCATAAACCAATGGGCCGGAAGTTCTCCACCACCGTCGGTGCCTTTTTCTTCGATATAATCGTGATTGATGTATTGTTCCATTGCGTGAGGACCCTTCCACTATCCAAACAAGACGCAACAGCCTTTACCATGTCCCTCTTGATTATACCCCATGCTGCCTTGAAAAACATTGCATTGAAACCATCGGGCCTCGGTGCTTTATCAACATTGGCGTTCAACATGATATCTTGTAGTTTTTTTAGGTCAAACTTCCGTATTAAATCAGCCCCCTCCTCCGTTGTAATTTGTGGTAGAATAATGGAATGTTTAAGGGGTTGCACCTGAAAACCATGAGCAAACAAGTTAGAATAAAAAGACCGGAACGCTTCCTAGATGTCGTTCTCATCCTCCACTTGACTATCCCCCTCTCCCAGTCACCTCACTTGATTGGTGGCTCTCCTCACTCTAAGATGCGCACGGAAGAACCTAGTGCTTCGGTCCCCCTCTTTCAGCCACTTTACTTTGGATTTTGTCGTATAATGGACTCCTCCCAAGCAAGGACCCAGGCAAGTGTATCCTTTGCTGCGTTTTTACCTTGAGCTAGCTCGCCAATGCTAGGGTGATTTAGCCTTTGCCTCCTCACTTGCTCAAGAGAATCCCGAGCCTCTCCCACCTTATTTGTAACATTTCCAAAGGTGTTCCAACTCCACTTGATTAGTGCCTTCTTGACTTCGGTCAGCTTCCCAACCATACAAAACATGGGTGTACATTTCACATATGTAGCCCAAGCTTGTTGCACAACTCCACCAAATTCCTCATGATCCGCCCAATGGTTCTCGAATCTGAAAATCTTCTTTTTCCTCCGTTCGTTTCCTTCCGTTTTCATGGCAAGCATGGTGTGATCACTCAAGTCCTTCTCACCAACAACGTAGAAAGAATTGGGGAACACCTCGAACCATGCATTGTTCATTAATATTCGATCAATCCTTGTCTCGATGCATGCACTTACCTCGGATGAGTTGGACCAAGTGAAGTCATCTCCCGTTGAAGGCATCTCTAGTAGTTGAATGGTGTCAAGACACTCATTAAATTCCTGAATTGCCACCTCATTTCCAACAGCTCCACCCTGCTTTTTGGTAGCCTTCCGAATGCAATTAAAATCACCCCCAAGCAGCCACGGTCGCTCCCTATGAGGTGCAACTTCATTTAGATCTCTCCACAATGCTCTCCTCTGCACATGCCCATTTTGTCCATATATAGCCGTGAGAGCAAAATTAGTGTCGTCCTTCCTTTAGCTCCCAAGGAAATGGAGTAGTTGAGTTGATTCGAACGGAACTCTCAAGTCTACCAGCTGGTTATTCCATAACACTAGAATTCGCCCCGAGTCCACGACCTTGCATTTTGACATCCAAGCATGAGGCCAAATTGCTCGCTTGAATCGCTCAAGTTTTTTATACTTAACCTTGTGCTCCACAAGGCAAACCACATCCGTATTTACCTCCACTATTTGACCCCTGATCATGAGTGCGCGGCCGGGCCCGTTTGCACCACGCACATTCCAAATTCAGACATTCAAGGGTTCAAGGTGCGGGGTGACCCCCCTTCCCCTCCGCACGCGTATTTTTACTCCGACTACTTTTCCTCCCGGATCTGCTATGTGGTGGTGGCGAGTATACCTTCTTAATGCACGAGCCCTCCCACTCTTCTTGCTGCCTTTCTTTAGCTCTCTCCTTGTCTTGGTTCTCTGATTTTCGAAGTACATCAAACATTCCCTCACTTGGGTGACCGAAATTCTTTGTGCTCTCCTTTGTGCGTGCCACTTTAGTGGGTGAAGCCCAACCCACCTCCTCATGCACCAAAGAGGCTAGCCCACATAGCTACTCATGATCTCCTTTAGAGGTGCCGTTTTCCTTCTCAAGTCTTACACCTATTGCCTCTTGGTCTTGCGGGAATATGTCACATTGAACCTTTTCCTCATGAAGCC
This sequence comes from Triglochin maritima, assembly GCA_963682175.1. Lineage (NCBI taxonomy): Eukaryota > Viridiplantae > Streptophyta > Magnoliopsida > Alismatales > Juncaginaceae > Triglochin > Triglochin maritima. The sequence goes on along the minus strand of OY821790.1, from coordinate 11,447,097 downwards.
CCTCCTCCTCATGCACATCACGTGCCCTATCCCCATGCATGGGCATTTTGCTGAATGCACCTCCCTCCCCCACTTCATGATAAGAGCCCTCTAAGTTGTGTCCCTTGCTTGGAGTCATGTGAGCTTCTATTTTGTCTTTACCATGCTGAGTTGGTCTTTCCTCAGCAGCCTCTTCACACATAGGGCACTCAAAGCCCATCCCATTGGCTTGTCCCAAAGTGGACATATCACTTTCCTGCTCCACTCCACGTTTCCCTTCTTGGACACCAATAGGTGCACTCCCAATTGCACCCATTGCAGTAGTCATTAGGACCACTTCGGAGCCTCCCACTATGTCTCCTAAACTACGCCCTCTCATGTGACAAGGCATCACTTCATTGGTTGCCTCCAAAGAATTAGGAGAGCAAGAGAATGCCCTAGCCATGTGATTTTTCTCCTTAACATTTCTCTTAGCTTGCTCTCCACATGTCACCTCCTCACTAGCCCTCCCGTCCACATCACCACCTCTAGTGTCCAAGTCATCATCTCTTCCACCAGCCTCTCTCTCCCCACCTATACGACCAGCCCCTCCCATCTCCGGGACACCGATGGTGCTAGATTCCTCCCCACATCCATGGCTCACTCCCTCAACGCCCTTGTTTACACTCCTTTCAAGCCCATTTCCAGCACTCTTCCGAGACACAACAATCCACTTCTCAGCTTTTCCTTTTTGTTCCTCTCCTTGCTTGTTGATTATCCTCTTCTTAAGACATTTCTCCTCACCATGACCGAACTCCATGCAGTCCTTACAATACCCGGGCCTCCATTCATACTCCACTAGAACTCGATGTGTGTCGGTGCCTTCCACTTGGACCTCCACCCAACTCGGATAGGTGAAATCATGGGCCACTTCCACGTACACCCTTACATAGGCCAGCCTTCTCCCCAAAGTCGTGTGCTCATCCATGTATAGAGGTCTCCCAAGGACACTAGTAATGTTGCTCAAAACTCTTTGTGACCAGAATTGGAGGTCAAGCTCCAGTAGACGAATCCAAATGGGAACGGTGGTGATGTTTGCCCTTGTTAAGACCATATCCGGTGCCCACTCTTGAACAACAAGTGGAGAACCAGAAATGAACCATTGTCGCCCATCTAGCACACGTTTCCTATCGTCTCCAAGAGTGAAAAAGAAGAGGAGAAACCCTTGACTTCTTTTGATGACCTCCACGCCTCCAACCAAACTCCACATCTTGTTGAGGTGCTTCTCTAAAGTTGGCAAGTGTGGTATGAAAGCAATGAAATAACGAACTAAGACCTTATCCCACCTCTTCAAGGCTTCAACCACTTCCTGCTTGGAACATTTTGCCACCTTTTCTCCTCCCTTTATGGCCAGCTGGATGAACTCAAGGGTTGTGATGCCTTTGGGCCAGCCACAACAACTCGCTCCACTTCCTTGGGGGAGTTTTAGCACTCCCTAGCGGTGGTAGTTTCCTTTTCATTCATTCACAGTCTCCTCTCTCCTCTCTCAACTTCTCGCTCTAATTCACTCTCTCCACTTCTCCGTTTCACTCCCCCTCCTTATCACTCTCCTTCTCCCTCTCCCTCTCCCTCCTTCTCTATTGTTTTCTCTACTTCTCCATCACTCTTCCCTCTCCTTGCCCCTCTCACTCTCTCCCCCTTTGTCCACCTCTCCTCTCTCTCTCTTTCTCCTTCTCCTTCTAGCTCTCTCTCTCTTCGACTCTGCCTCTCTCCTTGTTTCCCATTTTCCTTCTCTCTCGTCCTACACTCTCTATCTCTCTCCCCCTCCTTCTCCTTGTATTTCACTCCCTTGTTGCCCCCACACTCTCTCCTTCTCACTCCTCTCTCTGATTCTCTCTTTCCTTCTATCTTCTATTTTCTCTCTCTTTATCCTTCGCTCTTCGTCTTCAATCTCCTTCCCTCTCTCTTCTTTTCCTCTACTTCAATACCTCTCCTTCACTTTCCCCTTTTCCTTCTCTCTCTTCTTCTGGTCTCTCTCTCCCTCGCTTGCTCGTCTCCTCTTGCTTCTCTCCCCCTCTCCTTCTTATCTATGCTCATCTCCCTCTCTCCGTCTCGTTCTCCCTCCATCTTCCTCCTTCCCTCCTCCATCTCTCTCCTTGTCCATCTCTCTCCCTTCCTCTCTCACTCTATCGTACGCTCCCACTTTCTTCCTTCGTCTCCCTCTTTCCTTCTCTCTCTACCTCCTCTATCTCTCATCTCCTCGTATCCTTCTCGCTCTCCTCCCCTCTCACTCCCATTGTCTTTATCTCTCTCTCCTTATCTACTCTCCCCTTCTCCTTCTCTCTATGTGTCCTTATTCTTCTCTCCGTCGTTCTCCTTCTCTCTCCTTGTCATCTGTCTTGTTGTCCTTCTCATTACCTTCTTCTCCTCATCTCTCCCTCTTCAGACTCCTTCTCTTTCTCTCATCTCTCTCCTTCTGCTTCGCTTGTCCTTCTCTCTCCTCCTCCCTTTTCTTTTCCCCTCTGTCACCTTTACTCTTTCACACTCCTCTCATTCTCCTTCTCTCTTTCGTCCATTTGCTGTTCGACCGAATGGTCATTTTGTTCGTTGAACCTGGGAGTTGACCATCTAAACAGTCGACCGTCCCTTGATTTGGGTTCGACCAAACGAGTGCAGTTAGTGGGAATCGGTCGACCGAGGGAGTGCCGGTAGAGGCGATTGCCCTGTGTTTTTGTGATTCGGTCGACCGGGACTTTTGGTTCAGTCGACCGTTTGTGTCCAGTTTTGCACTATAGAGGTGCGGTTGTTGTGGTTGTCCGTGTGGGCGCGAGTTGTGGTGACGATGTTCTTCCGGCGAGTGTGCTAGGGTGCACGAGAGTTGCGGTGGTTGGGTGAAAAAGCCTTGGAGCCCCGTAACTGTGTGAGAGCTTCGGTTGGCTGAAAAAGGCCTAAGGCCCAGCTTTGAATTTGTGGCGTTGCGGTGGTTGGGTGAAAGAGCCCTAGAGCCCTATAACTGTGTGAGAGCTAAGGTTGGTTGAAAAAGACCTGGAGCCCAGCTATTCTGTGCGAGGTTGGTTGAAAAAGACATGGAGCTCCGTAGTACGTTCAGGTTGGCTGAAAAAGGCCTGGAGCCTGAGCAGGGCCACGTGTTAAGGGTTTGTTGAAAAATACCTGGAGCCCTTGGACGTTTGGGTTGGTTAAAAAAGACCTGGAGCCCTTGGTTGTGTCGTGATAGCTGCGGTTGGCTGAAAAAGGCCTGGAGTCCAGCTTGGCGACGAGTGTGTGTTGCGGTGGTTGGGTGAAAAAGCCCTGGAGCCCCGTGATGGTGGTGTGTGTTGTGGTTGGGTGAAAGAGCCCTGGAGCCCAGCCTGTTGAGATGCTTTTCTTGTTAGTAGAACTGCATGCTAGGGTGCTTTCATTTCCTGCATTATAGAGTTTGGCATACGGGGTTTCCTTCTGGAAACTCAGGCATTGTTGCTTGTTTACTTTCAGACCGTGATCGGCGATAGGGGGTGCTTACCGAGGAGAGGAGCACCGCTACCGGATCCAGCTTTCTCTCAGTTGAGGTCGGGTGATTACTGTATCCGTTGTATAGTCTTTTGATGTAATCACAACTTTTGAAATACTCTGATGTTCATATATTATATATGTTGGTGCACATGTTTCCTGTTATTTCGTGATGTCCTCTGTTGATTGTGAGTTATAAAAAAAATTAATTCTTCCGCTGTTAGAGGATGTTACAGAGGTTGTATGAGACTATTTGGGCTAGGATACAACGTAGAGGATGTAAAAGAGATGCATTATGTTTATAGCATTCGTTTACCCGTGGTGGTGGAATGGCATACAACTCATCAACATTTTTCTCAACTTCGGTACCGGGGAGAGCACCTTGAGGATAGTTTAAATAAATGTAAGTACCCCGCGACTCGAAACGTAGAGTGTCACCTAACAATTCGGGAGAAATCCTATATTCAATCCCATTAATCATGGTAGTTAAGACTTGTTGATATGCGACTTTTCTAAGATTGCAATAGATTTTTTGCACTAAAAATAGATAATAATGTTTGGATGCAAGTGTCGTGTGAGAAAAGGTGAGCTTATTTGCATCTAAGTATGATTTTAAGGAAAAATTTGTGAAATCGGCTACCTCAACCTTGTGACAAGGGATGAAGGAGGCAACCAAGAAGACGTCATCCCATGCCATTTGAGCATCATCGTCGACCAGAAAGAAGGGAAAGAAATGTTGAACCATAGGATCCGAGCATGAGAAGACGAGGGTTGGGAGTCTTGTCTCTTTTTAGTTCGGCGTTCGGTGACCACCTACGGAGTACCATGTTTCTTGACGGACATATTTGAGTGACCCATTTGAGGAGGTGGTGGAGAACAGGAAAATGAAGGTGAAGATGGGTGGATGAAGGCAAAAGGAGTCGAATTATGGAGGAAAAATGGGTGTTGGACGGCCGGAATGGACGGGCGGTCGACCAGAAGGAGAGGGGTGGCCGGTAGGGTTTGAAGATATGAGAGTAAAAAATGAAACGATAGAAACGGTCGACCAATCGGGTGCACCGGTCGATCGAACAGTTAACAAAAAATAAAAACAAGTGATCTCACAGCGTCTGGATAAATACAGTCGGACAACGCGAGCGAGTTGGTCGACCGAAGAGGTAAAAGAGAAGAACGTGGGTAAGTACTGGAGAGATCCGGTCGGACGAAACACGCCACCCAGTCGACCGAACGATTAAAGAGAAAAAAATTGGGCTCGTCCTGGACTTATTAGGTCGGACCAAAGAGATCATTTGGTCGACCAAACCAATAAGGAGAGAAAGATAAACAATGCCTGGTGATTTTTGGTTGGACAAAAATGAATAGCGATCGACCGACAAACTTTAGGATCGTAAAGGACTCTAATTCTAATCACTTTTTAGGCTAATTACCTACTTGTTTAACAAACTGAGAATGCACAACGGAATTAAACAAATAAACAAGCAAGGAAGGGAAATATGCAAACCAAAATGAGAGGGAATTTTTATACAGGTTCGGCACCCTACCCGGATCCTAGTCCTCTTTGGCAAGCTCCGCTCGGATCACCGAGCTCCACTCACGCCTTCACTAACCACTCTCTGTTCCGGGCTAGGAGAGAACGCCTTTACAATCTTCAAAATCGCGAACAACCCTCGCCGAGCTTGGCTCCTCCTCTCACAATCCGAGAGGGACGCTTTGGGTTTCACTGAAACCTTTACTCGACTTTGACAGCAACAAACTTGAGTGGGACAATCACTCTCTACACTTGAGTACACTTGAGAAAGATAAGAATTGATCTTAAGTGTGGAAATTGAGGCTTGGAGTGTTTAGAATGATCTCTCTAATGTAGGAGGCAAATATGTGTAGGAGAGTTGTGTGAAATGGTGTTGGACGACACTATTTATAAGTTCCTAAGGTGTTATAGCCGTTGGGATTAATTGGGTAAGGGTTTGTGTAAGAAACACAAAATAGAAACCTACAAATTGCATTTCAGCATAAGTTCGGTCGACCGGATCGGGCAGAATAGTGTACCGTATTGCAACTTTGAACACGGTTCGGTCGACCGGTTAAGGAACAGTCGACCACCAAAGGCTATAACTTAGGTACACTTACGTTAACGGTCCAACAACGAGATCGGTTTGGTCAACCGTAAACTAACAGGCTCTACTGGGTTGGCGAAAGAGATCATGTTTGGTCGACCGATCCAAAGTCTTCGGTCGACCGAAAACATCCAGGCAGCTGCACAAATTGGGAGACTATAAAGTTTGGTCGACCGAACAGGTCCACGGTCGACCGATAGGCAAAAAGTATTTTGGGGTATTTTTGAATAATTCGAATACGATCGTTGGTATAATACGAGAAGTCTAACGGTCGGAAAATTGTTGTTACACGGTCGACCGAAAAGGTCTGGACGGTCGACCGAACGGATGGTAGGAGACACTAACTGGATAATTTGATCACTCGATCGACTGATAGGTTTGGTTTAGTCGACCGACTGTGGGCAGACTATTCAGGGTAAGTGTTAGTGTTTTCCGGTCTAAGTTTGGGTGATCTATTCAAGTCTAAATGATGTGAAATTTTGTGTGTGACTTCTATAGTAACCTAGTGTGTATGTGAGTTGATTTTAGCTCAAGTATGTTCAATTTACACAATGTTCCTAAGACAAAGAAATCAAGATTACATGTCTTCAATGTAGCATTAATACATGTCTTCACTTGATTTCCTTTCTTCCTTGAGTCTTGATCACCTGTAGAGGTTAGCACAATACAATATATATTCTATGCGATATTTTTGCTACTCTACATTGATTACAATTAAGATTAGATTGATTAAATCATCAAAACATAGATTAAGGCCAAAAAGCCAACAATGTCCCCCTTTTTTATGATAGCAACCTATATCATAATACTTGAAATTTTTAAGTGTAAACTATGCATATAAATGCTCCCCCTATGGATGTGCATAGTTTTTGTTTAATTGTTATCAAATTTCAGGTTACCCCCTTAATTATCTCTCCCCTTTAATATCCATCAAAGAAAACATAAAAGATTAAACATGGAAATTGAATGTCTTGTAATGAATTTGCTCCCCCTAAATTTTGCACTTCATTACTCTAAGTAAATGATACTCATTAAGCTCCCCCTATCAATATAAGTATGATTTTTCGATTAAGTTCAATTCTAATTCTCCTCTTTTAACATCAAGCAAAATATATCAATTATGGCATGTGATGTGTCAATTCCCCTTTTGACATCCATTTACAAATTTGACACTTAAGCAATGGATATGATTCAAATTTTAAGATATTCTATGAATGAATATATGGTATGTCAATTAAGCATATTAAGACCTAGACTGGAACCAATTTATTCAAAATTTTAGAGGATAAGAAATTATACCCACATTGAAGCTTGAATTGGTTCCAATCTCCATTCGGTGATGTAACCGGCGTTGAATTTGACTCTCAAACTTGCCCGGTCACCACCGATTTCCTCAACCTCCTACAAGTGTAGATTTAGGTACCCAAACAACTTTGGTTCCTTGAATGTTAGCTTTGGGAACCCAAACCATTTTGGTTTTAGGAGCCCACGCACTTGAAGAGCTATGCTTTACAATTAAGTGCTTTCCATTTAAAGTTGTATGAATTACGTGGTTTTTAACATATGAATCATTATATCCTAAACCATGTTTTGGGAAGGATTGCCTTTGACTTCCTAGAATCATATTAAGCATCTTAGTTCCATTAGTGAATCTTTCAAGATCTATTCTGAATTGCACATTGCAAGCTTGAAGATCTAGATGTTCACTATGACTAGGTGTTGCTTTTAAACTATCAATAGTTGATGCATTGTTTTCAAGTCTAGGAAGCACCCCATTCTTTCATTCATGCATGTTTCAATTTGGCTTTGGAGATCATTTATCAATCTTCTAGCATTCTTATTTTGTCACAAATGATGTCATATTGTTTAACTAAGTCATTAAATGCATTTTGAAGCTCATTATGTGTATATGTTTCATCATTTGCACTAGAATTTGAGCATAACTATAATAAGACTTAGTTGACCATGATCTAGTAGAACAAGAGTTAGAGGATGCCTCACTTCCTTCATCTTAAATTTCCATGTAGCAGATATGTGCATATTCCTTTGTTGATGAATTTGCGGTTGATTGGGATGAAGATGATGACGATGAATTGGCGGTCCCAGACCGCGGATTGGCGGTCCCTGTTGAAACTTTTGTGCTCCAACTCGTCCAGTAGCCTCCTCTTGATCCAAAGGTCCCCTGAAACAAACAAAAACTAAAAAAAAATAATTAAAACCACTCGAATCATCCAAATCAAAGTCTGGACAAAGCACCTCCCCGGCAACGGCACCAAAAATATGATTGATTCGTTTTATTTAAACCGCAAGTGCACGGCCATGTTGAAGTTGTGGCAAATACGGGTCAATCCATAGGGAGGTGTGTCGACTTTTGGTTTGTGCGAAGGCGAGTGGGAAACAAAGGAGAGAAAGATTGATTTACACTAAACTACACTAATCTAAACTAGGAAACTAGAAAGCATGACAAAACAAACTAAACTAAGAAACTAATGAAAGGAGATAAAACTCAGGAATGGAAAACCCCTAAGGGTGGAGTGTGTGTGTGCACATGAAATAAGTGTGGTGAATGCATACAATAAGCTCAAGTGTGGTTAGTGTTTGTTAATGCATAAGAAGTACCTCATGGCAAGACCTATCATTTACAACACTAACCTAGGTGATTAATATGAGCAATGCAAGGTTGTTATTAAGAACATAACGAGCATGGAGTGTACCTAACTATGGCAAAAACCATGCAGTAAAGTTCTTATTAATTCAAGCAAGCATACTAATATCTCTCACAACAATAATATCTAGCATTCATACCACCTACATAACATGTACATACCTCTACTCCACCACCAAAGGGGGTGGAACTACTCAATCATAATTAAACTAACTAAATTAACAAAATGAAACATTATACTAAAAAGAAATTCAACTAAGCAAGAAAGGAACATTAAAGAACTTAAACTAAAGAAACATGCAAGAATTAAAAGACAAGATTAAAAGAAACTAAGAACAATTATTTTATTAACCTTGAAGGTAGCATTCTTCTCCACCTTTAGTTTTGCTTCAAGGCTTACTCCTTAGTAGAGAGAATGCCACCAAGCAATGGGTTAGCTTTCAATAGAAGGTGAGGAGTTCTATTTATAGCCATAGAAAAAGGTAATCCGGGACAATCTACCGATGTGGGACTAAACAAATACCAAAAATAGACTAAACACATTATCGCTCTCCTTCTCCCTCTCTTTCTCATTCTCTATTGTTCACTCTACTTCTCTATCTCCCCCCTCTCCTTGCCCTTCTGACTCTCTCCCTCTTTGTCAACCTCTCCTCTCTATCCTTCTCCTTCTAGCTCTCTCTCTCCATCTCTCTCTCTCTCTCCTTGATTCCCCATTTCCTTTTCTCTCGTCCTACACTCTCCTTCTCTCTCTCCCTTCTTTTTTCTTGTTTTCCTTTCAAAACAAAAACGGAGGCATAGCGTCGAATGTATTACTAACTTTTTTTGTACAACAAACAAAACTGAAGTATAACATTTGCGGGCTCATCCAAACTCCACGGCTGGCTCCTCTCTACTATACGTCTACCACATATATCTAGCTACACATATGCTATGTATTACAGCAACAACAAAACTACAAGCCAACTGAGATTTTAATCTATGTTTCAGCTCCACTTTTCTCATATTGCCATAGCTCCCCTTGGTGGTTGTGAGCTAAGGGGCTCAGAACTGCTTCCATTCCTTGGATTGTGTCCTTTATGAGCTTCTTCCTCTCCTCTTTGAAGATACGACGATTTCTCTCTTTCGAACATTCGTAGATCGTGGCATTAAATGCCCATTGGCTTGTTATCTTTTTATGTGCCACCCGATGACGCTTTGTAGTCGCTTCACCTCGAGTTCAACGCTCGGTTTTATGTCCCCATGCACCCCAAGCTTTCGTAAGATGTCCCTCCATATTTCCTTTATAAACTCACATCCCCAAAATAGGTGTACCACATCTTCCTCCTCAGCATGGCAAAGAATACACATAGGATCATGATGTGCGCCCCTTCGTCGTATTAAGCTATTGGTGAGCAGCCTACCCCTCATTGCCTTCAAAGTGGTAAATGCATGTTTCAGCACATGGTGCTTGTGCCACACAAGCTTCGCCCAAGGCTGAGATGTGCCTCTCGGTCTTATCCATTCCTACGCCTCTCTTATCACGAGCTTCTCACCTTTCCCATTCACCCTCATTGGTTTGTCCTCATTTTCGACATGAATTCCGACTTCTTCAATTTGTGACGAAAGCTCCATCATTTCTGGGGATCGTGGAGGAGGGAGATTCCATGCCCATCCCTAATGAAATGTGTAACCTCAATGTCCCATGGTACCCCCAAGTTATAATGGAGCCTTTCTCCCATTTGGCGGCATTTGAATTGTTCCCCACACCATGGGAATTGGAAGAATTTGATGGTTTTTCCATCCCCCACTTCAAATTGAATGTTCTTTCTTGTGATATCCCGAACACTCAGTAGTCCTTTCCATGCCCATGAGCACGTTGATGGGGGCCGAGCAAGCCAAATCGAGCGGTTTGTTAAGTATTTTCTCCTCATGCTTCTAACCGAAAGTGAGTTCTTGTTTTCCAGCACAAGCCAAAAGAGGTGTACCATACCCACATCATTCCATTCTGTCAGCCTCCTCATGCCTAATCCACCTTCACATTTCGGGGTACACACAACCTTACATGCCACCACAACCCATTTCTTTTGCCCCCCCCAAACAAATCGACACATGAGGCTCTCTATTTCCTTTAACACCCCTCGTGGTACAAGGAATGCGGTTGTCCAATAAATGCTAACTGACACCAAAACACTCACAAATTCAACCTGGCCGGCCATTGAGAGATAAGATTGCTTCCACGAGCTCAGCTTTCCCTTGACGTCGTTCACTAGAGGCATACAATGGCTTCGACTCAATCTACCAGAATATAGTGGCAACCCCAGGTTTGGGACGGGTAAATCGACTATAACTATTCGAAGATGGTCTTTTTGTAGGATTTTGTGTCCCGATGTATGTGTATATTTTAATTTTTTTAATACAAACACACATGATTGATTTCATATTTTCATTGATTTTATGTACATGTATATGTTTATTCTAATATCATGCAATCCTACACATATTAAAATAAACAAAAGAGAAAGAGGATCCCAAAGGTTCTCTAAAACCTTTTAGAAGATCTGGTGTTCCGTTGCTCGTCGAATCTGTTAAGTCACTAAACCCATTTAGTGCTAATGGGGATTAGAGGAGGAGTTTAGTATGAGGAATGGAGGATCTATAGTGGGCTTTGATGGGTGAGGGGGTAGGGGGTGCGAGTTACTCTTGGTGAGGAGATGGTTGGGTTTTAAGAAGAGAAATCTCTCTTCTTCTCTCTCTCACTTGCTCTCTCTCACTCTGTTCCTTTCTTGTCCGGCGTGCAGCGTAGGAGGAAGCTCCGGCGAAGGTGGACGAGCTCCGTGTGGCGGTGGCACGGTCGTAAGGTGCGTTGGAGCGGAGGTTGTGGTCGCGGATCGACGTCGAGCGAATCTCTGGCGTGCTCCATCCTTTCTTGAGGTATGCTGGCTTCTAGTGTGTTTTTGTTGTTCCCCCACGTTTGTGGGAAGTTTGGGTTGGTCGCGGGAGGTTGGAGACCTCTCCGTCGACAAGAAACGGCGTAAAATCCTCGGCTGGTTCGAGGTTGCTGTCGACCAACGGTCGACGAGTGCCTTAGGGCGGTCGACCGGTTTAGTGTTTTGCCCAACTTTAACCAACACCGGTCGAATGATGCCATTGTGGCGGTCGACCAATTGCTTATGTGCTAGTGAGTTTGAGGCCTACTGTCGGTTTTCGGTCGACCGTTCCTGGTTTTTGGGTCGACCGGAACTTAAGTGTACTTGATATTTATGCATGTTGTTCAACCGTTTTATGTATATTGTACGACCGTTACATGACGTAGACTATTAGGATGACCCTGGTAGTTTTCAGTCGACCGGGACCCCTGAGTCGGTCGACCGAATAGGCTTGTTGATTTTGACCAACTCCGGATTTTGACCTCGTGTTCGGTCGACCGGTTTTAGACTTTTGTTTGACCGTTTGGACTTAAGTGACGTGCAAAATAGTTCGACCGTTGTAGACTTTTGGTCGACTGAACCTATTTGGGAAGGTCGACCGGTTAGGATCTTCCGGTCGACCGTTTGTGTGCAGAACTGAATTCTTGGTCCTTGCGTTGTGTCAACTCTGTGCACGGAAACCTGTGTCCTCGCTTAGAGCGTGAGCCGGGAGGTGACGACGGGCACGTGCTCATGCCGCCCGGGGACCTCCGTTTGGAAGAGTGTGGACACTTGGGTCGCACCACCTCCGTGTTTGACGTGGTTTGACGTGTTGTTGCCTTACTCTCTGATGAGTAGCAGACCAGGGGGATCGCAGATCCCAATGCGTGTGACGCATGGCTCGTGGAGCATGATGACCCTGCAGACTATGGTCTGGACCCGTCCGATGTTGTGCTGGACGTATGTTGTACCACCGATGTTGTGTCGGCGATGCCGCCGTGGTTTTGCCGGCGATGATGGTGCCGACAATGTTCCGTCTTGTGGTTGTGTCGCATGATGTTGTGCTGGACGTATGTTGTACTGCCGATGTTGTGCCGGCGATGTCGCCGATGTTGTTCCGGTGATGATCTCGAGTGGGCACCTATCCTAGGATGTTGACCGACCGGGCTACGGCTCCGTCGAAGGTGGTGTAGACCACGTTGTTCTTTGCGCGGAAGTGCGGACGCTCCTCACCGATCCCTTTGGCTCGAGTAGTCGCGTGTGGGGGAAGCGTCGCGTACTGTCCGTAAGATTGTATGTGCCTACGGTAGGTTTCCGGGGGAGACTCGTTGTTGTTGCTGGACTGATGTCGTTGTGGACCCTGTTGAGGGTCGTTGTTGTTGGACTGAGGTCCCGTTTACCCTTGGAGGGATTTTATGCATTGCAGATGTGATATGACATGCTACTAGTATGATAGGTTCATTTACCGTACTATTGCATGCATATAGGTGAGCCTAGCATACGGGGTTTCCTAATGGGAAACTTAGACATCGTTGTTTGATTCATGTTTCAGGACAGTAGTAGGTTCTGTCGGGTGGTGACAGCGGGCACACACATTTTGGGGCAAGGATCCTCATCGGACACTTCGAGGTCGTCGTGATTGCTTTACCTGTCCTTTCATTGTATTGTCGTAATCACGTCTTTTGACAAACTCTGTTCTATTATTGGTGCACCGACTGTTGATTTATATGAGTAACCTTCCCGTTGATGATTTTATCTGAGTAATCTCTTGATTGTTTAAATTTTTAAATTTCTGCTGTCTCGGGATGTTACAGAATCGCCTGCGGACTTGCCTCCAAGTGTTCACCAAACTCTAAACAAGATTAGAGAGAAAGGAGCTAGTCAATTAATCTCTAAGTAAGCTTAGAATCTACCTAATAACCCCTCTTTAACCTCCTCAGATTTCTATCTCCAAAACTTAAAATTATTAAGAGATTTTCGTGGTGATTAAGGAAGGGATTAGAGAGAGAATTATATTGCATGTAATTAAACAAGTAGGATAAAGGGTCCTTTTATAGGCTCCCAAAAATCCATATCAAGAACTATTCTCTAGTCATGATCTCTTGCTTTTTCTCTCTTAAAATTAATCCCAAATTGCCAGATAAGCAACCTAAAAAAGGTTTGCTCGAATATGGAATTAATCCAACCCATGATCTAGTAATTCTCTTAATCATTCAGGACAAAATCTTGTTGTTTGGTTATCCCACACTTCTTCTTGGTTGACCGAACCATTCGGTTTTAACACACGTTCGGTTGACCGTGAGCTAGACCGTCGACCGAATATACATGAGAAAAATTCAAACGATCCGCGTCTCACTCCGGTCGACCGTTGACTCACCAAAATTTCTCCTGGTCGAATCTCATCGGACGACCATGTCACTTTCGATCTACCGAAATTATCCCAAGAGAGCTCCTGGATATTTTCTCTCGGTTGACCGATCAAGCCCGGTTGACCGATGCCAATTGTGAAGGAACTCCATACAATTTTGGTCAACCAAATGCGTTATCCGTTACCCGTTCGGTCCACCGTTCCGAAAACACCTCGGTCGACCGAACACTAAACGGTTTACCGTGCTGACCCCAATTTTGCCTTTGCCAAATTTTGGATTTATATCAAACAAAATTTGATCGTTAGGGGGTTTTACCAAATTCATATCTTATGTAATATATTATTCTATGTAATATTAAATTATTACACTCTATAATATACACACCTCATAATTTATCCATGATTCTAATTATGTCAATTCTCTGACATACTGATTATATTGATTCACCATATGTGTCCCTTTTCAAATCAAACCCGACACATCTTATGAACTCAAAAACAAGCTTCCTGTTTCGTAGTTTTGTGGTATGACATACAGGAGGATCTAAGCTAAATTGACAGCGACATTAAACACTTACTATCTCTAACTATAAGTGGTATCTAGCTACACATTATAGTTACCCAACTAAACATGATCCACTTAGTGATGTAAGTGCACCACTTGTGTCCGTCCCTTGCCTTATGATATTAAGAACATATACAAAGTAGAAATGTGTCACCTTTGTATTATATTCATTTCTTGATCTCTTTAAGCTAATTATAACTATGTAACTTAACACAAGTTACATTGTGCATATTATAATTTTGCTTTATCAAGGGGCCCACTAATATCATCACCCAATTAAGAGGGGCAATGATAATCATTTGACTAGCTATCTTTTCCAGCCCAAGTCATTTTCAACTAACTATTGCCTTTATCACTATACTCATTGATAACTTTTGACAATAATCAAATTAAGCACTTCTTCAGTGAAAAGATATAAGTCTCGTATCTTACAATCCAAGACACAGTAAAACATTAATGACATGACACACAATTCCATAATTAAATACTTGTTAGGTCTATACCATATATAAAAGTAATCTTTTCCTCTTCTATATACTCGTGTCATCAATTATTTGTAGAGCTACAACAATTGATGACCAACACGACAATCTTATCTCGGTGATTAATGTTCCATGTTAATTACCATGATTGTGAATAACTTTTGATTTAGGTAAACCATTATCTCTTATATCTCTTTGGTTAAGGACTTTGGGCATCTTGCTTAACACTTCCAAAAGACGAATACCATAAGCAACCAACAAAATGGCTGCACATCCAATTCATAATAATTGACATATAAAAGTAAAACTTTTAGAACAGATTCCTTTCAATCTCCCACTTGTTATAAAAGTTTTCTTGCACATACATTCTCAATGTATAAAACAATAATAACTACGGTAACCCTCTATAATCAATCATCAAGCCAATCCACATGGTTCCTCAGACACATGGACTCGAAATGCATTTCGCCCTTAGCTTGGGAAAAGGGTTTGGTGAATGGATCAGCTGTATTGTTGTTTGTGTCCACCCATAACTGATTTATTTTGCCTTCGTCGATGTAGTCACGTGTGACAAAGTACTTGCAAGCAATGTACTTCACTTTGTGGTGTGATTTGGGATCCTTGATTTGCGAGATAGATGCACTATTATCGCAAAATAGCTCTATTCACTACTGCAGAATTGGGAATACTCGTCGCCTAATAGACGTCGGCTGTTACAAAGGCCGACCTCTAATATAGAGAAGATCGAATAGACGTAGGCCGCATATAACTCCAACGTCTATACCCAATAGACGTCGGGGAATAGACGTCGTCTGTTATAATACGACGTCTATATTCAATAGTCGTCGGGGAATAGACGTCGGACTTCACCGAAGCCGACGTCTATTGGTGACGTCGGGGAATAGACGTCGGAGATATCCAATATCCGACAGAAAATACGAAACCCTAGCCGCCGTGATCCGATTCCTCGATCCATCCCGTCTGATTCCTCTGATCCATCCCGTCTGATTTCTCCGATCGATCCCGCGATCTCCTCCGCCACTACAGTTCCACTACGGGGACGTCAGATTCCATGTAAGTAAAGCTTTATTTTTGTTCATTTGTAGTTTATTTCCTCTAACAATGATGTGTTCACTTTTCTAATTATGTTTGAATAATTAGATAGATAAAAACATTCACACGGCGTATGTGAAGGCGATACGGTATGCTCAGCATTTTATTTACATCGATATGGCCGAACAATGATGTACAAGTAATTGTATGGCGTCGACGGCGGCGTCAATCATCTTTAAACCTACCATCCTCTGTTTGCAGGTAGATTTAAAGAGGATTGACGTCGTCGTCGACGCCATGCGTCCGCTTGGTTTCCCCAAGACCTTGGTCTGCAAAATTGTCAACAAACTCCTCAATGTGTCTCCTCCTTACCTAGCTAAAATCCTAATTAATACACTAACTAACAACTTTTTCCTTTACCTTTCCTTTCAGCCCACACTACGAGATGAGATACATGGAGGAAACTGAAGACTTGTGTTGTACATTTCTTTGTGTTGTACATTTCTTTGTAATGAATGAATGAATGATTGTCTATATATGCTTGTATTTTTGTGTTTGTGCAGGATGCTATTTTTTTTTTTTGTCAATGTTTAGGAATAGACGTCGGATGTCTTTAATATCCGACATCTATTCCTTGGACAATAGACGTCGGATGTCTATACGTCTGATGTCTAAGAATAGACGTCGTGCGAATACACGTCGGATGTGAGGGTGCTGATATCCGACGTGTATAGGCCTTAACATCCGACGTATATGACCTTTTCTGTAGTAGTGATTGGTCCCTCGCACGAGGGAACTACTCTAAGCTCTTCGAGGAACTTCTTAATCCACACTCCTTCCTTGCTCGCTTCAGCGACAGCCATTACTTCAGAAGCAGTGGTGGAGTCGGCCGTAGTGGTTTGCTTCCGAAGGAAGACGTATCCCGATTGTGACCTTCTATCGTCGGGATCAATCATGAAACTCGCATCCGAATAGCCCTCGGCTATTAGTTCCTTTTGTCCTCCATAAACAAGAAACTTATCTTTAGTCCGGTTAAGGCACCTCAGAATATTCTTGACCGCAGCCCAATGCTGAGGACCTGCGTTGGATTGTTGATGACTTGGCACACCTAGAGCATACGAGACATTGGGTCTTGTGCATGTCATCGCGTACATGATCGATCCTATTGCCGAAGCATAAGGGATATCTTTCATGTACTCCGAGTCTTTACGTGATTCTGCACGTTGAGACATCTTGAGTTGCATACCCATACTCATTGGCACATTTCCCTTTTTGGAATTGTTCACGCTGAACCTTTCCAAGACCTTGTCAATGTATGTACGTTGACTTAGGACAATGAGTCTATGAGATCTATCTCTATATATCTTGATTCCCAAGATGTATTGAGCCTCACCCACGTCTTTCATTGAAAATTCAGTTTTCAATGAACTCCTCATTTGCTCAAGCAAAGGTATGTGATTTCCCATGAGGAGTATGTGATCGACATATAAGATCAAGAACACTATGTAGCTCACACTAACCTTCTTGTATATACAAGGCTCTTCCTTACTTTGGACGAAGTGAATTTTTTTTGACTTCTTCGCCAAAGCGCTTGTTCCAACTCCTTGATGCTTGCTTCAATCCATAAATGCATCTTTGAAGCTTGCATACTTTCTTGTTATTCTTTGGATCTTCAAAACCTTAAGGTTGTACCATGTACACATCCTCCTCCAAGTTCCCATTAAGGAACGTCATTTGGACATCCATTTGCCATATCTCATCTTCATTAAATGCGGCAATAGCGAGCATAATCCGAATGGACTTGAACAAGGCAACCGGTGAAAAATATTCATCATAGTCAATTCGTTGAACTTGAGTGAATTTTTTTGCTACAAGCCTCGCTTTGGAGGTTGTCAAGTTCCCATCCATGTCCATCTTTCTCTTGAAAACCCGTTTATTTCAAATGGCCTTTTTCCTTTGAGGAAGGTCAACCAAGTTCCACACTTGATTATCATACATGGATTCTATTTCGGATTCTATGGATTTAAACCATAGCTTGGAGTCCTCTCTTTCCATTTCTTATTGAATGGTCGATGGATCATCGGTCTCTAGTATCATGATCGCATGAAGTCCCAAATACATATCGGGTTTTTTCCTTTCGCTCGTTGACCTTCTAAGTTCTTTTGGTTCTACGTGTACTTCTCGAACTTCTTCCACAATTTCTTGCGGAATTGGTTCGTGTTCTATTTTCGAACATACACTAGGTGGGGAAGATTGAGTTTCTCTCACAATTGCTTGCGAGAGTCTCTCACTCACGCTCAACCAAAGGAACCTCAGTTGGGCCTTCATGATCTTGAATGTCACCATTCATATCATGATCTTGTCGAATATCTTGAGTCTCCCCAAGCACAACTCTACTCCCACTACGTTTTATTCTTCCCAGATATTCCTTTTCTAGAAATACAGCATCCCTCTCTACAATCACTCGATTGGAGGCTATATGCCAACAATAGTATCCTCTTGGCTCACAAGGGTAACCTATAAAGAAGTACTTATCCTCTTTTGGTTGAAGTTTGGTCGACATGAATCTCTCGACGTATGCCTCACAACCCCAAATTTTGAGAAAATTTAGCTTAGGTGTTTTACCACTCCATAGCTCATAGGGTGTTTTCTCTACGGATTTGGATGGAACATTATTTAGTGTGTAAGCCGCAGCTTCTAGTGCATGCCTCCAAAAGTAAAGCGGCAATTCAGCTTGACTCATCATTGATCGAACCATGTCGAGCAATGTCCTATTCCTCCTTTCGGATACCCCATTCCACTGATGTGTACTGGGAGGGGTGAGTTGTGGTACAATACCAAAATCCTTTAGGAATGAGTCCAATTCGGTACTTAAGTGCTCACCTCCACGATCCGTTCGTAGAGACTTGATTTTCTTGTTGAGTTGGTTCTCTACTTCATTCATGAATTCTTTGAACTTGTCAAAGGATTCACTTTTGTTTCTCATTTGATAAATATAGCCATAATGACTATAGTCATCCGTGAACGTAATGAAGTACCTAAAACCATCTCTTGCACCCGTACTCATCGGACAACATACATCAGAATGTATCAAATCCAACAAGTCATTCGCTCTTGGAGCTTTCTTCTAGAAAGGCCTCTTAGTCATTTTGCCCTTTAGACAAGGTTCCCACGTCTCCAATGATTTAAAATCAAGTTGACCAAGAAGGTTAGCTTCTTGCAATTTCTTGATGCGTTTTTCATTTATGTGACCAAGTCGATAGTGCCACAAGAGTGTATCATTCACGTGAGTAGTTTGAAGTCTTTTGTTATTGATGTTTAAGATTTGTCTATTATTTAATTCAAGCAAATAGAGATCATTCCTCACGAATACATTTGCATAGAAAATTCCATTCTTCGATAAAGAGAAGCAAGAATTTGAAATATTTATATTAAAATTATCCATATCCAAACATGATACAGAAATAATATTCTTGCTAATCCAAGACACATAGTAAACGTTCTTTAAACATAAATTTAAACCACTAGATAAATGAAGCTCCACGGAACCTTGTGCAATCGCAGCAATGCTCGCATCATTTCTGACCTTCAATATCATCTTGTTCTTCACGAGTTCCTTCCTATCCTTTAGTAGCTGCACATTAGAAATTATGTGAGCACAAGATCCGGTATCAATTACCCAATCATGGACATAGGTGGCTAAGTTTATCTCAATAACAAATATACCTTTGGACTTTTTGGGCCGCTTACGCTCAATCATTCCATTGTCAAGGTCTTCCTTGTACTTGGGGCAATTTGGCCGGATGTGTCCCTTTTCACTGTAATGAAAGCACTCCATATTGGGAGTCGGAGATTTCAACGAGTTCCCCCTCGAGGCACTTCCATGAGTACCTCCTACTCCCTTGCTCTTGATTGCCATCTCTTTGGTGAATTTGCCTATACCTTTGGTGATCTTCTTGCTCCTCTCATGGATGGTTAGGTCGTGCTTGTCCCGACCCTTGCCCATGAAAATTTCAGCCATTTTGAGAGCATTGTGAAGTTCCTCAAGACTCACCCCTTTTTCACTCACATGATGGTGCATAATAAAGTCCTTGTAGGATGGGCTACAGAGTCAAGAATTAAATCTTCCGCAATGTCATCGGGCATCGGGGAAGAGAGCCTCGACAACTTCTCAAGGTATCCTTGCATCGTGAGAAAATGCATGGATACCGATGTTCCCTCCGCCATGTAGCACCTTGTGAGTGCGATGGTGGTCTTATAGCGCTCTTTTCTAGCACTATCCATGAAGATCTTTATTAAAGCTTCCATGGTCTTCTTGGGTTTTGAATCCAAGTATTTTGCTTGAAGTGAGTCACCCATACAGGCCAACATTAGACCGTGAACTTGGTTCTCTTGGTCTTCCCACTTGGCTTTTGCCTCTTTCTCGCTATCAGTTGCCTTCTTATTTAATTTTGGGATTTCACCATCCAAAATATGAGATAATTTCTCAAACTTCGACACGATATTGAGCTTGAGTTGCCAGCTTATGAAGTTTCAACCATCATTTGCCAAAGGATGTTTTTTAATCACAGATCGCATAATAGGTTGAATATTCGACATTTCTACAAAATAAATTATATGGGATATAATGTCAATTTTATGTTTGAAAATCAATACCGCAAATAAAAATTTGTCCGTAAATGATGAAATTCAAGATCCTATCAATTATAATACAAACTAGTTAAGGGCTATCATATATATTATCAAATAAAGGCAAGAAAAACATTTTTAATCATAATCATTTCGAAAATTTGCAACATTTGCATTTTCAAACTCTTATGACTCTTGTTGTTTTAATTAAGAGGGAATTCGACCAATCCTCGTAAGAAAAACTTTTTTCCCAAAACTGAGATTGGGCTTCGGGTCTTGTCAAGAAAACTCATTTCATTTGATATGAGATACATTTATCCATTGTATTCACAAATAAATGCACTCAGTGTTCACTAAGGGTGAATCACACCTTGTCAACTTACTTATGGCACAACAAAACCTTATATCTCCCACTATTCCCAAAGATGGAGGGAGCTATCTCCGGCTAAGGGCGAGCAGAATATCCCACGATTGATGGCTGCTGGTGGATGAAATAAGAAAGAAAAATACTCTTAATTTTTGGTTGGACGAATTAAACATTTACATGTGATTTTAGAATTTAGGTGATCATGCATATTTATCATCTATACACATCCTAACATTCATTCATATAATCGCATACATGTCAAGCGCACAAACATAAATCTATCCATTCACACACACATTGGTGTGAATTTATATGTTCCCGAGTCCTTGACTCTTGTGCCTTCTCCGTGACTTCTTCTAGCACCATGGATGTTGATATTGCAAAAATATAAACATGCATCTCACAACTTCGAAAATTGTCTAGTGCAAGTCCTATGTAAAAACTCTCATATGCATGCATATACATAGAAAGAGAAATTTGGTTTTTACATATACATAAGCCCCTGTGATTGAATAATAATAACATACACATTCATTCATTCATTCAAACATGGCTTCAACGGAACATAACAACTCACATATCCCTGCATAAGAGAACTCGAGCAACGCATGCACATATACTATAAATTACTCAATTTAGTTTATCATGCATCTCTAAATAAAAAAATTCTAAAACCATTTGAAATCCTTTAAAAATGATTTTATGCATCCATAGTTCAAAATACAAAACATTCGAAATGTTGTTTATCCAATTTCCAAAATGATTTTTTTTAAGGAAAGACAAACATATGCCTTTTTCGGTTTGTCGATTCCTTACAAAATAATCATTTAACTAAAAACAATTTTTTTATATATTAGACATAAGTCTAAATTTTAATTCCAAAATTCACATGATGTGTTTCAAAACATTTAAAACTATCAAAAGAATCAATTAGAATTAAATCAACAAAACTATCGGAAAACTCGAAAAAGACATAGAACATGGACTGTTTCGATTATAGATGGTAAACTAAAATTAATTATATAGTCTAATCATTGAAAATATGAACTAACCTGGCTCTGATACCACTGTAGGATTTCGTGTCCCTATGTATGTGTATATTTTAAATTTTTTAATACAAACAAACATAATCGATTTCATATTTTCATTGATTTTATGTACATGTATATGGTTATTCTAATATCATGCATTCCTACACATATTAAAATAAACGAAAGAGAGAGGATCATACCCAAAGGTTCTCTTAAACCTTTTAGAAGATCTGGTGTTCTGTTGCTTATCGAATTACCCGCCGACTCGCCTCCAAGTGTTCACCAAACTCTAAACAAGATAAGAGAGAAAGGAGTTAGCCCATCAATCTCTAATTAAGCTAAGAATCTAGCTAATGACCCATCTTTAAGCTCATGAGATTTTTATCTCCAAAACATAAAACTTTTAAGAGATTTTCGTGGTGATTAAGGGATTAAAGAGAGAGCATTATATTGCATGTAATTAAACAAGTAGGATAAGGGGTCCTTTTATAGGCTCCCAAAAACATCCATATCAAGAACTATTCTCTAGTCATGATCTCTTGTTTTTTCTCTCCTAAAATTAATCCCAAATTGCCACATAAGCATCCTCAAAAATGTTTCATGAAATCTGGAATTAATCCAACCCATGATCTAATTATTCGCTTTATAATTTAGGCAAAAAATTTGTTGTTCGGTTATCCGACAATTCTTCTTGCTTGACCGAACCATTCATTGTTAACACACGTTCGGTTGACCGTGAGCTAGACGGCCGACCGAATATACAAGAGAAAAATTCCCTGGAAAAATTCGGACGATCCGCGTCTCGCTCCAGTGGACCGTTGGCTCACCAAAATTTATCATCGTCGAATCTCATCGAACGACCGTGTCACTTTCGGTCTACCAAAAATATCCCAAGAGAGCTCCTGAATATTTTCTCTCGGTTGACCGATCATATGAATTTCTCCATGATTCTAATTATGTCATTTCTCATGACATATTGATTCACCACATGTGTCCCTTTTCACATGAAACCCGACACATCTTATGAACTCAAAATCAAGCTTCTTGTTTCCCAGTTTGGTGGTTTGACCTATAGGAGGATCTAAGCTAAATTGCCAGCAACATTAAACACTTAATATCTCTAACTATAAGCGGTATCTAGCTACACATTATAGTTACCCAATTAGCATAGATGTCTTTGTTCCACTCGAACTAAACCTGATCCATTTACTGATGTAAGTGCACCACTTGTGTTGGTCACCGTCTTGTGGATTCGACACGTACTTGTCGCGTCTTCACCGACGTCATGCACTTGCGGTATTAAAACAATCAAAAAGTTTTTGGCGTCGTTGTCGGGGAGGTGTTCTGTCCAGACTTTGGTTTGGACGATTCGAGTGGTTTTAATTTTTTGTTTGTTGTTTTAGTTTTTTCTAGGAGGCTTTAAAGATCAAGAGACAATGGCAGGAGAAGCCGGGAGGAAAACAGGAGCAAACGGACCGCCAATTGGCGACCGGGGGAGCTCAAAATTTTCTCTCATTTTTTCTGGTTGTTTCTATATTCACTAGGATATCTGGGAGCTCAATTTGGAATGTTTTGACTTGTAGTTTGCTCCCAGATTAACAATTAAGTCCCTTTAATCAACTTGGACCTTAAAACTCAAAGCAAAAGATTAGATTGATTGGCATCGAGGTCATGCATCATTTGTAGACCTTGCACGTATTTGTCTTTTCTTTGCTTTACACTTTTTGTTGTTGATTTCTGTCGTGAGGTACGTGCACCCAATTCTCTCATTCATGCATGGTTAAAGCATGCATTAGTTAGTAAGGTGCATCGGGACAAGAGTGAGTTGAGCGTTTGATTGGAGAGTTGATTGCTACATTAAGACTCAAAAAGCTACTAAGGAGAGGCTGTCCCATACAAGATAAGGTGGGGGATTTCATCACCCTTTCCTTTCCTTCAAAAACCACTCTCAATCTAAGATTTAATTCTAAAAGCAAGTAGGCATTGGCCCTAGGATTTCGGACGCACTAGGAGTGTGATCGAGTTGAGACTATCGTGACCTGATCGACGTCGCATGCCTTGTCGATAGTAAGAGGTACTGGATCTCCGCATATGGTATCACTTTCTGGGCATTGTGGTCTTCATTGTAGGGAGGTGAGGCATGTCGAGAATAGCGATCTCAAAGTCAGGCATCGTCTAGCCTAAGGACCTATAGCCATAAGTTGTTTGAGCCGTGCTTGCTAGATTAAGCTTCTACCTTCTCCCACTACCCACGCTACTTTTTAGGGATTCTTCCCTTCTCTCTGAATCATCTTCTTCTCACCAATTACTACGGTCTAGTCTCCTCCCCTTTAACCTCTTTGTTAGCATTTTAGGGTTGAGTCCAGCACTCGTGGTGGTGAGAGTGGTCGACTCGAGAGTTTTTTGTTGAGATAGATGGTTACATGGGTGACCATCCATATCATTGTTAAGACCAGGACAATTATCGCTGGTACTCTGGACCCATGCATCCTGGGTTGCCTAAGAAAAATGCCCCGTATGGTTGGGACGATCTTAATTGTGTAGCTGAGCAATCTTCATATTGGGATGATATGAGAGAGGCACTGACTGCTAGATCACCATCTAGTTATGTCAGATCATACGTTGGTCAACAAACTCAGACATTACAAGGACCTTTGGCCTCTTTCATGCATGTGGTAGATGACATGAGTGCACTGGTAGCTCCTGTAGTTGTACCGTGTGACTATTGCGGGTTGAGTGGTCATGTATTGGGGGAATGTCCTTATGTTGGCCCAGAGCCTGAGTAGGAGAACAACTTTTCCCAAAATACTCAATGTGACCCTTACGCATCCGCATAGAACCTGAGAGGGATGGATTCGTGGGAAGACAACTCTTATTCAAATTCTTATACATCATTACGACCCCAGTATCCTCCTCCCGAATACCCAGAATTCTACCAACACCGTACTCCAAATCATTGGACTCATTCTAAGGCTATCATCACTTATTGACATCATTTCATGCTTATATTTGTACCTTATATCCATTATCTTAAACCTAAGCAATGCTACGTGACGAGTTTTATGTTTGAATTTCATAAATAAAGAGGTTTGAAGAGAAGAGCCATGAAAGGACCCAAAAGAAGGAAAAATGACTTAATTATGAGACCTGGGGACCAAGACGGAAGGGAGAAGGACCTGAAGGTAAGACAGAAGGACCTAAGAGCAAAACAGGAAACTCCACACCATCGTGGGGAGTATTTTGACAATTCGATTCGGGTCGGAGCTCCACTAAACAAAGTAGATGCATCCAAGACCAAGACACACTCCAAGCAAAGCCCACAACCAAAACCAATCGGATCTGAAGTTTATAGGCCGCCAATTGGCGGTCTGGATCAGCCCAAATCCGCTAAGCTTTCTCCTGGACTTGTATTAATGTGTGTTTAGGCTATTTTTGGTATTGGTTTAGTCCCACATCGGGGGATAGTCCCGGATTAGCTTTTTCCGTGCCTATAAATAGAACTCTTCACCTTCTATTGCAATCGCCCATTGTTTGGTGGCATTCTCTCTACTAAGGAGTGAGGCATGAAGCAAAAACTCAAGGTGGAGAAGAATGCTACCTTCAATGTGAGTCATAGTTAATAAAATCATTGTTCTAGTTTTCTTTTAATCTTGTCTTTTCATTTGTGCATTGTTGTTTAGTCTTTCTTTTCCTTTGAAGCTTCTTTAATATTTCTTGCTTGATTAGTGTAGTTTCATTTCAGTATAATGCTTCATTTTGTTAGAGTAGTTAGTTTAAATATGTGTGAGTAGTTCCATCCCCTTTTGGGGTGGAGTAGATGTATGTACATGTTATGTAGGTGGTATGAATGCTTAATATGAATGTTTTGTGAGAAATATTAGTATGCTTGCTTGAATTATTAAGAACCTTACTTGATGGTTTCTGCCATAGATTAGGTACACTCCATGCTTGTCTAAATGTCTTAATAACAACCTTGCATTGCTCATATTATTCACCTAGGTTAGTGTTGTAAATGATAGGTTTTGCCATGAGGTACTTCTTATGCATGAACGAACACTAACCACACTTGAGCTTATAGTATGCATTCAACACCACACTTATTTCATGTGCACACACACACTCCACCCCTTAGGGGTTTCCATTCCTGTCTTTTTATCTTCTTCATTAGTTGTTTAGCTTAGTTGTTTAGTTATTTCATTTCATCTTGCTTGTTTACTAGTTTAGATTAGTGTAGTGTAGTATAATACATCTTTCTCTCCTTCTTTTACCTCTCGCCTTCGAACAAACCAATTGTCGACACACCTCCCAGTGGACGACCCGTCTTTGCCACCGCTTCAACGTGGTCGTGCACTTGCGGTTAATATAAAATGATCAATCAATCACCCAACCCAACAATTTCCCAAATTCTGACTTGAGCCTCACAGTTGACCCCAGACTTGATTCTGTAGAACAAACCCTCCAAATATTCATGGAAACCACTAAAAATATAATGAAGTCCACTCAAAATTCCATGCAAACTATGGAAATGTATGTGAGTCAAATTACACAACAATTAAATAAACGTGAGGAGGGTGACATTTCTTGTCAACATGAGGATTTATTTCTGATATCGAACCACCACCACATCCATAAATTCAAAGCACAACTTTTCAAAGTCAAACTCCTAGTTAGTCTGAGGGACTTGGGGTTTCAATTCACGAACACATGGTGGGGGATTTGATTCAAATTGAAAATAACATGAACCAGCTTGATTATGATTCGGCACAAGATTGTGCCTTATCTTTTTGTCTCATGGTCCTTGAGCCACATGATCTTCATCTTCTGCCACTTAAGGACTCACCTCTGGTGGAGCAAGAGCTCCCTAGTACCCCTAATTTCAAATGACCTGATGAGAGTTTGCCTCTCACTATTGTTCCTGATCATCTTGGAAATGATGGAATATCAAACAACTACATTGCTAATGACGGGATTAGGTGTTCCTTAGAGGATACCTTGGGTATGAGACCCACTTTCTGTTCGTCTGGTGAGTCGAACATGCATAACAAGGTTCTTGACCTCGTTCTGACCCACCAGTCTGTTGGTGGAGAGTTTGGATTGACAATCATAACTTCAGTACCGCAATGGGAGAAACTCTTGTTCCGTTGCCCCATATTTCCCAAACTCTTGAGAGTTTCAAACTCTTTCAGTTTGATCCTTTGAATGAGACGCCTCTGCGTCTAATTCATGAACCTATCCTTTCATCTTGTGTTTTTTGTGGGGGGGGGGGGGGGGGACATGAGTATTCTGGCCCCGCGTGGTGTCATGTTCCCTTTCCATGTACATTGACCCACTTTTAAGGTTCACATTTGTTGTCCTTTGACAAATGAAGATGAGAACTTATTTTTGTACATCGTTTTATTCAAAAAAAGGTACAATAAAAGACTCCATGAGTGAGCGTTGATTGTTCTTGGCCCCAACCCGTGTGTATTTGGGCCCCATTTTATTCACGTATTCGTGTCCCTTCTTTAGCATCTCACATGGTTTTAGGGAATTCAGGTTTGTGTCCATCAACATAACCACGAACTTCCTTTTGTGCTACATGTTGGTGAGATCTTTCATTTTTTATGCATAAATCCATGTAGTATCCATGCTCACATTCATTGAGGACAATGCATGAAGTAGGTGTGGGGGGTGGGGTGTTTTATGTGCGTACATAGTCGAGTCATTCTCATTTTTATTTTGTTTTCTTTTGTTAGTATTCTTAGTGTCATGATAGTGTGGTGCATTTAATATTTTTATATCTGCCTGCCATGATCCTTGGGTGACTTGACTTCTTTCGCTTGCCAAGTTCTTTAAATTTTTCACATTTCTTTCAAAATCTTCATGTGTTTGCGAAACAAAATGTTTTGTGAGTTTTACGTGTGTTTATCATGTGCAAAACCGTTGAGATGCAAAGTAAAAAGAAGCTCCCAAAATTGTCTTGAACTTTATGCATTAGGATATCTTGTATACCGGTTGTAGGTCTTATCGAGTCATTTGGATGCACCCCGGTTTAGCTCGAGGGTTGAGTAATCATAGGGTTTCAGTACTCAAACATTTAAAGAAGTCCACCGTGAAACTAGTGAGTTAATAATTTGTGACTGTTAATATAAGGAAGCTTGTTGTAGTGAAGGACCATTTAAATCTTGTTGCGAGACATTAAGTGTAGGGGTTTTAGTTGATGTGTAGATAAGAAATAAGTGAGTTGGTGTTCTCTCTTCTTGCACGGCTCCTATCACTTGGAAAATTAGGTCTAAGGGGACTTTGTGCCTGGTTCTTTCGAGTCATCTAACTTAGGATGCGCCGACCGAACTCTCGTTATACGGGTGGTAGGGATTGCCTTGTGTGTAGATGTAAGGAAAGGTGTACGTGATAGTGTAACTCCTCATAGGCAATGATGTGCGAAACCTGACCATGTGAGAATTACACACCAACTAGTAAGAAAAAAAGAAAAAAAATTGTAATGGAAATAAGAACGTTAACAGACTTTACACTTTGTATCACTTGATGATGTTAAGGTTGTCCATGTCTTTCACTTAAGTCCTTAATTAACTTAAGTGAGTAATTCAAATACGTGATAGTGTAAGTCATATAAGGACTTAAGTGAAAGACATGGACAACATCAACATCCTCAAGTGATATAAAGTCTAAAGTCCATTAAGGTTCTTATTTGCATTAC
Organism: Triglochin maritima; assembly: GCA_963682175.1. Taxonomy (NCBI): domain Eukaryota; kingdom Viridiplantae; phylum Streptophyta; class Magnoliopsida; order Alismatales; family Juncaginaceae; genus Triglochin; species Triglochin maritima. Next base: position 11,418,776 of record OY821790.1, on the reverse strand, counting down.
CTTTTTTTATTTTTGTTTCTTTTCTTACTTTTTGTTCCTTTTTTTTTACTAGTTGGAGATTCATTCTCCCAGGGTTAAGTTTCGTGCATCATTACCTATGAGGACTTACACTATCACGTACACCTTTCCCCAAATCTCCACATAGGGCAATCCCTACAACCCATGTACGGGAGTTCGGTGCATCCCAAGTCAAATGACTCAAAAGCACCATGCACAAAGTCCCCTCAGACCTAATTTCCCGAGTGATAGGAGCCGTGCGAGAAGAGAGAACACCTACTCACTTATTTCTTATCTACACACGAACTAAAACCGCTACACTTACAGTCTCACAACAAGATCTAAAGGGTCCTTGACTACAACAAACTTCGTTAAATTAACAGACACGAATTATTGACTCACTAGGTTCACGATGGACTTCTTTAATTGTTTGAGTACATAAAGCCTATGATTACTCACCCCTCGAGGGAAAACTGGGGTGCATCCTAACGACTAGATAAGCCCTAGAGCCACTGTACTAGATATCCTAATGAATCAAGTTCAAGACAATTTTTGGAGGTTTCTTTTTACTTTGTCTCTCAACGGTTTTGCACATTCTAAACACTCGCAAAACCTACAAAACATTTTCTTTCACAAACACATGAAGATTTTAAAAGAAATGTGAACATTTTAAAGAACTAGGCAAGCAAAAGAAGACAAGTCATCCAAGCATCATGGCTAGCAGATATATCGATATTCAATGCAACACACTAACATGACCCTATCGATACACCCAAAAGAAACAAAATCAAAGGAAAAAGACTCGACTATGTCCACACGTAAAACACGCCACCACACCTACTTCATTCATTGTCCTCAATGAATGTGAGCAAAATACTACATGGATTTATGCATACAAAAGAAGAGATCTCACCAACGTGGAGTACAAAGGGAAGTTCATGGTTATGTTGATGGACACAAACCCGAATTCCCTCAAAACCTGTGAGATGCTAAAGAAGGGATACAAATACGTGAAAGAAATGGGGCCCAAATACACAAGGGTTAGTGCCCACAACAATCAATGCTCGCTCATGGAATATTTTTTTGGTTTTTTTGGTTTTACTATGTACAACAATGGGCTCCCATCTTCATATGTCAAGGGACATCAAATGGGAATCCGCCATCTCTCGAGCGAAAAATGCACCTGCATGGGCTCGCAACATACAAAACAGAATTGCTTGACTACCTGACACCCTTATAGGAATTGTGGTCGTTTGATGCCTCAGGAGAGTTAGCAAGATTGGAGGCATGAATCAGAGGTTAACCTTTGTCTGGTTGTTTGAAATGTAGGGTATCAAGTGGTTGATTCTTAACCCACATGGGGTCCTCAGCAGATACAGAATGAAGAGCATGTGGCCCAGAGGCCACAAAAAGGGTATCTTGTGGCTCAAGAGACATATGATCGAAAGGATGTGGCTCAAAGGCCACGTGATCACACGATAAGGCACCTTCTTGCCAACCCAGGTGAAACTTCTTCACCACCTTTAGGATCTCCATCAAACAATTCCTTGAAATACATGAAGGTGCCTTCAACTTCAATCCCATCCATGCCCTGGATAAGGTTGACCCCAACAGGGTCATCAAAGGCACCTGGCTTCTTGCCGATGGTCAAGATGTTGAAATCAATGCACTGACTACCATATGTCAAGCGAATTGGACCAATGCGACAATTGATCAAGGCATTGGATGTCGCTAGAAATGGTCACCCCATAATAACAGGAATTTGTCGAAGTGGATTTGGCAAAGGTTGAGTATCCAAAACAAAGAAATCGACTGGATAAATGAACTCTCCCACATTGATCAGAACGTCTTCCACCTTGCCCCTCAGTTTCTTCATAGACCTATCAGCCAATTGAAGAGTTGTTTTTGTTTATTTGAGGTCTCCAAGACTAAGCTAGACGTAGACCAAATACAGCACAAGATTAACAGATCCACCAAGGTCCAATAAAGCTCGATGTATGGACACCTCACCAATCACACAAGAGATAGTTAGACCACCAGGATCCTTGTATTTGACTTGCATAGGTTGGGCCAACAAAGAACTCACGTTATCCGCAAGAAAAGCTTTATTTGAAACAAGAGTTTTTCTCTTCTTCGTGCATAAGTCCTTGAGACCTTGGCATAAGGTGACATTTGCTGAATCACCCCTAACAGAGGGATGCTGACCTTAACTTGCCAAAATATCTCAAGCATCTTCTCATGCTGATCCGAAGTTTTCTTTTTTAGGTGCCTTCGGGGCATAAGGGTTCCGAAGGAACCTCAGAATTCTGGTCCAAAGAAACATGAGTAGGGACCTCAGAATCTGATTCCTTTGACACAAGATGAGACAGGGGGACCTCAGGGTTCGGCCCCATTGTCGAAATAAATGTAGAATGAACCTCAGGATCAAGCTCCTTCCTGGAAGTATTTGTTGAGGGAACCTCAGGATCCGACTGCCTCATAAATGCAGGAATCACCGCAGGTCTAGTGACACCAAGAGATGGTGATTGCAAGGAAGGCACCCCAATGTGGTTGTCCACCTCCTTACCAGACCTCAAAGTATCACTAGTGCAGAATAGGCTTTAGTCGTCACCCAATAGATGTCAGCCTTTCTAACGGCCGACGTCTAGTAGGGAGAGAATAGCATAGACGTCGGTTGTTACTATGGCCGACGTCTATGTGGTACTATAGACGTAGGCTATTGTAATACGATGCTTATCTGACGTCTATGGGGTATAGATAGATGTCGACCAATAGACGTCGGTGTTTAGAATACCCTGTGCATCCGACGTCTATAGGGTATAGACGTCGACCTATAGACGTTGGATGTTAGAGATGTCCGACGTCTATACGCCCTGCATATAGATGTCGGGGTATAGACGTCGGACATCTGTAATATCCGACGTCTATAGTTCTTAAAGAAATCGAACAGACTCTTTTTCTGTCATTCATTTCAAACAAAAATCCAACCAAACCCTAGCCGTCCCGCGACCGAACTCTCCTCCTCAACCGATCTGCACCGTCTCTGGCACCGCAACGACGTCCCAAGTTTGTGAAATCCTGAGTTTTTTGTTTCTCACATGCATTTACCTTTTTTAATGTTAATTATCTAAAGTAATTTTGAAACAATTACTTGTAACTTGGATTCAAATGCGACACTATAAACATTAAATTCTAAATTTAAACGTTTATTTAGTTACATGTTTATTTATGCTTAAGATATTCTTTTATTTTGAAAAGTTTAATATTTAACTCATCAACCCCCTTAACCAACTTGGCCTTTAATAACTCAAAGCAAAAGATTAGACAATATTTGGTAACTCATTCATCATATAGGATTTGCATTCATCCAATTTATTATTTATTTACGATTTCTGTCGTAGATTGTTGGCGTAAGGTACGTAATATCTTTCACTCATCATTCATTAGAAAGCACGCATAAGTTAGTAGGAATTGCATTGGAACAAGAGTGAGGTGAGTGTTTGTTTAGTGTGTTGTTTGTTAGATCAAGGTATGTAATACACTTAGGGGGCAATCACCTATAGGAGATGAGGTGGGGATTTCATCACCCTTTCCTTTGCCCAAAAACCACTTAATAAAAGAGCCTTAATAAAATCAATTAGACGTTGGCCCCAACAATTTTGGACACATTAAGGAGAGGAAACCGTTTAAGACTGTTATGGCCTGAATGTCGTTGCCCATCCAGTCTCCCTGAGATTTTAGGAACTTCCGGGTTCTTGATTTCATACAGATTAGTGGTCCTCGATGTTTAATACCGTTTCGGCCTGAACGTCGTTGCCCATCTAGTCTCCCTGAGATATTAGGGACCTCCGGGTTCTTGATTTCCTACAGACTAGTGGTCCTCGATGGGACCTCGAAGTTAGGTGTCGTCTATTACTAAGCACCTATAGTGGAGTTTAGGCTTGTTTTGGCCTTGATTCCTTAGTTGGCTTTCTAACCTTCCTTGTTCCCACGCTAGATTAAGGACTTCATCTCCTCTCCTCTGAGTCATTTTTTCCTCATCTTAATGTCTCCGAATCTTCTCATCTACGAACACATTCTTTTAAATTGAAATTTTAATTTTTTTCTCCAATAATAACTATCATTTTTATTAATGTTTAGATTGAAATGGATCGAGAGTGGATTGTTTCAAACAGATTGAGTGATGAGTATGAGAACGGAGTGAATATGTTCTTAGAGGTTTCCAAAAAACATTCCAAAAAAATGAAAGACAGCGACAAGACGTATTGTCCGTGCAATAAGTGTCATAATATGTTAGTGCTGACTTTTCGAAAAATGAAAGATCATTTGTTTGAGAAAGGTTTTGACCCAAATTACAGACGGTGGACTTGGCACGGCGAAAATGAATCATTTAGTCATTCCAACAATGATGGAGAACACGTTAGTGTGGAATATCACTTAGAGGAAATGGTTCAGGATATGGCTGAACTTTTTTCGTCCAACCCCGATTTACTTGGTAATTTGTTGAGTGATAATGAGAAGTTGTTGTATAAGAATTGTACCAAATTCACTAGATTGTCAACGGTGTTGAAGTTGTACAATTTGAAAGTTGGAAATGGTTTGCCCGATGGGAGTTTCACATCAATGTTGAAGTTATTGAAAGAGATGCATCGAGATGATAATGAGTGGCCAGATAGAACTTATGATGCTAAGAAAGTGTTGTGTCCTATGCGAATGGAATATAGGAAGATACATGCATGCCCGAACGATTGTATATTGTATAGGGGTGAGTTTGAAAACTTACAATCATGTCCCAGGTGTAATGTTTCACGATACAAAATGAAACGTAGTGGACCAAACCACAATGAAGAGGCTGATGTGATGAAAATCAAAGGACCTCCTGCTAAGATTGTGTGGTATCTTACAATAATACCAAGGGTTAAACGTTTGTTTGCGGGTAAGGAGGATTCCAAGAACATGACATGGCATGCTGATCGTGAGAAACAAAATGATCAGTTGCTACGTCACCCCGCAGATTCACCTCAGTGGAAAAAAATAGATTTCGACTTTCCTGTGTTTGGTGAAGAATCCAGGAATGTACGACTTGGACTGTGTACTGACGGAATGAATCCTTTTGGTAGTTTGAGTAGCATTCACAGTTCTTGGCATGTTCTGCTTGTAATTTACAATCTGCCCCCGTGGTTATGTATGAAACGTAAATATATCATGTTCTTAATGATTTCTGGTCCGAAACAACCTAGAAACGACATCGATGTGTATTTAAGACCTTTAATTGATGACCTAAAGAGATTGCGGGATGACGGAGAGTCAGTTTTTGATTCTTATCGTCAGGAGTCGTTCGTAATGCAGGCAATGATATTTTGCACGATTAATGAGTTTCCAGCTTATGGTAATCTATCTGGATATTCAGTCAAATGTCATAAAGTTTGTCCAATTGGCAAAGAATATACATGCTATTTGTAACTGATTAATGGTACTAAGACTGTCTATCTTGGTCTTTCTTAAAGAATAGGCATCGTCCTTTTTTTCACCGACGTCTATTCTTTAAGAATAGACGTCGGTTTATATATAGAGCCGACGTCTATTTGTTAGGAATAGACGTCGGATATGTAACGTCCGACGTCTATGTATAGACGACACACACATAGATGTCGGATATGGGAGTGCTTATATACCGCGTATATACCCCGTACATCCGACGTATATTTTGATTTCTGTAGTAGTGTATGAATCACATTAATATGATGGGTCGGTTCAAAGGTAGCATGAGGCACTGGTGGCCTTCCTTGAGAATGGGTACCACTAGGATTCACCTCGAGTTGACTCGGTAAGTGACCCTTTTCGCTTTCATGGAGCTGATGAGCAAACTGGGTAACTAGCATTTCCAAGGCTTTGAAAGAACTCTGCATGCTCTGCATGAACGTTTGAAGGGTTTCATCAGTAGACGGTCCTTTGGGTCAACTTGTTATGGTAGTCGAGTTTTGTTAGAATAACCCGACGATGAGGCCTGAGGAGGTTGGTAATTATGGTGCTGAGACCTTTGATGTAGGGTTTGGTTGGTCGCCGATGGGCGTGGAAGTTGATAAGGTTGAGGTTGAGCGTGCGACCTCTGACCGTGACCTCCACTAGGCCCCCAAGAGAAGTTAGGATGGATTTCATTTGGAAATCACCTTGACAAATTGACTCCAACAATGTGGGGGTGTTGTAGTTAAGGCCCTCATAACCAATTTGGCATAACTACTGATTCATTCGTTTTCTATTAAAATGCAAGTACACGCCTGCGTTGAAGCGGTGGCAAATACAGGTCGATCCACTGGGAGGTGTGTCGACTTTTGGTTTGTGCGAAGGAGAGTGGGAAAGAAAGGAGAGAAAGGTTGGTTACACTAAACTACACTACAATGCAAAAAGGAAATGGAAGATAAGCAATAAAACTAAACCCCATAGGGCGTAGAGAAATAATGTGAATATAACGATGTGTGTGTGTGTGTTCAATTATGCTCCTCACGACATGTAGTGCATGAAATCATAAAACTAAATCCAACTTTGCCTCCACATGAAATAAGGTAAGACTATATCGTTAAAACATACAAGACAATAATTGGAATGAAGCTAAATGAACTCATGTATAAAGACTAGACCCTGCTATGCCTCCACATGAAATAAGATAACCCAATATTATTAAAACATACAAGGCATTAATGAAGGTAAAGGCAACAAGAGTACATACACAACAAAATGTGTTTCCAATACTAATTCCATCCATATCCTCACCTTATCATTCCCCATAAAATAGGTCCACTAATCTAAGCATAAGCTAAGCTTTATTCAAGAGCATTAGCATATCAAAGATAAGAGTGAAATCCCATTAGATGGTTATGGAAATCATATAAGGCTCAAGGGATTAAGATAACACACACCTAATACACTACATGATCATATCACATATTTCTCCACCCCCAAATGGGGATGGAACTACTCACTAATCATTACACTACCTACATTAACAAAATGAAACATTATACTGAAAGGGAACTTAACTAAGCAAGAAAGGAGCATTAAAGAAGCTTAAAAGGAAAGGAAAGACTAAACAAGCATGCACAAATTAAAAGACAAGATTAAAAGAAACTAGAACAATTATTTTATTAACAATGACTCACATTGAAGGTAGCATTGTTCTCCACCTTGAGTTTTGCTTCAAGGCTTACTCCTTAGTAAAGAGAATGTCACCAAGCAATGGGTAGTTTACAATAGAAGGTGAAGAGTTCTATTTATAGACAAAGAAAAAGGCAATCCAGGACAATCCCCCGATGTAAGACTAAACAAACACCAGAAATGGACTAAATACACACTAATACGCGACCCATCAAAATCTTAGCGGATTTGGGCCAAAACAGACCGCCAATTGGAGGTCTATATGGTCCAGATCACGCTGGATGTTATTCTGGACTTTTCTGGATGTCTTTGATGAATCTACTTGTAACTTGGATTCAAATGCGACACTATAAACATTAAATTCTAAATTTAAACGTTTATTTAGTTACATGTTTATTTAGTTAAATGTTTATTTATGCTTAAGATATTCTTTTATTTTGAAAAGTTTAATGTTTAACTCATCAACCCCCTTAACCAACTTGGCTTTTAATAACTCAAAGCAAAAGATTAGACAATATTTGGTAACTCATTCATCATATAGGATTTGCATTCATCCAATTTATTATTTATTTACGATTTCTGTCGTAGATTGTTGGCGTAAGGTACGTAATATCTTTCACTCATCATTCATTAGAAAGCACGCATAAGTTAGTAGGAATTGCATTGGAACAAGAGTGAGGTGAGTGTTTGTTTAGTGTGTTGTTTGTTAGATCAAGGTATGTAATACACTTAGGGGGCAATCACCTATAGGAGATGAGGTGGGGATTTCATCACCCTTTCCTTTGCCCAAAAACCACTTAATAAAAGAGCCTTAATAAAATCAATTAGACGTTGGCCCCAACAATTTTGGACACATTAAGGAGAGGAAACCGTTTAAGACTGTTATGGCCTGAATGTCGTTGCCCATCCAGTCTCCCTGAGATTTTAGGAACTTCCGGGTTCTTGATTTCATACAGATTAGTGGTCCTCGATGTTTAATACCGTTTCGGCCTGAACGTCGTTGCCCATCTAGTCTCCCTGAGATATTAGGGACCTCCGGGTTCTTGATTTCCTACAGACTAGTGGTCCTCGATGGGACCTCGAAGTTAGGCGTCGTCTATTACTAAGCACCTATAGTGGAGTTTAGGCTTGTTTTGGCCTTGATTCCTTAGTTGGCTTTCTAACCTTCCTAGTTCCCACGCTAGATTAAGGACTTCATCTCCTCTCCTCTGAGTCATTTTTTCCTCATCTTAATGTCTCCGAATCTTCTCATCTACGAACACATTCTTTTAAATTGAAATTTTAATTTTTTTCTCCAATAATAACTATCATTTTTATAAATGTTTAGATTGAAATGGATCGAGAGTGGATTGTTTCAAACAGATTGAGTGATGAGTATGAGAACGGAGTGAATATGTTCTTAGAGGTTTCCAAAAAACATTCCAAAAAAATGAAAGACAACGACAAGACGTATTGTCCGTGCAATAAGTGTCATAATATGTTAGTGCTGACTTTTCGAAAAATGAAAGATCATTTGTTTGAGAAAGGTTTTGACCCAAATTACAGACGGTGGACTTGGCACGGCGAAAATGAATCATTTAGTCATTCCAACAATGATGGAGAACACGTTAGTGTGGAATATCACTTAGAGGAAATGGTTCAGGATATGGCTGAACTTTTTTCGTCCAACCCCGATTTACTTGGTAATTTGTTGAGTGATAATGAGAAGTTGTTGTATAAGAATTGTACCAAATTCACTAGATTGTCAACGGTGTTGAAGTTGTACAATTTGAAAGCTGGAAATGGTTTGCCCGATGGGAGTTTCACATCAATGTTGAAGTTATTGAAAGAGATGCATCGAGATGATAATGAGTGGCCAGATAGAACTTATGATGCTAAGAAAGTGTTGTGTCCTATGCGAATGGAATATAGGAAGATACATGCATGCCCGAACGATTGTATATTGTATAGGGGTGAGTTTGAAAACTTACAATCATGTCCCAGGTGTAATGTTTCACGATACAAAATGAAACGTAGTGGACCAAACCACAATGAAGAGGCTGATGTGATGAAAATCAAAGGACCTCCTACTAAGATTGTGTGGTATCTTACAATAATACCAAGGCTTAAACGTTTGTTTGTGGGTAAGGAGGATTCCAAGAACATGACATGGTATGCTGATCGTGAGAAACAAAATGATCAGTTGCTACGTCACCCCGCAGATTCACCTCAGTGGAAAAAAAATAGATTTCGACTTTCCTGTGTTTGGTGAAGAATCCAGGAATGTACGACTTGGACTGTGTACTGACGGAATGAATCCTTTTGGTAGTTTGAGTAGCATTCACAGTTCTTGGCATGTTCTGCTTGTAATTTACAATCTGCCCCCGTGGTTATGTATGAAACGTAAATATATCATGTTCTTAATGATTTCTGGTCCGAAACAACCTAGAAACGACATCGATGTGTATTTAAGACCTTTAATTGATGACCTAAAGAGATTGCGGGATGACAGAGAGTCAGTTTTTGATTCTTATCGTCAGGAGTCGTTCGTAATGCAGGCAATGATATTTTGCACGATTAATGAGTTTCCAGCTTATGGTAATATATCTGGATATTCAGTCAAATGTCATAAAGTTTGTCCAATTGGCAAAGAATATACATGCTATTTGTAACTGGTTAATGGTACTAAGACTGTCTATCTTGGTCTTTCTTAAAGAATAGGCATCGTCCTTTTTTTCACCGACGTCTATTCTTTAAGAATAGACGTCGGTTTATATATAGAGCCGACATCTATTTGTTAGGAATAGACGTCGGATATGTAACGTCCGACGTCTATGTATAGACGACACACACATAGATGTCGGATATGGGAGTGCTTATATACCGCGTATATACCCCGTACATCCGACGTATATTTTGATTTCTATAGTAGTGTATGAATCACATTAATATGATGGGTCGGTTCAAAGGTAGCATGAGGCACTGGTGGCCTTCCTTGAGAATGGGTACCACTAGGATTCACCTCGAGTTGACTCGGTAAGTGACCCTTTTCGCTTTCATGGAGCTGATGAGCAAACTGGGTAACTAGCATTTCCAAGGCTTTGAAAGAACTCTGCATGCTCTGCATGAACGTTTGAAGGGTTTCATCAGTAGACGGTCCTTTGGGTCAACTTTTTATGGTAGTCGAGTTTTGTTAGAATAACCCGACGATGAGGCCTGAGGAGGTTGGTAATTATGGTGCTGAGACCTTTGATGTAGGGTTTGGTTGGTCGCCGATGGGCGTGGAAGTTGATAAGGTTGAGGTTGAGCGTGCGACCTCTGACCGTGACCTCCACTAGGCCCCCAAGAGAAGTTAGGATGGATTTCATTTGGAAATCACCTTGACAAATTGACTCCAACAATGTGGGGGTGTTGTAGTTAAGGCCCTCATAACCAATTTGGCATAACTACTGATTCATTCGTTTTCTATTAAAATGCAAGTACACGCCTGCGTTGAAGCGGTGGCAAATACAGGTCGATCCACTGGGAGGTGTGTCGACTTTTGGTTTGTGCGACGGAGAGTGGGAAAGAAAGGAGAGAAAGGTTGGTTACACTAAACTACACTACAATGCAAAAAGGAAATGGAAGATAAGCAATAAAACTAAACCCCATAGGGCGTAGAGAAATAATGTGAATATAAAGATGTGTGTGTGTGTGTTCAATTATGCTCCTCACGACATATAGTGCATGAAATCATAAAACTAAATCCAACTTTGCCTCCACATGAAATAAGGTAAGACTATATCGTTAAAACATACAAGACAATAATTGGAATGAAGCTAAATGAACTCATGTATAAAGACTAGACCCTGCTATGCCTCCACATGAAATAAGATAACCCAATATCATTAAAACATACACGGCATTAATGAAGGTAAAGGCAACAAGAGTACATACACAACAAAATGTGTTTCCAATATAATTCCATCCATATCCTCACCTTATCATTCCCCATAAAATAGGTCCACTAATCTAAGCATAAGCTAAGCTTTATTCAAGAGCATTAGCATATCAAAGATAAGAGTGAAATCCCATTAGATGGTTATGGAAATCATATAAGGCTCAATGGATTAAGATAACACACACCTAATACACTACATGATCATATCACATATTTCTCCACCCCCAAATGGGGATGGAACTACTCACTAATCATTACACTACCTACATTAACAAAATGAAACATTATACTGAAAGGGAACTTAACTAAGCAAGAAAGGAGCATTGAAGAAGCTTAAAAGGAAAAGAAAGACTAAACAAGCATGCACAAATTAAAAGACAAGATTAAAAGAAACTAGAACAATTATTTTATTAACAATGACTCACATTGAAGGTAGCATTGTTCTCCACCTTGAGTTTTGCTTCAAGGCTTACTCCTTAGTAGAGAAAATGTCACCAAGCAATGGGTAGTTTACAATAGAAGGTGAAGAGTTCTATTTATAGACAAAGAAAAAAGCAATCCAGGACAATCCCCCGATGTGGGACTAAACAAACACCAGAAATGGACTAAATACACAATAATACGCGACCCACCAAAATCTTAACGGATTTGGGCCAAAACAGACCGCCAATTGGCGGTCTATATGGTCCAGATCACGCTGGATGTTATTCTGGACTTTTCTGGATGTCTTTGATGAATCTACTTCACTTGTTGGAGCTCCGACCCGAATAGAATTGCCAAAATACTCCCCATGATGGTGTGGAGTTTTCTGTTTTGCTCTATGGTCCTTCGGTCTTACGTTCAGGTCCTTCTCCCTTGCATCTTAGTCCCAAGGTCTCACAATTAAGTCCCTTTTCCCTGCTTTTGGGTCCTTTCATGCTTCATCTCTTCAAACCTATTTATTTCTGAAATTCAAACGTAATACTCGTCACGTAGCATTGCTTAGGTGTAAGATAATGGATATAAGATACAAACATAAGCATGAAATGATGTCAATCAAGTACCACAACTCAATTCCATGATGAGGGTACTGCAAGAGAAGGTCCTTGAACCTCTCAAAGAAGGCATGAAACGATTCGGTCTCAATCGGATACATTTGGTGTATCTGGTGCCGTATCTGTTCAGTCTTCCATTGAGAGAATCGAGCTCACCGGGAGGTTGTACATCTATATGTTCGTGTTATGCTTCAACGGGAAAGAAATCATCCTGAACCGAACTGAATCCTCATCAAGCTGTTGAAGTTTGAACATGGAGCAAACCTCCTCGAATTCACGTATATAAATGTACGGATTCTCCTTATTGTCAGTGAAGGTAGGAAGCATGCTCACATAGGTTTCATCTCATAGTTGTTCCCGCAAGCCGGCGGGAGAACTATGCAAACAGGTTGCGCGCCCCGAACGGGATGGATCCGCTACTACAAAGTCATCAGTCTATCCCGTCGAGCTAAAGGTGGTGGTGCACCAAGAACTCGATCCTGACTGAATACCTCTTCCTCCCGAGTCAGAGGAGGAGGAGATGGACGTATACGTGGTGGTGGGAGTGGACCGAGGTAATCCATGTATGGAACCCGGTCTCCCCCGTCACCATGAGAAGACTCGGCCTCATGCTCCAAAGCAGCACGGGGCGGAGATTGCCGATCACCAAGACCGTACATCTTAGAAAAATACACTCTCTCAAGTCAAACGCTCTCACCAGAACGGGTCCTACCTCGCATAAAGTGCTCGAGTTGACTCTAAAATAACACACAACAGAAGGTGTACTCAGAGGAGGAGACTACTCGTAGAATACAGATGAGGAGGGGACTCAGATGAGGAGGGAAGAATCCCTAGAGCTAGCATGGGTAGTGTGTGAAGGTAGAAGCCTAATCTAGCAAGCACGACTCAAACAATGTATATGGCTATGGGTCCTTAGGCTAGACGACGCCTAACTTTGAGATCCCTAGTCTCAACATACCTCAGCTCCCTACAATGAAGAACACAGTGCGCAGCACCTCCTACTATCGACAAGGTAGGTGACGCTAATCAGGCCAGGACGGTCTCAACTAGATCACTCTCGTACTGCATCTTAAATCCTTAGGGCCAATGTCTACTTGCTTTTAGGATTAAGGCTTTTTATTTAGAGTGATTTTGGGGGCCAAGGAAAGGGTTATGAAATCCCCTACACTATCTTGTATGGGACAACCCCTCCTTAGTAGCATTTTGAACCTAAATCTAGCAATCAACTCCAATCAAACGCTCACCTCACTCTTGTCCCGATGCACCTTACTAACTAATGCATGCTTTAACAATGCATGATTGAGAGAATGGGTGCATGTACCTCATGCCAGCAATCAACAACAACAATGTAAAGAAAAGAAAAGACAAATGCGTGCAAGGTCTACAAATTATTCATGATCTTGATGGCAATTGATCTAATATTTTGCTTTGAGTTTTAAGGTCCAAGTTGTGTTAAAAGGGGAATTGATTCTTAATCTGGGAGTTATGTACAGGTTAAAACATGCAAAATGGAACTCCCAGACAACTAAAGTGACGACACAAACAACTACAACGAAATTTAGAGCAAATAAAGCTAACTTGGCCGCCAATTTGCAGTTCTAGACCGCTGATTGGCGGTCTCTTTAGCTTATTTTTGCTTCAAACTTCTTCAATAGCCTCCCCTTGATCCTTAGAATCCCTGAGACAAACCAACACTAAAAAAATAATTAAATACCACTCGAATTGTCAAAACCAATGTTTGGACAGAACACCTCCCGGCAATGGCGCCAACAACTTGATTAAACGTTTTAATTATAACCACAGGTGCACGGCCATGTTGAACCGGTGGCAATATGGGTCGATCCATAGGGAGGTGTGTCGATTTTAGTTTGTTCAAAGGAGAGTGGGAAAGAAAGGAGAAAAAGGAGTTATGATCAACCTAAACTAAAATGCAAAAGGAAATGGAAAATTCAGCAATAAAACTAAACCCCATAAGGGGTAGAGAAAGAATGTGAATACAAAGATATGTGTATGTGTGTGTTCAATTATGCTCATCACAACATGTAGTGCATGAAAATCATAAAATTAAATCAAACTTTGCCTCCACATGAAATAAGATAACACAATATCATTAAAACATACAAGACATCAACCAAGGAAAGGGCAACAAGCGTACCTGCAACTACAAGTCATGTTTCCTTTATTAATTCCATCCATATCCTCACCTCATCTTTCCCCATAAAATAGGTCCACTAGTCTAAGCATATGCTAATCATTACACTACAACCTACATTAACAAAATTAAACATTGTACTGAAAGAAAATTAAACTAAGAAAGCAAGAAATATTAAAGAAGCTAATTGAAAGGAAATAAAACTAAAGAAGCGTGCAAGACATATGAAAGGAAATTAAATGAAAGGAAAGTAAACTAAAGAAATAAGCAACATAACTAAAGAAAAACTTTAGTAATTTCAAACTCACAATACAAGTAGCCTCTCCCTACTTGAGATTTCGCTCGAAGGCTCACTTCAAGTAGAGAGCATGGCCACCAAACATGTGTAGAATACATTGGAGGAGGTGGAGTTCTATTTATAGTGAAAGAAAAAGGCAATCGGGGACAATCCCCTGGTATGGGACTAATACAATACCAAAAATAGACATAACACACAATTCTACAAGATCCGACTAAACCACATAACACACAATTCTACAAGATCCGGAGCAACCCAGACCGCCCAGACCGCTGATTGGTGGTTTACAGGGTTTGGATCTGGTCTGGATTTTGTGTGGGCTTTCCTGGAATTCTTTCTTCATTTGTGATGTATCCAAATCGATTGTTGGAGCTCCGACCGGAATCCAATTGCCAAAATACTCCACATGATGGTGTGAAGTTTCTTCATTTGCTCGTTGATCTTTTGATTTTGCATTCGGGTCTCTCTCTCTTGCATCTTAGTCCATAAGTCTTGCAACTTAGTCCCTTTCTTGCTTTTAAGTCCTTTTATAGTCTCTCCTTCTCAAACCTACTTATTCCTGAAATTTAAACATTAAACTCATTACGTAGCATTGTTTAGGTGAAAGATAATGGATATAAGACACAAATATATGCATGATATGATGTCAATCAATGACCTATGACACCACATAGATGACAGGGAACTGGACCAGATGCAGACACATGCTGGTTTTGGAGCTCAATCGAATCCATACGGCGCATTAAGAACGCCATGCGCGCCTCGGTGGCTGTAGTCGTATCGACAACAAATACGACACCTGATCTAGTCGAGTTTACGTTTGCGATCCTCGCTCCTATGCTAGATGATGGTGATGGTTCCCTCACACTCTACCATTGTATGGTCTTCTCAGCGAGGTCTTCTAGAAAAGCCCATGCCTCCCTTTCATCCTTTCCTAAGAACTCTCCTTGACGCATGGACTCAATGAGCATTCAGGACTGGATGTGAAGACCCTCTTAAACAATCTGACACATGCGCCCCAACTCAATGCCATGGTGAGGGCATGAGGATAGTATCTCCTTGAACCTCTCTAAGTATGCATGGAATGATTCAGTCTCATGCTGATAAAACGAATTGATTTTGTTCCTCAATTTTTGAGTCCGATGATTTGGAAAGTACATCTTGAGGAATGCAGATTGAAACTCATCCCAAGTCCTAAAGGCATTCGCCTAGTTGCTGTACAACCACTTCTTGGCCTCATCCTTCAGTGCAAAGGGGACAAGCCTCAGATGGATGGAGTCTGTGCTAATTTGTTGCAGCTTCAACATAGCACAGACCTCTTCAAATTCCCTGAGAAAGATATAGGGGTCACCCTTCCCAGTGAAGTGAGGGAGTATGGATATAAACTGAGGCTTAACCTTAAAGTGGTTCCCATTCGCCTTTGACAATGCGATGCACAAAGGTAAAGCAGTACGGCTTGGATAGCATCGATCACGCAGAGAAACGGGAACAAGAACATGTGGAATGGGTGAGACAGGTGGGACAGTTGGGTCCAGCAACTATTCCTCCTCATGGTACTGAGCAACCATGGAACCCAGACCCTGTGCGACACAAGAAGATGAAGGCGTTGAAAAGTTGACTACCAAGGCAGGATTGACGACACGCCTCGTCAAACAGTCACTCTCGTCTCGTGCCCACACAAGCATGCACAATGGTGCACACACAATCCAAAACTTTTTTTGACAATTAGAATAGAATGTACGTAAGGGGGAAGAGAAGAGGACACAAAAAAGAAAATGACTCAGGAGAGAAGGGAAGAAGTCCTTATGGTACGGAGGGTGGGTACAGGTAGAAACACACAAGCAAACAAGGCTCAAATAACCTAAGGTCGCCATAGGTCCTTACAGCCAGACAACACCTAACTACGAGGTCACACGGCCTCAACACGCCTCACCTCCCTTCGACGAGGACCACAAAGCCCAGTAAGTGAGCCAAGATCCGGAGACCTCGTCTCTCCTACTATCGACAGAATGGGCTACGCCGATCAGGCCATGATGGTCGCGACCAGATCACTCTCCTAATGCGCCCGAGATCCTTAGAGTCAATGTCAACTTGATTTAAAAATTAGGTTCTTGATTAGTGTGGTTTTTGGGGCGTAGGAAAGGGTGATGAAATCCCCCACCTTATCTTATATGGGATAGCTCTTCCTTAGTAGTGTTTTGGAATCCTAATTTAGAAATCAACTCTCCAAATAGACGCTCAACTGACATTGTTGCAATGCAATTCCTACTCACTAATGCATGGTCCTACCAAACGTATGAATGAGTGTAGGAGATGCGTACCTAACACCAACGCTCAAGAACTGAACTTAAAGCTAAAACAAAAGAAAAACTACGGGCTTTGGATTTTAGGGTCCAAGTTGCTTAAAAGCGTATGGATTATTGATTTGCTAACAAACTATAAGTCAAAACCTACCAATTTGAGACCCAGATATCTATATCAAATGTATCAACAATCCTGAAAAAGAAAGAGGGAGTTAGAGCATAGTAGACTGCCAGTTGGCGGTCTCAGGCCGTTTATTGGCGGTCTCAGGACGCTGATTGGCGGTCTCTATAGCTTTGTTTTCCTCCAAATTTTTTATGGTGCCTTCCCTTTATGCCTAGAGCCTCCTGAAACAAACAGAAACTACAAAACACAAATTAAATCCACTCGAATCATCTAAACCAGAGTCTGGACTGGCACCTCCCCGGCAACGACGCCAAAAAGTTGTTTAATCATTTTAAATTTAGACCGTAAGTGCATAACCGTCGGTTAAGATGGGTCAAGTACGGGTCGAACCGCAGAGAGGTGAGCAACCTCTGGTTTGACTGAAATGAGATGGCAAAAAAAGGGAGAAGAGTTGTAGATATGCTAATCTAAGTTACACTAAACTAGTAAGAAGAAATGTGAAGGAAAACAACAACTAACGATGCAAACTAAATCAAAAGAACCTAAAGTGGAAGTGCAAATCAGGAAGAGGGAACCCTGAGGGGTGGAGTGAGTGTACACATGCAAGAAGATGGTGAAGAATGCAATCATTAAGCACAAATGTAGGTTGTATTTTCATGTATAGGAAGTGTCTAATCAGTATGACAAAACCTATCAATCCCATTACTAATCTAGTTGACTAACATTAACATACACAAGTTGGTTATGTAAGAACCTAAACAAGCATGGGAGATGTCAAAGAGTTATGAAAAAACCCATGATGTTACAAGTTCTATCCTAAACAAGAGGGCATACATTCATATTTATTAACACATTTCATACAAAGCATTCATTTCCATTCTCTATTGCATGTATGAAACATCAACTCCACCCCCAAAGGGGATGGAACTACTCACTATTCATTAAACTAATTATTATCCAAAGAAAGGAATACATATTAACTAAGTCTACTAAGATTATTGAAATGAAATTAAACTAAGCATGCAAGCAACATAAAAGAAGCAACAGAACAAAGAAACTTTTATTTATTTCAGACTCACAATACAAGTAGCATCTCCCCACTTTAGTATTTGCTCCAAGGCTCCACTTCAAGTAGAGAGAATAGCCACCAAGTTTGTAGTGCCTTACAAAGGAAGATGAGGAGTTCTATTTATGATCACTCAAAAAGGTAATGAGGGACAATTCCCCAATGTGGGACTAATACAACACCAGAAATATATATAAAGCACTCTAATACAAGATCTGCCAGAAGCGTGTCGGAACCGAAGTCGGCCCCACCGCCAATCAGTTGTCCCAGACCACCAATTGGCGGTCTATAAAGTCTGAATCCTGTATGGATTTTGGGTGTGCTTTCTTGGAGTGAGCTCTTCATGTGTGATGCACCAAAGTCGGTTGTTGGAGTTTAGGCCCAAATCGAATTGCCAAAATAATCCTCATGATGGTGTGGATTTTCTGATTGGATCTATGACCCTCTAATCGATAGATAATTGCGGAATTAAAAAATAAAAATCGAATGATTAAGGAAGAGACAATTGCAAACCACAAATTCGTCGACACCGGAATTTAGAGAGGTTCGGCACCCACACCCGGGTCCTAGTCCTCCTCCCAAGCCTCGCTCGATCCCCCGAGCCTCTCTTACGGTTCTACTAACTGATCTCTGTTCCGGGCCGAGATCAACGTCGTTTACAACACCGAGCCTCGCGAACAACCTCGCATCGCTCGTGTCTCCTCTCACTGTAGGATTTCATGTTTAATTATGCCTATATATTTTCGGAATTTTAAGCATAATAAGGATCTTATACAATTTTCTATGATTTATTTCATGCATGTACTAGTTTGTTTCAATAACTAGTTTTAAAACTTTTATTAAAACAAACCAAGGATTCCGAAATCATACCTAGAAGTTCTCTAAAACTTCTTGAAGATTCGGAGACGTTGATGACGCTTCTCGCCGCGCCGGATGCCTCCGAGATTTCACCAAACTCTAAACGATATTGGAGAGAGAAGAGCTAGCCTCTCGATCTCCAATAGGGTTTAGAATCTAATTACTAACCCCTCTTTAGTTTCCTTGAGAAGAAGTCCTCTTGAAACTAAAACTAAACTTAAGAATTAAGGAATTTTCGTGGAGAATTATGGAGAGAGATTTTTGCACAAGAAAATAATGAATTAATTAAGGAGGTAATGAGATAACCTTGTATTTATAGGTTATCTCCAAATTACCTATTCATGTGCAACCCCTTGCCCATGATCTCATGCAAAATTCCATCTAACCATCCATTATTTAATAATAAATAATATTAGCCACGAATTAAATCAATTATGGACCAATTCCATGCATGATCTAATTAATTCTTAAATTAATTCTGCATAAAACCGTCTGACCGGTCGACCGTTTAGACCAGGTTTCGGTCGATCAATCGATATATTCGGTCGACCGTTCGCAACAAAAAGGTTCATCGCAATGTTCGGTCGACCGACCGAGAATACTCGGTCGACCGAAAACGAACAGACGAAATTCTCGTTACGCTCGATACACATCCGGTCGACCGTGAAATATTGCGGTCGACCGCGCAACATTCGGTCGACCGTTTATGGTCTAGTGGTCGACCGTTTTTGCACAGTGCATGCAGACTTGACAAATTTCGGTTTTAACCCCTACAAAATTTGACATTTCGGGATTAGTAGTAAATTCACAACTTATGTAACATATTATCCTATGTAATGATTAATCATTACACCCCATAATATTTACATCACATATGAATTTAATTTAGATTCTAATTATGTTATTAATCACAACATAATCTTGATTTTGCTTGTTCACCCCATGTGTCATATTTTCTACATGAAACCCGACACATCCTATGAACTCAAAATCCCCATTTCTTGTTTCCCAGTTCTGTGGTGTGACCTATGGGAGGATCTAAACTAAGTTGGCAGTGATATTAAGAGCTTAATATCACAAGCTATAAGCGGTATCTAGCTACACATTATAGCTCCCAATTAGTTAGATGTCTTAATTCCACTCCAACCAAAACCCGATCCATTTTGTGATAGTGTGTATCACTTGTGTCCGTCCCTTGCCTCATGATATTAAGAATACACACAAAGTAGTATTGTGTCATCCCAGGACTTATCTTAGGCCTGGCCTCCCAACGTGAAGGTCTTATGCGAATGGCCTCCGGAACTAGAGGACCCACTCGTGGCCCGTCGGCCCAGAAAACGGAATGTGCCCAGTATTATTAATCGGATTAAATGCAATGCAAGCTACTTAAGCATCTAAAATCTAATGCATCTACAGTGTATGGAACAAGCTCAAGGAGGAGTATCCGGATACCCTCCTAGCAGCCCTGAACCAACTCGGAAATCAGACATACCAATCAGGAATCAACCCACACTCACAATAGCAAGCAATCATAACTAGATCGACAATCAAGATAACAACTAATCGAGTCATCTACGGGTCATGATAAGGATGTTATAAGGTCTGAAATCGTATGCGTCATACATATCCACAACAACATACTTCATATCAGAAACATACATACGAAATAAGTAATAGAACATGCACCATAGAAGGAGGTATCATAAACCAACATCACAAGCTATCGATATCATGCATCATGGATTTCAGAACATGTGTATATGATAGGAACTTTGTATTCCAGACTAGATCAGAGATTATATGAATCAAATCATGAGACAATGCAAGAACATATGGTCTGAAACCAGCATACAATTTATAGGAGAACATCAGGATATAATACACATGCATACATATATCGAATATATAAATGTAAATGTTGCAAATTAAAATCTTTGCCCATAAATGCAACAATCCAAGATCCTATCAATTGTAATATAGACTAGCTAAGGGCTATCGAATACATTACAATATCAAGGTAAGAAAACATTTTCTAATCACAACCTTTTGAAGTTTAGTAACATTTAGCATCTTCAAACTCTTGTGACTCTTGTCGTTTTAATTATGAGGGAATACGACCTATCCTCGTAAGAATTTTTTTTTCCCAAAACCGAGCGAGGGCTCTAGGTAATGTTAAGAAAACTTATTTTCATTTGATACGAGATACGTTTATCCATTGTATTCACAACTAAACATACTTGGGGTTCACTAGGGTGAAACACACCTCATATAATTAATTGTGGCACAACAACAAACAAACATTATATCTCCCACTATTCCCAAAGATGGAGGGAGCGATCTCCCGCTAAGGGCGAGCAGAGTATCCCTCGATCAATGGCTGCTAGTGGATGAAATAAGAAGGAAATTTATTCTTAATTTTTGTTTGGACAATTTAACATGTGATTTAGAATTTTAGGTTATCATGCATATTATTAATCATACACATCCTAACATTCCACACATTCATCACATGCATAGCAAGATAAAAACAGAAATTAAACATTCACACAATCCACATCGTGTGAGTTTATATGTTCCCTTCGATCCTCGATCCTCGATCCCTGATCTTCGATCCTCGATCGATGCGCTACAGCGGTAACTTCCTCTTGCACCGGAGACGTAGATTTTACAGAAAATAAACATGCTCCTCACATTCGATAAAAAACCGACTAGTGCAAGTCCTATGTAAAACCTCTCATATGCATATGCAATTTATCTAAAAGATGGAAATAGAGAATTTGGCTTTTACATACATAAGCCCCTGTATTATAACAATTATAAACATTCATAGCTGCTGATTTGGAACATATAAACTCACAATTCCTGCAAAATAACTCGAGCATCCATGCACGCAATATCGCTATAAACTATCCAACCTAGTTTATCAAGCATCTAGAATCTCAAACAATTCTTTGAAAAACATTTTGAAATCCATTAAAAACGTTTTTCATGCATCCATAGTTCAAAAATTAATTTTGAACCGCTGTCCATCCAATTTCCAATGGAAAGATGAATCGCAGTTTTTCGGTTTTGTTGATTCTCTTACAAAATAATCGTTTATACTTAAAACGAAATTATTGCAAGTTAGACTTATGTCTAAATCATAATTCTAATAATTACATGACATGTTTTAAACATTCAAAACATTTAAAATGAATTATTATAAAGAATTATTTCAACAAACATTTAAAGACCGAAAAAAACCGGTAAAACGAATTGTTTAAATCCTAGATGGTAAACTAAATTTGTTTACAGCCATAAATCATGAGAAAATTGAACCCTATGCTCTGATACCACTGTAGGATTTCATGTTTAATTATGCCTATATATTTTCGGAATTTTAAGCATAATAAGGATCTTATACAATTTTCTATGATTTATTTCATGCATGTACTAGTTTGTTTCAATAACTAGTTTTAAAACTTTTATTAAAACAAACCAAGGATTCCGAAATCATACCTAGAAGTTCTCTAAAACTTCTTGAAGATTCGGAGACGTTGATGACGCTTCTCGCCGCGCCGGATGCCTCCGAGATTTCACCAAACTCTAAACGAGATTGGAGAGAGAAGGCTAGCCTCTCGATCTCCAATAGGGTTTAGAATCTAATTACTAACCCCTCTTTAGTTTCCTTGAGAAGAAGCCCTCTTGAAACTAAAACTAAACTTAAGAATTAAGGAATTTTCGTGGAGAATTATGGAGAGAGATTTTTGCACAAGAAAATAATGAATTAATTAAGGAGGTAATGAGATAACCTTGTATTTATAGGTTCTCTCCAAATTACCTATTCATGTGCAACCCCTTGCCCATGATCTCATGCAAAATTCCATCTAACCATCCATTTTTTAATAATAAATAATATTAGCCACGAATTAAATCAATTATGGACCAATTCCATGCATGATCTAATTAATTCTTAAATTAATTCTGCATAAAACCGTCTGACCGGTCGACCGTTTGCGAGGTCCGGTCGACCGTTTGCGAGGTCCGGTCGACCGTTTAGACCAGGTTTCGGTCGACCAATCGATATATTCGGTCGACCGTTCGCAACAAAAATGTTCATCGCAATGTTCGGTCGACCGAAAACGAACAGACGAAATTCTCGTTACGCTCGATACACATCCGGTCGACCGTGCAATATTGCGGTCGACCGCGCAACATTCGGTCGACCGTTTATGGTCTAGCGGTCGACCGTTTTTGCACAGTGCATGCAGACTTGTCAAATTTCGGTTTTAACCCCTACAAAATTTGACATTTCGGGATTAGTAGTAAATTCACAACTTATGTAACATATTATCTTATGTAATGATTAATCATTACATCCCATAATATTTACATCACATAGGAATTTAATTTAGATTCTAATTATGTTATTAATCACAACGTAATCTTGATTTTGCTAGTTCACCCCATGTGTCATATTTTCTACATGAAACCCGACACATCCTATGAACTCAAAATCCCCATTTCTTGTTTCCCAGTTCTGTGGTGTGACCTATGGGAGGATCTAAACTAATTTGACAGTGATATTAAGAGCTTAATATCACAGGCTATAAGCGGTATCTAGCTACACATTATAGCTCCCAATTAGTTAGATGTCTTAATTCCACTCGAACCAAAACCCGATCCATTTTGTGATAGTGTGTATCACTTGTGTCCGTCCTTTGCCTCATGATATTAAGAATACACACAAAGTAGTATTGTGTCATCTTTGTATTAGTATTCATTTCTTGATCTCTTTAAGCTAGTTATAAATATGTGACTTAACTCAAATCACATTGTGCACATTATAACTTTGCTTTATCAAGGGGCCCACTAATATCATTACTCAATTAAGAGGGGAAATGATAATCTTTTGACTAGCTATCTTCTCCAACAAAAGTTGTACTTAACCAACTAATGTCTTTACACTACACTCATCGATAGCTCAAGACACTAGTCTAATTAAGAACTCCTTAAGCGATAGGATATAAGTCTCATATCAAAAGGACCAAGGACACAGTAAAATATTAATGACACAGAAACACATTTCTATAATATTTTACTTATTAGGTCTATTCAGTATACAAAAGTAATATTTTCCTCTTTTGCATACCCATGTTGTCACTCACTTGTAGAGCTACAATGATCTATGACCAACACGACAATCTTAACTCGGTAATTAATGTCCCATGTTAATTACCATGATTGCGAATATCTTTTGTTTTATGTAAACCAATATCTTTTGTTTTATGTAAACCAATATCATTCAATTCATAATAATTGACATTTAAAAGTAAAACTTTTAGAACACATTCCCTTCACTCACAACCCGAGAGGGAGCTTCCTCGAAGCTTTACAACTTGGTGATTCTTGAATAAGGAATTGGAATCACAGTCTAAGTAATACTCTATACTTGAGCACACTTGGATATTGATATGGAATTGGATATGGAAGTGGTGAAGTTTAGGCTTGAGTGTTGTGGATTGAGAGCTTGAAGATGGAGAGGATTTGGCTTTGAGTATTGAATAGATAGAAAGTGTTCAAGATGTCCCAAACTAACAAATGAGGTCCTATTTATAAGTCTTCAAGCTCAACTAGCTGTTTGGGAGTTGGTAGGGAAATGGACCAATAGGAATGCAATATGTGACTTAAGCTCGGACAGAAATCGTGGCATATTCGGTTGAACCGTTATCCAAACGGTAGTCCGAAGAATTGGTCTGAATTAAGAACTCGGTTGACCGATTATGTATCCGATCACCGTTCACCAACCCCAGTAGCTTTTATCTATTTATCCCTATTTAAGTTCACTTAACCGAAGTCCATTCGGTTCACCGTTCTAGGGTGGACAGTAGAATTGGTTGGGCTCTAATCTACTCAAGTTCGGTTGACCGTGTACAGTTCGGTAGACCGAAGTTAACGATGGTTTTCTACTGACATTCAGTGGGAAATTGATTTATCGATAACGGTCAAGTGCCAAATGTAAACAGTTGTTGGGCTACTAAAGCCAATAAGGAATTAGTTGACCGATAGGTATTCGGTCATCCGAAATGGGACAACTCAATTGGGCTCTAGGGACTTAATTCGAAAGCGACCGTTGGAGCAAAGTCCAAAACCGGTCCAGGGCTATTGGGTCGACCGAAGGTGGTTTGGTCTTCCGTTGGGGCAATTCCAGAGAACACCTAAGTTTTACTGGTGGGAAGTATTCGGGTATCCGAAAGGTGTTCGGTGGACCGAACTAGACAGGATTCGGTTAACCGAAATAGGTTCGATTTACCGATGAATGACAGGACAGAATCCTAGTGCTCCAGTTTATATAAAACCCTATCGACTCAATAAATACACAGTTTCATGTCTTGGTCCAAAGCTTTGATTACAAGTCTTGAGTCTTGATGTCTTTGTCCCAATGCTCATTTCCTTGATTGTCTTCATCAACCTATTAAGATGAGTGTAAGTATACAAATATATATGCAATGCATGTAATCGTGTTTGCTCACTTTGATTCATTAGGTAGATTGATTAAGATTAGTTTAATTAATCATAAAAATTAATATAGATTAAGGACAAAAAGACAACATTTTCTTCATTTGCTCATTAGTCCTTTGGGCTTACGTTCAGGTCTTTCTCCCTTGCATCTCAGTCCCCAAGACTCAAAACTCAGTCATTTTTCTTTCTTTTAGGTCCTTTTATGCCTCTTCTCCTCACACCTATTTATTCCTGAAACTCCAACATAAAACTCATTACGTAGCATTGTTTAGGTACAAGAAAATGGATATAAGACACAAATGAATGCATGAAATTATGTCAATCACCGACTCCCTTACTCTTTCTCCCTCTCTCCTTGTCTTTCTTACTCTCCTTTTCCTTCATTCACAGTCTCCTTCTCTCTCCTCTCTCCACTTCTCGCTCTAATTCACTCTCTCCGCTTCTCCGTTTCACTCCCACCTTATCTCTATCCATCTACCTCTCTCTCCGTCACCTTCACTCTCTCTCTCTCACTCCTCTCATTCTTCTTCTCTCTCTCCCCCTTCTCCTTCTCTCTCTTTCTCTTTCTCCATACCTTTTATTACTACTTCTACTTCTCCCTCCCTCTTTCCATCTCTCCTTCCCTTCCAGTCTCATCTTCCTTCTCTCTCTCCTTCTTCTTGCTTTCTCCATCAAGCTCACTTACCGACTCCCTCACTCTTTCTCCCTCTCTTCTTCTCTCCATCTCTCTCCACTTCTACCTCGAATTCACTATCTCCCCTTCCTTGTTTCACTCTCCCTCCTTATCACTCTTCTTCTGCCTCTCCTTCTCTCTGTGTGCCCTTATTCTTCTCTCCGTCGTTCTCCATCTCTCTCCTTGTTGTAGGATTTCATGTTTAATTACACATATATATTTTCGGAAGAACACATTCCCTTCACTTGTCCCCTCTCTTGTTCTCCTTCTCATCGCCTTCTTCTCCTCGTCCCTCCTCCTCCTCTTCCTCTCCCTCCTCCTCCTCTTCCTCCTCTCCCTCATTCTCTTTCTCTCATTACTCTACATTTGCTTCGCTTGCCCTGCTCTTTCTTCCTTTTTTTCCTCTCCGTCACTTTCACTCTCTCTCACTCCTCTCGTTCTCCTTCTCTCTTTCTCTCTCCCCCTTCTCCTTCACTTTATTTCTCTCTCCTTACCTTTTATCTTTACTTCTCCCTCCCTCTTTCCTTCTCTCCTTCCCTTCCAGTCTCCTCTTCCTTCTCTCTCTCCTTCTCCTTGTCTTTCTCCGTCTAGCTAACTTACCTACTCTCCTCTCCTTCTTGCTCTCTCTTTGTTTCCCCGTTGCATTCTCTCTCGTCCTACACTCTCCTTATCTCTCTCCCATCCTTCTACTTGTTTTTCACTCTCTTGTTGCCCCGCACTCTCTGCTTCTCACTCCTCTCTCTGATTCTCTCTTCCCTTCTATCTTCTATCTTCTCTCTCCTTATCCTTTACTCTTTGTCTTCAATCTCCTTCCCTCTCTCTCCTTCTCCTCAAATTCAATACCTCTCATTCTCTTTCCCTTTTCCTTCTCCTTCTCTCTCTTCTTCAGGTCTCTCTTTCCCTCTCTCTCCTTCTCCTTCTCCGCTCTTCTCCCTCTCTCTGCCTCCTTCTTCATCCTTCCCCCTCTATCTCCCTCTACTTCTCCCTCCTTGTCCATCTCTCTCCCCTCCTCTCTCACTTTATTGTGCTCTATCTCTCTCATCCTTCTTCTCTCTCTTTCCTTCTCTCTCCTCCTCCTCTATCTGTCCTCTCCTTGTCTCCTTCTCGCTCTCCTCCGCTCTCACTCCCATTGTCCTATCTCTCTCTCCTTATCTACTCTCCCCTTCTCCTTCTCTCTGTCGTTCTCCTTCTCTCTCCTTGTCCTCTCTCTTGTTCTTCTTCTCATCTCCTTCTTCTCCTCCTCTCTCCTTCTTCTCCCTCCTCCTCTTTCTCCTCTTCCTCCTTCTCTTTCTCTCATCACTCTACTTCTGCTTCGCTTGTCTTTCTCTCTCCTCCTCCCTTTTCTTTTCCTCTCCGTCACCTTCACTCTCTCTCACTCCTCCCTTTCTCTCTCCCCTTCTCCTTCTCTCTATTTCATTCTCTCCTTACCTTTAATCTCTACTTCTCCTTCTCCCTCCATCTTTCCTTCTCCCCTACCCTTCCAGTTTCCTCTTCCTTCTCTCTCTCCTTCTCCTTGTCTTTCTCCATCATGCTCACTTACCGACTCCCTCACTCTTTCTCCCTCTTTCCTTCTCTTTGTCTCTCTCTTTTTCCATCATTCACAGTCTCCTTCTCTATCCTCTCTCCACTTCTCGTTCTAATTCACTCTCTCCCTTCTCCGTTTCACTCCCCCTCTTTTTCTCTCTCCTTCTCCCTCTCTCTCCTTCCCTATTGTTCTCTCTACTTCTCCATCTCTCCTCCCTCTCCTTTCCCTTCTCACTCTCTCCCCCTCTCCTCTCTCTCCTTCTCCTTCTAGCTCTCTCTCCGTCTCTCCCTCTCTTCTTGTTTCACCATTTCCTTCTCTCTCGTCCTACACTCTCCTTCTCTCTCTCCCCTCCTCCATGTTTTTCACTCTTTTGTTGCCCCACACTCTCTCTTTCTCACTCCTCTCTCTGATTCTCTCTTACCTTCTATCTTCTATCTTCTCCCTCCTTATCCTTCACTCTTCTTCTTCAATCTCCTTCCCTATCTCTCCTTCTCCTCAACTTCAATACCTCTCCTTCTCTTTCCCATTTTCGTTGTCCTTCTCTCTCTTGTTCCTGTCTCTCTCTCCCTCGCTTGCCTTCTCCTCTTGCTTCTCTCCCTCTCTCTCCTTCTCCTTCCCATCTGCGCACTTCTCCCTCTCTCCCCTCCTTCTTCCTCGTTCCCTCCTCCGTCTCCCTCTACTTCTCTCTCCTTGTCCATCTATCTCTCCCCTCTTGTCTCACACTATCATACTCTCTTGCTCTCCTCCTTCTCTCTTTTTCCTTCTCTCTTTCTGCTTCGCTAGTCCTTCTCTCTCCTCCTCCATTTTCTTTTCCTTTTTTTGGCAAAGCAAAAAGGGAGGCATAGCCTCTAGCATTGATGTATTGTAAAATTTACAACCTACAAAAAGTGTGTTTTACAGCCCTCGAGTTATGCTAATTACGTAACTATACTCTAGGCTACCATGTTCTCGTGACTATCTAACAAACGTCAAACCTAAGTCCACGTAATCTCATACAACGTCAAAGCATTGGGATCCTCTCGAATTTCCTGAATTCTTGTGCCCATTGTTCGCACCGCCTCTTTTATGGTCATGCTTACATCTGCAGGTTGGTGCTTCTCATTATCAAATATCCTTCGATTTCTCTCTTGCCAACACTCATAAACGGTTGCAGCGAGAGCTAGTCGTATGGTGGTTCGTGCTGCCTTATCTCCCCTGATTCCCTTCAGCCTCATCACCTCCACGTCATGTGTTTTTCCCATTCTCGTGTCCAGCTCTAGAGTTCGTAAAATTTGTTCCCATATATGCCTAGTGAAGGCTTTCGTCACCAGCCTTCCTCGCAAGGCTCTCCTTAGTGTGTGAGTGTGCTTCGGGACATGGTACTTATGCCACACCAAATCTGACCAGCCTACTTGACTACGCCCAGGTACCACCCAACTTCATACTTCCTTGATTGAAAACAACTCACTCTTCGCCCTCACCCTTACTGGGGTGTCTCGCCCTCCATGTATGCTGATTTGTAGTATGCGAGGCCACAATACCGCCATCTCTAAGGACCTCGGTTCAGGAAGAAGCCATGTCCCATCACGGATAAAATACGATACCAACGTATCCTTTGGAACTCCAAGATCATAGTGAAGGCGCTCTCCCCCCGGTGATGATAGTAATGGTTGTCCACACCATGGATCGGTGAAGAACTTAAGTTTTGTCCCGTCTCCCACCTTGTATTGGATTTTTTCCTTTGCCAACTCCTGGACACTCAAGATGCCCTTCCATGCCAATGAACAGACCGAAGGTGGCCTTGCTAGCCATATATTTTGAGTCCTTAAATACTTTCTTCTCACGCAGCAAACCCAAAGTGAGCCACCATCCTCCACTACTAGCCAAAGGAGACGCGATAGTCCAGCATCATTCCAATCCTGAAGTCTCCGCAACCTCAATCCACCCTCCTTCTTTGGTGTGCAAATATCCTTCCAAGCTACAACCACCCACTTGGTAGGTCCTCCCCATACAAAGTGGGTCATGATGCTCTCTACTTCCTTCAAGACTTTCTACGGGATGAGAAAAACCGAAGTCCAATAGATCCTCGTAGACACAAGCACACTTCTCACCAACTCCACAGGACCCGCCATCGAAAGAAAGTTCCTTTTCCACGTGCTAAGTCATTGCTGGACCATATTGACAAGCCCCACGCATTGGTGTCTACCAAGACGTGAGGAGAATAAAGGAAGGCCCAAGTATGTGACTGGGAAGGTAGCTATTTCCAAGCCTAGATTTGCACAAATCCAGGTGCCCTCATGAGCTTCGCCTCCCATGAATATTTGACTCCTTCATGCATTCAGCTGCAGCCCAGAAGTAGAACAGAACTGCATAAGGATGTGTTTGATTGTCCACGCATTAGCTCTAGTAGCAGCAGCAAACACCCTGACGTCATCCGCAAATAGAAGATGAGAAACTTGTACATCCCCGCACCTTGCTAGTTCGAGGGTGCCCCTCTCCACCTCCCTTCTAAACATAGATCTAAGCACCTCCATACAAAGGACAAAAAGGTAGGGGGCAAGCGGGTCCCTTGCCTTTATCCATTTGTTGCGTGAAACGGTCTTGAGTTTGCTGCATTCACCGTGACCATGAAAGATGCTCGGACGCATGCCAACATAACCTTACACCAATGGGCTGGGAATCCAAAACATTGTAGCACTTCCTCGAGGAATTGCCATGATATATACTCATAGGCCTTTCGAAGGTCCAACTTCAAACACATCCACCCTCTTCCTCCTCCCAAGTGCATATTATGGCATATCTCATGAGCAAGTAAATGTTATCGTTGATCCGCCTTCCACGCACAAATGCACTTTGCGTTTCCCCAACCAAACTCGGGAGAAGCACCTTCAATCTTTTTGTCAAAATCTTCGATAGGAACCAGTACACCATATTACAGAGGGAGATGGGCCTAAAATCATCAATCGTGGCTGGTGTCGTCTTGTTTTGGAATAATAGTGATAGATGTGTTGTTGACCCGCTTCAGTTGCTTGGCACTCCTCATGAAAGACTTACCTTTGAACAAGTCACCCTTCACACACTCTCAAGCGGCTTTGAATTTTTTTGCATTAAACACATCTGGTCCCGGGGCTTTGGCCACATTCGGATGCATCACCACCTTCTCAAGTTCTTTCATAACCAAATGTTTGATTAGTGTCATCTTCTCGTCCTCCCCCAACCGAGGAAGACATAACATGGGGTAGATATGTTGTACCTTAAAACCACAAGCAAACAAGTTAGAAAAACACCTTCGAAAGGCCTCCTGGATAGCCTCCTCTTCCTCAATAACCACCCCTTGCTCACTCACTCCCCTCACAATGTTGGTGGCTCTCCTCACTCTAACAGAAGCATGGAAAAATCTCGAGTTCCGGTCACCTTCACGTAGCTATCGTACCCTTGATTTCTGCCTCAAAAGAGCCTCCTCCCTCACCAAGGCTCGATCAAGCTCCACCTTACAAGAACCCTCACGCTGAATTAGGCTCTCATTGGTCGGGTATTCCACCATTTGTTTCCAGATTTCAGCAAGCGAGAGTTGGGCTTCTCTTACTCTCCTCTCAACGCTGCCAAATGTCTCCTCACTCCTCTTCTTTAATGCCTGCTTCGCCTCACTTAACTTTGCCATCAATCTAAACATGGGGGTTCCTACCACCCTTTTAGCCCACGCCTCCTTAACCACATCCTTAAACTTCTCATGCTCAGCCCAGAAATTAACGAACCTAAACACCCGCTTCTTTTGATGTCCCTCTTTCTCCGTGGCCATGATGAGCATCGAGTGATCACTCAAATCCCTATCCCCCACAACACGAACGAGTGAGGGAAAGCCTTAAGCCATGCGTGAGACATGAGAATTCTATCAATGCGTGTCTCAATGCATGCCTCCCCTATTGGATCGTGTGGGTTATGGGTCCACAATACTAATCACAATTTTACACTAATTACCTACTTGTTTGAACTATCAAAGATATGCAGCGGAATTTAAACTAAACAATCAATTAAAAGGAAGATAATACAAACCACGATGGACACGGGGGTTTTACAGAGGTTTGGCCACCGCCTACGTCATCTCTTGCAAACTCCGCTCGACACTTCGAGCTCCGCTCAGGACTTCACTATCCACTCTCCGTTCCGGGCCAGGAGAGAATGCCTTTTACAAAACAAGCACCGTGAACACCCTCGCTTGCTTGACTTTCTTCTCTCACAATCCGAGAGGAACACTTCCGGATTTCACCGAAGTCCTTGCTTCTTCACAAACAAAAACTTTAGTGGAATACACTCTCTAACTTGAGCACACTTAGCTTATGATGTGGAATTGATCTTAAGTGTGGAAATTAGAGGCTTGGAGTGTTTGGGATTCTCTCTAATGTTTTGGACAAGTATGTAGTGGGAGAGTTGTGTTAAAATGTGTTTTACAACTCTTTATATAGGCATTAGAGAGAATAGATCCGTTGGGGTTGATTGGGTGAGTGTTGGTGTAGGATACACAAAATAGAAACTCGCAGGACCCAATTCTGAGTTAATTCGGTCGACCGGATCGGTTTGAACGGCCGACCGTTTGGCAGTTTTGAACTCAGTTGGGTCGACCGGTTAGGTAACGGTCGACCGCCCAACACTACGACTTAGGTACACTAAAGTGAACGGTCGAACACCGAAAAGGGTTCGGTCGACCGATTTGCAACAGTCACTTTGGGGTTGACAAACAATAATCAATTCGGTCGACCGATGATGCATTGCATACATTGCATCATATGTCTTTCATTTAGATTACTTTTATATCAATAAATGCTACTAAGGTATGTGTTTAGTCGTATTTACAGAATACAGGGACCTGGATGCAAATTACCCACATTCCGAGCATAAACGCGTGCAAAAGATTCATTTCTATCATAAAGACCGAGTTCAAGTTTATCGGGTTTCAAATAGAAATGCATCCAAGCATAAAAGCATTCAAGGAGCTAATTACAAAAAGGTCAAGGACTTAATTGCAAAATGCCAAGGACCTAATTGCAAAATAAAAGGGCCAAGTTATTGTGTGGAGAAAGTCAAAAGAAAAATCAAATATAAATCTCCAACAATGGAAGGAATTAATCCGGAGCTCAAGACAATGGAAAGAAATCATCCAGACACGCAAATAAAGATCAAATCATACCATAAACGCGTGACAAAAATCCTGATTAAATCCGACCAACGTGGGAGGCGAATCCGCCGCACAATACACATGATGTGCGGCGATTCCGCCGCCCATTGGTCGACCCGTGTGTCCCAATTTCGTCCACTCGTGTATGGACACGTGTACTATCCAATTCTATACCTAAGTCCCTTGTAGCAACTATAAATAGACCCGAGAACGATGTAAATAGGGTCCTTGGTTGTTGTTCTTATTTGTGTACCTTAGTTTTATTAATAAAATTCTGTTATTTTAATTCTTGTTTTAGTTTTCTTTTAATGTCTCAAGGACCTCTTCTTCTTCCTCCCTCCATGAGTTTCTAACTCTCTCCAAAGGGTGGAGGTGATGGAATTAGGGTTAGAGAATGATGAATGCATGTTATTATTTTAAGTTCATGATTAGTGTATTTTGATTACTTGAGTTTATGTTAAGTCATTTATCTTGTAATGCTTCATAACTAACATGATTTACAATAAGTTTCAGTAATTCTCTACTCTAAACCTAAGTCTAAACCTCCACCCCACGGATTTCTCTCTTTGTTCTTGTTTTAATTTTAATTGCTTTTGTTTCGTACTTTAGTTAATTAAACCAAAAACCCCAAAAACCCAAATTAATTCTTCTCTCCCTTCTTCCCCTCAATCGAAATCACACTAACAACGAAATCTCTCCCTCCTTGTGTTCGACCCGTACTTGCCACGTCTTCATTGACGCCGTGCACTTGCGGTATAAATTTAATTCTCATCAAGTTTTTGGCGCCGTTGCCGGGGAGGCGACGCAGATTTTTGTTGTTTTTGTGTTTTCGATTTTATCCTGTTTATCTTGTGCGCAATCTAAGTATTTGGATTTGTGTTTCAGGGGACAACAGAGTGCGCGGAGAAATCCGGGCACATTTGGAGCTAAACGAGCGGCGAAATCGCCGCACCTGAAGAACAACTTGCGGCGAATTCGCCGCACCAGTAAGGCTTCTGGGCGCCATTTTTCTCTGGGGTCGTCTACATCGTGGATTGGTCGCATTGAGCTACTGGAAATTCCGAGAGCAGGCGGCGAACCTGTCTGAGCATTGCGGAGGTAACTTTTCTTGCCTTTCTCGTATAATCTGAATTTTCGAAAAGTTTCCTTTCGTAGAATTGCACGTGTTAGGGTCAAAAATTCCATAATTAGCAATAACTCAACTCTGACCTAAAAATTGGCAAAATTAGAAAGACCTTAGTGCATGCATCATATAATGTTTTGTTTGCATTATTCTTGCTAAATTATTGCAAATTATTTTTGTTGAAGAGTGCTGGAGACAAGGTACGTATCGCGGTTTTTAACGACTGCATTTAAGCATATAATTTAATTTGCATACAACCTTGCAATTGCCCCCATTAAAAAGACCATTGTTTGACTATCTTTGTTAGATCTAAGTTAAACTATCTTAAGGGCAACTCCATAGAAAAAAATACGGTGGGGATTTCATCACCCTTCCGTGGCCCACAAATCACAATTCTCAAGTGTCACCCAAGCCTAAAATTAAAATCAATTAGACATTGACCCCTAAGGACTCGGACTCAATTAAGGAGGAGATTGGTTTGACTTGCTATGACCTGAAGCTAATTGAATTCAATTTGGTGTCTAGAAAGTGTTTTTGTGTTGACGAAAGTCTTCCAAGCGACGTGGTTGTCTAATTGGCACCGACTCTGTCGGAAGCGCCCCCACTAGCTATACACTAACTGGCCAACTTGGTTTGATTGGTGAGGGAGGTGAATCAAGCAAATCAATTCGACTCAACCAGTTAGGAGTCGTCTAGATCTAAGCGACACTAGGTCTAGGATTGTTTGAACCGTGCTTTCTTAGGAAACCTCTGACCGACCCTCTTATCTATCTTTAGAGTTAAGTTTCCCTTCTCCTCTGAGTCATCTTCTTCTCACCTATTTATACGTTGTAGTCTCCTCCCCTTTACATTATCTATTAGCATTTTAGGGTCGAGTCGAGAACTTGTGCTTGCTTAGCCTCATAAGGGTAAGAGTACTTGACTCAAGAGTGTTGTGATGGATGGTTACATGAGCAACCATTCATATCATTGTTGGGACCAGGACAATGCTTCCTGGTATTCTAAAACCATGCAACATGGGGTGGCTCAGACCAACACCCCATATGGGTGGGACAATCCTAATTGTATGACTGAGCAATCTTCATATTGGGGTAACATGAGAGAGGAACCGACTGCTAGACCACAATCTAGTTATATCGGATCATATGCTGGTCAACACACTGAGAATTTACAACAAGCTTTTGCCTCTTTCATGAGTAGGACAGACAACATGAGTGCACCGGTGGCTCCAGTAGCCGTACCGTGCGACTGTTGTGGGTTGAGTGGTCATGTTATCGGGGAATGCCCTTATGTTCCCCCAGAGCCTGAGTATGAGCATACTTTTTCCCAAAACGCTCAAAATGACTATTACGCATCCGCGTACAACCCGAGAGTGATGGATTCGTGGAGAAACAATTCCTATCCAAATTCTTATACTTCATTTTCACCTCAGTATCCTCCTCCCGAATACCCAGAATTCTACCAACTCCCCACGTCAAATCATTATTCTCAGCCCATCAACACCCAATCCCATAATTTCACAAGCTCAAACTTGGACCTCATAGCTGACCACGTACCTAATTCCTTGGAACAAACTTTCCTTACGTACATGGAATCCACTCAACGATCCGTACAAAATATAACATCGCATTTGAGTCAAATGATACAACAATTAGGTGAACGTAAGGAGAGTAACTTTTCGTGTCAACATGAGGATCCACCTTTTGATATCGAACCACCACCACATCCACAAATTCAAAGCACAATCTGTCAAAGCCAAACTCCTACTCAGTCTGAAGGACTTGGGGTTTCAATTCACGATCACTTAGTGGAGGATTCGATACACATTGACCAATTTCATCATGAGTCGGCCCAGGATTGTGCCTTATCTTCGTGCCCCGTGGCCCTTGAGCCACATGATCTTCATGTTGTGCCTCTTAAGGACTCACTTCCGGTGGAGCAAGAGCTCCCTAGCACCCTCAATTTCAAACAACCTGATGAGAGTTTGCCTCTCACTATCGTTCCTGATCATCTTGGAAATGATGGAACATCAAACGACTACAGTGCTCATGAGGGTATTAGGAGTTCCTTGGAGGATACATTGGGTATGAGACCCATTTTATGTTTACCTGTTGAGTCGGACTTGCCTAACGAGGCTCCTGACCTCGCTCCGACGCACCAGCCAGTTGGTTGGAGAGTTTGGATTGACGATCATAACTTCAGCACCGTAACGGGAGAAACTCTTCTTCCGTTGCCCCCTATTTCCCAAACTCTCGAGAGGTTCAAGCTCTTTCAGTTTGATCCTTTGTATGAGACGCCTTTGCGTCCAATTCATGAACCTCTCATTTCTTCTTGTGCTCTTTGTGAAGGGGGCCCACACATGAATATTCTGGCCCCACGTGGTGTCATGTTCCCTTTTGAGGTCTTTTGACAAATGAAGATGGGAACTTATGTTTGTACATAGTTATATTTGTATAACAATAAGTAAAAAAAAAAATAAAATTAAAAAATTTGTTTTTATCCCTTCTTTAGCATCTCACAGGTTTTTGAGGGAATTCGGGTTTTTGTCCATCAACAGAGCCATGAACTTTCCTTTGTACTTCACGTTGGTGAGATCTTTCCTTTTTCATGCATAAATCCATGTAGTATCTTGCTCGCATACATTGAGGACAATGCATGATTTAGGTGTGGGGGGGTGTTTATATATGTACATATCTATCTATTTGATTTTCTGCTCTGCTTTATTTTAAAAAAAAAAAAATTAAAAAAAAATAATAATTCAATATTCTATGACATAGCTTAAGATTGAACTGCCAAAACCCGAGTACAAATTGCATTGAGTTTTTGTTCCTTATTATATAGTTCTGCTTGTAGAAATTGTGACATAAATCTAAGTTCCAAAGAAATAACACATTGCCCTGTAAGACATGTATGCACTTAAATTGGATGAATCAAATCCTTGAAGTGGTTGATAAAAAGCAGAGGTTGAGGAAAATACACCGGGAAGTGTGGACTTCTAATAGCAATTAAGCCTTGAGGAAAATAAAAGTAAAAATAAAAGAATAAAGTGAGGAAAGCACATTTTGCAAAATGATTACAAAAGCCCAAGCCTTTGAGTCACTGGTCCGTAGGGGTATCTTGAAACCCGGTAACTTGAGTCTGCCAGCTCGGGATTATCGACCAAACTCGCTACACGAATGCAAAAAGGGTATAAGTGTTAAAAAGAAAAGCAAATGTGTTGAATCACGGAAAAAGGAAAAATAAATAAATACTTTAAGATACTCAAGGCCCAAAGCTAAAAGAATGATCCATGCCATGGTTGATCCAAATGATACTTCACCACCAGAGGAGGCGTGCAAAATAATTTAAGTAATAACATGTTTAGAAGGGTTAGTAGTGTGAATGTTGGAGGAATAAAGACCAAGTCATATTTTTAATGAGTTAGATTTATATAATGAGCATGCAAAAATTCTTAGTGAGATGTATAAAGTTGAGGTAGGGATATTGAGAGCTATTAATGAAATGTTGATTCAGGATTTTGTGGGTATATCCGCTGAAAACCCTCAGGAGACAACACTCCTCCTCCTTGGCAACAAAGAGGTTTAACGGCTTGTTGCACATGCTAAGTGCAACCGTGATTCCTACGAAAGTGAGTTAGGATTTCCCTGTTTTCATTTCTTTTATATTCTGTTTTGCTAGGGACTAGCAAAATCTAGGTGTGGGGGTATTTGATGCATTGCATACATTGCATCATATGTCTTTCATTTAGATTACTTTTATATCAATAAATGCTACTAAGGTATGTGTTTAGTCGTATTTACAGAATACAGGGACCTGGATGCAAATTACCCACATTCCGAGCATAAACGCGTGCAAAAGATTCATTTCTATCATAAAGACCGAGTTCAAGTTTATCGGGTTTCAAATAGAAATGCATCCAAGCATAAAAGCATTCAAGGAGCTAATTACAAAAAGGTCAAGGACTTATTTGCAAAATGCCAAGGACCTAATTGCAAAATAAAAGGGCCAAGTTATTGTGTGGAGAAAGTCAAAAGAAAAATCAAATATAAATCTCCAACAATGGAAGGAATTAATCCGGAGCTCAAGACAATGGAAAGAAATCATCCAGACACGCAAATAAAGATCAAATCATACCATAAACGCGTGACAAAAATCCTGATTAAATCCGACCAACGTGGGAGGCGAATCCGCCGCACAATACACATGATGTGCGGCGATTCCGCCGCCCATTGGTCGATCCGTGTGTCCCAATTTCGTCCACTCGTGTATGGACACGTGTACTATCCAATTCTATACCTAAGTCCCTTGTAGCAACTATAAATAGACCCGAGAACGATGTAAATAGGGTCCTTGGTTGTTGTTCTTATTTGTGTACCTTAGTTTTATTAATAAAATTCTGTTATTTTAATTCTTGTTTTAGTTTTCTTTTAATGTCTCAAGGACCTCTTCTTCTTCCTCCCTCCATGAGTTTCTAACTCTCTCCAAAGGGTGGAGGTGATGGAATTAGGGTTAGAGAATGATGAATGCATGTTATTATTTTAAGTTCATGATTAGTGTATTTTGATTACTTGAGTTTATGTTAAGTCATTTATCTTGTAATGCTTCATAACTAACATGATTTACAATAAGTTTCAGTAATTCTCTACTCTAAACCTAAGTCTAAACCTCCACCCCACGGATTTCTCTCTTTGTTCTTGTTTTAATTTTAATTGCTTTTGTTTCGTACTTTAGTTAATTAAACCAAAAACCCCAAAAACCCAAATTAATTCTTCTCTCCCTTCTTCCCCTCAATCGAAATCACACTAACAACGAAATCTCTCCCTCCTTGTGTTCGACCCGTACTTGCCACGTCTTCATTGACGCCGTGCACTTGCGGTATAAATTTAATTCTCATCAACCGAGCTAAGGTCTAGCGGTCCACCGAGTTTGTCCAGGAGGTTCGGGTTTCTAAAGAGAGTGATATTCGGTCGACCGAACAACGTCCTTGGTCGACTGATACATGAAATGTATTTGGGGTATATTTGATTAATACGAATACGGTCGTTGGGTATAATACGACAAAATAAACGGTCGGAAAAATAAGTTCATACGGTCGACCGAAATGGCATATACGGTCGACCGAAACCGGGCAATGAAAACACAAACAGGATGAATGATCACTCGGTTGACCGAACGGTCTGTTACGGTCGACCGAATGTGGGCAGACTATTAGGGTTCAGGTTTAGTGTTTTCCGGTCTATGTTTGGGTGATCTATTGAAGTCCAAATTATGTGAAATTTTGTGTGTGACTTCTATAAGGAACCTAGTGTGCGTTTAAGTAGTTTTTAGCTCAAGTATACTCAATTTACACATGTTCCTAAGACTCAAAGAAAATACAAAATACATGTCTTCAAAAGAGCTTGAGTACATGTCTTGACTTGATTTTCCTTTCTTCCTTGAGTCTTGATCACCTGTAGAGGTTAGTACAAAGAAATATATATGCAATGCAACATGTGTGCTACTCTACATGATCATAATTAAGATTAGGTTGATTAAATCATCAAAACATAGATTAAGGCCAAAAATCCAACATCCCCGTGCGAAGAATTTGACCATGTAAACTCTCCACCTGTTGAAGGAACCTCCAAAAGCTAAAGTCGGTCTACACAAGCATTAAGTTCATCCATAGCCACTAGGTTGAGGCCCGTACCCCCCCCCCCCCCCCCCCCTCTTCTCATGTGCATTCCTAATGCAATTGAAGTCACCACAAACCATCCAAGGCATCCAGTCTGGAGGTGCAGCTCGGATAAGATCAGCCCAAAGTGAATGCCTCTCGAAGTGCCCATTTTCAGCATATACGGCCGTGATAACCAAGTTCTTCCAGATCCTTTTCACACTACCCTCCAGTTGTAGCATTTGTGTGGTTTCATAAGTCACCTTCAGACCCACCTTCAGCTCATTCCACGAGACTAGAATTCTCCCAGAGTTTAATACCAAAATGATCGATGCCCACTCATGCCCCCCAAATTGCTTTCCGGAAGCACTCCATCTTCTTAACCTTCACCTTATGTTCGAGGAGGCACACAATGTCCGTCTTTCCCTCCTTTATTCTACCCCTCATCATGTGAGCTCGACTGGGGAGATATGCGCCGTGCACATTCTGATTGACATCATTTTATGCTTATATTTGTATCTTATATCCATTATCTTTCACCTAAACAATGCAATGTTACGAGTTTGATGTTTAGTTTTCAGGAATAAATAGGTTTGAAGAGATGAAGCATAAAAGGACCCAAAAGCTGGGAAAAAGGACTGAATTGTGAGATCTGGGGACTGAGATGCAAGGGAGAAGGACCTGAACGTAAGACAAAAGGACCTAAGAGCAAAACATAATACTCCACACCATCATGGGGACTATTTTAGCAATTCGATTCGGGTCGGAGCTCCAACAAACCAAGTAAATGCATCCAAGACCAGCAAATATACCAAGAAAAACCCACAACAAAAATGAGCAGGATCCGAACCATATAGACGGCCAATTGACGGTCCAAGACCGCTAATTGGCAGTCTATTTTGGCCCCAAACCCTTCAAATTTCTCCAGCACATGTATTAGAGGATGTATTTTTGATATTTTTTTAGTCCCACATCGGGGGATTGTCCCGGATTGCCTTTTTCTTTGGCTATAAATAGAACTCTTCACCTTCGATTGTAATCACTCCATAATTTAAGTGGCTATTCTTCCTACTAGAAGTGAGGCCTTGAAAAACACACTAAAGTAGGAGGATGCTACTTTTAATGTGAGTCATTTTAATACAAGTTTTCTTGATTATGTTGTTTGTTTTATGTTTCTTGTTTTGCTTTGCTTAATCTCATTTCATTAGTTTTATTAGCTTAGTTAATATGCTTTCTTTGTTTAGTTTAATAATTAGTGTAATGTTTAGTGAGTAGTTCCATCCCCTTTGGGGGGTGGAGTAGATGTACATACATGGAAATGAGAATGGATTGAATGCTTTATTTCCAATGTGTTGATAAAACATGAATGTATGCTTGCTTGTTTAGGATAGAATTTATAACTTGATGAGTCTTGCCAAAATGATTAGACAACTCTCATGCT
This sequence comes from Triglochin maritima, assembly GCA_963682175.1. Taxonomy (NCBI): domain Eukaryota; kingdom Viridiplantae; phylum Streptophyta; class Magnoliopsida; order Alismatales; family Juncaginaceae; genus Triglochin; species Triglochin maritima. The sequence goes on along the minus strand of OY821790.1, from coordinate 11,377,805 downwards.
TGTTTAGGTTCTGAAATAAACATCTTGCATATGTAAATGTTAATCAACTAAGTTGGTGAATAGATTTATAGGTTTTGCCACAACATTTAGACACTTCCTTTGCATGGTAACACCACCTTTATTTGTGCTTAGAGAATGTGTTCAACACCCACCTCTTTGCTTGTGTGCACTCACTCCACCCCTTAGGGGTTTTTCCCATTTCTGTATTCCAGCATTCTTCTTTTGTTCTTAGCTTAGTTGTCATTTCATTGTTTGTTTCTTTCGTTCGCATTTCATACTTATTAGCGTAGTTTAGTGTAGAGTAGCAAAATCAATCTTTCTCCCCCAATTTTTGCCACTTGATTTCTGATAAACAATAGGCTGGTCACCTCCCTGAGGACGACCCGTACTTGCCACCGCTTCATCGCGGCCGTGCACTTGCGGTTTAATTAAGACGTTCAACAAGTTTTTGGCGCCGTTGCCGGGGAGGTGCCAGTCCAGACTCTTGTTTGGACTATTCGAGTGCATTTAATTTTTGTCTTGTAGTTTTATTTGTTTCAGGAGACTCACAGTGAGAAGGGGAAGCATTTGGTGATGTTTGGAGGCGGTCTGAGAGAAGAAGACCGCCAATCAGCGGTCTACAACCGCCAACTGGTGGTCTGGTTGTTTCATTTCACCTCTAAATTTCTGTGGACTATTTCTATATCTGACATAGTAATCTGGGACTCAATTTTGCATGTTATGACTCTTAGATTGCACCCAGATTAATAATCAACTTCCCTTAAGCAACTTGGACCCTAAAACTCAAAGCAAAAGATTAGCCATTCTTTTTGTTTAGGCCATGCATCATGTATGTTACTTAGGCACTTAGATTGTCTTTTATCTTCGCTTTATTTTCTGTTGCTGAGAGCTGGCGTGAGGTACGCACCTTCTACTCTCATGCATGCATTTCATATGAACATGCATTAGTTAGTAGGAAGTGCATTGCAACAAGTGTGAGTTGAGCGTGTTGTTTGGAGAGTTGATTGTTATATTTAGACTCCAAAACGCTACTAAGGAGGGGCTGTCCCATAAAAGATAAGGTGGGGGATTTCATCACCCTTTCTTTCACCCCAAAAACCACACTAATCAAGAGCCTAATTTTAAAATCAAGTAGACATTGGCCTTAAGGAATTCGGACGCATTAGGAGAGTGATCCGGTCCCGACCGTCATAACCTGATCGGCGTTACCCACCTTGTCGATAGTAGGAGAGACGAGATCTCCAGATCTTGGCTCACTTGTTGGGCTTTGTGGTCCTCGTCGTAGGGAGGTGAGGCGTGTTGAGGCCGTGTGACCTCGCAGTTAGGCGTCGTCTAGCTGTAAGGACCTATAGCGACCTTAGGATTGCTTGAGCCTTGTTTGCTTGTGTGCTTCTACCTGTACCCATCCTCCATAGCATAAGGACTTCTTCCCTTCTCTTCTGGGTCGTTCTTTCTCTCCTGTGTTCCCCGTCTTCTCCTCTACGCACATTCTTTGAAAAAAGAATAAAAAAGGTTTTGGTTTGTGTGCGTGCACCTTTGTGTATGCTTTCGTGGACACGAGACGAGAGGGGTCGTTTGACGAGGAGCGTTGTCAAACCGGCTTCGGTCATCGATTTCTCGACACCTTCCTCCTCTCGTGTCGCACGCAGTCCGGGTACAATGGCTGCTAATTTCCATGAGGAGGAGCAGTTGCTGGACCCACCTGCTCCACCAGTGCTTCCAGTTGTCGTTCCCATACCTCTACGCGATCGATGCTACCCGAGCCGTACAGCTCTACCCTCATGCATCGTACTACCAGAGGCTAATGGGAACCATTTTGAGGTTAAGCCTCAGTTTATTTCCATGCTCCCTCACTTCACTGGGAAAGGTGACCCCTATATCTTTCTCAGGGAATTTGAGGAGGTCTGTGCTATGTTCAAGCTGCAACAACTTAGCACAGACTTCATCCATCTTAGGCTTGTCCCCTTTGCGCTGAAGGATGACACCAAGAAGTGGTTGTACAGCAACCAGGCGAATTCCTTTAGGACTTGGGATGAGTTTCAATCTGCATAATTCAAGAAGTACTTCCCAAATCATCGGACTAAAAAATTGAGGAACAAAATCAATTCGTTCTATCAACATGAGACCGAACCATTCCATTCCTACTTAGAGAGGTTCAAAGAGCTACTATCCTCGTGCCCTCACCATGGCATTGAGTTGTGGCGCCATTGTAAGATTGTGTACGAGGGTCTTCACATCCCGTCCCGAACGCTCCTTGAGTCCATGTGTCAAGGAGAGTTCTTGGGAAAAGATGAAAGGGAGGCATGGGCCTTCCTAGAAGACCTCGCTGAGAAAACCATGCAATGGGAGAGTGTGAGGGAACCACCTGCATCATCTAGCATAGGAGGAAGGATCGCGAATGCAAACTCGACTAGATCGGGTGCCGCATTTGTTGTCGATACCACTACGGCCACCGAGGTGTGCATGGTGGCCTTAATGCGCCGTATGGATTCGATTGAGCTCCAAAACCAACAAGGTGCACCTCACATGTCCACATCTGGTCCAGTTTCCTGTCATTCATGTGGTAGGATAGGTCATGTAGAAAGCGAGTGTGAATCCATTCCTCCTGAGATAGAGCGTGTCAACGCCATCTATGATAGAGCCAGGAATGACCCATACTCATCATCTTATAATCCTGGATGGAGGAACCACCCCAATTTTTCATGGAACCAAACTAATAGCCCGGGTGGTCCTTCAAACTCCTCTAGACCACATTACCAATCACACCAACCTCCCATGCATGCGCATTCCTATCAGCCACCCCAAGCGCAAACCACCAATCAATCGGGTTTCCCAAATTGCAATAATATGGAAACCCAATTCAATTCGCTTGAGACCTTGACTCATGGACTTGAAAACTCAATGAAAATTTTTATGTCAACCATGAGTCAAGTTTTCACTTCAAATCAGCAGACCATCAAATCTCTAGAGCTTCAGATGGCCCAATTGGCTCAGTATGTACATGAAAGAGAGAGAGGGTCTTTTCCTAGTCAGCCTGAGGCTAACCCCCGTATGTACCAACAACAACACATGCAAAATGAGAATGTGGTACCTCGGGGGAGGCAAGTGAACCATGTGGAGGAACCTTTTCACCATGTCAATTCCATTGTGACCTTAAGGAATGGAAAACAGGTTGACAATCACATTTCCTTGCCACAACAACCACCATCTATGCAGCCCCTCAGTGGGAATGGTTGTGAAGAAGAGGCTGAGGGTGAGGATAAGACACCAAATCTTTCTTCTCAGGCACCGCAGAAAACCTACCTGGCAAAAGCTCCCTATCCAAGTGGGTTAACCAAAACGCAGAGTGACAACATGGACAAGATATTAGAGGTATTTAAGCAAGTTAAGGTTAACATCCCCTTGTTGGATGTCATCCAACAAATACCTCAATATGCCAAAGTGTTGAAGGATCTCTGGACAACCAAGAGGAAGACCAATGTTCCTAAGAAAACATTCTTGGCTGCAAATATCAGCTCACTTTTGTCCAATCCCACCTACACAAAATACAAGGACCCTGGGTGTCCTACTATTCAGTGTACGATAGGGGACACTAGAATGAGCAATGTTTTGCTTGATTTAGGATCAGCGGTCAACCTCCTCCCATTCTCTATTTATCAACAGTTGAACTTGGGAGAATTGAAATCAACTAAGATCACTCTCCAATTGGCAGATAGATCCATTCGTATTCCCATGGGGATTATCAAGGACGTGCTTATCAAAGTTGGATATTTTATATTTCCAGTCGATTTTGTTGTCCTCGAAACCAATCCTGTTGCGAACACCCACTCTCAAATACCTTTGATTTTGGGTAGACCATTTTTGGCCACCTCCAATGCCTTGATTAATTGTAGAAATGGTCTCATGAAGCTCTCATTCGGTAACATGAGTGCCAAGTTTCATGTGTTCAACTCTGGTAGGCAACAGGAACCCATGGATGAACCTTTAAATCTAAATCTCGTCCGCCAATTGGAGAAAACACCACAAAATCAACGAACACCCCTAACCCCAATGCAACCCGTTGTGAATGTTCGTGGGCCCAGCGAAAACTCATTGCCAGTCTTCGCAATGCAACAGAGTAAGCTGGCCTCGAACATAAATGTCCAAAGGGAGTATTCGTTGCATGATCTAGTTGAGATTACTAGTGAGAATGACACACCTCATCATATGCCCATTCTAGAAGGTGTTGTCACCCTGTGTCCCATGGCCATTGAGCCATTTGAGCTTCAGATTGACTCCAACAAGGACCCACCTACGACCGAGCTTATTCTTGATGATATAAATGATGGTGGGACGTCTTTGTTGGATGACTTGGGGAGAAGCCCCATTCTTCGTGATGCAGGTCTGCGGCTTCCATCGAATGAGCTTGAGGAACTCATTCCGATGCACCCACCTATTGGTTGGAGGGTTTTGTTCAATGAGCAACAAACCCTAGCGAGGCAACACATCTTCACTCTTTCATGTTGCCTACACCCGACCAATATCATGAGGGGTTCGAGCCTTTCAGCTTTGACCTTTCACCCCTCATGACACCTCAGAGTACCAGTGAAGTTTGCCCATCTCGGCGAGTCTCTGGTCCTCATGACTTGATGTTCTCATTTGATGTTCCTTGACCAAATGATTATGAGAATATCGTTGTTGTTGTACATATCATACAAAAAAAAACTCCATGAGTGAGCATTGATTGTTGTGGGCCCCAACCCTTGCGTATTTGGGCCCCAATTCTTCACGTATTTATCTCCCTTCTTCAGCTTCTCACAGGTTTTGAGGGAATTTGGGTTTGTGTCCATCAACATGACCTTGAACTTCCCATTGTACTTCATGTTGGTGAGATCTCTCCTTTTTCATGTATATATCCATGTAGTATCTTGTTCGCATTCATTGAGGACAATGCATGAAGTAGGTGTGGGGGGGTGTTTTACGTGTGTACATAGTCGAGTATTTTTCTTTTGATTTTGTTTTCTTTTTGTGTGTATTGTTAGGGTCATGCTAGTGTGCTGCATTTAACATTGATATACCTGCTTGCCATGATCCTTGGGAGACTTGTCTTCTTTCGCTTGCCTAGTGCTTTAAAATTTTCACATTTCTTTCAAAATCTTCATGTGTTTGCGAAAAGAAATGTTTTGTGGATTTTGTGTGTGTTTAGCATATGCAAAACCGTTGAGAGGCAAAGTAAAACGAAAGCTCCCAAAATTGTCTTGAACTTGATGCATTAGGATTTCTAGTTTACTGGCTTTAGGTCTTATCTAGTCGTTAGGATGCACCCCGGTTTTCCCTCGGGGGGCGTGTAAACATAGGGTTTCTGTACTCAAACATTTAAAGAAGTCCACCCTGAACGTAGTGAGTCAAATAATTCGTGTCTGTTAGTATAAGGAAGTTTGTTGTATTCAAGGGCCCTTAATCTCTTTTTGTGAAACTTAAGTGTAGGGGTTTTGGTTCCCATGTAGATAAATGAATAAGTGGTGTTCTCTCTTCTCGCACGGCTCCTATCACTCGGGAGAGTAGGTCTGAGGGGACTTTGTGCCTGGTGCTTTCGAGTCATCTTACTTGGCATGCGCCGACCGAACTCTCGTTACACGAATGGTAGGGATCGCCCTATGTGGAGATTTGGGGGAAAGTGTACGTGATAGTGCAAGTCCTCATAGGCAATGATGCACAAAACCTAACCCTGGGAGAATCAAACACCAACCAATAAAATGCTCCAAAGAAAAAAAAAGAAAAAAAAGTGTCAAATAAGAACCAAAATGGACTTTACACATTGTATCACATTCAGAAGTTAAGGTTGCCCATGTCTTTCACTTAAGTCCTTAACTAACTTTCACGAATAACTCATTTGGCTAGGTGTGTGGACCGATTACATATATAGAGTCGACCCGTAGTATTACCGCATCCCATGATCGACAATATGAGTCCAACGAGTCGTGTAGCTATATTGATTAATGCATCTTGTTCGGATTTTGTGGGTATCTCCGCTGAAAACCGTAAGGAGACAACACTCCTCCTTGGCGATAAGGAAGTTTAACGGCTTGTTGCACGTGCTAAGTGCAACCGTGATTCCTACGAAAGTGAGGTAGGATTTCTTGTTTTTCGTATGCTTTTCTCTTTCTTTGTTTTGCTCGGGACTAGCAAAAGTTAGGTGTGGGGGTATTTGATTGACATCATTTCATGCTTATATTTGTATCTTATATCCATTATCTTTCGCCTAAACAATGCTGTGTTATGAGTTTTATGTTTAGTTTTCAGGAATAAATAAGTTTGAAGAGATAAAGCATAAAAGGACCTAAAAGTTGGGAAAAATGACTGAATTTTGAGATCTGGGGACTGAGATGCAAGGGAGAAGGACCTGAACGTAAGACAGAAGGACCTAAGAGCAAAACAAAATACTCCACACCATCATGGGGAGTATTTTAGCAATTCGATTCGGGTCAGAGCTCCAACAAACCAAGTAAATGCATCCAAGACCAGCAAATATACCAAGAAAAGCCCAGAACAAAAATCAGCAGGATCCGAACCATATAGACGGCCAATTGGCGGTCCAAGACCGCTAATTGGCGGTCTATTTTGGCCCAAATCTGCTCAAATTTCTCCAGCACATGTATTAGAGGATGTTTAGGCCATTTTTTGGTATTTGTTTAGTCCCACATCGGGGGATTGTCCCGGATTGCCTTTTTCTTTTGCTATAAATAGAACTCTTCACCTTCTATTGTAATCACTCCATATTTTAAGTGGCTATTCTTTCTACTAGAAGTGAGGCCTTGAAGCACACACTAAAGTAGGAGGATGCTACTTTTAATGTGAGTCATTTTAATACAAGTTTTCTTTATTATGTTGTTTGTGTTATGTTGTTCTTGTTTTGCTTTGCTTAATCTCATTTCATTAGTTTTATTAGCTTACTTAATATGCTTTCTTTGTTTAGTTTAATAATTAGTGTAATGTTTAGTGAGTAGTTTCATCCCCTTTGGGGGTGGAGTAGATGTACATACATGCAAATGAGAATGGATTGAATGCTTTATTTCCAATGTGTTGATAAAACATGAATGTATGCTTGCTTGTTTAGGATAGAATTTATAACTTGATGTGTAATAACCTAATCTAAAACATCTTAATTAACTAAACCTAAACCTAATTAACCTTAATTAATTATGCATGAAGAGCAGGAGGTGTTGGAAGGAGAGAGAGAGAGAGTTGGTTGGTTGTGATTGGAAGGATTTTAGGTGATTGGTGATTGGATTTAAGAGAGGTGAGTTTGCCTATTTAAAGGGCATTTGAGATCAAGTCGAGGTTTTGCTTCTTGTGTACGAAAACCTAGCTTATTAGTGAGGAGAGTCGGAGTAGACAGTAAGAAGAAGAAGAAGAAGGAGAGAAGAAGTGAAGAAAGAGAAGAAGAAGTGGAGTGAAGTGGTGCAGGCTTGGAAGGCTTCTTCCATCGACCTAAAGGTATGCCAAATCTTCAATATAACTCACTTGTGCCTTGTGAGTGTTGGGGATCGACGTTGGTGTCGAATTCCCCGTCGGAATTCAACCAATTCAGAGGTTGAAGACGACGATCGGTCGACCGGTGCCTGTAGGCAGTCGACCGATCCTATTATTATATTGATGTTTACCCGCGAACGGTCGAACGATGTCGTTAGACGGTCGACCGTTATGCCAAATTCATGCGGGAAAAAGGGGATATACTGTTATCGGTCGAACGGGACCACTTAGCCGGTCGACCGAATAACGATGAGAATGGGTCGGTTGGGGATTTTGACTTATTAAACGGTCGAACGTCCTTTACCTTGTTCGACCGATCCATTCGATGCTAAGTCGGTTGGGAGCTTTGACCATCAAAACGGTCGACCGCTCTTTAACTCTCGGTCGACCGACTGAGCATTTAATTAAGCGGTAGAGTGCTTGTGTTGGTTCGGTCGAACTGTATTTCAGTTCCGGTCGACCGAACGAGACTTGGGCAAAATATTGAAAGTCCTGTTATCGGTCGAACGGCCCCTTGGTTCGACCGGTCGGATATATATATTATATAAAATTGTATAGCGTAGACCATCCAAACGGTCGACCGCTAGATGACTTTTGTTCGACCGATTGGTCGGTAATTCGGTTGGCGTGGTTCGACCGGTAGATTTGTTTGTACAGTACTGTGTACTGTGTGGGGGACCGGTCGACCGGTGTGCTTGTAGCGGTCGACCGATCTACCGCAGGTTGGTGGATTTATCCACACGCGATCCGTCGATGTCAGGTCGACTACCGGCTCCGAGGCGACGGTCGATTACCGGCTTTGAGAGCTACGGATTTCACCTTCGACGAAGGTGTATTATTGTTGTACCTTTTTCCTCTCTTACCGAGCGGGGTGTGAGGGATGTGTACCGTAAACCTTGGGCAGTTTGCGAGGGTTTAGCGGTAGGCCGAGGATGTTCCGGCAGGGTGCGCGTTAGACGACTCTTGGGGGAGCAGTGGCTGTCGTCTGACCCGAGTTGTGTATTCGGCGGGCTGACTCGCTCCTTGGGTGCGGCGTGTACCGGGGGTTCCTTCCTGCACTTTTTGGGGAGCAGTGGTGTCGACTGACCCTTGTGAGGCAGTGGTGGACTGACTTGACCCTAGTGACAGGAGTGGTTCAGTGCCGCGGAGGCGGTGAGGGCATTATTGTGGGCCCGAGGCGGATGATCATGTGCATAGCATTGCATTGTCTTTAATTCCTTTTTATATTTTTAGGAGGTTTGGTATACGGGGTTCCTGCAGGGAACTCAGGCATGTTTGTTGTTTGCATTTCAGGTAGCGAGCAGGGTTAGAGTTTGAGGTGGTGACCGAGGACGGTACCCCCGAGATCGGATCCTGTAGTTGTCTTCTTCTTTTGAGGTGATTACATGTTGTATAGCTTTTGTTGTAATCACAGTCAGTCGGTATAGTCTGTATAGTTGACTTCCACGTGGGTACGTATATTATATATTTTATATATATATGTTGGTTTATTTTCCCGTGACGTGCCCAGTGTTGACCGTTGACGGTCTTTATTATTGTTTAAATTTTCCGCTGTTTTCGGGTACGTTACAATTTGGTATCAGAGCGTTGATCTCGGCGTACTTGTCCAAAGAAACCACCTTTGAGTTAGGAGTTAGGTCTAGAGGATCATGCATGCACAGATTATATTGATATTGTCTTGTTTCCTTTGGCAGATGCCTCCTAGACGGGAGAAGGCGGTTGCCCATACTCGCGGTGAGAGTGAGACTGCGAGGGATGAGGCTTGGGAGGATGAGCGTCGGACGTTGTTCGATACGGTCGGACGTCTGACGGAGATGCTACAGCAGCAGACAGCACAGACTGGGCAGACGGGGACTGGCGCTATGCATGACCGGTTTATGCGCCAGCATCCGCCTACCTTTCTGGGGCAGTACGACGCAGAGGCTGCGGAGGAGTGGATCTTCACGATGCAGAAGATCTTCAGTGCTATTGGTTGTCCTCCAGAGGCGAGAGTGGGCCTGGCTACTTATGTTTTGGGCGGTGCTGCGTCCAACTGGTGGAGGTCCACATCTGCAGTGGTGTTTGCGGACCGAGATGATATAGCCTGGGAGGAGTTCGTTGGCGAGTTCAACGAGCAGTATTTTCCGCAGCATGTCCAGGATCAGAAGAGGGAGGAGTTTTTGAGTCTTCAGCAGGGAGATATGACCCTAGCAGGCTACATCGGGAAGTTCAACGCCCTTGAGCGTTACTGTCCCGAGATGTATATTACTCAGGAGCAGAGAGCAGGGAAGTTCGTCCGAGGGCTCCGGAAGCAGCTGAGGACGAAGGTGCTGACACACATGCCGAGTACGTTGGCCGATGCAGTGAAGAGTGCCTCTGTTCTTGATCGTGACTACAGGGAGAACGACCAGGATGAGAGGAGGCCATCAGGTAGGTTCTCTGGGAGGCCAGGAGGGCAGATTGGAGGGAATCCGGGCAAGAGGCCCCGATACGAGGGAGCAGGAGTTGCAGTACCACGACCAGAGCCTTGTGGTACTTGTGGGAGATTTCACTCCGGGCCGTGCTTCACCCCCGGAGCATGTCATGGTTGTGGCCAGCTGGGTCACTTTATTAGGAGCTGTCCGAGCCGAGGAGCTGGGTCGAGCAGACCACCGGGTTTACCCGCACCAGGCAGAGGAGGAGGCGGAGGTAGACCACCTTTCAGACCTCAGCAGGGGCAGCGCACTGGCAGAGTTTTCACCATCCAGGCAGAGGAGGCTCGGGATGGAGGCGCTGTCGTGGAAGGTACACTTCTTGTCGCAGGTTCAGTAGCTAGGGTGTTATTTGATTGTGGCGCGACACACTCGTTCATCTCAGAGCGATTTGCGGGAGTGTTGGGCTGTGCCCTTGCGATGTTGACTGCCACTTTGGAAGTCAGCACACCCCTGGGTCTGGTGGGCACTGTGGGGAGATTTGTCCCCGGCGCCACGGTTGTTTCGGGAGATCAGGAGTTTCCGGCAGACCTGGTCTTGCTACCGATGGAGGACTTTGATGTCATACTTGGGATGGATTGGCTGTCCCAATATGATGTTCGAGTCTTGTGCCGTGAGAAGAAGATTTTGATCCCGAGGAAGGGTTTGCCTGATATTCTGATTAGAGGGATCAGAAGCAGAGGGGGTCGCATTATTGTATCTGCTGTGAGAGCTCAGAGACTGTTACAGCAGGGATGTGCAGCTTTTCTGGCGACACTTGTAGTTGCGGAGGCAGAGTCTCAGAGGCTAGAGGACATTGAGGTGGTGCAGGAGTTCGCGGATGTTTTTCCAGCAGAGATTCCAGGTTTACCACCACACCGAGAGTTGGAGTTCGGCATTGAGTTGGTAGCCGGCACTACACCACAGTCGAAGGCTCCATACCGGATGGCACCTGCTGAGTTGACAGAGTTGAAGAAGCAGTTGCAGGAGTTGATGGACTCTGGATTTATCAGACCGAGCGTCTCGCCTTGGGGTGCACCAGTTTTGTTCGTGAAGAAGAAGGACGGATCCTTGAGGATGTGCATAGACTACAGGATGCTGAACCAGGTGACGGTGAAGAATAGGTATCCCTTACCTAGGATCGAGGACCGCTTTGACCAGCTGCAGTCAGCGAAGGTTTTCTCGAAGATTGACCTGCGTTCAGGATATCACCAGTTGAGGATCCGAGATGAGGACATCCAGAAGACAGCCTTCAGGACGAGATATGGACACTATGAGTTCTTGGTGATGCCATTTGGATTGACGAATGCTCCGGCAGCGTTCATGGATCTGATGCACCGGACATTCAGGCAGTACATTGATATATTTGTGATTGTCTTCGTGGATGACATTCTGATCTATTCATCAGATATGGAGCAGCACAGAGAGCATTTGAGGATTGTACTCAGCATCTTGAGGGCTCAGCAGTTATATGCTAAGTTCTCAAAGTGCGAGTTTTGGTTGGACAGAGTGGCGTTCCTCGGACACATTGTATCGGCAGAGGGGATATCAGTGGATCCGGCGAAGGTAGAGGCGGTGACACAGTGGAGGACCCCTACGAGCGTGACGGAGATTAGGAGCTTTGTTGGACTGGCGGGTTATTACCGTCGCTTCATCAAAGACTTCTCGAGATTGGCAGCACCACTGACGGCTCTGACGCAGAAGGGAGTCACTTTTGTTTGGTCGCAGAAGTGCGAGGACAGCTTTCAGGAGCTGAAGAGACTGTTGACCACAGCACCAGTTTTATCATTGCCGAGTGGCACGGGTGGATTTGTGATTTATAGCGACGCTTCAGGTGTTGGCTTAGGATGTGTACTTATGCAGCACGGGAGGGTGATCGCGTACGCATCCAGACAGCTGAAGGTCCATGAGAGGAATTACCCGACACATGATTTGGAGTTAGCAGCAGTGGTTCATGCACTGAAGACCTGGAGACACTATCTTTATGGCGAGCAGTTCGAGGTGTTTACAGATCATCAGAGTCTGAAGTACCTGTTCTCGCAGAAGGAGCTGAACATGAGGCAGCGCAGATGGCTTGAGTTCATTAAGGACTATGACTTCACTATCTCTTACCATCCGGGGAAGGCGAACACGGTTGCTGACGCTTTGAGCCGGAAGGTGGAGGTATCAGTAGCAGGCCTATGCATTCAGGAGTGGCGACTGCTAGAGTCTTTGGCAGAGTGGAGGCCATTTGCTGATAGCTCTGAGGGCGCAGTGATTGCCGGATTGAGAGTAGAGCCTCAGACAGTATCAGCAGTGATTCGTGCTCAGACTACAGATGAGGAGTTGAGCAGTTTGTTACAGTTAGCTGCCAGAGATGGGTCAGACTTCAGAGTTGGAGTGGACGGAGGTCTGAGATTCAGAGACCGTATCTGGGTGCCGAAGACAGAGGACCTGAGACATGATATCATGGAGGAGGCACACAGATCGAGATATTCCATTCATCCAGGGAGCACCAAGATGTATAAAGACATGCAGCGGAACTTCTGGTGGCGAGGCATGAAGAAGGACGTTGCAGACTTCGTGTCGAGGTGTTTGGTCTGTCAGCAGGTGAAGATCGAGCACCAGAGACCAGCAGGGCAGATGCAGAGGATTGAGTTGCCCGAGTGGAAGTGGGAGCACGTGACGATGGATTTTGTTACGGGGCTACCGAAGACACGGAGATTCCACGATGCGATTTGGGTTATAGTCGATCGACTGACCAAGTCGGCGCATTTCTTAGCTATTAAGACCACTCTTGCTCTGGAGGGTCTAGCTAAGTTATATATTGAGGAGATTGTCAGACTTCATGGCGTACCGGTCAGTATTATTTCAGATAGAGATCCCAGATTCACTTCGAGATTTTGGGAGAGTCTACACAGAGCACTGGGGACACGTCTGAAGTTTAGCACAGCTTTCCACCCACAGACAGATGGCCAGTCAGAGCGGACGATACAGACTTTGGAGGACATGCTGAGAGCGTGTACACTTGACTGGGCAGGGCATTGGGATGAGCATTTGCCGTTGATCGAGTTCGCCTACAACAACAGCTACCACTCGAGTATTGGGATGGCACCCTATGAGGCATTATACGGGAGACCGTGTAGATCGCCGGTATGCTGGAGTGATGTGGGCGAGAGACGGCTAGTTGGACCTGACATTATCCAGTTGTATTCAGAGAAGGTCGACGTGATTCGGAGACGACTAGCTATGGCGCAGAGCAGGCAGAAGAGTTATGCTGATACGCGGAGGCGTGAGCTGACTTTTGAGGTAGGAGATCATGTCTTCCTGAAGATCTCACCTTCCAGAGGTGTGATGAGATTCGGGAAGAAGGGGAAGCTGAGTCCAAGATATGTTGGACCTTTTGAGATATTGGATCGGGTCGGTGAGGTGGCATATAGGATTGCACTACCGCCACAGTTTGCAGGACTTCATGACGTCTTCCATGTTTCTATGTTGAGGAAGTACGTGGCCGATCCAGCTCATGTGATAGAGATATCAGTACCGGAGATCCAGCAGGATTTGTCATTAGATGAGAGACCAGTTGAGATTGTGGATCAGATGGTACACCAGCTCAGGAGGAGAACGATTCCTATGGTGAAGGTCAGGTGGCAGCATCACACTGACAGAGAGGCTACCTGGGAGATCGAGGAGGATGTCAGGAAGCAGTATCCAGAGTTGTTTCGGTGAGTCTGTTGTTTCGAATTTCGCGGACGAAATTCTTTTAAGGAGGGTAGATTGTAATAACCTAATCTAAAACATCTTAATTAACTAAACCTAAACCTAATTAACCTTAATTAATTATGCATGAAGAGCAGGAGGTGTTGGAAGGAGAGAGAGAGAGAGAGTTGGTTGGTTGTGATTGGAAGGATTTTAGGTGATTGGTGATTGGATTTAAGAGAGGTGAGTTTGCCTATTTAAAGGGCACTTGAGATCAAGTCGAGGTTTTGCTTCTTGTGTACGAAAACCTAGCTTATTAGTGAGGAGAGTCGGAGTAGACAGTAAGAAGAAGAAGAAGAAGGAGAGAAGAAGTGAAGAAAGAGAAGAAGAAGTGGAGTGAAGTGGTGCAGGCTTGGGAGGCTTCTTCCATCGACCTAAAGGTATGCCAAATCTTCAATATAACTCACTTGTGCCTTGTGAGTGTTGGGGATCGACGTTGGTGTCGAATTCCCCGTCGGAATTCAACCAATTCAGAGGTTGAAGACGACGATCGGTCGACCGGTGCCTGTAGGCAGTCGACCGATCCTATTATTATATTGATGTTTACCCGCGAACGGTCGAACGATGTCGTTAGACGGTCGACCGTTATGCCAAATTCATGCGGGAAAAAGGGGATATACTGTTATCGGTCGAACGGGACCACTTAGCCGGTCGACCGAATAACGATGAGAATGGGTCGGTTGGGGATTTTGACTTATTAAACGGTCGAACGTCCTTTACCTTGTTCGACCGATCCATTCGATGCTAAGTCGGTTGGGAGCTTTGACCATCAAAACGGTCGACCGCTCTTTAACTCTCGGTCGACCGACTGAGCATTTAATTAAGCGGTAGAGTGCTTGTGTTGGTTCGGTCGAACTGTATTTCAGTTCCGGTCGACCGAACGAGACTTGGGCAAAATATTGAAAGTCCTGTTATCGGTCGAACGGCCCCTTGGTTCGACCGGTCGGATATATATATTATATAAAATTGTATAGCGTAGACCATCCAAACGGTCGACCGCTAGATGACTTTTGTTCGACCGATTGGTCGGTAATTCGGTTGGCGTGGTTCGACCGGTAGATTTGTTTGTACAGTACTGTGTACTGTGTGGGGGACCGGTCGACCGGTGTGCTTGTAGCGGTCGACCGATCTACCGCAGGTTGGTGGATTTATCCACACGCGATCCGTCGATGTCAGGTCGACTACCGGCTCCGAGGCGACGGTCGATTACCGGCTTTGAGAGCTACGGATTTCACCTTCGACGAAGGCGTATTATTGTTGTACCTTTTTCCTCTCTTACCGAGCGGGGTGTGAGGGATGTGTACCGTAAACCTTGGGCAGTTTGCGAGGGTTTAGCGGTAGGCCGAGGATGTTCCGGCAGGGTGCGCGTTAGACGACTCTTGGGGGAGCAGTGGCTGTCGTCTGACCCGAGTTGTGTATTCGGCGGGCTGACTCGCTCCTTGGGTGCGGCGTGTACCGGGGGTTCCTTCCTGCACTTTTTGGGGAGCAGTGGTGTCGACTGACCCTTGTGAGGCAGTGGTGGACTGACTTGACCCTAGTGACAGGAGTGGTTCAGTGCCGCGGAGGCGGTGAGGGCATTATTGTGGGCCCGAGGCGGATGATCATGTGCATAGCATTGCATTGTCTTTAATTCCTTTTTATATTTTTAGGAGGTTTGGTATACGGGGTTCCTGCAGGGAACTCAGGCATGTTTGTTGTTTGCATTTCAGGTAGCGAGCAGGGTTAGAGTTTGAGGTGGTGACCGAGGACGGTACCCCCGAGATCGGATCCTGTAGTTGTCTTCTTCTTTTGAGGTGATTACATGTTGTATAGCTTTTGTTGTAATCACAGTCAGTCGGTATAGTCTGTATAGTTGACTTCCACGTGGGTACGTACATTATATATTTTATATATATATGTTGGTTTATTTTCCCGTGACGTGCCCAGTGTTGACCGTTGACGGTCTTTATTATTGTTTAAATTTTCCGCTGTTTTCGGGTACGTTACATGATGAGTTTTGCCAAAATCATTAGACACCTCTCATGCTTGTTTAGGTTCTGAAATAAACATCTTGCATATGTAAATGTTAATCAACTAAGTTGGTGAATAGATTGATAGGTTTTGCCACAACATTTAGACACTTCCTATGCATGATAACACCACCTTTATTTGTGCTTAAAGAATGTGTTCAACACCCACCTCTTTGCTTGTGTGCACTCACTCCACCCCTTAGGGGTTTTTCCCATTTATGTATTCCAGCATTCTTCTTTTGTTCTTAGCTTAGTTGTCATTTCATTGTTTGTTTCTTTCGTTCGCATTTCATACTTATTAGCGTAGTTTAGTGTAGAGTAGCATAATCAATCTTTCTCCCCCAATTTTTGCCACTTGATTTCTGATAAACAAGGGGCTGCTCACCTCCCTGAGGACGACCCATACTTGCCACCACTTCATCGTGGCCGTGCACTTGCGGTTTAACTAAAACGTTCAACACATTCCACACGAGTACATTCATGGTTTTGCAATATGGGACTTTCGTCCCTTACCGCCTCGATTTGCCTTTTGTTGTTCCAACCCCTTCTCACGAATAGCTCGGGTTGTGGAGATAGTACTTCAATATCCATCGGAGGTGGTGGGGATAAGTCCTTGCTGCCATTCCTCTTCTTCCCACCCACATGCTGAAAATGAGCTTCAATTGTGCTTCCTACATTCATTTCTTCGGTTGCATTGTCTTCTTCCTCCCCTCCTCCTTCAAAGTTAGCAAGAGCTTCATATCTACCCAAGCCCCTTATGCTTGTTTTGTCCCTCATAGCCCTCGATCTAGTGATGATATTTCCCCTTTGGCGTAGATGGCTTTGTGGGGAAACTCCTCCATGGTTGGTGCATTCAAACACACTCCACTATCACTCTCAGCTTGGATTGGTTCTTGCACTAACAAACTTTGTTGCTTTTCCGTCGGCTCGGCCACTACCAACTCCGTTCCAAGGCTCCCCGTTACTGTTTGAGCCTCCTTCTCCGTTATGAGATCCACTTCCGTTATGGCCTGCCCTTGTGCCTCCAAACACTCTTCTCCCTCCTCCCCAGCCTCGCCCTGCTCAAGCTCATGCACCATTTTTCCTGGGCTCTCTCCGCCCCTTACCTCCAACAAATCATCTCCCTTTCCTTTGACAAGTTTCTTTGGCCCTCCTCTCCGACCTACTTGTACCCATTCGTGGGTCTTTGGTATATGTTTTGCTATCACTTTCTCAGCCACTACATCCTTCTCCCTCAGCCTTCGTGGGTAATGGGCTAGCTTGTGTCCGAACTCCAAGCAAGTTTCACAATACCCCGGTTTCCACTCATGCTCGATGCCCACCTTCGTCGAAGCCCCACCTTCAATTTGAATCATTACAAATTCAGCGAACTCAAAAGTTCCTTCAACCTCCACGTAAACTCTTGCATAGGATAACCTCCTTCCTGTAGCCGTATTATCATCCATGTATAATGGCTTTCCAAGAACACTAGCAATTGTGCTCAAGATCTCTGGTGCCCAAAATCGAAGGTCTAGCTCCGGCAACCTTATCCATATCGGAATGGATGAAATTTTACTCTCTCCATGACCATTTCATGCGTCATTTGCTGGACCACAAAAGGGGTTCCCCTCACGAACCATGCTCCATGCTCAAGCACATGTTGTCGGTCTTCTTCACGTGAGAACCTAAAAAGTAGGAACCCATTCCGCCGGCGGATCACCTCTACTCCCCCATGTATCTCCCAAAGCTTGTGGAGGTACCTTTCAAGAGTTGGTAAATGGGGTTTAAACTCCACAAAATAACAAAAGAGAACCTTTTCCCAACATTGTAGAGCAGCCACCACTTGTTGCTTGGTTCGCACTGCAACTTTGACTCCATCTTGTATCTCTGGCTGAATGAACTCTAGAGTTGTATTGACCTTTGTCTTGGCACCTGCGCCAAACAACTTGGACCATCTCTTAGGTTGCTGCTTCTCCCCAACACTAGCCGAACCCATTTCAGAACTTCGATTTGCCACCTCTCCCTGGCTTGTTTTTGCTGCTGGAGGAGGCTCAAGGTTGCCACCCTCCTCCAACAGCCCTAAAACAGTGCTAGAGCGCGCCAAATGCTCCATTTGGTTGAGAAGTCAGTGGTAGAAATGAAAAAACGTGAAGAAATGATCGAGGAAACCATAGGTTACCCCATGCCTCCACAAAGCTTCTCTCTCCTACCTTTCTCTCCTTCTCTTCCATTTTCTTTTCCACTCAGTCACCCTCACTCTCTCTCACTCCTCTCATTCTCTCTCCCCCTTCTCCTTCTATCTATTTCTCTCTCCTTACCTTTTATGTCTACTTCTCCTTCTCCCTCCCTCTTACCTTCTCTCCTTCCCATCCAGTCTCCTCTTCATTCTCTCTCCTCCTTGTCTTTCTTTGTCTCCCTCACCCTTTCTCCCTCTCTCCTTCTCTTTGCCTCTCTACTTTTCTTTCATTCACAGTCTCCTTCTCTCTCCTCTTTCCACTACTCCCTCTCATTCACCCTCTCCCCTTCTCCATTTCACTCCCTCTTAATCGCTCTCCTTCTCCCTCTCTTTCGTTCTCTATTGTTATCTCTACTTCTCCATCTCTCCTCCCTCACCGTGCCCTTCTCACCCTCTCCCCCTTTATAAACCACTCCTCTCTCTCCTTCTCCTTCTAGCTCTCTCTCCCTCTCTCATTGTTTCCCAATTTCCTTCTCTCTCGTCACTCTCCTTCTCTCTCTCCCCTCCTTCTACTTGTTTTTCCCTCTCATGTTGTCCCGTGCTCTCTCCTTCTCACTCCTCTCTCTGATTATTTCTTCCCTTCTATATTCTATCTTCTCTCTCCTTATGCTTCACTCATTGTCTTCAATCTCTTTGCCTCTCTCTCCTTCTTCTCTACTTCAATACCACTCCTTCTCTTTCCCATTTTCCTTCTCCTTCTCTCTCTTCTACCTGTCTCTCTCTCCGTCAATCTCCTTATCCTCTTGCTTCTCTCCCTCTCCCTCCTTCTCATCTCCGCTCTTCTCCCTCTCTACCCCTCCTTCTTCCTCCTTCCCGCGTCCATCTCTCTCTACATCTCTCTCCTTGTCCATTTCTCTATCCCCTCCTCTCTCACTCTATCGTACTATCTCGTTCTCCTCCTTCTTCTCTCTCCTTCCTTCTCTTTCCTCCTCCTCTTTCTCTCCTCTCCTCGTCTCCTTCTCTCTCTCCTCCACTCTCACTCCCATTGTCCTTCTCTCTCTCCTTATCTACTCTCCCCTTCTCCATCTCTCTATGTGCCCATATTCTTCTCTCTGTCGTTCTCCTTCTCTCTTGTTCTCCTTCTCATCTCCTTCTTCTCCTCCTCTCTCCTTCTTCTCCCTCCTCCTCTTCCTCCTCTCCCTCCATCTCTTTCTCTCATCTCTCTCCTTCTGCTTTGCTTGTCCTTCTCTGTACTCCTCCCTTTTCTTTTCCTCTCTGTCACCTTCACTATCTCTCACGCCTCTCCTCTCTTTCTCTCTCCCCCTTCTCCTTCTCTTTATTTCTCTCTTTACCTTTTATCTCTACTTCTCCTTCTCCCTACCTCTTTCCATCTCTCCTTCCCTTCCAGTCTGCTCTTCCTTCTCTTTCTCATTCTCCTTGTCCTTCTCCGTCTAGCTTACTTACCGACTACCTCACTCTTTCTCCCTCTCTCCTTCTCTTTGACTCTCTCCTTTCCCATCATTGACAGTCTCCTTCTCTATTGTTCCCTCTACCTCTCCATCTCTCCTCCCTCTACTTGCCCTTCTCCCTCTCCCCCCTCTATCCACCTCTTCTCTCTTTCCTTCTCCTTTTAGCTCTCTCCCTCCGTCTCTCCCTCTCTCCTTTTTCCCCATTTCCTTCTCTCGCATCCTACACTCTCCTTCTCTCTCCCCTCCTTCTCCTTGTTTTTCAATCTCTTGTTGCCCCGCGTGTTAGCAAACAACGATTCTACAGGTTCAGGAGTACCTTTCTTGGAGAGAACCTGTTGCAGCGGAAGGAAGATCGGAGGTCACCTTACGGAATCCTTTTCACCGGTTGGTCTCCTACTCTCTTGGAGAAGGAGCGCGAGTCCACAACCCAAGAGTCCACGAAATGAGCTTGGTGGAGGTGGAGGGACGAAATGGGAGAGAGAGAATGTGGCGGCTAGGGTGGGTGGAGGCTAGGGTTTGCACACATGTTCTTTTTATCCAATGGGAGGCTCCCTTCGTTATATAGATGGCTCCACCCTAAACCTTTAAATGTGTAGTCCAATAGGGACACGCCATGTGTCAGTGCTTTGGGTAAATATCTTATTAATCCTACATTATTCAAATATATCTCACTTGCACAACAGCACGACAACAACATGTCATCTGCTTTTGTGTCCCCGACACATATGCATATATCCCTGATACATACAATCACACAATGGCAATATGTCACCTCTTTATGTGTCCCCGACACATATGTATATATCCCTGATACATTCAACTACTCCTCTCTCCAAGTACACATCCACAATACGCAAGTCTCTGATCATGTATCCTCGATACACGACCATCTGTGTCCCCGACACATGTACTGTTCTGATCATACGGACAAATGGGTCGTGCGACCGGTGATGCACCTGCAATTTAGGAGTCTCAAACTAGAAACCTTACTAAAAGGCCAGAATGACAACATCCTCATAAAACAACAAATAAGCAGTTAAAATGCACATCACAGTTCCCGAGGTTTACTCAGAAAATCACTTAACATGAACTATATCTCGATCCCTCGGAGAGAATACCTTCTTGTCCTCAAGGTACTTTCTACTGTATCCAATACAATTGGGCCCAGCAAATACTTTTACTGCAGTCGAGTCAAACCTTTCCCTTCGCCCCAGACCACCATTACACTCAGAGTTGACTCCTTTCCCGAAGATGCCTCTTTAGACCGAATCTCTCATGGTCATAGATAACATCCCAAAGTAGCCACATCAACTCTTTACTTCATGGTGTCGTCGAAGGTCACTGAGGGCAACTAATGACAATCAAGTTTTGGACTCACACAGTGAAGGCGCAGGGATCCATCCTTTCACTTCCAAATGGTCGCTCAGCACATGTTGTATGACAAACATGTTATGGTGGATCATACTGTACACAACAGTATGTCTGTCTCTCAACACAATACAAGTCTTAGTCTAGTCGCACCCCCTCTGCGCCTGACCCGAGCTTCATCAATGTCGCCTTAACACCATACAGGTGCCACCTGGCGCCACATGTGATGCTCGCACTTGGCTTCTATAGGTCACATGATTCGTGGGAACATTCATGTCAATCCTCACCAACATAGAGGATCTCATCTTGATTCCTAATGAAGGCAACTGTCTTATCATGAACCACTCTGGATCTATCATACAAGATCTCCCCATGATCAGTCTCATCTCTGCACGCTATCAAAAGCGTCAGAGGCGAATGCTCGTGTGAGTGAGCATTCTTCAGCTTATTGACAGAATAATATTTTACGCTAGAACAACTACATCAACCAAACAAATATAGTCGAAAGAAAAACACAATCACTCATAAAAGGAAGTTAGACATGTCAATGCATCAAAGTTTGCGTAAGCCTAAGGACTTCACATGAGACACAAACGAGTCCTTAGCTATAGCCTTGGTAAGAGGGTCAGCTACCATAAGACTAGTAGACACATGTCTTAACACAACTTCCTTCCTCTCTATGATGTCCTTCCCAAAATGATACCTAACCTGTATATGTTTGGTCTTTCCATGATATTTGGGGTCTTTCACATAACAAAGGGAAGCCATGCTGTCACAATAGACAACAACAGGCTCATCCGATGTCTCTACTAGCCCAGTATGTTTTAAGAACCTCCTCAACCAAACTGCCTCCTGTACTACTGCAGAGCATGCAACATACTCTGCTTCCATAGTCAACATGGCTATACAGGTTTGCTTCTTGCTGGACCATGAGATGGTCCCATTAGCCAGCAAGAAATCATAACCAGAGGTAGACTTCCTTTCATCAATGTCTCCAGCCCAATCGGCATCAGTATAGCCAATCAGGTGGAGATCTGATGCTTGGTAACACAGCATGTAGTTACTCGTTCCTCTGAGGTATCTCATGATTCTCTTGACTGCCTTCCAGTGCTCCATGCTTGGGCTACACTGGCATCGACTCACCATGCCCACATCATGACAAATGTCTGGCCTAGTACACATCATAGCGTACATAAGGCTTCCCACGGCATTGGAGTATGGAACCTTGCTCATTTTGGCCTTCTCTTCAGGAGTCTCAGGATGGTTATCAAGCCTCAAGTGCAAACCCTTCTCAACAGGAGTGTCGATTGGTTTGCATTTGTCCATATGGTATTTCTTCAAGATGTTGTTAATATAAGTCTCTTGAGACAATCCCAGAAGTCTCTTGGACCTATTTCTAACTATCTTTACACCAAGGACGTAGCTAGCTTCACCCATGTCCTTCATATCAAACGTGGAGGACAACCAATCTTTAGTGGATTTCAGCAACTCTTTGTTGTTGCCAGCCATGAGTATGTCATCAACATACAAGGTCAGAATGACAAATTTACCATTGGATCTCTTAACGTACACACAGTGATCTTCCTCAAGCATAAAGAACGCATTCTCTGATATAGCTTGATGGAAGCGAATGTTCCACTGTCTCGGCTCTTGTTTTAAGCCATACAAGGACTTATTGAGCTTGCACACTTTGCGCTCTTGTCCTTTGACTTCAAAACCTTGAGGTTGATCCATATAGATCTCCTCCTCAAGTTCTCCATTGAGAAGAGCAGTCTTTACATCCATTTGGTAAAGCTCTAAGTCCATCTGAGCTACAATAGCTAGTAGAAGGCGGATGGAGGCAAACCAAACCACGGGTGAAAAAGTTTCCTCAAAATCCACGCGTTCTCTTTGGGTGTAGCCTTTAGCTACCAGTCTAGCCTTGAATCTATCAATAGATCCATCCGCCTTCCTCTTAATCTTGAGGATCCACATGGCCCCAATGGCCTTTCGGTTCGGCGTTAAGTCGACCAAGTCCCAGACTCGATTAACTTTCATCGACTCCAACTCTTCCTTTATAGCTTCTAACCACTCTTTCGCATTTGGACCTTCCAAAGCCTCTTTCATGGTCTCCGGTTCTTGCTCATCGATTACTGTCATCCCAGATGATTCATAATCAATTCTTCTTGAGCTATCATGAGGGCCTCTTCCTCTAAGCGAAACCGCCTACGAGGAATGAGCTCGCGTTTACTTCGACGCAGATGGGTATCTGATGGCTTATCCTCCGTGAGAGCTATCAGATCCTCAGCATTGCTGCTCCCACTAGGATTGACTGGTGGAACCTCATGTTCAACTTCCAGATCCTGATCCCGTGTAGTGGCACTCTCCTCATCTTGTTGTTCAAAGAAGTCCACTGACTCTTTGATAGCTCCAGCAAGAGTTGGAAAAACATTTTCCAAGAATGTGGCATCCCTAGACTCCAGTTTCGTCCTTCTTTCATTCTCGTCTAACCCTATAAAAACGTAACCTTTGGAGAGATTACTGTATTTTACAAAGATACACTTTTCCCTCTAGGTCCTAGTTTTCCATATCGGTGACTAGTAGAATGAATGTATGTCGCCCATCCCCAAGATGTAGCAGACTAAAATCAGGCTTCTGTCCTGTCCATAACTCATATGGAGTTGAGGGAACCGATTTTGTTGGAACTCTATTGAGGATATAGGCAGCAGTCATTAGAGCATCTCCCCAAAACGAAATTGGCAAGCTCGCATGCGCCATCATGGATCTAACCATGTCTAGCAACATTCTGTTCCTTCTCTCGGCAACACCATTTTGCTGAGGAGTATAAGGCATAGTGAGTTGTCTAGATATCCCCTTTTCATCACATAACTCCTTGAACATTATGGAGAGATACTCCCCACCTTTGTCCATTCTGAGAGTTTTTATCTTATTATCCAATTGATTCTCTACCAAGTTCATGAATTTCTTAAAGTATTCTAGAGCTTCTGACTTGTGAGAAATAAGATAAATATGACCATATCTAGTGTAGTCATCAATAAATGTGATGAAGTAACTCTGTCCATGTCTAGTACGCACATTCAAAGGTCCACAAATATCCGAGTGAATCAGTTCTAAAGGAGAAGTAGTCCTAATGGCTTTTCCGAACGGTTTTCTAGTTGCCTTTCAAGCTAGACAAGATTCACAGGTCGGCAATTCGAATTTGGAGCATTCTCCTAATACCCCCTCCTTTGCCAACCTGTTCTTCCGGTCAACACCAATGTGACCTAGTCTAGCATGCCACATAACTGAATCATTATTCATGGAACTTTGACTCATAAAGGCATTAGTGTTATGATTGAAATCATAAATTGCGTCCAACCCAATAAAACCGTCTGAAAGAAAGGCATGTCCATAATAAATGTTAGCAAGGTATAAACTCATATCATTGTTCTCAAAAGAAACTTTAAACCATGTCTCATCAAAACAACAACAGAAATAATATTTCGCCGTATAGCTGGGGCATACAACACCTCGTGAAGTAATAGGATCCGGCCACTTCGCAAAACCACTTTGCATGTGCCAACTCTAAGAACTTCAATGCTAGTGTTGTTCGCCATGTTTATTCGCCTCTCATTTGGAACACAACGATATTCCACGAAGGCAGAACGATCCTTTGTTACGTGGTCCGTGGCACCTGAATCCACAATCCACACAGGAGTGTGATCAGTGAGCATCACAGTACTAGTCACGTTACAATTCAAGGGATTACACACAGTAATTACCTTTTGCTCAGTGCACTCACGAGCAAAATGTCCAGTCTTTCGGTAGTTAAAACAAGTCACATTAGACTTATCTTTCCCACCTCTGGATCCTCGTGGTCGTTTCTTTCCAGGTTTTTTTCTGTTTTGTTTTTATTTGCACCCTTCTTGCCTTTAAAACCCTGAGCTCTATCTCTTTTGCGCTTAAAACCTGCACTCCTCCGAGGAGCGCCAGCTTCAGCAGCAAACACTTCAGTTAGAGGGGCTTCCGCAAGAATGCGGTCCTCCTCCAGCTCAAGGTGTTTTGCGGCCTGGTCAAATGTCCTGATGTCATCAGCATGAGTCAGATGGACCTTCATATGCTCCCAACTCTTCGAATGCAATGATCTGATGAGAGCAGACACTTGCTCCTCATCGGTCTTAGCACGACCGGCAGCGCTCAGCTCGCTTATCATGTTTGACATTGCGGTAATATGCTGCCTCATTGTGTGACCTTGGCGCATTTTATACCCATCAAACAAGAGCCCAAGCTGGCGGCCCCTTGTGACGGAGGTCACTCCGTACTGAAACTTCACAGCTTCCCACAAGGCCTTTGCAGTTCGCAAATTTTCGAACCGCAATAACAGATCATCTCGCATCGAACTCAGAATTGTAATGCGAGCAATACGGTCTTTCTTTTTCCATGCATTATAGACATCCATATTTCTGCGATGCTGCGCAGTGTTCTCCTCCTCGGGGGGAGACATAGTTTGGGTTATATTTTCTAACATGTCCTGATCCTCTAAGAGATACTCAATTTTACGATGCCACAGATCGTAATTTCTTTCATTGAGTTTATCTCCTCGAGTCATATCAGCGACAATGCTTTTGGATGCAGCCATAAAAATTCTAGGACAAAAAGCCACATAGCGATACATGAGTTCTAGCATAAAATACAACGAGCCGTAATAGTCATAAAAAAATAAGCTAACTTAATAACTATAGCATTCAGAGCAAAGGAAAACATAAAGCGTTCGATCAAATCCTCATGCAATAGTTAATAAAGCTATTTTACCAATTCATATATTGCGCTCCATCATGATTTAATAACCCTAAAAACGTATAAATCATGGCAAATCAGCAGCCAATAAATAATTATCCGCCGGTTGCAAGGTGGTTTACACAAAACACTTCTACCTTGCAACTCCCACTAGGCATGCAAGTTCCAAAAAAATGTTCCTTTCAGAACATTCCAATCAAGATCACACAGAAATTAATTGCTACATTACTTCCATATCAAGCTAAGGATCCCCCATAGGGATTTAGCACTGTAGATGGGAACCTGCATAAGCCTTATAGCAATAATATCGCAATAATAAAAATAAAGGAGCCCCTCGTCTCCCTAGGGCAATAAACAGTTCACAGTCCATATTTATTACAGTCCATAAATATTACTGCCCATTGCGATATCTATTGCAAATGGAAATGAATGAATGAAATTACGCTCAACTCTAAATAAGGCAGCAAAAATAAATCAGCATCCATTCACACCATTCATACCATACAAGCGCAATCTTTCCATACGTTAGCACAATCACACGCATGAATAAAGTGTACACCGCTTCCAAATAAGAAGTAATATATAAGGAAACAACGCATATATGGAGCATAAGAAAAACGTATATGGAAATACCAATCAATCTCCATAATAGTATCTCAAAACAGAAATTTTCTTTTCTTTCCCCAATCAACATAATCATGAGAGCGTAAAAATTATCCTACTCGCATTGGGAAACAAAAATCTGGAAAAATCCTCAATGAGATCAACACCTGTATGTGGATTTAATCATAAAGGAAATATTTCAAATGAAATGCATGCTATCATTCCAAAAAATCCAAAATTCCTTAAATGAGAACAACACATATATGTCCATCAAAGGAAAGCATTCAAAAAATACTTTTAAGGCAACAAAACTCCAGCCCATAATATGCTCTAAAAAATTTCAGAAATTGCCAATCTTTCCATAATCAATATAAGCATGCAATCAACAATAATTATGCTACTTGTATTGGAAAGGAAAAAATTCGAAATTTTCAAGAGAACAGCAAGCATATATGCGCATTTTTCAGTAAGGAAACCAATCAATCACATGCATGTTAATGCTCCAAAAACAGCCATATCCAAAATTCTTTGGAGCAACAAGGCAACACAATTATCATGCATACGCATATGGCAATAAACATCTACTCTAGATGCATGCTCATACTGAAAAATGCTAAATAAACAAGCATATACACGAAATTCAAGCAAACATGAGATCTAGTCATGCATGTACACGAATCAGAGATAACAACATTTGATCCATCCATGCAATCCGACATGCATGATCATATACAAATGACATACAAACATTATCATCTAATTCAAGCATGAAAAAATATCAGAGAATTAAACTACTGATTATCATATAAAACATGCGCAAAAACAGAAGATCATCATGATAGGGTTAACACAGATTTCATGTATACATGCCCAAAGATTAGAATAAATAATATCTAACCCTAATTCGGAAAAATCAGGAAAAATAGACATCTAATTTCATGTATACATGTGCATGATTTAGAAGAATCAACATGGAAAATAACTTCTGATTTTATTTAATACAAGCGCAAAGAATAGAGGTAACAACACAGAAAAAATAGAATTCTGGTCACATCTATGTATGTGCAATGATAGGAGAGCAACGTATCATATTTGCTCGAAATAAAATCAGGAAAAATCCATCTTAAACCATGCATACATACGCAAGAATGGAGGAGAAAAATCTAACCCTAGATGCATGCTCTAATGAACCAAAACATGCACAACAAGTAGAGTCTAGTCTAAACCCTAATCGCATGCTAGAAAGAACTCAGCAAACATGCCCCACTTATATCTCTAAATGAACGATCATATTATTTCATTTAAAGATAAAAAAACTTCTGAGTTTTCATTTCCAGAATATCAAAAACGAATTTGAAAGAAAAAACATGAACAATCAACATATATAACATGCGCATCATGTAAATAAGCAATGCTGATTTTTCTGTTATCTTTCTTTCTCCAAAAAACATAACCACCGAATTTTTATCTCAAATCAGATTATCATGAAACAAAAATTCATCAAGCATGGTGAGGATTCGAAGGTAACCGAGATGGCTCTGGTACCAATGTTAGCAAACAACGATTCTACAGGTTCAGGAGTACCTTTCTTGGAGAGAACCTGTGGCAGCGGAAGGAAGATCGGAGGTCACCTTACGGAATCCTTTTCACCGGTCAGTCTCCTACTCTATTAGAGAAGGTGCGCCAGTCCACAACCCAAGATTCCACGGAATTAGCTTGGTGGAGGTGGAGGGACGAAATGGGAGAGAGAGAAGGTGGCGGCTAGGGTGGGTGAAGGCTAGGGTTTGCACACTTGTTGTTTCATCCAATGGGAGACTCTCATCCTTATATAGATGGCTCCACCCTAAACCCTTAAATGTGTGGTCCAATAGGAACGCGCCATGTGTCAGTGCTTTGGGCAAATATCTTATTAATCCTAGATTAATCCAATACCGCGTGCTCTCCTTCTCACTCCTCTCTCTGATTCTCTCTTCCCTTCTATCTTCTATATTCTCTCTACTGATCCTTTACTCTTCGTCTTCAATCTCCTTCCCGCTCTCGTCTTCTCCTCTACATCAATACCTATCCTTCTCTTTCCCATTTTCCTACTCCATCTCTCTCTTCTTCCAGTCTCTCTCTCCCTCGTTTGCCTTCTCCTCTTGCTTCTCTCCCTCTCTTCTTCTCCTTCCCACGTCCACTCTTCTCCCTCTCTCCCCCTCCTTCTTCTTCCTTCCCTCCTCCATCTCCCTCTACTTCCCTCTCCTTGTCCATCTCTCTCTCCCATCCTCTGTAACTCTATCGTACTCTCTCGCTCTCCTCCTTCTCTCTCTTTCCTTCTCTCTCCTCCTCCTCGATGTCTCCCTCCTCGTCTCCTTCTCACTCTTCTCCACTCTCACTCCCATTGTCCTTCTCTCTCTCTCCTTAGCTACTCTCCCCTCTCCTTCTCTACGTGTACCCTTATTCTTCTATCCGTTGTTCTCCTTCTCTCTCCTTGTCCTCTCTTTTGTTCTCCTTCCCATCTCCCTCTTCTCCTCCTCTCTTCTTCTTCTTCTCCCTCCTCCTCTTCCTCCTCTTCCTCCATATCTTTCTCTTATCTCTCCCCTTCTGCTTCGCTTGTCCTTCTCTCTCCTCCTCTCTTTACGTTTCCTCTCCGTCACCTTCACTCTCTCTCACTCCTCTCCTTCTCTCTTTCTCTCTCCCATTCTCCTTCTCTCTATTTCTCTCTCTCCTTACCTTTTATCTCTACTTCTCCTTCTCCCTCCCTCTTTCCTTCTCTCATTCCCTTCCAGTCTCCTCTTCCTTCTCTCTCTCCTTCTCTTTGTCTTTTGTTTAAACGTTTTATTAATTACTGCAAGTGCATGGCTGCGATGAAGTGGTGGCAAGTACGGGTGGATCAGAAGGTGGTGTGAATCCAAAATCTAGGTCGCCTTCGTGTGGTTCACGACCGGTCATGGTCCCGGGACCTGTGTAGCACACGGGACGGGGATGCGTTCGAAAGGTCAAGAATCAAGGATAGATCGATATTGAATCTCGTCAAACGACCCACAGCGTCTCGTGACCTCACTGGCATGCACAAAGATTGCACACTCACACGAGTGAGACGAAAAAGAAAGAATTTTTTTTGGTAAATAATAAAGGAAAAATGTGCGTAGGGGAGAAGACGGGAAGACACAGATTAGAGGGAATGACTCAGGAGAGAAGGGAATAAGTCCTTATGCTATGGTGGGTAGGTATTGGTAGAAGCACACAAGTAAACAAGGCTCAGACAACCTATGGTCGTTATAGGTCCTTACAGCTAGACGACGCCTAACTGCGAGGTCACGCGGCCTCAACACGCCTCACCTCCCTATGATGAGGACCAAAAAGCACAGCAAGTGTGGAAAGATTTGGAGATCTCGTCTCTCCTACTATCGACAAAGTGGGAGACGACAATCAGGCCATGTCGGTTGTGACCGGATCACTCTCCTAATGCGCCCGAGATGCTTAGGACCAATGTCTACTTGATTTTAAAGTTAGGCTCTTGATTAGTGTGGTTTTTGGGGCAAAGGAAAGGGTGATGAAATCCCCCACCTTATATTATATGGGACAACCCCTCCTTAGTAGTGTTTTGGAGTCCAAATCTAGAAATCAACTCTCCAAACAAACGCTCAACTCACACTTGTTGCAATTCAATTTCCTACTAACTAATGCATCGTCATACCAAATGCATGAATGAGTGTAGGAGATATGTACCTCACGCCAACGCTCAACAACTAAAAGTAAAGGTAAAACAAAAGACAAACTACGTGCCTAAGTCAAGTACATGATGCATGACCTAAACAAGCAAGAATGCCTCATCTTTTGCTTTGGATTTTAGTGTCCAAGTTGCTTAAAGGGGATTGATTATTGATCTGGGGGCAAACTACAAGTCAAAACATGCCAAATTGAGCCCCAGACCTCTATGTTGAAACACTAAACAACCAGAAGAAACAAGATTGCAAGCAGAGCTCACCAGACCGTCAGTTGGCGGTCCACCACCGCTGATTGGCAGTCTGTTTGTCTTTGTTGGCCACCCAACTTCTTGTGATTCCTTCCCTTCATCTTTAGAGCCTCCTGAAACAAAGAAAAACTACAAAACACAAATTAAATCCACTCGAATCGTCCAAACCAGAGTCTGGACTGACACCTCCCCGACAATGGCCCCAAAAACTTGTTTAAACATTTTATTAATTACTGCAAGTGCACGGCCATGATGAAGCGGTGGCAAGTATGGGTCGATCCACGAGGAGGTGAGTAGCCTCTGTTTTGTCAGAAATCAAGTGGGAAAAGTGGGGAGAAGAGTTGTGTGTACACTAGCTAAACTACATTAAACTAGTAAGTAAGAAAATGCGAAAGAAAGCAACGAAAGATTAGAAATCAAGAAGAGAACCCCCTAAGAGTTGGAGTGTGTGCACATATGAAGTGAAATAAGTGATCAATGATACATGTAAGCATGTATGTGTATGTGAATGTCTAAAGATGTGGAAAAATCTATCAATCCGTTCACACACTGTTTCTGCAATTCCTACTTGATTATCATAAGATTAGGCTCAGCATGAGCAGTGTCTAAAGATATGGCAAGACTCATCAAAAACCATGAACTCATGTGAAGAACAAAGTTAAGCATAGGAGGTGTCTAAATGTTATGGCAAAACCCAACAAAACATAGTTTCTTCAATCAATCAAGCAAGCAAACACAAATACAAACACATAACTAACATGTAGCATATTCAACAAGAAATTTCAGTCAGTAAACATGGGGAAACTAAGCATGGGAAGTGTCTAAATCTTATGGAAAAACCCATCAAAATGACCCAACATGTAGATAATTAAAATACCCCCAATGAACATACAAACATGCAAGTCTACACAATAAAAAATTCATCAAACATCCAAACTTCCCAACATATATGTACATCATCTCCACCCCCAAAGGGGATGGATCTACTCACTACACATTAAGCACTCAATCATATAAAGAAAATGAGACATTCTACCTAATTTAGACTAAGATTAAAGAAACAAGACTAAGCTAAGCATGCAAGAAAATGAGACAACATGAGAACAAAACTATGAAAAATTATTTTATTAAATGACTCACATTACAAGTAGCATTCTTCACCACTTGAGTTTTGCTTCAAGGCTTTACTCGAACTAGACAGAATGCCACCAAGCAATGGGTGAATACAAAGGAGAAGGAAGAGTTCTATTTATTGTCATAGAAAAAGGCAATCGGGGACAATCCCCCCATATGGGACTAAACACATACTATAAATGGACATTAAAAAACATAACCAACGATCCGGCTAAACCATGAATGCTTTGGACCAATTTGGACCGCCAATTACGGTCTAGGACAGCCAATTGGCAGTCTTGAGTGGTCAGATTGCGTCTGGATTTCGGCGGCTCGTTTTTGGCTTGATTTCTTGATGTTTGATGAACCCGTTTTGGTTGTTGATGTTTGGGCCCGTATCTAATTTCCAAAATACTCCTCATGATGGTGTGGAACTTCTTGATTTGCTCATTGATCCTTTTGGTTTACATCCGGGTCTTTCTCTCTTGCAGCTCAGTCCCGAAATCCTACAACTCAGTCCCTTTTCTTGCTTTTTGGTCCTTTTATGCATCTTCTCCTCAAACCTCGTTATGTAGCATTGTTCAGGTTCAAGATAATGGATAAAAGACACAAATGAATGCATGAAATGATGTCAATCATCTTTCACCGTCTAGCTCACTTACCGACTTCCTCACTCTTTCTCCCTTTCTCCTTCTCTTTGTCTCTCTCCTTTTCTTTCATTCACAGTCTCCTTCTCTCTCTTTTCTCCACTTCTCGCTCTAATTCACTCACTCCCCTTTGCCGTTTCACTCCCGCTCCTTATCGCTCTCCTTCTCCCTCTCTCTCCTTCTCTATTGTCCTATCTAGTTCTCCATATCTCCTCCCTCTCTTTTCCCTTCTCACTCTCTCCCCCTCTATCCACCTCTACTCTCTCTCCTTCTCCTTCTAGCTCTCTCTCCCTCTCTCCTTGTTTGCCCATTTCCTTCTTTCTCGTCCTACGCTCTCCTTCTCTCTCTCCCATCCTTCTCATTATTTTTGACTCTCTTGTTGCCCTGTGCTCTCTCAAGTACACCTCGAATGGCTCGTGCATTTTCCTTGGATGCGAGGACATCATTAGCAAATTGGAGGTGCGAAAAAGGGACATCTCCACAAGTAAGTGACTGAATAAGTCCATCCAGAACCTTATTCGTCACCATCTCACTCAAGATCTCCATGCATAGCACAAACAAGTAGGGGGCCAAGGGGTTACCTTGTCTCAAGGCGTTGCTGACCATGAAAGTGGTGGAGTTTGCTCCATTATCCTTCACCACAAAGGAGGCTTTAACACAACTCATGATGAGCCTCCTCCACTTGTTGGGGAAGCCAAATCTGGAAATCACATCATCTAAGAAGACCCACGAGATGGAGTCGTAGGCTTTCTTGATGTCAAGTTTGATGCACATTGGACCCTTCCTTTTGTCAAGGTGGAGATTATGTCATAGTTCATGGACAGGGAGGATGTTATCTCCAATCCTCTTTCCTTTGACAAATGCTCTTTGACTCTCCCCAATGAGGCGTGGTCGCAGCCCTTTCAACCGGTTCGCAAGAACTTTTGATAGGAATCTATAGGTCATGTTGCATAGCACGATGGGTCGGTAACCCTCCCCCAAGAGTGGTGTTTTTTTCTTGGGGATGATCGTAATGGAGGTGGCATTCCATTTCGCCAGCACCTTCCCACTCTCAAGACAGGAGCTCATGGCTTTGAACACGTCTTGCTAGATGATCTCCCATGCGGCTTTGAAGAACATTGCATTGAAGCCACCAGGTCCCGACGCTTTATCAACATTCGCGTTCAGCACAACCGCTTCTATATCCTTCATGTCAAGTTTCCGTGTTAACTGTGTCCCTTCCACCAGTAGAATTTGTGGTAGGGTGACGGAGGGGGAACGGGTTTCACCTGCACTTCATTAGCAAACAAGTTAGTATAAAAATACTAGAATGCGTCCCAGATCTCTCCCTCCTCTTCCACAACATTTGCACCCTCACACACTCGTGTCACTTGGTTGGTGGCTCTCCTCACTGGAAGGTGCGCATGGAAAAACCTAGTGTTTCGGTCACTCTCTTTCAGCCACTTCACTCTTGATTTTTGCCGAATAATGGACTCCTCCCAAGCAAGAGTCCGTGCAAGACAGTCATTTGCTGCCCCCTCAGCAAGGGATAGCTCAGCACCATGCGGGTGCTCCATCCTTTGCTTCCTTACGTCCTCAAGTGCAGTACGGGACTCTCCCACCTTGTGATTAACATCTCCAAACGTAGATGCGCTCCACCAGATGAGCATCGTCTTTACTTCATCCAGCTTGCCCACCACTCTAAACATGGGAGTTCCTCTTACATACTTGGTCCAAGCTTGTCCTACGATGCCACGAAATTCCTCATGCGCAACCCAGTGGTTTTTAAAGCCCCTCCTCGTTTCTCACTTGCCCTTTGGATGCAATTGAAGTTGCCCCCCACTATCCACGGCCTTGATTCGATTGATGCCAATTGTCAAAGGTCACTCCACAATGCTCTCCTATCCACATGCCTGTTTTGCCCATAGACTGCCGTGATATCAGTCTTAGTTCCATCTCTTCTCAAGCTGGCCTTGAAGTGGAGCAATTATGATGTTTCAAAAGTAACATTCATATCCATAATTTGATCATTCCAAAGCACTAGAATCTGCCCCAAGTTTACAATCAAATTATTCGACATCCAAGAATTGGGCCAAATGTCCCGTTTGAAACGTTCAATCTTCTTGTGCTTAACCTTATGCTCCACAATAATCACCACATCCAGGTTTACCTCCTTTATACGACCCTTTTTCATTAGTGCGCGGTCGGGTCCATTTGCACCATGAACATTGCAAAAGAGGATATTCATCGTTTCAAAGGTGCGGGGTGACCCCCTTTACCTCCACACGAGATCGTTTTGCTACTCGTTTTCCTCCCGGAGTGCCTTAGTGGTGGTGGCAGGGAGCTGACCATCTTCTTGTCCTTCCCCTCTTCACCACTTATTCCAAATCCAACCCACACCCAAGTATCTCAAATCTCCCCCCACTTTGTGTTTCTGATTTCTGCATAGGTTCCTTTGCACATGCCACTGTTGAGGGAGAAACCCAAGCCGTGTCCTCATGGACCAAAGAAGTGAGCCCACTTGGCTCCTTGCTGCATTCCCTCCCCTCATGCCCTTGAGGCCTGCCATCTAACTCAATGTGCGTGGTCCTCATCTTTCCTGAATGCTTGTCCCCACGACTTGCCTCATCCTCACATACCACCTCTCCTTCACGTGTACTTTGTGAATCCAATTCATGCACCAACTCCATTCCACATTTACCACTTACAACAATTTGAGGAGCCTCCACTAAGTGGCCCCCATGCATATCCTCATGGTCCCCCACTTTGTCCTTAGCATAAGAGAATTGCCTCTTCTCATTTGCCCAAGAGAGTGTAGAGCACTCAAACTCCTCCTCATTGACTGGTGATTGATTCGTTTTAAAATAAACCGCAAGTGCAAGGCCGCATTGAAGCGGTGGCAAATACAAGTCGATCCAAAGGGAGGTGTGTTGATTTTAGTTTGTTCGAAGGTGAGTGGGAAAGAAAGGACAGAAAGGAGTTATGATTATACTACACTAAAATGCAAAAGGAAATGGAAAATTCAGCAATAAAACTAAATATCATAGGGGGTAGAGAAAGAATGTGAATACAAAGATATGTGTATGTGTGTGTTCAATTAAGCTCATCACAACATGTAGTGCATGAAAATCATAAAACTAAATCAAACTTTTCCACCACATGAAATAAGATAACATAATATCATTAAAACATACAAGACAATTAATTGGAATGAAGCTAAATGAACTCATATATAAAGACCAAACCCCACTATGCCTCCACATGAAATAAGATAACACAATATCATTAAAACATACAAGACATCAACCAAGGTAAGGGCAACAAGAGTACATGCAACTACAAGTCATGTTTCATTTATTAATTCCATCCATATCCTCACCTCATCATTCCCCATAAAATCGGACCACTAGTCTAAGCATATGCTAAGCTTCATTCAAGAGCATTAGCATATTAAAGACAAGAGTGAAATCCTATTAGATGATTATGGAAATCATGTAAGGCTCAAAGAATTAAGATAACACACACCTAATAAATCACATAATCACATCACATTTTTCTCCACCTCCAACTGGGGATGGAACTACACACTAATCATTACACTACAACCTACATTAACAAAATGAAACATTCTACTGAAAGGAAATTGAACTAAGCAAGCAAGAAATATTAAAAAAACTAAATGAAAGGAAATTAAACTAAAGAAGCATGCAAGAAATAAAAGACAAGACAATATTAAAAGAAACTAAGAAAAAATATTTTATTAACATGACTCACATTGCAAGTGGCATTCTTCTCCACCTTGAGTTTTTGCTTCAAGGCTTTTACTCCAAGTACAGAGAATGCCACCAAGCAATGGGTGAATACAAAGGAGGAGGAGTTCTATTTATGGCCAAAGAAAAAGGCAATCGGGGACAATCCCCTGATATGGGACTAATACACTACTAAAAACAGACATAAAACACTCTAATACATGACCCGACTAAACCTTAGAAAATTCGGACTAATCCAGACCGCCAATTGGTGGTCTACATGCTTCAGATCGGGATCTTGTTCGAAGTGTTGTTGTCGACCCAAATCCAATTGCCAAAATACTCCTCATGATGGTGTGGAGTTTCTTCATTTGCTCATTGGTCCTTTGGTTTTACATTCGGGTCCATCTCTCTTGCATCTCAGTCCATTAGTCTTGCAACTTAGTCCTTTTCTTGCTTTTATGTCCTTTTGTAGTCTCTCCTTCTCAAACCTAATTATTCCTGAAATTTAAACATAAAACTCGTCACGTAGCATTGTTTGGGTGAAATATAATGGATATAAGACACAAATATATGCATGATATGATGTCAATCAGCTGGTCTAGAAATGGGTGTAGCACTTTGCCCACCCACTTCCTTTTGCTTCTTTTCTCCACCAATAGACTTCCATCCTTTTGCACCCTTGCTGGAAACCGTTGGGGAAGGTTTTTGTCCCATGCCACATGGCGTGGCCTCATTTCCTCCCTCCAAGGAGGAAAGATGTGTCTCCTTTAATCCATTGCCTTCCATAGCTGCTACATCACATGACCTCCCACATGGCCTCCCCCCATTTGCTCCTCTCTCCACCGCAGCTTCACCAAGCTCAACGTCATCATCCCTTCCACCGCTCCCTTCCCTTCCCTCCCTCACCATCAACCCCTTCCTCCCTAGACTCTGCCTCACCCACCATCACCATCACCATCACCATCACTTCTTGATTTTCCACACACCCACTCGTCCCTTGCAAGTGGCAATCATCCCACACTTCATGCTTCCCACTCTTACCGCCAGTGACCACCACCCATTTTCAAGCATTCCTTTGTGGGGGAACAAGCACACTTGGAGGCATCCACCTTTTCGGGCATTTCTCCATATCATGACAAAACTCAAGACAATCCTCGCAATAGCCGGGACGCCATTCATACTCCACAAGCACTGTATGCGTCCCACCTTCTTCCACATGAACATCTACCCAACTAGGGTATGAGAAATCAGGACTTACCAAAAGTGGACCTCCGGGAGCCATTCTTGGACCACAAGTGGAGCTACTCTAACAAAATAAGGTCCCCCTTCAAGCACTTTCTTCCTATCTTCTCCAAAAGTAAAACGAAATAGCATGAAACCTTGACTCTCCTAATGATATCCAAGCCTCCAACTAAACCACACAACTTGTGGAGGTGCTTTTCCAACGTTGGTAAATGAGGTTTGAAACCGATGAAATGACCTACCAAAACCGTGTCCCACCTTTTCAACGCCTCTACTACTTCAACCTTTGAGCAAACAACAACCCTATCCCCTCCCTTGACAACTGGTTGGATGAAATCAAGGGTCGTGGATACCCTTGGCCTAGCTGAAAAGTGGTCTGACAACTTCCTCGGGGGGGGGGGGGTAGCAACACTCCCTAGAGGTGTCGTAGTAGCATCACCCTCCAAAGCTGCGGATGAAGCTTGCTTTGATGCGAGATGGAGATCCTTTGTTGTGCCACTATGTATGTATATATTTTAAAAACTCCATCTTGTTGTTGCATTGGTGTAGAACTAGTCTTAGGATCAATTTTGGTGAAAAAATCAAGAGATGTGGTGGAGAAATGAGGTTGGAAACCCTAGAGAAGCGTAGGTTTCTAATGCGTACCAGAGTTTCTCTTGTAGGATTTCGTGTCACCATGTGTGTATATAGTTTAAAAATTTTAATACAAACATACAAGATCGATTTCATATTTTCAATGATTTTACGTACTTGTATTTGTTTATTCTAATATCATGCATTCCAACACATATTAAAATAAACAAAGGATAAAGGATCATACCCAAAGGTTCTCTAAAACATTTCAGAAGATCCGGAGTTCCGTTGCTCGACAAATCGCCAACTGATTCGCCTCAAAGTGTTCACAAAACTCTAAACAAGATTAGAGAGAAAGGGGTTAGGCAATCAATCTCTAATTAAGCTTAGAATCTAGTTAGTAAACCCTATTTAAGCTCCTGAGATTTCTATCTCCAAAACTTAAAACTATTAAGAGATTTTCGTGGTGATTAACGGAGGGATTAGAGAGAGAGAATTATTGCATGTGTAGTAAACAAGTAGGATGAGGGGTCCTCTTATAGACTCCCAAAACATCCATATCAAGAACTATACTCTAGTCATGATCTCTTGCCTTTTCTATTCTAAAATTAATCCCAAATAGCCACATAAGAATCCTAAAAAATGTTTGATCAAATATGGAAATTTAATACAACCATGATCTAATTATTCTCTTAATAATTCAGGCAAAAATCGCGTTGTTCGGTTAACCGAGAATTCTTATTAGTTAACCGACCCATTCAGTTTTAACACACGTTCGGTTGACCGTGAGCTAGACGTTGACCAAATATACATGAAAAAATTCCTTGGAAAAATTCAGATAATCTGCGTCTTGCTCCGGTCGACCGTTGACTCACCAAAATTTCTCCTGGCGAATCTCATCGGACATTCGTGTCACTTTCGGTCTACCAAAACTATCCCAAGATAGCTCCTTGATTTTTTCTTTCGGTTGACCGTTTACGCCCGGTTGACCGATCCGAATTGTCCAGGCACTCCAGACAATTTTGGTCAACCAATTGTGTTATCCTTTCCCCGTTCGGTCGACCGTTCCGAAGGAACCTCGGTCGACCAAACCATAAACGGTTTACCGTGTTGACCACGTTTTTGCCTTTGTCAAATTTTTGATTTGTATCCAACAAAGTTTGATCTGTAGGGTTTTTTTTAGCAAATTCATATCTTATGCAATATATTATCCTATTTAATATTAAATTATTACACCCCATGATATATACACCTCATATGAATTTTTCCATCATCCTAATTATGTGAACTCTAATAACATATTTATATTTATTGATTCACCACATGTGTCCCTTTTCACATGAAACCTGACACATCATATGAACTCAAAATCAAGTTTCTTGTTTCCCAGTTTTGTGGTGTGACCTATAGGAGGATCTAAGCCTAATTGACAACGATATTAAACACTGAATATCTCAAACTATAAGCGGTATCTAGCTACACATTATAGTTACCCAATTAGCATAGAAGTCTTTGTTCCACTCGAACTAAACACGATCCATTTAGTGATGTTAGTGCACCACTTGTGTCCATCCCTTTCCTCGTGATATTAAGAATATATAGAAAGTAGAAATGTGTCACCTATGTATTATATTCATTTCTTGATATCTCTAAGCTAATTATAACTATGTAACTTAACTCAAGTTACATTGTGTACATTATAATTTTGCTTTATCAAGGGGCCCACTAATATCATCACTCAATTAAGAGGGGCAACGATAATAGTTTGACTAGCTATGTTTTTGATTGCCTTTATCACTATACTCATTGATAGCTTTTGACAATAATCAAATCAAGCACTTCTTGAGTGAAAAGATATAAGTCTCATATCTTAGGATCCAAGACACAGTAAAACATTAATGACACGAAACACAATTCCATAACGTTTTACTTGTTAGGTCTATTCAATATATAAAAGTAATCTTTTCCTCTTTTATATACTCGTGTCGTCAATTATTTGTAGAGCTACAACAATCGATGACCAACACGACAATCCTATCTCGGTGATTAATGTTCCATGTTAATTACCATGATTGTGAATAACTTTTGATTTTTGTAAACCATTATCTTTTAGAGCGCTACGGTTAAGGACCAAGCACCTCTTCCTTAACACTTCCAAAAGACGAATACCATAATCAAGGAACAAAATGTTTGCACATCCAATTCATAATAATTGACATATAAAAGTAAAACTTTTAGATCACATTCCTTTCATGTAGGACGAGAGAGAACGAAATGGGGATACAATGAGAGAGGGAGAGGGAGAGAGATCTAGAAGGAGAAGGAGAGTGAAGAGAGGTGGACAGAGGGAGAGAGTGAGAAGGGCATGGAGGGGGAGGAGAGATGGAGAAGTAGAGAGAAAAATAGAGCAGGAGAGAGAGGGAGAAGGAGAGCGATAAGGAGCGGGAGTGAAACAGAGAAGGGGAGAGAATGAGACTGTGAATGAAGGAAAAGGAGAGAGACAAAGAGAAGGATAAAGGGAGAAAGAGTGTGGGAGTCGGTAAGTGAGCTAGACGGAGAAAAAGAAGGAGAAGGATAGAGAGAAGGAAGAGGAAACTAGAAGGGAAGGAGAGAAGGAAAGATGGAGGGAGAAAGAGAAGCATAGATAAAAGGTAAGGAGACAGAGGAATAGAGAGAAGGAGAAGGGGGAGAGAGAAGGAGAACGAGAGGAGTAAGAGAGAGTGAAGGTGACAGAGAGGAAAAGAAAAAGGAGGAGAAAGAAAGACAAGCGAAGAAGAAGGAGAGAGATGAGAGAAAGAGAAGGAGGGAGAGAACGGAGTCGAGGAGGGAGAAGAAGGAGAGAGGAGGAGAAGAAGGAGATGAGAAGGAGAACAAGAGAGAGGCCAAGGAGAGAGAAGGAGAACGACAGAGAGAAGAATAAGGGCACATATAAAGAAGGAGAAAGGGAG
Organism: Triglochin maritima; assembly: GCA_963682175.1. Taxonomy (NCBI): domain Eukaryota; kingdom Viridiplantae; phylum Streptophyta; class Magnoliopsida; order Alismatales; family Juncaginaceae; genus Triglochin; species Triglochin maritima. Next base: position 11,337,534 of record OY821790.1, on the reverse strand, counting down.
AGTAGATAAGGAGAGGGAGAAGGACAATGGGAGTGAGAGGGGAGGAGAGCAAGAAAGAAACGAGGAGAGGAGAGATAGCAGAGGAGAAGAGAGAAGGAAAGAGACAGAAGGAGGAGGAGAGCGAGAGAGTACGATAGAGTGAGAGAGGAGGGGAGAGAGAGATGGACAAGGAGAGAGAAGTAGAGGGAGATGGAGGAGGGAAGGAGGAAGAAGGAGACGGAGAGAAGGAGAAGAGTGAGATGGGAAGGAGAAGGAGAGAGAGAGGGAGAAGGAAGAAGAGAAGGCAAGAGGGAGAGAGACAGGAGGAAGAGAGAGAAGGAGAAGAAAAGGGGAAAGAGAAGAAGAGGTATTAAAGTAGAGGAGAAGGAGAGAGAGGGAAGGAGATAGAAGACGAAGAGTGAAGGATAAGGAGAGAGAGGATAGAAGGGAAGAGAGAATCAGAGAGAGGAGTGAGAAGGAGAGAGCGTGAGCCAACAAGAGAGTGAAAAACAAGGAGAATGAGGGGGGAGAGAAAAGGAGAGTGTAGGACGAGAGAGAAGGAAATGGGGAAACAAGGAGAGAGGGAGAGATAGAAAGAGAGCTAGAAGGAGAAGGAGAGACTGGAAAGGTGGACAGAGGGGGGGAGAGTGAGAAGAGAAAGGAGTGGGAGGAGAGATGGAGAAGTAGAGAGAACAATAGAGAAGGAGAGAGAGGGAGAAGGAGAGCGATAAGGAGGGACTGAAACGGAGAAAGGGAGAGAGAATTAGAGCGAGAAGTGGATAGAGGAGAGAGAAGGAGACTGTGAATGAAGGAAAAGGAGAGAGACAAAGAGAATGAGAGAGGGAGAAAGAGTGAGGGAGTCGGTAAGTGAGCTAGACGGAGAAAGACATGGAGAAGAAGAGAGATAAGGAAGAGGACACTAGAAGGGGAGGACAAATGGAAAGAGGGAGGGAGAAGGAGAAGTAGAGATAAGAGGTAAGGAGAGAGAGAAATAGAGAGAAGGAGACGGGGAGAGAGAAAGAGAGAAGGAGAACAAGAGGAGTGAGACAAAGTGAAGGTGATGGAGAGGAAAAATAAAGGGAGGAGGAGAGAGAAGGACAAGCGAAGTAGAAGGAGAGAGATGAGAGAAAGAGAAGGTAGGAGAGGAGGAACAGGAGGAGGGAAAGGAAGGAGAGAGGAGGATAAGAAGGAGATGAGAAGGAGAACAAGAGAGAGGACAAGGAGAGCGAAGGAGAACGATAGAGAGTAGGAGAAGGGCAGAGTAGGTAACGAGAGAGAGAAGGACAATGGGAGTGAGAGCGGAAGAGAGTGAGAAGGAGATGAGGTGAGGAGAGATAGAGGAGGAGAGAGAAGAAAAGAGAGAGAAGAAGGAGGAGCGTGAGAGAGTACGATAGAGTGAGAGAGGAGGGGAGAGAGAGATGGACTAGGAGAGAGAAGTCGAGGGAGATGGAGGAGGGAAGGAGGAAGAAGGAGACGAAGAGAAGGAGAAAGGTTTAGATGGGAAGGAGAAGGAGAGAGAGCGGGAGAAGCAATAGGAGAAGGCAAGAAGGAGAGAGACAGGAGGAAGAGAGAGAAGTAGAAGAAAATGGGGAAAGAGAAGGAGAGGTATTGAAGTAGAAGAGAAGGAGAAAGAGGGAAGGATAAGGAGAGAGAAGATAAAAGTTAGAAGGGAAGAGAGAATCAGAGAGAGGAGTGAGAAGGAGAGAGCGAGGGGCAACAAGAGAGTGAACAACAAGGAGAAGGAGGGGAGAGAGAGAAGGAGAGTGAAAAAAGGAGAGAGATAAAAAGATGAGAGGAGACAGATGAAAGGAATGTGTTTTAAATGTTTTACTTTTATATGTCAATTATTATGAATTAGATGTGTAAGCATTTTGTTCCTTGATTATGGTATTCGTCTTTTAGAAGTGTTAAGCAAAAGGCGCTTGGTCCTTAACCGTAGAGCTTTAAAAAAATAATGGTTTACATAAATCAAAAGTTATTCACAATCATGGTAATTAACATGAAACATTAATCATCGAGATAAGATTGTCGTGTTGGTCATCGATTGTTATAGCTCTACAAATAATTGACGACACGAGTATATAAAAGAGGAAAAGATTACTTTTATATATTGAATAGACCTAACTAGTAAAACATTATGGAATTGTGTTTCGTGTCATTAATGTTTTACTGTGCCTTGGATCCCAAGATATGAGACATATCTTTTCACTCAGGAAGTGCTTGATATTATTATTGTTAAAAGTTATCAATGAGTATAGTGATAAAGGCAATAGTTGGTTGAACATGACTTATGTTGGAAAAGATAGCTAGTCAAACGATTATCATTGCCCCTCTTGATTGAGTGATGATATTAGTGGGCCCTTTGATAGAGCAAAATTATAATGTGCACAATGTAACTTAAGTTGAGTTACATAGTTATAACTAGGTTAAAGAGATCAAGAAATGAACATAATACAAAGGTGACACATTTCTACTTTCTATATATTCTTAATATCGTGAGGCAAGGGACGGACACAAGTGGTGCACTTACATAACTAAATTGATCGTGTTTAGTTCGAGTGGAACGAAGACATGTATGCTAATTGGGTAACTATAATGTGTAGCTAGATACCGCTTATAGTTTGAGATATTAAGTGTTTAATATCACTGCCAATTTGGCTTAGATCCTCCTATAGGTCACACCACAAAACTGGGAAACAAGAAGCTTAATTTTGAGTTCATATGATGTGTTGGGTTTCATGTGAAAAGGGGACACATGTGGTGAATGAATAAAAACAATATGTCATGAGAATTTACATAATTAGAATCATTAATAAATTCATATGAGGTGTACATATTATGAGGTGTAATAATTTAATATTACATAGGATAATATATTACATAAGATATGAATTTGCTAAAAACCCCAAAAGTTAAAATTTTGTTGGAAATAAATACAAAATTTGAAAAAGGCAAAATCAAGGTCAGCACGGTAAACCGTTTTGGTTTCGGTCGACCGAGATGTCTTCGGAACGGTCAACGGAACGAGGAAGGGATAAACACAATTGGTTGACCGAAATTGTCTAGAGTGCCTGGACAATTGGGTTTGGTCAACTGAGCTTGAATGGTCAATCGAGAGAAAAATATCCAGGAGCTATCTTGGGATATTTTCTGTTGACCGAAGGTGACACGGTCGTCCGATGAGATTCGACCGGGAGAAATTTTGGTGAGTCAATGGTCGACCAAAGCAAGACGCGGATCGTTCGACTATTTCTAGAGATCTTTTGTCATGTATATTCCGTCGACCGTCTAGCTCACGGTCATCCGAACCTGTGTTAAAACCTAATGGTTCGGTCAAATGAGAAGAATTCTCGGATCACCGAACAACACGATTTTTGCCTGAATTATTAAGAGAATAATTAGATTACGGGTTGGATTAATTCCAAATTTGATCGAACATTTTTGAGTATGCTTATGTGGAAATTTGAGATTAATTTGAGAAGAGAAATGGCAAGAGATCATGACTAGAGTATAGTTCTTGATATGGATGTTTTGGGAGCCTATAAAAGGACCCCTCATCCTACTTGTTTATGTTAATGCATAAATTCTCTCTCTCATTAATCTCTCCCTTAATCACCACGAAAATCTCTTAATAGTTTTATGTTTTGGAGATAGAAATCTCAGGAGCTTAAAGAGGGGTTATTAGCTAGCTTCTAAGCTTAATTAGAGATTTATTGGCTAGCTCATTTCTCTCTAATCTTATTTACAGTTTGGTGAACACTTGGAGGCAAATCGACGGGCGATTCGATGAGCAACGGAACTCCGGATCTTCTGAAAGGTTTTAGAGGACCTTTGGGTATGATCCTCTCTCTTTTGTTTATTTTAATATGTGTAAGAATGCATGATATTAGAATAAACATATACATGTACATAAAACCAATGAAAATATGAAATCGAACTTGTATATTTGTATTAATTTTTAAAAAATATACACATACATTTTCTTAACAAGACCAGAGCCTTAGCTTGGTTTTGAAAAAGAGAGTTTTTCTTAGGAGGATTGGTCAAATTCCATCTTAATTAAAATGACAAGAGCCATAAGAGTTTGAAAATGCAAATGTTGTGATATTTTGAAATTGTTATGATTAGAAAATGTTTTCTTACCTTGATTTTATAATATATCTGATAGCCCTTAGCTAGTTTGTATTATAATTGATAGGATCTTGAATTTCTGCATTTATGGACAAATTTTTATTTGCGGTATTGATTTTTAAAACACAAAATTGACGTTAAATCCCATATATTGTTTTTGTAGAAATGTCGAATATTCAACCTATTGTGCGATCTATGATTGAAAAACATATCTTGGCAAATGATGGCTCAAACATCATAAGCTGGCAACTCAAGCTCAATATCGTGTTGAAGTTTGAGAAACTATCTCATATTTTGGATGGTGAATTCCCAAAATTAAATGAGAAGGCAATCGATAGCGAGAAAGAGGCAAAAGCCAAGTGGGAAGACCAAGAGAACCAGGTTAACGATCTAATGTTGGCCTCCATGGGTGACTCGCTTCAAGAGAAATACTTGGATTCAAAACCCAAGAAGACCATGGAAGCTTTAACAAAGATGTTCATGGATAGTGCTAGAAAAGAGCGCTATAAGACCACCATCGCACTCACAGGGTGCCACATGGCGGAGAAAACATCGGTATCCATGCATTTTCTCACGATGCAAGGATACCTTGAGAAGTTGTCGAAGCTCCCTTCCCCGATGCCCGATGACATTGCGGAAGATTTGATTCTTGGCTCTCTAACCCCGTCCTACAAGGACTTCATTATGCACTATCATGTGCGTGAGAAAGGGGTGAGTCTTATGGAACGTCACAACACTCTCAAAACGGTTGAAGTTGACATGGGCAAGGGTCGGGACAAGCACATCTTAACCATCCATGGAGTGAGCAAGAAGATCACCAAAGGTAAAGACGAATTCACCAAAAATACGCCAATCAAGAGAAAGGGAGTAGGAGGTGCTTGTGTGAGTGCCTCAAGGGGGAATTCTTCGAAATGTCCGAGTCCCAACACGGACTGCTTTCATTGCGGTGAAAATGCACACATCTGGCCAAATTGCCCCAAGTACAAGGAAGAACTTGACAATGGAGTGATTGAGCATAAGCACCCCAAAAAGGCCAAAGGTATATTTGTTATTGATATAAATTTAGCCACCTCTGTCCATGATTGGCTAATTGATACCGGATCTTGTGCTCGCATAATTTCTAATGTGCAGCTACTAAAGGATAGGAAGGAACTCGTGAAGAATGAGATGATTTTGAAGGTCGGAAATGGTGCGAGTGTTGCTGCGATTGCACAAGGTTCTGTGGAGCTTCAATTACATAGTGGTTTAAATTTATGTTTAAAGAATGTTTATTATGTGCCTTAGATTAGCAAGAATATTATTTCTGTATCATGTTTGGATATGGATAATTTAAATATAAATATTTCAAATTTTTGCTTGTCTATATCGAAGAATGGTTTGTTCTATGCAAATGCATCGTGAGGAATGGTCTCTATTTGCTTGAATTGAATAATAGACAAATCTTAAACATCAATAACAAAAGGCTTAAAACTACTCACGTGAATGATACTCTCTTGTGCCACTATCATCTTGGTCAAATAAATGAAAAAATGCATCAAGAAATTGCAAGAAGCTAACCTTCTTGGTCAACTTGATTTTAAATCATTGGAGACGTGCGAACCTTGCCTAATTGGAAAAACAACCAAGAGGCCTTTCAAGAAGAAAGGATCGAGAGCGAATGACTTGTTGGATTTAATACATTCCGATGTATGTGGTCTGATGAGTACTAATGAAGGAGACGGTTTTAGGTACTTCATTACGTTCACTGATGACTATAGTCGTTTTGGCTATATTTATCTAATGAGAAACAAAAGTGAATCCTTTGACAAGTTCAAGGAATTCAACAATGAAGTATAGAACCAACTCAACAAGAAAATCAAGTCTCTACGAACGGATCGTGGTGGTGAGTACTTAAGTACTGAATTTGATTCATTCCTAAAGGAGTGTGGTATTGTACCACAACTCACCCCTCCCGGTACACCTCAGTGGAATGGGGTGTCCGAAAGGAGGAATAAGACATTACTTGACATGGTTCGATCAATGATGAGTCAATCTGAGTTGCCACTTTACTTTTGGAGTTATGCACTAGAAGTTGCGGCTTACACTAAATAATGTTCCATCCAAATCCGTAAAGAAAATGCCTTATGAGCTATGGAGTGGTAAAACACCTAAGCTCAATTTTCTCAAGATTTGGGGTTGTGAGGCCTACGTCAAGAGATTGATGTCGACCAAACTTCAACCAAAAGTGGATAAGTGCTTCTTTATAGGTTATCCTCGTAAGACAAGAGGATACTACTTTTGGCGTATAACCTCCAATCGAGTGATTGTAGAGAGGCATGTCGTATTTCTAGAAAAGGAATTTCTGGAAAGAATAAAAAGTAGTGGGAGTAGAGTTGTGCTTCAGGAGACTCAAGATATTCTACAAGATCATGATATGAATGGTGACATTCAAGATCATGAAGGCCCAAGCGAGGTTCCTTTGGTTAGTGGGAGCGTGAATGAGAGACCCTCGCAAGCAATTGTGAAACAAACTCAATCTTCCCCACCTAGTGTATGTTCGAGAATCAAACACGAACCAATTCCGCAAGAAATTGTGGAAGAAGTTTGAGAAGCACACGTAGAACCAAAAGAACTTAGAAGGTCAACGAGGGAAAAAAGAAACCCGATATGTACTTGGGACTTCATGAGATCATGGTACTAGATACCGATGATCCCTCGACCTTTCAAGACGCAATGGAAAGAGAGGACTCCAAACTATGGTTTAAAGCCATGGAATCCGAAATAGAATCTATGTATGATAATCAAGTGTGGAAGGTGGTTGACCTTCCTCTAGGGAAAAAGTTCGTTCAAAATAAATGGGTTTTCAAGATTAAGATGGACATGGATGGGAACTTGACAACCTTCAAAGCGAGGCTTGTAGCAAAAGGTTTCACTCAAGTTCAAGGAATTTACTATGATGAAACTTTTTCACTGGTTTCCATGTTCAAGTCTATTCGGATTATGCTCGCTATTGCCGCATTTCATGATTATGAGATATGGCAAATGGATGTCAAAATGGTGTTCCTTAATAGGAACTTGGAGGAAGATGTGTACATTGGAGGAAGATGTGAACATGGTACAACCTTAAGGTTTTGAAGATCCAAAGAACAGCGAGAAAGTATGCAAGCTTCAAAGATCAATCTATGGATTGAAGCAAGCATCAAGGAGTTGGAACAAGCGCTTTGATGAAGAAGTCAAAAGATTCACATCGTCCAAAGTAAGGAAGAGCCTTGTATATACAAGAAGGTTAGTGGGAGCCACATAGTGTTCTTTATATTATATGTCGATGAGATACTCGTCATAGGAAATCATATACCTTTGCTTGAGCAAACGAGAAGTTCATTGAAATCTGCATTTTCAATGAAAGATATGGGTGAGGCTCAATACATCTTGGGAATCAAGATATATAGAGATAGATCCTATACACTCATTGGCCAATGTCAACGTACATACATTGACAAGGTCTTGGAAAAGTTCAGCATCAGAAACTCCAAAAAGGGCAGTGTGCCAATGAGTATGGGTGTGAACCTCAAGAAGTCTCAACGTGCTGAATCACGTAAAGACTTGGAGTACATGAAAGATATCCCTTATGCTTCGGAAATAGGATCGATCATGTATGCGATGACTTGCACAAGACCCGATGTCTCGTATTCTCTAAGCGTAACAAGTCGTCACCAATCCAACGCAGGTCCTGAGCATTGGACTGCAGTCAACAATATTCTGAGGTACCTTAACCAGACCAACGATAAGTTTCTTGTTAATGGAGGACAAAGGGAGTTAATAGCCGAGGGTATTCGGATGCGAGTTTCATGAGTGATCCCGACGATAGAAGATCGCAATCAGGATACGTCTTGCTTTAGAATGGTGGAGCTGTGAGTTGGCGTAGTTCAAAGTAAAGCACTATGGCCGACTCAACCGCCACTGCTGAAGTAATTGTTGTCGCTGAAGCGAGCAAGGAAGGAGTGTTGATTAAGAAGTTCCTTGAAGAGCTTGGAATAGTTCCCTCGTGCGAGGGACCAATAGAGCTATTTTGCGACAATAGAGCATCTATCTCGCAAATCAAGGATCCCAAATCACACCACAAAGTGACGTACATGGATCGCAAGTACTTTATCACACGTGACTTCATCGAGGAAGGCAAAATAAATCTGTTATGGGTGGACACAAATAGCAACACAGCTGACCCATTCACCAAACCCTATCCCAAGCCAAGCGCGAAATGCATTTCGAGTCCATGGGTCTGAGGAACCATGTGGATTGGCTTGATGAGTGATTAGAGAGGGTTACCCTAGTTATTATTGTTTTATACATTGATAATGTATGTGAAAGAAAACTTTGATAACAAGTGGGAGATTGAAAAGAATGTGTTCTAAAAGTTTTACTTTTATATGTCAATTATTATGAATTGGTTGTGCAGGCATTTTGTTCATTGATTATGGTATTCGTCTTTTGGAAGTCTTAAGGAATAGGCGCTTGGTCCTTAACCATAGAGCTTTAAACGATAATGGTTTACATAAATCAAAAGTTATTCACAATCATGCTAGTTAACATGGAACATTAATTACCAAGATAGGATTGTCGTGTTCATCATCGATTGTTATAGCTCTACAAATAATTGACGACACGAGTATATAAAAGAGGAAAAGATTACTTATATATATTGAATAGACCTAACAAGTAAAACATTATGTAATAGTGTTTTGTGTCATTAATATTTTACTGTGTCTTGGATCCTAAGATATGAGACTTATATCTTTTCACTGAAGAAGTGCTTGATTTGATTATTGTCAAAAGCTATCAATGAGTATAGTGATAAAGGCAATAGTTGGTTGAACATGAATTGTACTGGAAAAGATAGTCAGTCAAACGATTGTCGTTGCCCCTCTTAATTGAGTGATGATATTAGTGGGTCCCTTGATAGAGCAAAATTATAATGTGCACAATCTAACTTGAGTTAAGTTACATAGTTATGATTAGCTTAGAGAGATCAAGAAATGAATATGATACAAATGTGATACATTTCTACTTTGTATATTTTCTTATTATCATGAGGGAAGGGACGGACACAAGTGGTGCACTAACATCACTAAATGGACCGTGCTTAGTTCGAGTGGAACAAAGACTTCTATGCTAATTGGGTAACTACAATGTGTAGCTAGATACCACTTATACTTTGAGACATTCAGTGTGTAATATCGCTGCCAATTAGGCTTAGATCCTTCTATAGGTCACACCACAAAACTGGAAAACAAGAAGCTTGATTTTGAGTTCATATGATGTGTCGGGTTTCATGTGAAAATGGACACATGTGGTGAATCAATAAAAATCAATATGTCATTAGAGTTGACATAATTAGAATCATGAAAAAATTCATACGAGGTGTATATATTATGGGGTGTAATAATTTAATATTAAATAAGATAATATATTGCATAAGATATGAATTTGATAAAAAAAACCAAAAGATCAAATTTTGTTGAATATAAATCCAAAATTTGACAAAAGGCAAAATCGGGGTCTAACATGGTAAACCGTTTAGGGTGGTTCGGTCGACTGAGGTGCCTTCGGAACGGTCGACCGAACGGAGAACAAATAACACCATTGGTTGACCGAAATTGTCAAGAGTGTCTGGACAATTGGGATCGGTCAACCGGGCGTAAATGGTCAACCGAGAGAAAATATCCAGGAGATATCTTGGGATATTTTTGGTAGACCGAACATGACATGGTCGTCCGATGAGATTCGCTAGGAGAAATTTTGGTGGGTCAATGGTCGACCGGAGCAGGACGTGGATCGTCTGAATTTTTCAGGGAATTTTTCTCATGTATATTCCGTCGACCGTCTAGCTCACGGTCATCCGAACTTGTGTTAAAACCGAATGATTCGGTCAAACGAGAAGAATTCTCGGATCACCGAACAACACGATTTTTGCCTGAATTATTAAGAGAATAATTAGATTACGGGTTGGATTAATTCCAATTTTGATCGAACATTTTTTAGTATGCTTATGTGGAAATTTGAGATTAATTTGAGAAGAGAAAAGGCAAGAGATCATGACTAGAGTATAGTTCTTGATATCGATGTTTTGGGAGCCTATAAAAGGACCCCTCATCCTACTTGTTTACTACACATGCAATAATTCTCTCTCTCTAATCCCTCCCTTAATGACCCAGAAAATCTCTTAATAGTTTTAATTTTTGGAGATAGAAATCTCAGGAGCTTAAAGAGGGGTTTTTAGCTAGATTTTAAGCTTAATTAGAGAGTGATTGACTAGCTCCTTTCTCTGTAATCTTGTTTAGAGTTTGGTGAAAACTTGGAGGCGAATCGGCAGGCGATTCGACGAGCAACGGAACTCCAGATCTTCTGAAAGGACTTGTTTAATTAAATGATTATTTTATAAGGAATCGACAAAATGAAAAAGGCATATTTTTATCTTTCCTTAAAAATTATTTTGGAAATTGGATCAACACGATGCAAATGTTTTGTATTTTGAACTATGGATGCATAAATCATTTCTAAAGGATTTCAAATGGTTTTAGAATTGTTTGATTTAGAGATGCATGATAAACTAAATCGAGTAATTTATAGTATCTGTGCATGCGTTGCTCGAGTTCTCTTATGCAGGGATGTGTGAGTTTGTATGTTCCTTTGAAGTCATGTGTGAATGATTGAATGAATGCGTATGTTATTATTATTCAATCATAGGGGCTTATGTATATGTAAAACCTAATTTCTACTTCTACGTATATGCATGCATATGAGAGAGTTTTTTTACATAGGACTTGCACTAGACAATTTTCGAAATTATGAGATGGATGTTTATATTTTTGCAATATCAACATCCATGGTGCAAGACGAAGTCGCAAAGAAGGCGCTAAAGTTAAGGACGCAGGAACATATAAACTCACACCAATGTGTGTGTTAATGGATATATTTATGTTTCTGTGCTTGACATGTATGTAATTGTATGAATAAATATCAGGATGTGTATAGATGATAAATATGCATGATCACCTAAATTCTAAAATCACATGTAAATGTTTAAATTGTCCAACAAAAAATTAAGATTATTTTTCTTTCTTATTTCATCCGCTAGCAGCCATCGATCGAGGGATATTCTGCTCGCCCTTAGCGGGAGATAACTTACTCCATCTTTGGGAATAGTAGGAGATATAAAGTTGTCTATTGTTGTGCCATAGGTAGGTGTACAAGGTGCGATTCACACTAAGTGAACGCCGAGTGCATTTATTTGTGAATACAATGGATAAACGTATCTCGTATCAAATGAAATGAGTTTTCTTAACAAGACCCGGAGCCCTAGCTCGGTTTTGAGAAAAAGAGTTTTTCTTACGAGGATTGGTCAAATTCCCGCTTAATTAAAATGACAAGTAATAAGACTTTGAAAATGCAAATGTTGCGATATTTCAAAATGGTTATGATTAGAAAATGTTTTCTTACATTCTTTTATAATATATCCGATAGCCCTTAGCTAGTTTGTATTATAATTGATAGGATCTTAAATTGCTGCATTTATGGACAAATAGTTATTTATGGTATTGATTTTTTAAAACATAAAATTCACATTAAATCCCATATAATTTATTTTGTAGAAATGTCGAATATTCAACCTATTGTGCGATCTATGATTGAAAAACATGCTTTGGCAAATGATGGTTCAAACTTCATAAGCTGGTAACTCGAGCTCAATATCGTGTTGATGTTTGAGAAACTATCTCATATTTTGGATGGTGAAATCCCAAAATGAAATGAGAAGACAACCGATAGCGAGAGAGAGGCAAAAGGCAAGTGGGAAGACCAACCGAACCAGGTTCACGGTCTAATGTTCGCCTCCATGGGTGACTCGCTTCAAGCAAAATACTTGGATTCATAACCCAAGAAGACCATGGAAGCTTTAACAACGATGTTCATGGATAGTGCTAGAAAAGAGCGCTATAAGACCACTACCGTACTCACAAGGTGCCACATGGCGGAGGGAACATCGGTATCCATGCATTTTCTCATGATGCAAGGATACATAGAGAAGTTGTCGAAGCGCTCTTCCATGATGCCCGATGACATTGCAGAATATTTGATTCTTGGCTCTCTAGCCGCGTCCTACAAGGACTTCATTATGCACTATCATGTGCTTTAGAAAGGGGTGAGTCTTGAGGAACTTCACAACGCTCTCAAAACGGTTGAAGTTGACATGGGCAAGGGTCGGGACAAGCACGTCCTAGCCATCAATGAGAGAAGCAAAAAATCACCAAAGGTAAACGCAGATTCCCCAAAAAGGGGTCAGTCAAGAGCAAGGGAGTAGGAGGTACTCATGGGAGTGCAACGAGTGGGAATTCTTCGAAATCTCCGACTCCCAATACGAAGTGCATTCACTGCGGTGAAAAGGGACACATCCGGCCAAATTGCCCACGTACAAGGAAGACCTTGACAATGGAGCGATTGAGCGTAATCGCCCCAAAAAGGTCAAAGTTATATTTGTTATTGAGAGAAATTTAGCCACCTTTTTCCATGATTGGGTAATTGATACCAGATCTTGTGCTCACATAATTTCTGATGTGCAGCTACTAAAGGATAGGAAGGAACTTGTGAAGAATGAGATGATTTCGAAGGTCGGAATCGTGCAAGCGTTGCTGTGATTGCACAAGGTTCTGTGGAGCTTCAATTATCTAATGGTTTAAATTTATGTTTAAAGAACATTTATTATGTGCCTTTGATTAGAAAGAATACTATTTCTTAACATGTTTGGATATGGATAATTTTATTATAAATATTTCAATTTCTTGTTTGTCTATATCGAAGAATTGTAGTTTCTATGCAAATGCATTCGTGAGGAATGATCTCTATTTGCTTCATTTGAATAATAGACAAATCTTAAACATCAATAACAAAAGCCTTAAAACTACTCACGTGAATGATATACTCTTGTGGCACTATCATCTTGGTCACATAAAAGAAAAACGCATCAAGAAATTGCAAGAAGCTAACCTTCTTGGTCAACTTGATTTTAAATCATTGGAGACATGCAAACCTTGACTAGTGGGCAAAATGACCAAGAGGTCTTTCAAGAACAAAGTTCCGAGAGCAAATAACTTTTTGGATTTGATTCATTCTAGTGTATGTGGTCCGATGAGTACGAGTGCAAGAGACGGTTATAGGTACTTCATTACGTTCACGGATGACTATAGTCGTTATGGCTATATTAATCTAATGAGAAACAAAAGTGAATCATTTGACAAGTTCCAAGAATTCAAGAATGAAGTAGAGAACCAACTCAACAAGAAAATCAAGTCTCTACGAACGGATCGTGGAGGTGAGTACTTAAGTATCGAATTTGACTCCTTCCTAAAGGAGTGTGGTATTGTGCGACAACTCACCCCTCCTGGTACAGCTCAGTGGAATGGGGTATCTGAATTACTCGACATAAAATGAGTAATAAGACATTACTCGACATAAAAGGAGTAATAGGACATTACTCGACATAAAAGGAGTAATAGGACATTAGTCGACATGGTTCAATCAATGATGAGTCAAGCTGAATTGTCGTTTTACTTTTGGAGTTATGCACTAGAAAAGGGAGGAGAGATGGAGAAGTAGAGAGAACAATAGAGAAGGAGAGAGAGGGAGAAGGAGAGCGATAATAAGTGTAACGGAGAAAGGGAGAGAGTGAATTAGAGAGAGAAGTGGAGAGAGGATGAAAACATGAGAGGAGAGAGGAGTTCTGGTGCACACGGGAAGCCTAGGTTTCTCTAGGGTTTCTGACCCCATTTCTTCACCAAATCGCTTGATCTTTTCACGAAAATGGAGACAAAGACTAGTTCTTTACGTTTGCAACAACAAGATGGAGATTGTGGCACCACAAAGGATCTCCATTTCGCCTCAAAGCAAAGCTCATCCGCAACTTTGGAAGGGGATGCTGCTGTACCACCTCTAGGGAGTGTTGTAACTCCCCCAAGGAAGTAGTCAGATCTGTTCTCAGCAAAGCCAAGGGCATCAACGACCCTAGACTTCATCCAACCGGTTGTTAAGGGAGGCGAGAAGGTAGTTGTTTGCCCAAAAAGATGGGACACAGTTTTGATAGCTCATTTCATCGGGTTCAAACCTCATCTACCAACGTTGGAGAAGCACCTCCAAAAGCTATGGGACTTAGTTGGAGGCTTGAAAATCATTAGGAGGGGGCAAGGGTTCATGTTATTTCGTTTTACTCTTGGAGAAGATAAGACGAAAGTGCTTGAAGGAGGGCCATATTTTGTAAGAGGGGCTCCACTTGTGGTTCAAGAATGGCTCCCAAAGATGACCTTGGAGAAGGCACATATCACAACGGTTCCTATTTGGGTTCATTTGCCAGAGCTCAACCTTCGATTTTGGTCGCAAAGAACGTTCAGCAATGTTACAAGTGTCCTCGGGAGACCACTCTACATGGATGACAACACGGCTTATGGACGAAGGTTGGCTTTTGCTCGTGTGTGCATTGAGGTAAGTCATGATTTGTCATACCCTAGTTGGGTAGATGTTCAAGTGGAAGAAGGTGGAACACATAAAGTGCTCGTGGAATATGAGTGGCGTCCCGGCTATTGCAAGGATTGACTTGAGTTTGGTCACGAGGAGGAGAAATGTCCACGAAGGAAGATACCTTCAAATGTGCTTGTTCCCCAACGACGAGTTGCTGAAAAATGGGTGGTGGTCACTCGTGGTAAGGAGGGGAAACATGAATTCCGAGATGAGAGGGTAGTATGAGGGACGAGTGGGAGTGGGTGTGGGGATAGGCTAGAAGGTTTGGTGAGGGTGGGAGAGGCAGAGGCTGAGAAGGAAGGGGCTGGTGGTGAGGGAGGGGAGAGAAGAGAGGTTGGAAGGGATGATGAGGTGGAGCTTGGGGCAGCTGAGGTGGCAAGAGGAGCAAATGGGGATAGGCCATGTGGGAGCTCATGTGATGTGGCAGCTTTGGGAGGCAATGCACAAAATGAGACAATTCTTTGCTCCATGGAGGGAGCAAATGATGCCACGCCATGTGGCAAGGGACATTCTCCCTCCCAAACGGTTTCCAGCAAGGGTGCAAAGGGTGCAAAAGGAAGGAAGTCTATTGGGGGACAAAATAAGCAAGTGCAAGTGGGTGGGAAAAGTGTTACACCCATTTCGGGACCAGCCAATGAGGAGGAGTTTGAGTGCTCTACTTTCACTTGGGCAAATGAGAAGAGGGAATTCTCTTGTGCAAAGGACAAAGTGGGAGATAATAAGGGTATGCGTGGGACACACCTAGTGGAGGCTCCTCAAAGGGATGGTAGTGGGCAATGTGATTGGCATGTGGTGCATGAAGTGGAGTCATCACGTGATGGGGAAGTGGTGAGTGAGATTGAGCCAAGTAGTGGGGACAAGATTTCAGTTAGGAAGGGGGCCACGCCACTTGAGTTAGTTGGTGGGCATCAAGGGCATGAGGGACACTTAGTGAAGGCTCCTCAAAGTGTTGGGAGTGGGAAATGTGATTGGAATTTGGTGCATGAAGTGGAGTTACAAAATTCACGTGATGGGGAAGTGTTGGTGAGTTGAGCCAAGTCGTGGGGAGAGGGCCACGAAACTTGAGTTAGTTGGTGGGCATCAAAGGCATGACGAGAGGGAACATAGCAAAGAGCAAAGTGGACTCACGTCTTTGGTCCAAAAGGATTCGAATTGGATGTCTCCCTCAACAGTGGCACGTGCTAAGGGACCTATACGGAATTCAAAAACACATTGTGGGGGGAGATTTGAGAAACTAGGAGGTGGGCTATATTTGGGGATAAGTGGTGAAGAGGGGACAGACAAGAAGAAAGGCAACTCGCCACCACCACCACTTAGGCGATCCGGGAGGAAGATAAGTAGCTAAACGATCTCATGTGGAGGTAAAGGGGGTCACCCCGCACCTTTAAATCCATGAATATTCTCTTTTGGAATGTGTGTGGTGCAAATGGACCCGGCCGTACACTAATGATAAGGGGTCGAATAAAGGAGGTAAACCCGGATGTGGTGTGTATAATTGACCATAAGGTCAAGTACAAGAAGATTGAATGATTCAAAAGAGCCATTTGGCCCCATGCATGGATGTCAAATAGTTTGATAGTAGACTCGGGGCGGATTCTAGTACTTTGGAATGACCAAAAAGTGGACATGAGGGTCACCTTTGAAATGTCACAATTGCTACACTTTTGGGCCAGCTTGAAAGGAGATGGAACCGAGTATGATATCACAGTGGTCTAGGGGGAGAACGGGCGTGTGGATATGAGAGCATTGTGGAATGATCTCCTACAAGTGGCTCCAAATGTTTCAAGGCCATGGATAGTGGGGGTGACTTCAATTGCTTCGAAACGCTGAGCAAAAAACGGGGAGGTGCTGCTGGAAATGAGATTACCATGTCAGAATTTAACGAGTGTATTAATGCACTTCAGCTCCTTGAGATGCCTTCTACCGGTAGCGAGTTCACATGGTCAAATTCTTTTGATGGAAGTGCTTGCATTGAGATGCGGATTGACCGGATTCTAATCAACAATGCATGGCTCAAGTTGTTCCCGAAATCCTACTACCTTGCTGGTGAGAAGAACCTATGTGACCACACAATGCTCATCATGAAGACGGAAGGAAACGAAAGACAAAAGAGAAAGATGTTCCGGTTCGAAAACCATTGAGCTGAGCATGAGGAGTTTCGGAGTAGTGTGGCACATGCTTGGACCAAGTATGTGAGAGGCACTGCTATGTTTAGGATGGTGGGAAAGATGGATGAAGTAAAGAAGAGGCTTATCCAGTCGAGCGCCTCTACGTTTGGGAACGTTAACCAAAAGGTGGGAGAGGCCCGGGCTACACTTGAGGAAGCTCGGAAGAATAGGGTGGACAACCCACACGATGCTGAGCTTCTTCTTGCTGAGGGTGTAGCAAAGGATTGCCTTGCTCGGATTCTTGCTTGGGAGGAGTCCATTATTCGGCAAAAATCAAGAGTCGAGTGGCTGAAAGAGGGGGACCGAAACACTAGATTTTTCCATGTGCATCTTAGAGTGAGGAGAGCCACCAACCAAGTTAGACGAGTGGGTGAGGGTGCCACCTTCGTGACAGAGCAGGGAGAGATTCAGGACGCTTTCCGGCTTTTTTATGCTAATTTGTTTGCTAATGACTTGCAGGTGAAACCCCTCCCCCTTTCTGTCATCCGACCACAAATTCTATCGGCAGAGGGATGGAGTTAACATGGACACTTGAGATGAATGAGCTAGAAATGGTGGTGCTGAATGCGAATGTTGATAAAGCACCGGGACTGGATGGCTTCAATGCAAAGTTCTTCAAAGCCGCAAGGGAAATAATCAAGCGAGACATGTTCAACTCCATGAGCTCTTGTCTAGAAAGCGGGAAGGTGCCAGCCAAATGCAATGCCACATCAATTACGATTATCACTAAGAAGAAAGCACCACTTTTGGTGGAGGATTACCGACCCATTGCGTTGTGCAACGTGACATATAGGTTCACATCAAAAGTTCTTGTGAACCGCTTGAAGGGGTTGCGGGCATGCCTCATTGGGGAGAGTCAAAGTGCCTTCGTTAAAGGCAGGAGAATTGGCGACAACATCCTCCTTGCCCATGAACTATGCCGTAACATCCATCTTGACAAAGGGAAGGAACGAATATGCATTAAACTTGACATCCGGAAAGCCTACGATTCCATCTCTTGGGTCTTCTTACATGAAGTGCTGACCAGATTTGGCTTCCCCAACAAGTGGAGGAGGCTTATCATGAGTTGTGTTAAAGCCTCATTGGTGGTGACGGTCAATGGTGCAAATTTAGCATCCTTTGTGACCAGCAATGGCTTGAGACAAGGTGACCCCTTGGCCCCCTATTTGTTTGTGCTATGTATGGAGGTATTGAGCGAGATGGTGAAGAAGAAGGTAATGGATGGACGTATCCAACCATTATCGTGTGGAGATGTTCTTGTTTCACACCACCTCTTTGTTGATGACATCCTATTATTTGCAAAGGCAACAAAGGAAAATGCAAGAGCTATCCGAGGTGTGGAGAACCGTTTCAAAATGAAAGTTGGGGGGAGCGGCTACACTATGAATTGGGAGTGTCGTGGGACACGGAAGTGTCGTATTTCATTAGAGATGGGAAGTGGAACCTCCCCCGGCCACGCTGCACCTTTGTGGAGGAAGTCCACCAAAAAATATTGAATACCCAAATTCATGGAGTCATGGACCAGCCCAAGCGAGTGGACGGAATGGGTGATGCACTTGGCATCAAAGAAGTGTGGAGATGGGTAAACACGCCGGGGAGAAAGGTAGCTTAGGCTGGAATGGTTTGGCACAAGCATGCTGATTGACATCATTTCATGCTTATATTTGTATCTTATATCCATTATGTTACACCTAAGCAATGCTACGTGACAAGTTTTATGTTTGAATTTCAGAAATAAATAGGTTTGAAGAGATGAAGCATGAAAGGACCCAAAAGCAGGGAAAAAAGACTTAATTGTGAGACATGGGGACTAAGATGCAAGGGAGAAGGACCTGAACGTAACACCGAAGGACCAAAGAGCAAAACAGAAAACTCCAAACCATCATGGGGAGTATTTTGGCAATTCTATTCGGGTCGGAGCTCCAACAAGCGAAGTAGATGCATCAAAGACCAACAAAGACATCCAGAAAAGCCCAGAATAAAAATCCAGCATGATCCGGACCATATAGACCGCCACTTGGCGGTCCAAGACCGCTAATTGGTGGTCTGTTTTGGCCCAAATCCGCTAAGATTTTGGTGGGTCGCGTATTAGTGTGTATTTAGTCAATTTATGGTATTCGTTTAGTCCCACATCGGGGGATTGTCCCGGATTATGTTTTTCTATGGCTATAAATAGAACTCTTCACCTTCCATTGTAACTACCCATTGCTTGGTGGCATTCTCTCTACTAAGGAGTAAGCCTTGAAACAAAACTCAAGGTGGAGAAGAATGCTACCTTCAATGTGAGTCATTGTTAATAAAATAATTATTCTAGTTTCTTTTAATCTTGTCTTTTAATTTGTGCATGTTTCTTTAGTTTATGTTTCTTTCAATTAGCGTATTTAATGTTCCTTTCTTGCTTAGTTAAATTTCCTTTCAGTATAATGTCTCATTTTGTTAATTTAGGTAGTGTAATGATTAGTGAGTAGTTCCATCCCCTTTGGGGGTGGAGTAGATGTATGTACATGTTATGTAGGTGATATGAATGCTAGATATTATTGTTTGTGAGAGATATTAGTATGCTTGCTTGAATTAATAAGAACTTTACTTGATGGTTTCTGCCATAGTTAGGTAGACTCCATGCTCGTTATGTTCTTAATAACAACCTTGCATTGCTCATATTAATCACCTAGGTTAGTGTTGTAAATGATAGGTCTTGCCATGAGGTACTTCTTTTGCATTAACAAACACTAACCACACTTGAGCTTATTGTATGCATTCACCACACTTATTTCATGTGCACACACAGACTCCACCCCTTAGGGGTTTTCCATTCCTGAGTTTTATCTCCTTTCATTAGTTGCTTAGTTTAGTTTGTTTTGTGATTTCATTTCAGCTTTCCTAGTTTACTAGTTTACATTGGTGTAGTTAGTGTAATCAATCTTTCTCTCCTTTCTTTACCACTCGCCTTCGAACAAACCAAAAGTCGACACACATCCCTGTGGATCGACCAGTATTTGCCACCACTTCAATGCGGCCGTGCACTTGCGGTTTAAATTAAAACGAATCAATCAAGTTTTTGGCGCCGTTGCCGGGGAGGTGCTCTGTCCAGACTTTGGTTTGGACGATTTGAGTGGTTTTTAATTTTTTGTTTTCAGTTTTTCTTAGTGTCAGGGATCCTAGAGCTCACAAGGAGGCTACTTGAGCAGTTGGAGCACCTAAGCATCAACAGGGACCGCCAATCAGCGGTCTGAGACCGCCAATTGGCGGCCTGGTGCGATTTTCTTGCTTTCATTTTTCTTCTGGTAGTTGTTTGCTTCATTTTCGTTATCTGGGCGCCCTATTTTGCATGCTGTGACTTCTAGTTTGCTCCCAGATCATTAATCACTCCCCCATTAATCAACTTGGCCTTAAAATCCAAAGCAAAAGAATACACATTCTTATTTGTTTAGGTCACGCATCATGAACTTGACTTAGGCATATAGTCGTCTTTTCTTTTTGCTTTATCTTCAGTTATTGAGCGCTGGCGTAAGGTACACATTTCCTATACTCATTCATGCATCTTGTATGCCCATAATTAGTTAGTAGGAATTGCATCAGGACAAGAGTGAGTTGAACGTTTTGATTGGAGCGATTGATTGCTATATCTAGGATCCAAACGCTACTAAGGAGGGGCTGTCCCATAAAAGATAAGGTGGGGGATTTCATCACCCTTTCCTTGGCCCCAAAAATCACTCTTAATCAAGCCTCAAGTAAAAGCAAGTAGACATTGGCCCTAGGATTTCAGACGCACTAGGAGAGTAATCTAGTTGAGACCGCCATGGCCTGATCGGCGTTGCCTACCTTGTCGATAGTAGGAGGTACTAGATCTCCGGATCTGGTATCACTTGCTGGGCATTGTGGTCCTCGTTGTAGGGAGGTGAGGCGTGTCGAGGCTAGTGACCTCGAAGTTAGGCGTCGTCTAGCCTAAGGACCCATAGCCTTAAGCTGATTGAGTCGTGCTTGCTAGTTAGGCTTCTACCTGATCCCATTACCCACGCTAGCTCTAGGATTCTTCCCTTCTCCTCTGATTTATCTTCCTCTCACCTTCTTCTACGTTATAGTCTCCTCCCCTTTACACTCTCTTGTAGCGTTTTAGGGTCGAGTCGAGCACTTTTTGCGAGTTTAGCCTCGTGGTGGTGAGAGTGGTCGACTCGAGAGTTTTTTGTTGAGATGGATGGTTACATGGGCGACCATCCATATCATTGTTGGGACCAGGACAATTCTTCCTGGTATTCTGGACCCATGCAACCTGGGGTGGCTCAGACTAACACCGTGTATGGTTGGGACAATCTTAATTGTGTGACTGAGCAATCTTCATATTGGGGTAGTATGAGAGAGGCACCGACTACTAGACCATCATCTAGTTACGTCGGATCATACACTGGTCATCAAACTGAGACATTGCAAGAAACTTTGGCCTCTTTCATGCATGTGGTAGACGACATGAGTGCACGGGTGACTCCAGTAGTCGTACCGTGCGATTGTTGTGGGTTGAGTGGTCATGTTATCAGGGAATGTCCTTATGTTCTCCCAGAGCCTGAGTATGAGCATACCTTTTCCAAAAATGCTCAATATGACCATTACGCATCTGCGTACAACCCGAGAGGGATGGATTCATGGGGAGACAATTCTTATTCAAATTCTTATACATCATTTTCACCCCAGTATCCTCCTCCCGAATACCCAGAAGTCTACCAACACCCCACCTCAAATCATTGGACTCATTCTCAGCCCATCAACACCCAACACCAAAATTTCCCAAGTTCTGACTTGGACCTCATAGTTGACCGCATACCTGATTCCTTGAAACAAACTTTCCTTACGCTCATGGAAACCACTCAACAGTCCATACAAAATATGGCACTGCAAGTGAGTCAAATGTCGTAGCAATTACGTGAACGTGAGGAGAGTAACTTTTCTGGTCAACATGAGGATTCATCTTTTGATATCGGACCACCACCACATCCACAAATTCAAAGAACAATCTTTCAAAGTCAAACTCCTAGTCAGTCTGAGGGACTTGGGGTTTCAATTCACGATCACTTGGTGGAGGATTCGATTCCAATTGAGAAAAACATGGACCAATTTCATTATGAGTCGACACAGGATTGTGCCTTACCTTTTTGTCCCGTGGCCCTTGAGCCACATGATATTATTGTTGTACCTCCTAAGGACTCACCTTTGGTGGAGCAAGAGCTCCCTAGTACCCTTAATCTCATACGACCTGATGAGAGTTTGCCTCTTACTATTGTTCCTGATCACCTTGGAAATGATGGGACATCAAATAATTACATTGCCAATGAGGGTATTAGGAGTTCCTTGGAGGATACCTTGGGTATGAGACCCACTTTTTATTCGCCTGGTGTGTCGGACATGCCTAACGAGGTTCTTGACCTCGTTCTGACGCACCAACCTGTTGGTTGGAGAGTTTGGATTGACAATCATAACTTCACCTCGGCAACGGAAGAAACTCTTCTTCCGTTGCCCCATATTTCCCAAACTGTTGAGAGGTTCAAGGTCTTTCAATTTGACCCTTTGAATGAGACGCCTTTGCGTCCAATTCATGAACCTCTCCTGTCATCTTGTGCTCTTTGTGAGGGGGCCCAAACATGAGTATTCTGGCCCCGCGTGGTGTCATGTTCCCTTTCCAAGTGCATTGACCCACTCTTGAGGTTCCCATTTGATGTCTTTTGACAAATGAAGATGGGAACTTATGTTTTTACATACTTTTATAAAAAATAAAATAAAAAAGAAGAAGAAAAAAGGAAAAAAAGGTACAATAAAAGACTCCTTCAGTGAACATCGATTGTTGTGGGCTCCAACCCTTGTGTATTTGGGCTCCATTTCTTTCACGTATTTGTATCCCTTCTTTAGCATCACACAAGTTTTGAGGGAATTCGGGTTTGTGTCCATCAACATGACCTTGAACTTCCCTTTGTACTTCATGTTGGTGAGATCTCTCCTTTTTCATGCATAAATCCATGTAGTATCTTGCTCTCATTCATTGAGGACAATGCATGAAGTAGGTGTGGGGGTGTTTTACGTGTGTACATAGTTGAGTCTTTTCCTTTGATTTTTGTTTTCTTTTGTGTGTATTGATAGGGTCATGTTAGTGTGCTACATTTAATATCGATGTATCTACTTGCCATGATCCTTGGGTGACTTGTCTTCTTTTTCTTGCCTAGTGCTTCAAAATTTTCACATTTCTTTCAAAATCTTCATGTGTTTGCGAAAGAAAATGTTTTGTGGGTTTTGTGTGTGTTTAGCATGTGCAAAACTGTTGAGAGGCAAAGTAAAAAAGAAACCTCCTAAAATTGTCTTCAACTTGATGCATTAGGATATCTAGTACAGTGGCTTTACGATTTATCTAGTCGTTAGGATGCACCCCAGTTTCCCCTTGGGGGTGAGTAATCATAGGGTTTCAGTCCTCAAACATTTAAAGAAGTCAACCCTGAACCTAGTGAGTCAATAATTCGTGTTTGTTAATTTAAGGAAGAATGTTGTAGTCAAAGACCCTTTAAATCTTGTTGTGAGACATTAAGTGTAGGGGTTTGGTTCATGTGTAGATAAGAAATAAGTGAGTAGGTGTTCTCTCTTCTCGCACGGCTCCTCTCACTCGGGAAAGTAGGTCTGAGGGGACTTTGTGCCTGTGTTTCGAGTCATATGACTTGGGATGCGCCGACTGAACTCTCGTTACACGGGTGGTAGGGATTGCCCTATGTGGAGATTTGGAGAAAGGTGTACGTGATAGTGTAAGTCCTCATGGGCAATGATGCACCAAACCTGACCCTGGGAAAATGAAGCTCAAACTAATAAAAAGAAAAGAAAAAAAATGAAATGATGATGAGAAAAGAAACAAAAAGAAAAAAAATGGTAATGCAAATAAGAACCTTAATGGACTTTGCACTTGGTATCACTTGAGGATGTTAAGGTTGTCCATGTCTTTCACTTAGTTCCTTATTTAACTTACACAAATGGTTCATTAGGCTAGCTGTGTGGACTTATTACCTATGTAGAGTCGGCCCGTAGGATTACCGCGTCCAATGATCGACAAAACTTGTCCAACGAGTCGAGTATCTAGAATTGAATAATGCATCTTGTTCGGATTTTGTGGGTATATCCTCTGAATACCCTTAGGAGATAACAATCCTCCTCCTTGGCGACAAGGAGGTTTAACGGCTTGTTGCACGTGCTAAGTGCAACCGTGATTCCTACGAAAGTTAGTTAGGATTTCTTGATTCTCGTTTGTTTTTCTCTTGCTTTGTTTTGCTCAGGACTTGCAAAATCTTAGGTGTGGGGGTATTTGATTGACATCATTTCATGCTTATATTTGTATCTTATATCCATTATCTTACACCTAAGCAATGCTACGTGACAAGTTTTATGTTTGAATTTCAGAAATAAATAGGTTTTAAGAGATGAAGCATGAAAGGACCCAAAAGCAGGGAAAAAGGACTTAATTGTGAGACTTGGGGACTAAGATGCAAGGGAGAAGGACCTGAATGTAAGACCGAAGGACCAAAGAGAAAAACAGAAAACTCCACACCATCATGGGGAGTATTTTGGCAATTCTATTCGGGTCGGAGCTCCAACAAGCGAAGTAGATGCATCAAAGACCAACAAAGACATCCAGAAAAGCCCAGAATAAAAATCCAGCATGATCCGGACCATATAGACCGCCACTTGGCGGTCCAAGACCGCTAATTGGTGGTCTGTTTTGGCCCAAATCCGCTAAGATTTTGGTGGGTCGCGTATTAGTGTGTATTTAGTCAATTTATGGTATTCGTTTAGTCCCACATCGGGGGATTGTCCCGGATTACGTTTTTCTATGGCTATAAATAGAACTCTTCACCTTCCATTGTAACTACCCATTGCTTGGTGGCATTCTCTCTACTAAGGAGTAAGCCTTGAAGCAAAACTCAAGGTGGAGAAGAATGCTACCTTCAATGTGAGTCATTGTTAATAAAATAATTGTTCTAGTTTCTTTTAATCTTGTCTTTTAATTTGTAGATGTTTCTTTAGTTTATGTTTCTTTCAATTAGCGTATTTATTGTTCCTTGCTTGCCTAGTTAAATTTCCTTTCAGTATAATGTCTCATTTTGTTAATGTAGGTAGTATAATGATTAGTGAGTAGTTCCATCCCCTTTGGGGGTGGAGTAGATGTATGCACATGTTATGTAGGTGGTATGAATGCTAGATATTATTGTTTGTGAGAGATATTAGTATGCTTGCTTGAATTAATAAGAACTTTACTTGATGGTTTCTGCCATAGTTAGGTAGACTCCATGCTCGTTATGTTCTTAATAACAACCTTGCATTGCTCATATTAATCACCTAGGTTAGTGTTGTAAATGATAGGTCTTGCCATGAGGTACTTCTTATGCATTAACAAACAGTAACCACACTTGAGCTTATTGTATGCATTTACCACACTTATTTCATGTGCACACACACACTCCACCCCTTAGGGGTTTTCCATTCCTGAGTTTTATCTCCTTTCATTAGTTGCTTAGTTTAGTTTGTTTGTGATTTCATTTAAGCTTTCCTAGTTTACTAGTTTAGATTAGTGTAGTTAGTGTAATCAATCTTTCTCTCCTTTCTTTACCACTCGCCTTCGAACAAACCAAAAGTCGACACACCTCCCTGTGGATCGACCCGTATTTGCCACCGCTTCAATGCGGCCGTGCACTTGCAGTTTAAATTAAAATGAATCAATCACATGCCATCCCCAAGCTTGCCATCATGACTTGGAGAGCACTAAGAGGACGTCTACTAACAAAGAGCTTGATCAACGAACGAGGAGCGACGCTACACCCGGGGTGCAACCTATGCGAGGGCGGCGAGGAAGATATAGAGCACTTGTTTTGGGGGTGCGAATACATAAAGGAGGTTTGGGAAGCAATCTTGAATCTCTTGAAGCTCAGCCACAGTGTGGCACACCCCTTAGAAGCTGAAGCTATACTCATCTCACATATCAGAGGGAGCCGGCTTCATATAGTGCTAAGGCGATGGGTCTTCCACGCTATGATACACGAGTGTTGGCTCGAACAAAACCGAGGATTTTCGAGGAAGAAAAGCAGCAACCAACACATATTGTGGCAGTCATCAAGGACATGGTTTGCTGCCTTTGCAACAAAGTCAAGAAGCTTGCAAAGATTTACGAGGAAAAACATCGATTCCAGCTCACGTTATGCTACTGTTATTGGTCTTTGTTGCTAAGTCACGAGAGCCTACAATGCTGACCTGATATATTATGTAATTTAGGGTAGAGGCCGGGTATGCATGTGGCATACACCCACATTCGTTATGTTTTCAGTTTTGTTCTCAGTTTTGTAGATTGTAAACATTACTTAGTTTATAAAATTCGAGGCTAAGCCTCCCTTTTGCTTTGCAAAAAAAGGGAAAGGAAGAAACCCGATATGTAATTGGGACTTCATGAGATCATGGTACTAGATACTGATGATCCCTCGACCTTTCAAGAAGCAATGAAAAGAGAGGACTCGAAACTATGGTTTAAAGCCATGGAATCCGAAATATAATCCATGTATGATAATCAAGTGTGGAACTTGGTTGACCTTCCTCAATGTAAAAAGGCAATTTTAAATAAATGGGTTTTCAAGAGGAAGATGGACATGGATGAGAACTTGACAACCTACAAAGTGTGGCTTGTAGCAAAAGGTTTCACTCAAGTTCAAGGAATTGATTATGATGAAATATATTTTTTCACCGGTTGCCATGTTCAAGTCTATTCGGATTATAATCGCTATTGCCGCATTTCATGATTATAAGATATGGAAAATGGATGTCAAAACAACATTCCTTAATGGGAACTTGGAGAAGGATGTGTACATCGTACAACCTCAAGGTTTTGAAGATCCAAAGAATAGCGACCAAGTATGCAAGCTTCAAAGATCCATTTGTGGATTGAAGCAAGCATCAAGGAGTTGGAAATAGTGTTTTGACGAAGAAGTCAAAAAGATTCACTTCGTCCAAAGTAAGAGCCTTATATATACAAGAAGCTTAGTGGGAGTCACACAGTGTTCTTGATCTCATATGTCAATGACATACTCCTCATGGGAAATCATATACCTTTGCTTGAGCAAATGAGAAGTTCATTGAAATCTGCATTTTCAATGAAAGACATTGATGAGGCTCAATACATCTTGGGAACCAATATATATAGTGATAGATCTCGTAGACTCATTGGCCTAAGTCAACGTACATACATTGACAAGGTGTTGGAAAGGTTCAGGATGAACAACTCCAAAAAAGGACAATGTGCCAATGAGTATGGGTGTGCAACCCAAGAAGTCTCAACATGTTGAATCAAGTAAAGACTTGGTGTACATGAAAGATATTCCTTATGCTTCGGCTAAAGGATCAATCATGTATGCCATAACTCGCACAAGACCATATGTCTCGTCTGCTTTAAGCGTGACAAGTCGTCACCAATCCAACGCAAGTCCTGAGCATTGGACTGCGGTCAAGAATATTCTGAGGTGCTTTAACCGGACCAAAGATAAGTTTCTTATTTATGGAGGACAAAGAGAACTGATAGCCGAGGGCTCTTTGGATGCGAGTTTCAGAAGTGATCCCGACGATAGGAGGTCGCAATAATGATATGTCATCATTCTGGAAGGTGGAGTATGAGCTAGCATAGTTGGGGTCAAATCACTACGACAATTATTAGAGATGGTTACCCTAGTTATTATTGTTTATACATTGAGAATATATGTGAACGAAAACCTTGATAAAAAGTGGAAGATTGAAAGGAATGTGTTCTCAAAGTTTTACTTTTATATGTCAATTATTATGAATTGGATGTGCAAACATTTTGTTCATTGATTATGGTATTCGTCTTTTGGAAGTATTAAGGAAGAGGGGTTTGGTCCTTAACCGTAGGGCTCTAAAAGATAATGGTTTACATAAATCAAAAGTTATTCATAATCATGGTAATTAACATGGAACATTAATTACCGAGATAAGATTGTCGTGTTGGTCATCGATTGTTGTAGCTCTACAAATAATTGACGACACGAGTATATAAAAGAGGAAAAGATTACTTTTATATATTGAATAGACCTAACAAGTAAAACATTATGTAATTATGTTTTGTGTCATTAATGTTTTACTGTGTTTTGGATCCTAAGATATGAGACTTATATCTTTTCACTGAAGAAGTGCTTGATTTGATTATTATGAAAAGCTATCAATGAGTAAAGTGATAAACACAATAGTTGGTTGAACATGACTTGTGTTGGAAAATATAGCTAATCAAACGATTATCATTTCCCCTCTTAATTGAGTGATGATATTAGTGGGCCCCTTGATAAAGCAAAATTATAATGTGCACAATGTAACGTGAGTTAAGTTACATAGTTATAATTAGCTTAAAGAGATTAAGAAATGAATGTGATACAAAGGTGACACATTTCTACTTTGTATATATACTTCATATCATGAGGCATGGGACAGACACAAGTGGTGCACTAACATCACTAGATGGATCGTGTTTAGTTCGAGTGGAACAAAGACATCTATGCTAATTCGGTAACTGTAATGTGTAGCTAGCTACCACTTATAGTTTGAGATATTCAGTATTTAATATCGCTTCCAATTAGGCTTAGATCCTCCTATAGGTGACACCACAAAACTGGAAAACAAGAAAATTGATTTTGAGTTCATATGATGTGTCAGGTTTCATGTGAAAAGGGACACATGTGGTGAATCAATAAAAATCAATTTGTTATGAGAGTTGATATAATTAGAATCATGGAAATATTCATATGAGGTGTATATATTATGGGGTGTAATAATTTAATATTACATAGGATAATATATTGCATAAGATATGAAATTGCTAAAAAAAACCAAAGATGAAACTTTGTTGGATATAAATCCAAAATTTGACAAAGGCAAAATCGGGGTCAACACGGTATACCGTTTAGGGTTCGGTCGACCGAGGTGCCTTCGGAACGATCGACCGAACGGGGAACGGATAACACAATTGGTTGACCAAAATTGTCTATAGTGCCTGGACATTTGGGATCGGTCAACCGGCCGTAAACGGTCAACCGAAAGAAAATATTCAGGACCTATCTTGGGCTATTTTTGGTAGACCGAAAGTGACACGAATGTTCGATGAGATTCGCCGGGAGAAATTTTGGTGAGTCAACAGTCGACCGGAGCAAGACGCAGATCGTCCGAATTTTTCCAGGGAGTTTTTCTCATGTATATTCGGTCGACCGTCTAGCTCAAGGTCATCCGAACGTGTGTTAAAATTGAGTGGTTTAGTCAACCAAGAAGAATTCTCGGTTCACCGAATAACACGATTTTTGCAAGAATTATTAAGAGAATAATTAGATCATGGGTTGGATTAATTCCAGATTTGATCAAACATTTTTAAGATGCTTATGTGGCAATTTGGGATTAATTTTAGAAGAGAAAAGGCAAGAGATCATGACTAGAGAATAGTTCTTGATATGGATGTTTTGGGAGCCTATAAAAGGACCCATCATCCTACTTGTTTACTACACATGCAATAATTCTCTCTCTCTAATCCCTCCCTTAATCACCACGAAAATCTCTTAATAGTTTTATGTTTTGGAGATAGAAATCACAGGAGCTTAAAGAGGGGTTATTAGCTAGATTGTAACCTTAATTAGAGATTGATTGG
This sequence comes from Triglochin maritima, assembly GCA_963682175.1. Taxonomy (NCBI): domain Eukaryota; kingdom Viridiplantae; phylum Streptophyta; class Magnoliopsida; order Alismatales; family Juncaginaceae; genus Triglochin; species Triglochin maritima. The sequence goes on along the minus strand of OY821790.1, from coordinate 11,308,017 downwards.
CTAGCTCATTTCTCTCTAATCTTGTTTAGAGTTTGGTGAACACTTGGAGGCAAATCGACGGGCGATTCGACGAGCAACGGAACTCCGGATCTTCTGAAAGGTCTTAGAGGACCTTTGGGTATGATCCTCTTTCTTTTGTTTATTTTAATATGTGTAAGAATGCATGATATTAGAATAAACCTATACATGTACATAAAATCAATGAAAATATGAAATCAAACTTGTATATTAATTTTTTTAAAATATACACATACATAGGGACAAGAAATCCAACACTACACTCTCCTTCTCCCTCTCCCCTTCTTCTCCTTATTTTTCACTCCTTTGTTGCCCTACGCTCTCTCCTTCTCACTCCTCTCTATGATTCTCTCTTCCCTTCTATCTTCTATCTTCTCTCTCCTATCCTTCACTCTTCGTCTTCAATCTCTTTCCCTCTCTATCGTTCTCCTCTACTTCAATACCTCTCCTTCTCTTTCCCCTTTTCCTTCTCCTTCTCTCTCTTCTTCTTGTCTCTCTCTCCCTCGCTTGCCTTCTCCTCTTGCTTCTCTCCCTCGCTCTCCTTCTCTTACCCATCTTCGCTATTCTCCCTCTCTCCACCTCCTTCTTCCTCCTTCCCTCCTCCATCTCCCTCTACTTCTCTCTCCTCGTCCATCTATCTCTCCCCTCCTCTCTCACTTTATCGTACCCTCTCGCTCTCCTCCTTCTTCACTCTTATTCTTCTCTCCGTGGTTCTCCTTCTCTCTCCTTGTCCTCTCTCTTGTTCTCCTTCTCATCTCTTGCAGCCATCAATTTCTTCGTCATGAGTCTTCCCCTCAGCGCACGCCAAGCTGTAATGGCATGTTTGGGGACGTGATACTTGAACAAAATAAGCTTGTGCCATCCCATGGGTGTAGCCCGAGTCACCACCCAAGACCAGGCCTCCTTAATGGTAAAGGTATCCTTCCTTGCGTCCAGCCTAGTTGGCTTGTCTTGCCCACCATGTATACGCATCCCCAATATGCTAGGCCACAACTCCATTATTTTCAAAGAGCACGGGGTGGCGAGATTCCAACATCCATTCTTGGTAAAATGAGATACCAACGTATCTTTTGGCACACCAAGATCATATTATAACCTTACCCCCCATTCCTCACATGAGAAAGGCTTACCACATCATGGATCCAAGAAAAATCGGGTATTGCTGCCATCACCAACTTGATAATGGATGTGCTCCCGTGCCGTGTGTCGCACTCTCAAGATGCCTCTCCAAGCCCATGAGCAAATAAAGGGTGGGCATGCCAACCAGATAGTGCGGTTAGTGAGGTATGCGGATGTCCAAAAGATGCTGAAAGACACAAGCACACTTTGCACCAATTCCATCCGACCAGCCATGGACAAGAGGCTCCGCTTCCATGAGCTTAACTTAGCTTTGATCTTGGAAATCAATCCCTTGCAATGGTACCTTCCCAGCCTGGCTGTGAAGAGGGGTAAGCCGAGATACATGACCGGAAAGTCCCCCCTCTCCATCCCATGACGCGAACAGATCCACCGGCCATGAACCATGTTTCTTCCCATAAAGACTTGACTCTTCTGTGTATTTAATTGCAGCCCGGAGCACGCGGAGAACTCAGCCAAAATATCCTTTATCACTCGAGCATTCGCCTTAGTAGCCGCTACAAATATAATAACATCATCGGCAAACAACAAATGCGATACCGTGATGCCCCCACATTTCACCTGTTCAAGTCGTCCTCTTGCAACCGCCCCTTTATCATAAGGCTAAGGACTTCCATACAAAGTACAAAGAGATAGGGAGCCATATGATCTCCTTGCCTCAACCCATTTGCTGCCTTGAATGGTCTAGAGTTTGCATCGTTCACCGTCACAACAAAAGAGGCTCGCACACATGCCATAATGAGCCTTCGCCATTGGCCCGGGAAGCCAAATCTTTGCAGCACATCGTGATGAAAGCTCCCAGACAATGAATCATATACTTTCTGGAGGTCCAATTTTAGACACATCTTTTCATGCGCACGCTCTATGTGCATGTTGTGACAGATTTCACGAGCGAGCAAGATATTGTCACCTATCCGTCTTCCACAAATAAAGGCAATTTGTGCGTCGACAACCAGCCGGGACAAAACTCATTTCAACCAATTTGCAAGCACCTTTGATATATACTGGTATGTCATATCGTAAAGGAAGATGGGCCGGTAGTCATCAACCATGCTGGGTGATTGACATCATTTCATGCTTATATATGTATCTTATATCCATTATCTTACACCTAAGCAATGCTACGTGACGAGTTTTATGTTTGAATTTCAAAAATAAATAGGTTTGAAGAGATGAAGCATGAAAGTACCCAAAAGCAGGAAAAATGACTTAATTGTGAGACCTGGGGACTGAGATACAAGGGAGAAGGACCTGAACGTAAGACCGAAGAACCAAAGAGCAAAACAGAAAACTCCACACCATCATGGGGAGTATTTTGGCAATTCGATTCGGGTCAGAGCTCCAACAAGCAAAGTAGATGCATCCAAGACCAACATATCCATCAAGAAAAGCCCACAACCAAACTCAACCGGATCTGGAGCTTATAGACCGCCAATTGGCAGTCTGGAACCGGTAATTGGCGGTCCAGATTGCTCTAGATCCGCTTAACTTTTGGGAGCACGTGTATTAGTGTATCCTTAGTCTATTTTTGGTATTTGTTTAGTCCCACATCGAGGGATTGTCGCGGATTAGCTTTTTCCATGCCTATAAATAGAACTCTTCACCTTCCATTGTAATCACCCATTGCTTGGTGGCATTCACTCTACTAAGGAGTGAGCCTTGAAGCAAAACCTCAAGGTGGAGAAGAATGCTACCTTCAATGTGAGTCATTGTTAATAAAATAATTGTTATAGTTTCTTTTAATCTTGTCTTTTAATTTGTGCATGCTTGTTTAGTCTTTCCTTTCCTTTTAAGTTTATTTAGTATCTCTTGCTTGCTTAGTGTAGTTTCATTTCAGTATTATGCTTCATTGTGTTAATATAGTTAGTGTAATGAGGAGTGAGTAGTTCCATCCCCACTTGGGGGGTGGAGAAATATGTGATATGATCATGTAGTGTATTAAATGTATGTTATCTTAATCCCTTGAGCTTTATATGATTTCCATAACCATATAATTGGTTTTCACTCTTATCTTTGATATGCTAATGCTCTTGAATGAAGCTTAGCTTATGCTTTGATTAGTGGACCTATTTTATGGGGAATGATAAGGTTCGGATATGGATGGAATTAATATTGGAAATACAATTTGTAGTGTATGTACTCTTGTTGCCTTTACCTTGGTTAGTGTCTTGTATGTTTTAATGATATTGGGTTATCTTAATTCATGTGGAGGCATAGTAGGGTCTAGTCTTTATACATGAGTTCATTTAGCTTCATTCCAATTATTGTCTTGTATCTTTTAATGATGTAGTCTTATCTTAATTCATGTGGAGACAAAGTTGGATGTAGTTTTATGATTTCTTTCACTACATGTTGTGGGGAGCTTAATTGAACACACACACACACACACATCTTTATATTCACATTATTTGTCTACCCCCTATGGGGTTTAGTTTTTATTGCTTATCTTTCATTTCCTTTTGCATTCTAGTGTAGTTTAGTGTAACCAACCTTTCTCTCCTTTCTTTCCCACTCGCCTTCGCACAAACCAAAAGTCGACACACCTCCCTGTGGATCGACCCGTATTTGCCACCGCTTCAACGCGGTCGTGCACTTGCGGTTTAATATAAAACGAATCAATCAATTTTTTGGGGCCGTTGCTGGGGAGGTGCTTTGTCCAGACCTTGTTTTGGACGATTCGAGTGGTTTTAATTTTTTGTTTGTAGCGTTTTCTTAGTTTTAGGGATCCTATAGCTCACGGGGAGGCTACTGGACGAGTTTGAGCACAAGATCTTCAACAAGGACCGCCAATTGGCGGCCTGGTGATTGTTTTTGGCTCTCAATTTTCTTTTGGTAGTTGATGCTTTTACTTTAGTTATCTGGGAGCACTATTTTGCATGTTGTGACTTCTAGTTTCCTTACAGATCATTAAACCAATTCCCATTAATCAACTTGGCCTTAAAAACCAAAGCAAAAGACTAGACATTCTTCATTGTTTAGGTCACGCATCACGTACTTGGCTAAGGCATGTAGTCGTCTTTTCTTTTAGCTTTATCTTCAGTTGTTGAGTGTTGGCGTGATGTACGCATTTCCTACACTCATTCATGCATCTTGTATGCCCATCCATTAGTTAGTAGGAATTGCATCAGGACAAGAGTGTGTTGAGCGTTTGATTGGAGCGTTGATTGCTAGATTTAGGATCAAAACACTACTAAAGAGGGGTTGTCCCGTAAAAGATAAGGTGGGGGATTTCATCACCCTTTCCTTCGCCCCAAAAATCACTCTTAATCAAGCCTTAACTAAAAGCAAGTAGACATTGCCCTAGGATTTCGGACGCACTAGGAGAGTAATCTAGTTGAGACCGTCATGGCCTGATCGGCGTTGCCTACCTTGTCGATAGAAGGAGGTACTGGATCTCTGGATCTGGTATCACTTGCTGGGCATTGTGGTCTTCGTTGTAGGGAGGTGAGGCGTGTCAAGGCTAGTGACCTCGAAGTTAGGCGTCGTCTAGCCTAAGGACCCATTGCCTTACATTGTTTGAGCCGTGCTTGCTAGTTAGGCTTCTACCTGATTCCATTACCCACGCTAGATTTAGGGATTCTTCCCTTCTCCTCTGAGTCATCTTCTTCTCACATTCTTCTACGTTAGAGTCTCCTCCCCTTTACACTCTCTGGTAGCGTTTTAAGGTCGAGTCAAGCAATTTTTGCGAGTTTAGCCTCGTGGTGGTGAGAGTGGTCGACTCGAGAGCTTTTTGTTGAGATGGATGGTTACATGGGCGACCATCCATATCATTGTTGGGACCAGGACAATTCATCCTGGTATTCCGGACCCATGCAACCTGGGGTCCCTCAGACAAACACCCCGTATGGTTGGGGTAATCTTGATTGTGTGACTGAGCATTCTTCATATTGGGGTAATATGAGAGAGGCACCGTCTGCTAGACCACCATCCTATTACGTCGGATCATATGTTGGTCATCAAACTGAGACATTACAAGAACCTTTGGCCTCTTTCATGCATGTGGTTTATGACGTGGGTGCACCGGTGGCTCCAGTAGCCGTACCGTGCGACTGTTGTGGGTTGAGTGGTCATGTTATCAGGGAATGTCCTTATGTTCCCCCAGAGCCTGAGTATGAGCATAAATTTTCCCAAAACGCTCAATATGACCATTACGCATCCGCGTACAACCCGAGAGTGATGGATTCGTGGGGAGACAATTCTTATTCAAATTCTTATACATCATTTTCACCCAAGTATCCTCCTCCCGAATACCCAGGATTCTACCAACACCCCACTTCAAATCATTGGACTCGTTCTCAGCCCATAAAGACCCAACCTCAAAATTTCCCAAGCTTTGACTTGGACCTCATGGTTGACCGCGTACTTGATTCCTTCAAACAAACTCTCCAAATGTTCATGGAAACCACTCAAAATTTATTGAAGTCCAACTTGAATTCCTTGCAAACTATGGAAATGCAAGTGAGTCAAATGACACAGCAATTACGTGAACGTGAGGATAGTAACTTTTCTTCTCAACATGAGAATTTATCTTCTGAAATCGAACCACCACCACATCCACAAATTCAAAGCACAATCTTTCAAAGTCAAACTCCTAGTCAGTCTGGGGGACTTGGGGTTTCAATTCACGATCACTTGGTGGAGGATTCGATTCCAATTGAGAATACTATGGACCAGCTTCTTTATGAGTCGGCACAGGATTGTGCTTTATCTTCTTGTGTCGTGGCCCTTGAGCCACATGATCTTATTGTTGTACCTCCAAACGACTCACCTCCGGTGGAGCAAGAGCTCCCTAGTCCCCTCAATTTCAAACAACCTGATGAGAGTTTGCCTCTCACTATTGTTCCGGATCATCTTGAAAATGATGGAACATCAAACAACTACATTGCTCATAAGGGTATTAGGAGTTCCTTGGAGGATACCATGGGTACGAGACCCACTTTTTGTTCGCCTGGTGTGTCGGACATGCCTAAAGAGGTTCTTGACCTCGTTCCGACGCACCAGCCTGTTGGTTGGAGAGTTTGGATTGACGATCATAACTTCAGCAGCGCAACAAGAGAAACACTTCTTCCGTTGCCCCTTATTTCCCAAACTCTTGAGAGGTTCAAGCTCTTTCAATTTGATCATTTGAATGAGACTCATTTGCGTCCAATTCATGAACCTCTCCTGTCATATTGTGCTCTTTGTGAGGGGGACCAAACATGAGTATTCTGGCCCCGCGTGGTGCCATGTTCCCTTTCCAAGTGCATTGACCCACTCTTGAGGTTCCCATTTCATGTCTTTTGACAAATGAAGATGGGAACTTATGTTTGTACATAGTTATAAATAATAATAATAAAAAGAAAAGAAAAAGTACAATAAAAAACTCCTTCAGTGAGCATCGATTGTTGTGGGTTCCAACCCTTGTGTATTTGGGCCCCATTTCCTTCACGTATTTGGTCTCCCTTTTTAAGTATCTCACAGGTTTTGAGGGGAATTCGGGTTTGTGCCCATCAACATGACCTTGAACTTCCCTTTGTACTAAATTGTTGGTGAGATCTCTCCTTTTTCATGCATAAATCCATGTAGTATCTTGATCGCATTCATTGAGGGCAATGCATGAAGTAGGTGTGGGGGTGTTTTACGTATGTACATAGTCGAGTCTTTTCTTTTGATTTTGTTTTCTTTTGTGTATATTGTTAGGGTCATGTTAGTGTGCTGCATTTAATATCGATATATCTGCTTGCCATGATCCTTGGGTGACTTGTCTTCTTTTGCTTGCCTAGTGCTTTAAAATTTCCACATTTCATTCAAAATCTTCATGTGGGTTTTGCGTGTGTTGAGCATGTGCAAAACCCTTGAGAGGCAAAGTAAAAAGAAAGGTCCCAAAATTGTCTTGAACTTGATGCATTAGGATATCTAGTACAATTGTTTTTGGATTTATCGAGTCGTTAGGATGCACCCCAGTTTTCCCTTGGGGGTGAGTAATCATAGGGTTTCAGTACTCAAATATTTAAAGAAGTCCACTCTGAACCTAGTGAGTCAATAATTCGTGTCTGTTAACTTAAGGAAGTTTGTTGTGGTCAAGGACCCTTGAAATCTTGTTGTGAGACATTAAGTGTATGGGTTTTGGTTCATGTGTAGATAAGAAATAAGTGAGTAGGTGTTCTCTCTTCTCGGACGACTCCTATCACTCAGGAAAGTAGGTCTGAGGGGACTTTGTGCCTGGTTCTTTCGAGTCATCTGACTTGGGATGCACCGACCGAACTCCCGTTACACGGGTGGTAGGGATTGCCCTATGTGGAGATTTGGGGAAAGGTGTACGTGATAGTGTAAGTCCTCATGGCAATGATGCACGAAACCTGACCCTAGGAAAATAAAGCTCCAACTAATAAAAAGAAAATAAACAAAAAATGAGAAAAGAAACAAAAAGAAAAAAAAATGGTAATGCAAATAAGAACCTTAATGGACCTTACACTTTGTATCACTTGAGTATGTTGAGGTTGTCCATGTCGTTCACTTAATTCCTTATTTAACTTGCACAAATGGTTCATTAAGTTAGGTGCGTGGACTGATTACCTATATAGAGTCGGCCCGTAGGATTACCGCGTCCAATGATCGACAACATATGTCCAACGAGTCGAGTGTCTAGATTGAATAATGCATCTTGTTCGGATTTTGTGGGTATATCTGCTGAAAACCCTCAAGAGACAACACTCCTCCTCCTTGGCAACAAGGAGGTTTAACGGCTTGTGACACGTGCTAAGTGCAACCGTGATTCCTACGAAAGTGAGTTAGGATTTCTTGTTTCTCATTTGTTTTTCTCTTTCTTTGTTTTGCTCGGGACTAGCAAAAACTTAGGTGTGGGGGTATTTGATTGACATCATTTCATGCTTATATTTGTATCTTATATCCATTATCTTACACCTAAGCAATGCTACGTGACGAGTTTTATGTTTGAATTTCAAAAATAAATAGGTTTGAAGAGATGAAGCATGAAAGTACCCAAAAGCAGGAAAAAAGACTTAATTGTGAGACATGGGGACTGAGATGCAAGAGAGAAGGACCTGAACGTAAGACCGAAGGACCTAAGAGCAAAACAGAAAACTCCACACCATCATGGGGAGTATTTTGGCAATTCGATTCGGGTCGGAGCTCCAACAAGCAAAGTAGATGCATCCAAGACCAACATATCCATCAAGAAAAGCCCACAACCAAACTCAACCAGATCTGGAGCTTATAGACCGCCAATTGGCGGTCCAGATAGCTCTTGATCCGCTTAACTTTTCGGAGCACGTGTGTTACTGTATTCTTTGTCTATTTTTGGTATTTGTTTAGTCACACATCGGGGGATTGTCGCGGATTTGCTTTTTCCATGCCTATAAATAGAACTCTTCACCTTCCATTGTAATCACCCATTGCTTGGTGGCATTCTCTCTACTAAGGAGTGAGCCTTGAAGCAAAAACTCAAGGTGGAGAAGAATTCTACCTCCAATGTGAGTCATTGTTAATAAAATAATTGTTCTAGTTTCTTTTAATCTTGTGTTTTAATTTGTGCATGCTTGTTTAGTCTTTCCTTTCCTTTTAAGTTTATTTAGTATCTCTTGCTTGCTTAGTGTAGTTTCATTTCAGTATTATGCTACATTTTGTTAATATAGTTAGTGTAATGAGTAGTGAGTAGTTCCATCCCCACTTGGGGGTGGAGAAATATGTGATACGATCATGTAGTGTATTAAGTGTGTGTTATCTTAATCCCTTGAGCTTTATATGATTTCCGTAACCATCTAATGGGGTTTCACTCTTATCTTTGATATTCTAATGCTCTTGAATGAAGCTTAGCTTATGCTTTGATTAGTGGACCTATTTTATGGGGAATGATATGGTTAGGATATGGATGGAATTAATATTGGAAACACAATTTGTAGTGTATGTACTCTTGTTGCCTTTACCTTTGTTAATGTCTTTTATGTTTTAATGATATTGGGTTATCTTAATTCATGTGGAGGCATAGTAGGGTCTAGTCTTTATACATGAGTTCATTTAGCTTCATTCCAATTATTGTATTGTATGTTTTAATGATGTAGTCTTATCTTAATTCATGTGGAGGCAAAGTTGGATGTAGTTTTATGATTTCATGCACTACATGTTGTGAGGAGCTTAATTGAACACACACACACACACACATCTTTATATTCACATTATTTGTCTACCCCCTATGGGGTTTAGTTTTTACTGCTTATCTTTCATTTCCTTTTGCATTCTAGTGTAGTTTAGTGTAACCAACCTTTCTCTCCTTTCTTTCCCACTCGCCTTCGCACAAACCAAAAGTCGACACACCTCCCTGTGGATCGAGCCGTATTTTCAACTGCTTCAACGCGGCTGTGCACTTGCGGTTTAATATAAAACGAATCAATCAGTGGGCGAGGCCTTCTTGGGTATCAACGTAATCGAAGTATAGTTCACCTCAGCGAGAAGCTTCCCATTCCGCATGAAATCATCAACCGCCTTGAAAAAAATCTTTGCTGATCACACCTGAAGCTGCCTTTAAAATTTTCGCATTAAACTCATCGGGGCCCGGTGCCTTATCTACATTTGAGTGCATCACCACCATCTCAAGCTCCTTACCCTCGAGAGGCCCAGCAAGGTCAGCCACCCCATCAAAATTTAGCGAGGTGAAGCTAAGGGCTAAGGGTATTGGGTCACCTGAAAATCATTAGCAAACAAGTTAGAAAACCGGCACCGAAACGCCTCAAGAATATTGCTCTCTTCCTCCATAATTTCTCTATGATCACTCACTAATCTCACGTTGTTGGTGGCTCTCCTCACTCTCAAGGAAGCATGAAAAAATCTAGAGTTCTGATCACCATCCCGTAACCACCTCACCCTCGACTTTTGCCTCAATAGAGACTCTTCTCTAGCCAACGCCAGCTGAAGCTCATGTTTATAAGTTACCTCCAACTCAGCGAGGGACGAGTCCCTTGGGTCACCTTGACGAAGACATCCCACGTGTTCCAACCGGACCTGAACAACAACTCCCTCTGTTTCTACATATCCAAAAACCTCCTCGCTCCATCCTTTGAGCGCCGCCTTGACCTTATGCAACTTTGCTACCACCCGGTATTAAGGCTTTCCATCAATACGAGTGTCTCATGCACGCTTTACCACCTCCAAAAAATGTTCATGCTAAGCCCAAAAATTAACAAACCTAACCATTCTTTCCTTTTGTGTGTTCTCCCTAGTAAATCTCAACGTAAGCGAAGTATGATCACCCACAATGTACATTGACTCCGGATAGGTGTCAAGCCACGCCATGGACATAAGCATCCTGTCAAAACGGGTTTCAACACAAGGCTCCCCTTGGAACGAATTAGACCATGTAAAATCACCACCTCCGGATGGCACCTCCAATAATTGCAATGTGTCAATACAATTGTTGAACTCCTCCATTGCAGCCAAATTAAACCCCGAGCCCCCATTCTTCTCATGGCATCTACGAATACAATCAAAATCCCCACATAGCAGCCAAGGCGTGCTACCCAAAGGAGCAGCAACGTCGAGGTCTGCCCATAATTTTCGCCTTTGTACATGCCCATTAGCCCCATAGACAACTGTGATTGCCACTATCTTTCCATTTCCTCGGTCTACCCCTTGCAATTGCAGCAATTGGGAGGTTTCGAAAGTGACCCTAAGGTTCACGGTTTTCTCATTCCAAGGCACAAGGATACGTCTCGTGTCCACTATGAAACTATTGGAAGCCCACTCATGCATCCAAATTGCTCATCGAAATCGTTCTAACTTCTTTATCTTAACTTTATGTTCCAGGAGACAAACGATGTCAGCTTTGGCCTCCCTTATCCTTCCCCTTATCATATGTACACAACCGGGAAGGTTCACTCTGTGCACGTCCATGCTAAAATAGTCATGGCTTCGGATACGAGGAACTAGTCCCCTTACATCCACGGTTTGCTCTCTACTACTCCAGCCTCGTAGATACACGTTTCGACTTCTCATGTTGCACGTCCTTATCCAGCACTTGTTTCGGAGGCTCCTCCCTTGGTCCACTCACAGCCTCATCATCGCCTCCCCATGCTTGCTCAGCATCTTGTGCTACCTCTGCCAAGCCAGCTAGAACACCAAATCTCCCCACTTGCGAGCATCCTTCACTTCATATTCCGCCCTTTCTTGAACCTCCACTTGTTATGCTTTGTTCCAAGCTAGCCCTTCCAGGATCACGTACTACATGCTTCGGGGAGAGCTAAGGATCATTTGGTAGACTTGCACTAACATTTTTCTCCCCACTCGCTTGAGGCACCCCAACGTGTTCACCACTTGAGCCGAAGTTCTCACCCAGCAAGCGGGACCACACTCCTTTTCCATACCAACAAGGGAGCCAACTTGTATATTCGAATTTTCCTCCTCCTCCCCAAACCTTGGAGAACTACCACCAAGAAAACAAGCACCACTTTCCTCACCTCTGCTTGGTGCAGCTGTAGAGCAGGCCTTACTTTTGCCTTTTGCTTTGTGTCCCCCCACTGTTTGGACTGTAGTGCCTAGCTCCGTTACCGTTCCAGCCACCACCGTTGGAGCTTCTTTTCGTTCCCCTTCCTCTCCGTTGAACTCCTATGCATGCCTTGCATTCCTTTCCAACGAAGGCTCCATTGATGCACATTCAAGCACAATTTCGTCCCCATCAACACTAGCCAGTTGCACCACACTAACCCACTCTTCCCCACCCTCCCCGACCCTATGGTGCTAGCCACCTCGCCTCTTGCCCACAACAACCCATTCCTTCTAAGCTTTTACCCCATCTCCACCTTTCTTCACAATGGGCTTGCTCGGTCACCTCTTCGGCACGTGCCCAAACGCCTTACAATCTTCACAATACCCGGGACACCATTCATATTCAAGTTGGACCTCCTCCTTGCTGACCCCTTCTATTTGGACATCAATGGAGCATGGGTAGTCGAAATCTTTATCCACCTCCACACACACTCTTGCATAAGCTAACCTCCTACCAAGAGTTGTATTGCCATCCATATATAGTGGCCTCCAAAGCACACTCATAATGGTGCTTAGATTTTCAGCCGACCAAAACCTCAAATCCAAATCGGGGAGATGAACCCAAATTGGGACAGAAGTTACATCCACCTTGCGCAACATCATCCCGGGTGTCCAACTTTGCACCACCAAGGGTGATCCCTTAACAAACCAAGGCCCATTGTGCAACACGTGGGTTTTGTCTTCCACCAAGGTGAACCGAAATAGGAGAAAACCTCTTTGCCGGCGAATAACATCCACGCTCCCAGCAATACCCTACAACTTCCATAAGTGCTTCTCAAGTGTGGGGAGATGGGGTCTGAAATCAACAAAATAACCCACCAAGACCTTGTCCCATATCTTCAAAGCAGCGGATACTTGCTGCCTTGAGCAAACCGCCACCCTCACACCATCATTCCTTGCAGGCTCCACAAATTTCAGGGCCGTGGAAGGCCTTGGACAAGCCGAGAACAAATCAGACCACTTCCTTTGCTTTGGCTCTCCTCCCTACAGAAGTGGGTCATGAGGGGCACCCTCAACATCACCTTCTTGACATGGTTTGGTCGATTGTAAGGGCCCTATAGCACCACTCCCTACAATCAATGTAGTAGACACGATTGAACGCATCTCACGCTCCATTTGAGTAGAAAATCAAGGTATTTAGGTGGAAAATGGTAGAGATGACCTAGGAAAACCCAAGAAACCCCAATCTCTCTCTCCCCTCCTTCTCCTTGTTTTTCACCCTCTTGTTTCCCCGCGCTCTCTCCTTCTCACTCCTCTCTCTGATTCTCTCTTCACTTCTATCTTTTATCTTCTCTCTCCTTATCCTTCACTCTTCGTTTTCAATCTCCTTCCCTCTCTCTCCTTCATCTTTAGTTCAATACCTCTCCTCTCTTTTCCATTTTCCTTCTTCTTCTCTCTCTCCTTCGCTTGCCTTCTCCTCTTGCTTCTCTCCCTCTCTCTCCTTCTCCTTCCCATCTCCGCTCTTCTCCCACTCTATGTCTCCTACTTCCTCCTTCCCTCCTCCATCTCCCTCTACTTCTCTCTCCTTGTCCATCTCTCTCTCCGCTCCTCTCTCACTTTATCGTACTTTCTCGCTCTCCTCCTTCTCTCTCGTCCTCCTCTATCTCTCCACTCCTCGTCTCCTTTCCTGCTCTACTCCCCTCTCACTCCCATTGTCCATCTCTTTGTGTGCCCTTATTCTTCTCTCTGTTGTTCTCCTTCTCTCTGTCTGCCCTTGTTCATCTCTTCGTCGTTCTCCCTCCCTCTCCTTTTCCTCTCTCTTGTTCTCCTTCTCATCTTCTTCTTCTCCTCCTCTCTCTTCCTCCTCTCCCTTTTTTCTTTCTCTCATCTCTCTCCTTCTGCTTCGCTTGTCCTTATCTCACCACTTCCATTTTCTTTTCTTTTCCTTTACGTCACCTTCACACTCTCTCACTCCTCTCGTTCTCCTGCTCTCTTTCTCTCTATTTTTCTCTCTCCATACCTTTTATCTCTACTTCTCCTTCTCCGTCCCTCTTTCCTTCTCTCCTTCCCTTCCTGTCTCCTTACCTTTTGTCTCTACTTCTCCCTCCCTCTTTCCTTCTCTCCTTCCCTTCCAGTCTCCTCTCCCTTCTCTCTCTCCTTCTCCTTGTCTTTCTCCGTCTAGCTCACTTACCGACTCACTCGCTCTTTCTCCCTCTCTCCTCTTTGTCTCTCTCCTTTTCCTTCATTCACAGTCTCCTTCTCTCTCATCTCTCCACTTCTCGCTCTAATTCACTCTCCCCCTTCTTCGTTTCACTCCTCCTCCTTATCGCTCTCCTTCTCCCTCTCTCTCCTTCTCTATTGTTCTCTCTACTTCTCCATCTCTCCACCCTCTCTTTGCCATTCTCACTCTCTCCCAATCTGTCCACCTCTCTCCTTCTCCTTCCAGCTCTTTCTCTCGGTCTCTCCCTCTCTCCTTGTTTCCCATTTCCTTCTTTCTCGTCCTACACTCTCATTCTCTCTCTCCCTTCCTTCTCCTTGTTTTTCACTCACTTCTTTCCCCGTGCTCTCTCCTTCTCACTCCTCTCTCTGATTCTCCTTTCCCTTCTATCTTCTATTTTCTGTCTCCATATCTGATTGACATCATTTCATGCTTATATTTGTATCTTATATCCATTATCTTTCACCTAAACAATGTTATGTCACGACTTTTATGTTTAGTTTTCAGGAATAAATAGGTTTGAAGAGATGAAGCATAAAAGGACCTAAAAGCTGGGGAAAATGACTGAATTGTGAGATCTGGGGACCAAGATGCAAGGAAGAAGGACCTGATTGCAAGACAGAAGGACCTAAGAGCAAAACAGAATACTCCACACCATCATGGGGAGTATTTTACCAATTCGATTCGTGTCGGAGCTCCAACAAGTCAAGTAACCGCATCAAAGACCAACAATACCAGAAAGAAAAGCCCACAACAAATTCCAACGCGATCCGAAGTTTATGGACCGCTAATTGGCGGTCCATATTACTCAGGATCCGCCCAAATTTCTCCTGGACTTGTATTAATGTTTGTTTAGGCTATTTTTGGTATTGGTTTAGTCCCACATCGGGGGATTGTCCCGGATTAGCTTTTTTCATTGCTATAAATAGAACTCTTCACCTCCTATTGTAATCACTCTATACTTTAAGGGGCTATTCTTCCTACTAGAAGTGAGGCCTTCAAGCACACACTAAAGTAGGAGGATGCTACTTGAAATGTGAGTCATTTTATCAATAAAGTTTTGTGTTTCTTTCATTGTTTGTTTATGCTTCTTTTATTGTTTGTGCATGTTTTAGTTTAATCATCTTTTATTTGTAGCTTAGTTTTAATATGCTTTGTTTGCTTAGTTTAATAATTAGTGTAATGTTTAGTGAGTAGTTCCATCCCCTTTGGGGGGTGGAGTAGATGTACATACATGCATTAGAGAATGGGATGAATGCTTTATTTTTGATGTGTTGATCAAACATGAATGTATGCTTGCTTGTTTAGGATAGAATTTATAACTTGATGAGTTTTGCCAAAATGATTAGACACCTCTCATGCTTGTTTAGGTTCTGAAATAAACAACTTGCATATGTAAATGTTAATTAACTAAGTTGGTGAATAGATTGATAGGTTTTGCCATAACATTTAGACATTTCCTATGCTTGATAAACACCACCTTCATGTGCTTAAAGAATGTATTCTACACCCACCACTTTGCATGTGTGCACTCACTCCACCCCTTAGGGGTTTTTTCCATTTCTGTATTCCAGCATTCTTCCTTTGCTCTTAGCTTAGTTATTATTTCATTGTTTGGTTCTTCCTTTCGCATTTCCTACTTCGTAGCGTAGTATAGAGTAGAGTAGCATAAACATCTTTCTCCCCCAATTTTTACCACTTGATTTCGTACAAGCAAGAGGCTACTCACCTCCCTGAGGACGACCTGTACTTGCCACCGCTTCATCGCGGCCGTGCATTTGCGGTTTAATTAAAACGTTCAACAAGTTTTTGGCGTCGTTCCGGGGAGGTGCCAATCCAGACTCTTGTTTGGACGATTCGAGTGGATTTAATTTTTGTTTTGTAGTTTTCCTTTGTTTCAGGAGACTTGGTGTCGAAAGGAGAGACATCTGGAAAAATTTGGAGGAAAGTTGGGCAGTTTGGACCGCCAATCAGTGGTCTGGTGAGCTGCTTTTGCCTTCTTATTTCTTTGTCGTGTTACCATAATTGATATAGTAATATGGGACTCAATTTTGCATGTTCTGACTCTTAGATTGTTCCCAGATTAATAATCAACGTCCCTTAAGCAACTTGGACCCTAAAACTCAAAGCAAAAGATTAGGCATTCTTTTTGTTTAGCTCATGCATCATGTATGTGACTTAGGCATTTAGATTGTCTCTTATCTTAGCTTTATTTTCTGTTGCTGAGAGATGGCGTGAGGTACGCACCTTCTACTCTTATTCATGCATTTCGTATGAACATGCATTAGTTAGTAGGAAGTGCATTGCAACAAGTGTGAGTTGAGCGTTTTGTTTGGAGAGTTGATTGTTAGATTAAGACTCCAAAACGCTACTAAGGAGGGGCTGTCCCGTAAAAGATAAGGTTGGGGATTTCATCACCCTTTCCTTCGCCCCAAAAACCACACTAATCAAGAGCCTAATTTCTAAAATCAAGTAGACATTGGTCTTATGGAATTCGGACGCATTAGGAGAGTGATCGGGTCCCGACCGTCATAACCTGATCGGCGTTGCCCACTTTGTCGATAGTAGGAGAGACGAGATCTCCGGATCTTGACTAACTTGCTGGGCTTTGTGGTCCTCGTTGTAGGGAGGTGAGGCGTGTTGAGGCCGTGTGACCTCGCAGTTAGGCGTCGTCTAGCTGTAAGGACCTATAGTGACCTTAGGATTGCTTGAGCCTTGTTTGCTTGTGTGCTTCTACCTGTACCCATCCGCCGTAGCATAAGGACTTGTTCCCTTCTCTCCAGAGTCATTCTTTCTCTCCAGTGTTCCCCCGTCTTCTCCTCTACGTACATTCTTTGTTAAAAATAAAAATAAAAATAAAAAATTTGGTGTGTGTGCACCTTTGTGCATGCTTTCGTGGACACGAGACGAGGGTGGTCGTTTGACGAGGAGCGTTGTCAATCCGGCTTCGGTCATCGATTTCTCGACACCTTCCTCCTCTCGTGTCGCACATAGTTCGGCTTCAATGGCTGCTAATTTCCGCGAGGAGGAGCAGTTGCTGGACCCACCTGAGCGTCCTGTTGTCGTTCCCATACCTCTACGTGATCGATGCTACCCGAGCCATACCACTCTACCCTCATGCATCGTATTACCAGAGGCTAATGGGAACTATTTTGAGGTTAAGCCTCAGTTTATTTCCATGCTCCCTCACTTCACTGGGAAAGGTGACCCCTATATCTTTCTCAGGGAATTTGAGGAGGTCTGTGCTATGTTCAAGCTGCAACAACTTAGCACAGACTCCATCCATCTTAGGCTTGTCCCCTTTGCGCTAAAGGATGACGCCAAGAACTGGTTGTACAGCAAACTGGCGAATGCCTTTAAGACCTGGGACGAGTTTCAATCTGCATTCCTCAAGAAGTACTTTCCAAATCATAGGACTCAAAAATTGAGGAACGAAATCAATTCGTTCTATGAACATGAGACCGAACCATTCCATGCATACTTAGAGAGGTTCAAGGAGCTACTATCCTCATGCCCTCACCATGGCATCTAGTTGTGGCGCCTTTGTCAGATTGTTTACGAGGGTCTTCACATCCCGTCAAGAACGCTTCTTGAGTCCATGTGTCAAGGAGAGTTCTTGGGAAAGGATGAAAGGGAGGCATGGGCTTTCCTAGAAGACCTCGCTGAGAAAACCATGCTATGGGAGAGTGTGAGGGGACCACCGGCATCATCTAGCATAGGAGCGAGGATCGCGAATGCAAACTCGACTAGATCGGGTGCCGTATTTGTTGTCGATACCACTACGGCCACCGAGACGCGCATGGCGGCCTTAATGCGCCGTATGGATTCGATTGAGCTCCAAAACAAACAAGGTGCACCTCACATGTCCACATCTGGTCCAGTTCCCTGTCATTCATGTGCTAGGATAGGTCATGTAGAATGCGAGTGTGAGTCCATTCCTCCTGAGATGGAGCGTGTCAACGCCATCTATGATAGAGCCAGAAATGACCCATACTCATCATCTTATAATCCTGGATAGAGGAACCACCCCAATTTTTCATGGAACCAAACTAATGCCCCGGGTGGTCCTTCCAACTCCTCTAGACCACATTACCAATCACACCAACCTCCCATGCATGCACATTCCTATTAGCCACCCCAAGCGCAAACCAACAATCAATCAGGTTTCCCAAAGTCCAATAATATGGAAACCCGATTCAATTCGCTTGAGACCTTGACTCGTGGACTTGAAAACTCATTGAAATTTTTTATGTTAACCACGAGTCAAGTTCTCACTTCAAATCAGCAGACCATCAAATCTTTAGAGCTTCAGATGGGCCAATTGGCTCAGTCTGTACACGAAAGAGAGAGAGGGTCTTTTCCTAGCCAGCCTGAGGCTAACCCCCGAATGTACCAAGAACAAGACATGCAAAATGAGAATGTGGTACCTCGGGGAAGGCAAGTGAACCATGTAGAGGAACCTGTTCACCATGTCAATTCCATTGTGACCTTAAGGAATGGAAAACAGGTTGACAATCACATTTCCTTGCCACAACAACCACCATCTATGCAGCCCCTCAGTGGGAATGGTTGTGAAGAACAGGCTGAGGGTGAGGGTAATACACCAAAGCTTTCTTCTCAGACACCGCAGAAAACTTACCTGCCAAAAGCTCCCTATCCAAGTAGGTTAACCAAAAAGCAGAGTGACAACATGGACAAGATATTAGAGGTCTTTTAGCAAGTAAAGGTTAACATCCCATTGTTGGATGTCATCCAACAAATACCTCAATATGCCAAAGTGTTGAAGGATCTCTGCACAACCAAGAGGAAGACCAATGTTCCTAAGAAAGCATTCTTGGCTGCAAATATCAGCTCACTTTTGTCCAATCCTACCTACACAAAATACAAGGACCCTGGGTGTCCTACTATTCAGTGTACGATAGGGGAAACTAGAATGAGCAATGTTTTTCTTGATTTAGGATCAGCAGTCAACCTCCTCCCATTCTCTGTTTATAAACAGTTGAACTTGGGAGAATTGAAACCAACGAAGATCACCCTCCAATTGGCGGATAGATCCATTCGTATTCCCATGGGGATTATCGAGGATGTGCTTATCAAAGTTGGAGATTTTATATTTCCAGTCGATTTTGTTGTCCTCGATAGCAATCCTGTTGCGAACACCCACTCTCAAATACCTTTGATTTTGGATAGACCATTTCTGGCCACCTCCAATGCCTTAATTATTTGTAGAAATGGTCTCATGAAGCTCTCATTCGGTAACATGAGTGCCGAGTTTCATGTGTTCAATTCTGGTAGGCAACAGGAACCCATGGATGAACCTTTAAATCTAAATCTCATCCAGTAATTGGAGAAAGCACCACAAACTCAACGAACACCCCTAACCCCAATGCAACCCGTTGAGAATGTTCGTAGGCCCAGCGAAAACTCATTGCCTGTCTTCGCAATGCAACAGAGTGAGCTGGCCTCAAACATGAATGTCCAAAGGGAGTGTTCGTTGCATGATTTAGTTTAGAGTACTAGTGAGAGTGAGACACCTCATCATATGCCTATACCAGAAGGTGTCTCTACCTCATGTCCCATGGCCATTGAGCCATTTGAGCTTCATATTGACTCCAACAAGGACCCACCTATTACCGAGCTTATGCTTGATGATCTAAATGATGGTGGGAGGTCCTTGTTGGATGACTTGGGGAGCAGCCCCGTTTTTAGCGATGCAGGCTTGCTGCATCCATCGAATGAGCCTGAGGAACTCATTCCGATGCACCCGCCTATTGGTTGGAGGGTTTTCTTCGATGAGCAATTAAACCCTACTGAGGCAACACAACTTCATTCTTTGTTTCCCACACCCAACCAATATCATGAGGGGTTCGAGCCTTTTAGCTTTGACCTTCCACCCCTCATGACACCTCAGAGTACCAGTGAAGTTTGCCCATCTCGGCAAGTCTCTGGTCCTCATGACTTGATGTTCTCATTTGATGTTCCTTGACGAAATGATTATGAGAATATCATTGTTGCTGTATATATCATGTAAAAAAAATCGAAAAAAAAGAAAGGAAAAAAATGTGTGTAATAAAAGACTCCTTCAGTGGGCATCGATTGTTGTGGGCCCCAACCCTTGTGTACTTGGGCCCAATCCCTTCACGTATTTATCTCCCCTCTTCAGTATCTCACATGTTTTGAGGGAATTTGGGTTTGTGTCCATTACTATAACCATGAACTTCCTGTTGTGCTTCATGTTGGTGAGATCTTCCCCTTTTCATGCATAAATCCATGTAGTATCATGCTCACATTCATTGAGGACAATGCATGAAGTAGGTGTGGGGGGTGTTTTACGTGTGTACATAGTCGAGTCTTTTTCTTTTGATTTTGTTTTATTTTGTGTGTATTGATAGGGTCATGTTAGTGTGTTGCATTTAATATCGATATATCTGCTTGCCATGATCCTTGGGTGACATGTCATCTTTTGCTTGCCTAGTGCTTTAAAATTTTCACATTTCTTTCAAAATCTTCATGTGTTTGCGAAAGAAAATGTTTTTGTGGGTTTTGCGTGTGTTTAGCATGTGCAAAACCGTTGAGAAGCAAAGTAAAAAGAAAGCTCCCAAAATTGTCTTGAACTTTATGCATTAGGATTT
The DNA here is from genome assembly GCA_963682175.1 of Triglochin maritima. Classification (NCBI taxonomy): domain Eukaryota; kingdom Viridiplantae; phylum Streptophyta; class Magnoliopsida; order Alismatales; family Juncaginaceae; genus Triglochin; species Triglochin maritima. Next base: position 11,287,536 of record OY821790.1, on the reverse strand, counting down.
CTAGTTTACTGGCTTTAGGTCTTATCGAGTCGTTAGGATGCACCCCGATTTTCCCTCGGGGGGGCGTGTAATCATAGGGTTTCAGCACTCAAACATTTAAAGAAGTCCACCCTGAACCTAGTGAGTCAAATAATTCGTGTTTGTTAGTATAAGGAAGTTTGTCGTAGTCAAGGGCCCTTAATCTCTTTTTGTGAAACTTAAGGATAGGGGTTTTGGTTCCCATGTAGATAAATAAATAAGTGGTGTTCTCTCTTCTCGCACGGCTCCTATCACTCGGGAAAGTAGGTCTGAGGGGACTTTGTGCCTGGTGCTTTCGAGTCATCTGACTTGGGATGCACCGACCGAACTCCCGTTACACGGGTGGTAGGGATCGCCCTATGTGGAGATTTGGGGGAAGGTGTACATGATAGTGTAAGTCCTCATAGGCAATGATGCACGAAACCTGACCCTGGGAGAATCAAACACCAACCAATAAAATGCTCCAAAGAAAAAGAAATAAAAAGGAAAAAGAAAAAGAAATAAAAAGTCAAATAAGAACCAAAATGGACTTTACACATTGTATCACATTCAGAAGTTAAGGTTGCCCATGTCTTTCACTTAAGTCCTGGACTAACTTTCATGAATAACTCATTAGGCTAGGTGTGTTGACCGATTACATATATAGAGTCGACCCGTAGTATTACCGCATCCCATGATCAACAATATGAGTCCAACGAGTCGTGTCGCTAGATCGATTCATGCATCTTGTTCGGATTTTGTGGGTATATCCGCTGAAAACCCTCAGGAGACAACACTCCTCCTCCTTGGCGACAAGGAGGTTTAACGGCTTGTTGCACGTGCTAAGTGCAACCGTGATTCCTACGAAAGTGAGTTAGGATTTCTTGTTTTTCGTATGCTTTTCTCTTTCTTTGTTTTGCTCGGGACTAGCAAAAGTTAGGTGTGGGGTATTTGATTGACATCATTTCATGCTTATATTTGTATCTTATATCCATTATCTTTCACCTAAACAATGCTATGTCACGAGTTTTATGTTTAGTTTTCAGGAATAAATAGGTTTGAAGAGATGAAGCATAAAAGGACCTAAAAGCTGGGGAAAATGACTGAATTGTGAGATCTGGGGACCAAGATGCAAGGAAGAAGAAACCTGATTGCAAGACAGAAGGACCTAAGAGCAAAACAGAATACTCCACACCATCATGGGGAGTATTTTACCAATTCGATTCGGGTCGGAGCTCCAACAAGTCAAGTAACCGCATCAAAGACCAACAATACCAGAAAGAAAAGCCCACAACAAATTCCAACGCGATCCGAAGTTTATGGACCGCTAATTGGCGGTCCATATTACTCAGGATCCGCCCAAATTTCTCCTGGACTTGTATTAATGTTTGTTTAGGCTATTTTTGGTATTGGTTTAGTCCCACATTGGGGGATTGTCCCGGATTAGCTTTTTTTCATTGCTATAAATAGAACTCTTCACCTCCTATTGTAATCACTCTATACTTTAAGGGGTTATTCTTCCTACTAGAAGTGAGGCCTTGAAGCACACACTAAAGTAGGAGGATGCTACTTGAAATGTGAGTCATTTTATCAATAAAGTTTTGTGTTTCTTTCATTGTTTGTTTATGCTTCTTTTATTGTTTGTGCATGTTTTAGTTTAATCATCTTTTATTTGTAGCTTAGTTTTAATATGCTTTGTTTGCTTAGTTTAATAATTAGTGTAATGTTTAGTGAGTAGTTCCATCCCCTTTGGGGGGTGAAGTAGATGTACATACATGCATTAGAGAATGGGATGAATGCTTTATTTTTGATGTGTTGATCAAACATGAATTTATGCTTGCTTGTTTAGGATAGAATTTATTACTTGATGAGTTTTGCCAAAATGATTAGACACCTCTCATGCTTGTTTAGGTTCTGAAATAAACAACTTGCATATGTAAATGTTAATCAACTAAGTTGGTGAATAGATTGATAGGTTTTGCCATAACATTTAGACACTTCCTATGCTTGATAAACAACACCTTCATGTGCTTAAAGAATGTATTCTACACCCACCACTTTGCATGTGTGCACTCACTCCACCCCTTAGGGGTTTTTCCCATTTCTGTATTCCAGCATTCTTCCTTTGCTCTTAGCTTAGTTATTATTTCATTGTTTGGTTCTTACTTTCGCATTTCCTACTTCGTAGCGTAGTATAGAGTAGAGTAGTATAAACATCTTTCTCCCCCTATTTTTGCCACATGATTTTGTACAAGCAAGAGGCTACTCACCTCCCTCAGGACAACCCGTACTTGCCACCGCTTCATCGCGGCCGTGCACTTGTGGTTTAATTAAAACGATCAACAATATCCTTCACTCTTCGTCTTCAATCTCCTTCTCCTCTACTTCAATACCTCTCATTTGCTTTCCCTTTTTCCTTTTCCTTCTCTCTCTTCTTCCTGTCGATCTCTCTCTCACGTGCTTGCCCTTCTCTTGGTTCTCTCCCTCTCTCTCCTTCTCCTTCCCATCTCCGCTCTTCTCCCTCTCTCCGTCTCCTTCTCCCTCCTTCCCTCCTCCATCTTCCCTCTACATCGCCTCAGTCCTCCTCCTCTATCTCTCGTCTCCTCGTCTCCTTTCTGCTCTCCTCCCTTCTCACTCCCATTGTCCTTCTCTCTTTCCTTATCTACTCTCCCATTCTCCTTCTCTGGGTGTCCTTATTCTTCTCTCCCCGTTCTCCATCTCTCTCCTTGTCCTCTCTCTTGTTCTCCTTCTCATCTCCTTCTTCTCCTCCTCTCTCCTTCTTCTGCCTCCTTCTCTTTCTCTCATCTCCCTCCTTCTGCTTCGTTTGTCCTTCTCTCTCCTCCTCCATTTTCTTTTCCTCTCGGTCACCTTCACTCTCTCACACTCCTCTCGTTCTCCTTCTCCCTTTCTCCTTCCCCCTTCTCTCTATTTCTCTCTCCCCTTACCTTTTATCTCTACCTCTCCTTCTCTCTCCCCCTTTCCTTATCTCCTTCCCTTCCAGTCTCCTCGTCCTTCTCTCTCTCTCCTTCTCCTTGTCTTTCTCCATCTAGCTCACTTACCGACTCCCTCACTCATTCTCCGTCTCTCCTTCTCTTTTCATCTCTCCTTTTCCTTCATTCACACTTTCCTTCTCTCTCCTCTCTCCACTTCTTGCTCTAATTCACTCTCTCCCCTTCTCCATTTGACGCCCCCTCCTTATCGCTCTCCTTCTCCCTCTCTCTCCTTCTCTATTGTTCTCTCTACTTCTCCATCTCTCCTCCCTATCCATGCCTTTCTCACTATTATTTTTTGAAAGAGCAAAGGGAGGCTTAGCCTCTAAACTTATTAATTTTAAAAACCATTTACAACCTACACAAAATTTGAAACATAAGTTTGCGGGTTTATGGCACATGCATAAGTGGCCTCTACACTACAATTACCTAAAATAGCATTTGGCATTTTATGTTGTTTATGGGGTCATGGCAGCAGCAAATACCTCAGCATGCTATGCTTTCTCCAAGTGGTGTCTAATTGTTGCACATCTTCTTTGTCATTTACGAGCCTTATTGCCTTGTCATTAAAGCATCGGATGGTATCCTTGACAATTGCCACAATGTCTATCGACCTCTTTCTTTCGCCCTCAAATATCCTTTGGTTTCTTTCCAGCCAACATTCATGAATCATATCATTAAAAACTCACCTTCTTACTACCTTGCCAAGTCGGCTTCCACGTGCATGTGATAGACGCATGGCCTCACCCTCTAAATTTCTAGCCATGCGCGGGCTAAGCTACAAGTGTCGAAGGAGGGAGCTCCACACCTCCTTCGTGTATGGACGTCCCCAGAAAAGGTGCTCCATGTCCTCCTCCTTGTTGTCATACAACACACAAGTTTGATCATACGTTTCTCCTCACTTCATCATTAGCTTCTTTGTGAGTAGGCGTCCTTTCATCGCTCTCCACGCCGTCAGTGCATGTTTTGGGACAACAAATTTGTGCAAAACCATTGATTCCGAAGCCACCTTTCTACCTGGTTCCCTCACCCAACTCCACACTTCTTTCATCCCAAGTGCAACACCCTTTCCGTTCGGTCGAAAAGGCCTATCTGTGCCTCCAAAGATCCGAATGTGCCTCACCCTCGAGCAAATTTCTTCAATCATGCTGGAGCGGGGGGGGGGGGGGGGGGAACGTTCCACGCCCCCTCTCGTATGAAATAGGATACCCTAGTCTCCCAAGGTATGCTTCATCTCTTAGCGAAGCTGGTCACCCAAACCTTTGCATTGAAAAGGCTCTCCACACCATGGGTGTTCGAATAATCGTATCTCTTCCCTGTTGCCCACCTCGTACTGAATGTGCTTTCTATCAATATCTCGGACTTGAAGCAAACCTCGCCATGCCCATGAGGAGGTAGATGGTGGTCGTGCAAGCCAAATGGAGCAATTTTTAAGTACTTCCGGCGAACACATTTAACCCATAACGAATTGTTGTCCGCCACCACAAGCCAAAACAACCGGAGAAGGCCCACATCGCTCCATTCCATTAATATCTTGAGGCCAAGGCCTCCCTCTTATTTTCGTGTACACACATCTTTCCATGATACAACGACCCATTTCTTCTCCCCTCCCCAAATGAAACGACACATGATGCTATCTAATTCTTTCAAGGTTTTCCTTGGTAGGAGGAAAGCCGAAGTCCAATAGATGCTGAGGGATGTAAGGATACTTCGCACAAGTTCCACTAGTCTAGCCATGGATAAGAGGTTTTGCCTCCGAGTGGAGAGTCGTGCCCTTACTTTGTTCAGCAATGGTGCACAATGGGTCCTTCCCATCCTCCCGGAGATCAAAGGCAGCCCAAGGTAAACAACAAAAAATGCCTTTCGCTCCATCCAAAGGGGTACTTCAATCCATGCTCCATGCACCACAACACCCCTCATGAAAACCTGACTGCTGAATCTCAGCCCCGAGCATGCTGTGAACTCCTAAAGAATATGTTTAATGGCCCTAGCATTTTCTTTTGTAGCCTTTGCAAATAGGAAAACATCATCCGTAAACAATAAATTGGACATGTTAATGTCTCTACATGTTAATGGTTCGATTTTTCTTTCCATGACCTCCATCCGCACCATTTCACTCAGCACCTCCATGCACAACACAAATAAGTAGGGGGCCAAAGGGTCACCTTGTCTCAAACCATTTCGGGCTCGGAATGGGGCGAAGTTTGCTCCATTTACGGTCACCACGAACGAGGCCTCCACACATGCCAAAATCAGCCATCGCCACTTGTCTGGAAAGATAAACCTCTTCGTTACTTGATCAAGAAACTCCCAAGAGATGGAGTCATATGCTTTCCTAATGTCCAGCTTTATGCTCATACACCCATTCCCTTTCTCTAGGTGAAGGTTCTGACAATGATCATGTGCTAGTAAGATGTTATCGCCAATTCTTCAACCATTGACAAACGCACTCTGATTTTCCCCCACCAACCGTGGTAATAGCCCCTTCAAACAATTTGAAAGCACTTTGGATGTGAATCTATACGTCATGTTGCATAGAGCTATGGGTCGGAAGTCCTCTACCAACGTCGGTGTCTTTTTCTTCGGGATGATCGTAATCGATGTATTGTTCCATTAAGTTAGAGCCCTTCCACTTTCTAAGAACGACACTACACCCTTGATCATATCCCACTTTATGATATCCCAAGTGGCCTTGAAAAACTTGGCATTGAATCCATCGGGCCCCGACGCCTTGTCCACATTTGCTTTCAACACTACGTCTCGGAGTTCTATTGGGTCCAACTTTCGAATTAATTTTGCCCCCTCTTCTTTCTTTAGTTGTGGTAAGATAATCGATTGGTTTAGAGGTTGCACCTGAAAATCATTAGCAAACAAGTTAGCATAAAAGAGTCGAAAGGCTTCTCGGATTTCGGCCTCATCCTCCATTCTACTTGCTCCCTCCCCCACTCACCTCACTTGATTGGTGTCTCTCCTCACTCTAAGTTGTACATGGAAAAACCGAGTGTTTCGATCTCCATCCTTCAACCACTTGACTCTTGATTTTTGCCGAATAATGGACTCCACCCATGTGAGAACTCGAGCAAGCGTATCCTTTGCTTCCCGTTAAGCTAGAGCCAAATTTGCATCAGTTGGATGGCTAAGTATTTGCCTCCTCACCTCCTTAAGTGTTTCCCGTGCCTCCCGCCCTTGTTTGTGACGTTTCCAAAAGTATTCCCGCTCCAACTTATGAGGGCCTTCCTTACTTTGTTTACCTTGCCGACCACGCGAAACATGGGGGTACCTCCCACATATGTGGCCCAAGCTCGTTGAACAACTCCCCCAAACTCCTCACGATCCGCCCAATAATTCTCAAAGATGAACATCTTCTTTTTTCGTCTTTCATTTCCTTCCGTTTTCATAACAAGCATGGCATGGTTAGTTAGGTCCTTTGCACCAACAACATAGAAAGAATTTGGGAACACCTCCAGCCACGCATGGTTCATTAAGAGCCTATCAATCCTTGTCTCGATGCACACACTTCCCTCAGAAGAGTTCCAACACGTGAATTCACCTCCCATTGACGGCATCTCCAGGAGCTAAAGTGCATCAATGCATTCATTAAATTCCTGGATGGCAACCTCATTTCCAGCAGACCCTCCAAGTTTTTCAGTAGGTGATCTAATGCAATTAAAATCTCCCCCAACCAGCCATGGTCTCGACTCATGTGGTGCCACTTCAAGTAGGTCCCTACATAATGCTCTCTGATCCACATGCCCATTTTCTCCATAGATGGCCTCGAGGTGAAAAGTGGTGCCATCCTTTCTCAAGCACCCATGGAAATGATGAATTTATTTTGAGTCAAACATAACTCCCAAACTTACTAGCTGATCTTTACATAACACCAAAATCCTCCCGGAGTTCACAACCATACTATTCGACGTCCATTCATTGGGCCAAATAGCATGCTTAAATCTTTCAAGTTTTTATGCTTGACTTTATGCTCCACAAGACACACCACATCCGGGTTTTCCTCCTTTATTCGACCCCTAATCATGAGTACATGTCCGGGTCAATTTGCGCCGCGCACATTCCACACTAGACATTCATAGATTTAAGGTGCGAGGTGAGACACCCTTCCCTCCACATGATTACTCTTACTCCAATTACTCTTTCTCCCGGATCTCCTAAGTAGGGGTGGTGGGGAGGATACCTTCTTTGTGTGCAATTCCTCACACCCTTCTTCTTTCCTCTCTTCTACGCCCTCCATGGCTTTGTCCTCCTAGTGTCCAAGTACTTGAAACGTTCCCCCACTCGATTCTTCAATTTGCTTGGTGTGCTCCTTTCCTCATGACACTCTTGTGGGTGAATCCCAGCTCACCTCCTTTCCATGTGCACTCCTCCTCCTCCTCATGAGCCTCACGTGAGAGCTCCCCATGCATGAGGACATGTGCACATCCCCCTCCTCCACCAAGAGCATTATGTCCTAACCTATGGTCCATTGAAGGAATTTTGTGATACCCCATTTTGTCTTCTTCATGTCCACTTGTCCTCTCCTCATTTGCCCATGCATCACTAGAGCACTCAAGCCCCTTGTCATTGCTTTGTCCCAAAATGGAACACACACTTTCCCTCCCCACTATCCTTTCCTCCTTTTGGCCACCAATAGGCTCCTTTGCATTGGCACTCCTGTTTGAATCCATTAGGATCCTTGGGGGACTCCCATTTTGTCTCCTAAGTTAGTTTCCATCATGTGACGTGGAAGCTCCACATTGGTTCCCTTCAAATTTTGGGGGGAGCAAAAATGTGCCAAAGCCTTGTTGTTTTCCTCCCTCATTTCCCTCGCACCTGGCCCTCCACGTGTCTCCTCCTCACTTGCACTCACATCCACGTCAGCCCCTCTAGCATCCATGTCATCATCCCTTCCACCATCCTTTCCTTCCCCATCTCTCCGGCCAGCCTCTCCCCTCACGACCTTGCCTATGGTGCTAGGTGTTTAGGCATGCTCTAAGCTCGCCTCCTCAATGTGCGTGTTCCTCACCTTATCAACCGCATTTCCAGCCTTCCTTTGAGACACACCTTGATTGTTTTGGAGCTCAATCGAATTCATACGGCACATCAAGGCCACCATGCGTGCCTTGGTGGCCGTAGTGGTAGCGACAGCAAATGCGGCACCCGATCTAGTCAAGTTTGCTTTTGCAATCCTTGCTCTTATGCTATAAGATGTTGGTGGTTCCCTGACACTCTCCCACTACATGGTTTTCTCAGAGAGGTCTTCTAGGAAAGCCCATGCCTCCATTTCGTCCTTTCCTAAGAACTCTCCTTGAAACATGGACTCAAGTAGCGTTTGGGACGGAATGTCAAGACCCTCATAAACAATCTGACAGAGGTGCCACAACTCGATGCCATGGTGAGGGCATGAGGATAGTAGCTCCTTGAACCTCTCTAAGTATGCATGGAATGATTCGGTCTCATGCTGATAAAATGAATTGATTTCGTTCCTCAGTTTTTGAGTCCGATGATTTCGAAAGTACTTCTTGAGGAATGCAGATTGAAACTCATCCCAAGTCCTAAAGGCATTCACCTGGTTGCTGTACAACAACTTCTTGGCATCATCCTTCAATGCAAAGGGGACAAGCCTAAGATGGATGAAGTCTATGCTAAGTTGCTGCAGCTTGAACATACATAGACCTCCTCAAATTCCTTGATAAAGATATAAAGGTCACCCTTCCCAGTGAAGTGAGGGAGCATGGATAGAAACTCAGGCCTAACCTCAAAGTGGTTCCTATTCGCTTCTGGCAATACGATGCACGAACGTAGAGCAGTATGACTCGGGTAGCATCGATCACGTAGAGAAACAGGAACAAGAATAGGTGGAATGGGTAAGACAGGTGGGACAGGTGGGTCCAGCAACTGCTCCTCGTCGCGGTACTGAGCAGCAATGGAACCCAGACCGTGTGTGACATGCGAAGATGAAGGCATCGAGAATTCGACTACCGAGGCAGGATTGACGATACACCTCGTCAAACGGCCACTCTCGTCACGTCCCACACAAGCATGCACAGAGGTGCACACACACGAACCAAAACTTTTATTTATTTATTTTTATAACAAAGAAGCAGAATGTGCGTAGAGGAGAAGACGGGAGGACACAGAAGAGAGAATGACTCAGGAGTGAAGGGAAGAACTCCTTATGCTATGGCAGATAGGTACCGGTAGACGCACACAAGCAAACAAGGCTCAAACAATCCTATGGTCGCTATAGGTCCTTACAGCTAGACGACGCCTAACTGCGAGGTCAGGCGGCTTCAACGCGCCTTACCTCCCTATGACAAGATCCGGAGATCTCGTCTCTCCTACTATAGACAGAGTGGGCGACGTCGATCTGGCCATGACGGTTGCGACCGGATCACTCTCTTAATGCGCCTGAGATCCTTAGGGCCAATGTGTAATTGATTTTAAAATTAGGCTCTTGAGTAGTGTGGTTTTTGGGGCGAAGGAGAGGGTGATGAAATACCCCACCTTATCTTATTTTTGATAGCCCCTCCTTAGTAGCATTTTGGAGTCTTAATCTAGCAATGAACTCTCCAAACAAACGCTCAACTCACACTTGTGGCAATGTAATTCCTACTAACTAATGCATGTTCATACGAAATGCATGAATGAGAGTAGGAAATGCGGACCTTGCGCCAGCGCACAAAAATTGAAAGTACAACTAAAATAAAAGACATGAAGGAGAGTAAGAAATGCGTGCCTAAGTCAAATACATGATGCATGACCTAAGCAAGCAAGAATGCCTAATCTTTTGCTTTTGGTCTTAGGGTCCAAGTTGCTATGGGTTCTGGGGGCAAACTAAAGGTCAGAAAATGCCACATTGAGCCCCAGAATTCTATATCAGATACATAAACAAGCCAAAGAAAGTAGATGGGAAAAAGATATTACCAGACCGCTGATTGGCGGTCCAAAGATCTCTGTTCGTCTCCCAACTTCTCCAGTTGTCGTCCCTTGAGCGTTAGAGTTTCCTGAAACAAAGAAAACTACAAAAAAAAATTAAATCCACCCGAATCGTCCAAACCAGACTCTGGACAGGCACCTTCCCGGCAATGGTGCCAAAACTTGTTTAAACATTTTATTAATTCCGACAAGTGCACGACCGCGATGAAGTGGTGGCAAGTACGGGTCTATCCGCAGGGAGGTGAGTGGTCTCTGGTTTGTCAGAAATCAAGTGGCAAATAAAGGGAGAAAAGATGTGATTATGCTAAATCTAAATACACTAAACTAGTAAGTAAGAAATACGAAAAAAAACAACGAAAGATTGAAAATCAACGAAAGGGTGGAGTGTGTTCACTTACCATATCCCTCACTCTTTCTCCCTCTGTCCTTCTCTTTGTCTCTCTCCTTTTCCTTCATTCACAGTCTCCTTCTCTCTCCTCTCTCCACATCTCGCTCAAATTTACTCTCTCACCTTCCCCATTTCACTCCCCCTCCTTATCGCTCTCCTTCTCCTTCTCTCTCCATCTCTATTGTTCTCTCTACTTATCCATCTCTCCCCCTCTCCTAGCCATTCTCACTCTCTCCCCTCTGTCCACCTCTCCTCTCTCTCCTTCTCCTTCTAGCTCTCTCTCTCCTTCTCTCCCTCTCTCCTTCTTTCCCCACTTCCTTCTCTATCGTCCAACACTCTCCTTCTCGCTCTCCCCTCCTTGTTTTTCACTCCCTTGTCGCCCCGCGCTCTCTCCTTCTCACTCCTCTCTCAGATTCTCTCTTCCCTTCTATCTTCTATCTTCACTATCCTTGTACTTCACTCTTTGTCTTCAATCTCCTTCCCTCTCTCTCCTTCTCCTTTACTTCAATACCTCTCCTTCTCTTTCCCCTTTTCCTTCTCCTTCTCTCTCTTCTTCCTGTCTCTTTTCCCCTTGCTTGGCTTCTCCTCTTGCTTCTCTCCCCTTCTCCTTCTCTTTGTCTCCTTGTCCCACCTTCTTCCCCCTTCCCTCCTCCATCTGCCTCTACTTCTCTCTCAATGTCCACCTCTCTCCCATCCTCTCTCACTCTATCGTACTCTCTCGCTCTCCTTCTTCTCTCTCTTTCCTTCTCTCTCCTCCTTCTCTATCTCCCCACTCCTTGTCTCATTCTCGCTCTCCTCCCCTCTCACTCCCATTGTCCTTCTCTCTCACTTCTTATCTACTCTCCCCTTCTCCTTCTCTCTATGTGCCCTTATTCTTCTCTCTCTTGTTCTCCTTCTCTCTATTGTTCTCCTTCTCATCTCCTTCTCATCTCCTTCTTCTCCTTCTTCTCCCTCCTCCTCTTCCTCCTCTCCCTCCTTCTCTTTCTCTCATCTCTGTCCTTCTGCTTTGCTTGTCCTTATCCCTCCTCCTCCCTTTTCTTTTCCTCTTCGTCACCTTCACTCTCTCTCACTCCTCTCGTTCTCCTTCTCTCTTTCTCCCTCCCCATTCTCCTTCTCTCTATTTCTCTATCTCCCTAACTTTTATTTCTACTTCTTCTTCTCCCTCTTTCCTTCTCTGCTTCCCTTTCAGTCTCCTCTTCCTTCTCTCTCTCCTTCTCCATGTCTTTCTCCGTGTAGCTTACTTACCGACTCCCTCACTCTTTCTCCCTCTATCCTTATCTTTGGCTCTCTACTTTTCCTTCATTCACAGTCTCCTTGTCTCTCCTCTCTCCACTTCTCGCTCTAATTTACTCTCTCCCCTTCTCCGTTTCACTCCCCCTCCTTATCGCTCTCCTTCTCGATCCCTCTCCTTCACTATTGTTCTCTCTACTTCTCCATCTCTCCTCCGCTCCTTGCCCTTCTCACTCTATCCCCCTCTGTCCACTTCTCTTCTCTCTCCTTCTCCTTCTAGCTCTCTCTCTCTCCGTCTCTCCCTCTCTCCTTCTTTCCCCATTTCCTTCTCTCTCGTCCTACACTCTCTTTCTCGCTCTCCCCTCCTCCTGGTTATTCACTCTTTTGTCGCACCACGCTCTCTCCATCTCACTCCTCTGTCGGATTCTCTCTTCCCTTCTATCTTCTATCTTCTCTCTCCTTATCCTTCACTCTTTGTCTTCAATCTCCTTCCCTCTCTCTCCTTCTCCTCTACTTCAATACCTCTCCTTCTCTTTCCATTTTTCCTTCTCCTTCTCTCTTCTTCCTGTCTCTCTCTCCCTTGCTTGCCTTCTCCTCTTGCTTCTCACCCCTTCTCCTTCTCTTTGCCTCCTTGTCCCACATTCTTCCCCCTTCCCTCCTCCATCTGCCTCTACTTCTCTCTCATTGTCCATCTCTATCCCCTCCTCTCTCACTCTATCGTACACTATCGCTCTCCTCCTCCTCCTCCTCCTCTATCTCTCCACTACTTTTCTCCTTCTTGTTCTCGTCCCCTCTCACTCCCATTGTCCTTCTCTGTCTCTTCTTATCAACTCTCCCCTTCTCCTTCTCTCTGTGCCCTTATTCTTCTCTCCGTCGTTCTCCTTCTCTCTCCTTGCCCTCTATCTTGTTCTCCTTCTCGTCTCCTTCTTCTCCTCCTCTCTCCTTCTTCTCCCTCCTCTTCCTGCTCTCCCTCTTTCTCTCATCTCACTCCTTCTGCTTCGCTTGTCCTTCCCTCTCCTCCTCCCTTTTCTTTTCCTCTCCATCACGTTCACTCTCTCTCACTCCTCTTGTTCTCCTTCTCTATTTCACCCTCCCCTTCTCCTCTCTGTATTTCTCTCTCTCCGTACCTTTTATCACTACTTATCCTTATCCTTCTCCTTCCCTCTTTCCTTCTCTCCTTCCTTTCCAGTCTCCTCTTCCTTCTTTCTCTCCTTGTCCATGTCTTTCTCCGTCTAGCAAACTTACGGAGCCCCCCACTCTTTCTCCCTCTCTCCTTTTCCTTCATTCACAGTCTCATTCTCTCTCGTCTTTCCACATCTCAGTCTAATTCACTATCTACCCTACTCCGTTTCAGTCCCCCTCCTTATCGCTCTCCTTCTCACTCCTCTCACGGATTCTCCCTTCCCTTTTAACTTCTATCTTCCTTCTCCTTATTCTTCACTCTTCGTCTTCAATCTCCTTTCCTCTCTCTCCTCCTCTACTTCAATACCTCTCCTTCTCTTTACCCTTTTCCTTCTCCTTCTCTCTTCTTCCTATCGCTATATCCCTCACTTGCCTTCTCCTCCTGCTTCTCTCCCTCTCTCTCCTTCTTCTTCCCATCTCTGCTCCGCTCCTCTTCATCTCTCCGTCTCCTTCTCCCTCCTTCTTCCTCCTTTCCTCCTCTATCTCCCTCTACTTCTCTCTCCTTGTCCATCTCTCTCCCCTCCTCTCTAACTCTCATACTCTCTTGCTCTCCTCCTTCTTCTCTCTCTTTCCTTCTCTCTCCTCCTCCTCCTCTATCTCTTCTCTCCTCGTCTCCTCTGGCTCACCTCCCCTCTCACTCCCATTGTCCTTCTTGCTCTCATTATATACTCTCCCCCTTCTCCTTCTCTTTGTGTGCCTTTATTCTTCTCTACAGCATTGTCCTTCTCTCTCCTTGTCCTCTCTCTTGTTCTCCTTCACATCTTCTCCTTCTGTCTGTCTCCTCTACTTCAATACCTCCCCTTCTCTTTCCCTTTTTCCTTCTCCTTAGCTCTCATCTTCTTGCCTCTCTCTCTACCTCTCCCTCCTTCTCCTTCCCATATCAGCTCTTCTCCCTCTCTTCGTCACCTTCCCATCTCCGGTCTTCTCCCTTTCTCTGTCTCCTTCTCTCTCCTACTTCCTCCTTCCCTCCTCCATCTCCTTGTCGATCTCTCTCCCCTCATCTCTCACTCTGTCGTACTCTCTCGCTCTCCTTCTTCTTCTCTCTCTTTCCTTCTCTCTGCTCCTCCTCCTCCTATATCTCTCCTCTCCTCGTGTCTTTCTCGCTCTCCTCCCCTCTCAATCCCATTGTCCTTCTCTATCTCTCCTTATCTACTCTCCCCTTCTCCTTCTCTCTGTGTGCCTTTATTCTTCTCTTCGTTGTTCTCCTTCTCTCTCCTTGTCCTCTCTCTTGTTCTCCTTCTTCTCCTCCTATCTCCTTCTTCTTGCTCCTCTTCCTCCTGTCTCTCCTACTGCTTTGCTTGTCCTTCACTCTCCTCCTCCCTTTTCTTTTCTTCTCGGTCACCTTCACTCCCTCCTCTCATTCTCCCTCTCTCTTTCTCTCTCTCTTTACATTTTATCTCTACTTCTCCTTCTCCCTCCCTCTTTCCTTCTCTCCTTCCCTTCCAGTCTCCTCTTTCTCCCTCTCTCTCCTTTTCCTTCATTCACAGACTCCTTCTCTCCTCTCTCTACTTCTCGCTCTAATTCACTCTCTCCACTTCTTTGTTTCACTCCCTGCTTATCGCTCTCCTTCTCCCTCTCTCTCCTTCTCTGTTGTTCTCTCTACTTCTCCATCTCTCGTCCCTCGCCTTGCCCATCTCACTCTCTCCCCCTTTGGCCACCTCTCCGCTCGCCGCTTTTTTTTGCATCTCCTCTCTCCCTCTCCTTCTAGCTATCTCTCTCCATCTCTCCTTTCTTCCCCATTTCGTTCTCTCTCGTCCTACACTCTCCTTCTCTCTCTCCCCTCCTTCTCCTTGATTTTTACTCTCTTGTTATCCCGTGCTCTCTCCTTCTCACTCCTCTCTCTGATTCTCTCTTCCCTTCTTTCTTCTATGTTCTCTCTCCTTATCCTGCACTCTTTGTCTTCAATCTCCTTCCCCCTCTCTCCTTCTCCTCTTGTTCAATACCTATCCTTCTCTTTACCATTTTCCTTCTCCTTCTCTATCTTCTTCATGTCTCTCTCTCTCCCTCTCTCTTCATCTCCTTCTCTCTCTTTCTTCCCCCTTGCCTCCTCCATCTCCCTCTACGTCTCTCTCCATGTCCTTCTCTCTCCCCTCCACTCTCACTCTATCGTACTCTCTCGCTCTACTCCTTCTCTCTATTTCCTTCTCTCTCCTCCTACTCTATCTCTCCTCTCCTCGTCTCGTTCTCTCTCTCCTCCCCTCTCACTCCCATTGGTCTTCTCTCGCTCTCCTCTCTCCTTATCTACTCTCCCATTCTCCTTCTCTCTGTCACCTTATTATTTGCTTCGTCGTTCTCCTTCTCTCTCCTTGTCCTCTCTCTCTTTTCTCCTTCTCATGTCCATCTTCTCCCTCCTCCTCTTCCTCCCCTCTCTCCTTATCTTTCTCTCATCTCTCTCTTTCTACTCGGCTTGTTCTTCTTTCTCCTCCTCCCTTTTCTTTTCATGTATGTTACCTTTACTCTTTCTCTCTCAGTCCTCTCATTCTCCTTCTCTCTTTCTCTCTCCCCCTTCCCCTTCTCTCTATTTCTCTCTCTCCTTACCTTTTATCTCTACTTCTCCATCTCTCTCCCTCTTTCCTTCTCTCCTTCCCTTCCAGTCTCCTCTTCCTTCTCTCTCTCCTTCTCCTTGTCTTTCTCCGTGTAGCTCACTTACCGACTCCCTCACTCCTTCTCCCTCTCTCCTTTTCTTTCTCTCTCTCCTTTTTCCATCATTTACGGTCTCCTTCTCTCTCCTCTATCCGCTGCTCACTCTAATTCACTCTCTCACCTTCTCCATTTCACTCCCTCCTTATTGCTCTCCTTCTCCTTCATGTCTCTGCTCTTCTCCCTTTCTCCATCTCCTTCTCTCTCCTTCTTCCTCCTTCCTACTCCATCTCCTTGTTTAATTCTCTTTTCCCTCCACTTGCACTCTATCGTACTATCTCGCCCTCCTCCTTCTTCTCTCTCTTTCGTTCTCTATCCTCCTCCTCCTCCTCTATCTCTCCTCTCCTCGTCTCCTTCTCGCTCTTGTCCCCTCCAACTCACATTGTCCTTCTCTCTCCTTGTTCTCTCTCTTGTTCTCCTTCTCATCTCCTCCTCTCTCCTTCTCCTACATCCTCTCTCTCCTTGTCTTTCTCTTATCTATCTTCTTCTGCTTCGCTTGTCCTTCTCTCTCCTCCTCCCTTTTCTTTTCCTCTCTGCCACCTTCACTCTCTTTAACCGCAAGTGCACGGCCGCGTTGGAGCGGTGGCAAATACGGGTCGTCCACTGGGAGGTGTGTTGACACTAGGTTTGTTCGAAGGCGAGAGGTAAAAGAAGGAGAGAAAGGATGTATTGATTACACTAAACTACACTAAGATGCAAATGGAAATGGAAGAAAAGCAAGAAAAACTAAACCCCAAAGGGGGTAGAGAAATAATGTGAACATAAAGAAGTGTATGTGTGTGTGTTCATTAGGCTCTTCACAACATGTAGTGCATGAAATCATAAAACTACATCCAACTTTGCCTCCACATGAATTAAGATAAGACTACATCATTAAAACATACAAGACAATAATTGGAATGAAGCTACATGAACCCAAGTATAAAGACTATACCCTACTATGCCTCCACATGAATTAAGATTTTACTACATCATTAAAACATACAAGACATTAGCTAAGGTAAAGGCCACAAGAGCACATACACTACAAATTGTGTTTCCAATATTAACTTCATCCATATCCTAACCTTATCATTCCCCATAAAATAGGTCCACTAATCAAAGCATAAGCTAAGCTTCATTCAAGAGCATTAGCATATCAAAGATAAGAGTGAAAACCCATTAGATGGTTATGGAAATCATATAAAGCTCAAGGGATAAAGATAACACACACTTAATACACTACATGATTATATCACATATTTCTCCACCCCCCAAATGGGGATGGAACTACTCACTACTCATTACACTAACTATATTAGAAAAAGAAAGTATAATACTGAAATGAAAGTTAACTAAGAAGGCAAGAAGCATTAAAGAAACATAAAAGGAAAGGAAAGACTAAACAAACATGCACAAATTAAAAGACAAGATTAAAAGAAACTAGAAGAATTATTTTATTAACAAATGACTCACATTGAAGGTAGCATTCATCTCCACCTTGAGTTATTGTTTCAAGGCTCACTCCTTAGTAGAGAGAATGCCACCAAGCAATGGGTAATTACAATGGAAGGTGAAGGGTTCTATTTATAAGCATGGAAAAAGCTAATCGGGGACAATCCCCCGATGTGGGACTAAACCAATACCAAAAATAGCCTAAACGAACATTAATACAAGTCCAGGAGAAATTTCGACGGATCCTGAGCAATATGGACCGCCAATTAGCGGTCCAAAATCTTAGGATCGTGTTGGAATTTGTTGTGGGCTTTTCTTTCTGGTATTGTTGGTCTTTGATGCGGTTACTTGACTTGTTGGATCTCCGACCCGAGTCGAATTGGTATAATACTCCCCATGATGGTGTGGAGTATTCTGTTTTGCTCTTAGGTCCTTCGGTCTTACGATCAGGTCCTTCTCCCTTGCATCTTAGTCCCCAGGTCTCACAATTAAGTCCTTTTCCTGCTTTTGGATCCTTTCATGGCTCTTCGCTTCAAACCTCTTTATTCCTGAAAACTAAACATAAAACTCGTCACGTAGCATTGCTTAGGTGTAATATAATGGATATAAGATACAAATATGAGCATGAAATAACGTCAATCAACATGTAAAAAGATGGTGAAGAATGCATTCTATAGGCACAAATGTATGTAGTGTTTTCATGCATAGGAAGTGTCTAAAGGTTATTGCAAAACCTATTAATCCATTCACTGACCTAGTTGATTAACATTCATGTACACAAGCGGGTTATTTCAGAACCTAAACAAGCATGGGAGGTGTCTAAGATTTGTGGCAAAACCCATCAAGTGTAGTATTCTAGTCTAACAAGCAAGCATACATTCACATTTATCAACACAATCCAAATATAAAGCATTCATATCCATTCTTTAATGCATGTATGAACATCATCTCCACCCCCAAAGGGGGATGGATCTACTCACTACACATTACTCTAACAATTAAACTAAAGAGGAAAAGAAACATTTTAACTACTTTAGCCTAGAATCAAACAAATAAAACTAAGCTAAGCATGCATAAAGAAACAACATAAGAACAAAGTAATGGAAAATTTATTTTATTAGACACATTGAAGGTAGCATTCTTCTCCACCTTGAGATTTTGCTCCAAGGCTTACTCCAAGTAGAGAGAATGCCACCAAGCAATGGGTAATTACAATAGAAGGTGAAGAGTTCTATTTATAGCCATAGAAAAAGGTAATCCGGGACAATCCCCTGGTATGGGACTAAAAAAATACCATAAATAGACTAAATACACACTAATACACGCTCCACATAAAGCGTAGCGGATCCAGACCAAAAGTGACCGCCAAGTGGCGATCTACATTGTTCGGATCGCTTTGGATTTTCTTGTGGGCTTTTTCTGGAAGGCTTTGTTTGTCTTTGATGCATCTACTTCGCTTGTTGGAGCTCCGACCCGAATAGAATTGCCAACATACTCCCCATGATGGTGTGAAGTATTGTTGTTTGCTCATTCGTCCTTCGATCTTACGTTCAGGTCCTTCGATCTTGCATCGTAGTCCTTGAGTCTCTCAACTCAGTCCTTTTTCATGTTGTTTGGTCCTTTTATGCATGTTCTATTCAAACCTATTTATTTTTTGAAATTCAAACATAAAACTCGTCACGTAGCATTGTTTTGTTGAAATATAATGGATATAAGATACAAATGTAAGCGTGAAATGATGTTAATGAAATACGCCCACACCTAACTTTTGCTAGTCCCGAGCAAAACAAAGGAAGAGAAAAGCATACGAAAAACAAGAAATCCTAACTCACTTTCGTAGGAATCACGATTGCACATAACACGTGCAACAAGCCGTCAAACCTCCTTGTCGCCAAGGAGGAGTGTTGTCTCTCGAGGGTTTTCAGCGGATACACCCACAAAATCCGAACAAAGACGCATTATTCAACCTGGCTACACGACTCGTTTGACTTATTTTGTCGATCACTGGACGCGGTAATGCTACGGGCCGACTCTATATATGTAATCAGTCCACATACGTAGCCCAATGAATCATTCGTGAAAGTTAAATAAGGACTTAAGTGAAAGACATGGACAACCTCAACATCCTTAAGTGATACAAAGTGTAAAGTCCATTAAGGTTCTTATTTGCATTACCATTTTTTTTCTTTTTGTTTTTTTTCTTATTTTTTTCTTCTTTTCTTTTTATTACTTGGAGTTTCATTCTCCCAGGGTCAGGGTTTGTGCATCAATGCCTCTAAGGACTTACACTATCACGTACACCTTTCCCCAAATCTCCACATAGGGTGATTGACATCATTTCATGCTCATATTTGTATCTTATATCCATTATCTTTCACCTAAACAATGCTATGTCACGAGTTTTATGTTTAGTTTTCAGGAATAAATAGGTTTGAAGAGATGAAACATAAAAGGACCCAAAAGCTGGGAAAAAGGACTGAATTGTGAGATCTGGGGACTGAGATGCAAGGAAGAAGAACCTGAATGTAAGACCAAAGGACCAAAGTGCAAAATAGAGAACTCCACACCATCATGGGGAGTATTTTGGCAATTCTACTCGGGTCGGAGATCCAACAACTCAAGTAACTGCATCAAAGACAACAAATACCAACATGGAAAGCCCAGAAGAAAGCCCAGGACGATCTGGAGTTTATAGACCGCTAATTAGCGGTCTTGGACCGCTAATTGGCGGTCCAAGTTTCTCCAAATTCTCTTAGCTTGTTATGGCCTGTGTATTAGAGCATGCTTAGTCCATTTATGGTATCTGTTTAGTCCCACATCGGGGGATTGTCCCGAATTGCCTTTTTCTATGGCTATAAATAGAACTCTTCACCTCCTTTTGTAATGACTCCATGCTTGTGGCCATTCTCCCTAATTGAAGTGGAAGCCTTGAAGCAAGAAACTCAATAGGGAGATGCTACTGGTATTGTGAGTCTTCAATTAATAAAATTTGCTTTGTTTTGTGCTTCCTTTATTGTTTATGCATGTTTTAGTTTAATCGTCTTTTCATTAATTTTTAGTAGCTTAGTTAATATGTTTTCTTTACTTAGCTTAATAACTAGTGTAATGTTTAGTGAGTAAAACCACTCCCCTTTTGGGGGTGGAGATGATTATCATATATGCAATTAAGGAAGGATGAATGTTTATTATGAAATGTGTTGATTAATATGAATGCATGCTTGCTTGTTAGAATAGAACACTTCACTAGATGGGTTTTGCCATGATAAGTAGACACCTCCCATGCTTGTTTAGTCTCTTAAATAACCAGCTTGTATGTATGAATGTTAATCAAAATAGGTTAGTGATTTAATTGATGGGTTTTGCCATGATAAGTAGACACCTCCCATACATGCAAACACTACCTACACTTGTGCCTATAGGAAGATCTTCTTGCCTCCTTATTGTGTATGTGTAGTCACTCCACCCCTTAAGGGGTCTCTCTCTTATTGATTCCTGCATAGTATCAAGTTTCTCTAGCTTAGTTGTTAGTTCATTGTGTGTTCCTTTCGTTCGCTTTTCATACTTCTTAGCATAGTTTAGTGTAGAGTAGCTTAATCAATCTTTCTCCCCCAATCTTTGCCACTTGATTTCTGATAAACAAGAGCGAGCTCACCTCCCAGAGGACGACCCGTACTTGCCACCGCTTCATCGCGGCCGTGCACTTGCGGTAGAAATATAAAACGTTCAACAAGTTTTTGGCGCCGTTGCCGGGGAGGTGCCAGTCCAGACTCTTGTTTGGACGATTCGAGTAGATTTAATTTTTGTCTTGTAGTTTTCTTTCTTGCAGGTGACTCACATTGAGAAGTGGAAGCAGCTGGTCAAGTTTGGAGGTGATCTGAGAGAAGAAGACCGCCAATCAGCGGTCTTCAACCGCCAACTGGCGGTCTGATAGCTTCATTTCGCCTCTAAATTTTTGTGGAGTATTTCTATATCTGCTATAGTGATCTGGGACTCGATTTAGCATGTCTTGACCTATAGTTTGTTCCCAGATCAAGAATCAAACCTCCTTTAAGCAACTTGGACCTTAAAACTCAAAGCAAAAGATTAGGCATTATTCTTGTTTAAGTCATGCATCATGTATGTGACTTAGGCATTTAGATTGTCTTTTATCTTAGCTTTATTTTCTGTTGCTGAGAGCTGGCGTGAGGTACGCACCTTCTACTCTCATTCATGCATTTCGTATGAACATGCATTAGTTAGTAGGAAGTGCATTGCAACAAGTGTGAGTTGAGCGTTGTTTGGAGAGTTGATTGCTAGATTTAGGACTCCAAAACGCTACTAAGGAGGGGCTGTCCCATAAAAGATAAGGTGGGGGATTTCATCACCCTTTCCTTTGCCCCAAAAACCACACTAATCAAGAGCCTAATTTTAAAATCAAGTAGACATTGGCCCTAAGGATCTTGGACGCATTAGGAGAGTGATCCGGTCCCGACCGTCATGACCTGATCGGCGTTGCCCACTTTGTCGATAGTAGGAGAGACGAGATCCCCGGATCTTGGCTCACTTGCTGGGCTTTGTGGTCCTCGTTGTAGGGAGGTGAGGCGTGTTGAGGCCGTGTGACCTCGCAGTTAGGCGTCGTCTAGCTGTAAGGACCTATAGCGACCTAAGGATTGTTTGAGCCTTGTTTGCTTGTGTGCTTCTACCTGTACCCATCCGCCATAGCTTAAGGACTTCTTCCCTTCTCTCCTGAGTCATTCTTTCTCTCTTGTGTTCCCTCGTCTTCTCTTCTACGTACATTCTTCATTTGAAAAAAGAAAAAAAAAAAAAAAAGAGAAAGTTGTGGTTTGTGTGTGCACCTTTGTGCATGCTTTCGTGGAAACGAGACGAGAGTGGTCGTTTGACGAGGAGCGTTGTCAATCCGGCTTCGGTCATCGATTTCTCGACACCTCCCTCCTCTCGTGTCGCACGTAGTTCGGGTCCAATGGCTGCTAATTTCCGTGAAGAGGAGCAGTTGCTGGACCCACCTGTTCCACCTGTGCTTCCAGTTGTCGTTCCCATACCTCTTCGTGATCGATGCTACCCGAGCCGTACAGCTCTGCCCTCATGCATCGTATTGCCAGAGGCAAATGGGAACCATTTTGAGGTCAAGCCTCAGTTTATCTCCATGCTCCCTCATTTCACTGGGAAAGGTGACCCCTATATCTTTCTTAGGGAATTTGAGGAGGTCTGTGCTATGTTCAAACTGCAACAACTTAGCACAGACTCCATTCATCTTAGGCTTGTCCCCTTTGCGCTTAAGGATGACGCCAAGAAGTGGTTGTACAGCAACCAGGCGAATGCCTTCAGGACTTGGGATGAGTTTCAGTCTGCATTCCTCAAAAAGTATTTTCCAAATCATCGGACTCAAAAATTGAGGAACGAAATCAATTCGTTCTATCAACATGAGACCGAATCATTTCATGCATACTTAGAGAGGTTCAAGGAGGTACTATCCTCATGCCCTCACCATGGCATTGAGTTGTGGCGCCTGTGTCAGATTATCTACGAGGGTCTTCACATTCCATCTAGAACGCTCCTTGAGTCCATGTGTCAAGGAGAGTTCTTGGGAAAGGATGAAAGGGAGGCATGGGCTTTCCTAGAAGACCTCGCCGAGAAAACAATGCAATGGGAGAGTGTGAGAGAACCACCTGCATCATCTAGTATAGGAGCGAGGATCGCGAATGCAAACTCGACTAGATCGGGTTCCGCATTTGCTGTCGATTCCACTACGGCCACCGAGGCACGCATGGCGGCCTTAATGCGCCGTATGGATTCGATTGAGCTCCAAAACCAACACGATGTATCTCATGTGTCTGCATCTGGTTCAGTTCCATGTCATTTATGTGGTAGGATAGGTCATATAGGGGGTGAGTGTGCATCCATTCCTGCTGAGATGGAACATGTAAATGCCATCTATGATAGATCCAGGAATGACCCATATTCATCATCATATAACCCTGGATGGAGGAACCACCCTAATTTTTCATGGAACCATAACAATGCCCCAGGTGGTCCTTCAAACTTTTCTCGACCACCTAACCGACCACACTACCCTCCCATGCATTCACAGTCTCATCAGCCACCCCAAAGTCAGAATACCAACCAACCAGGTTTCCCAAATTCTAACAACTTGGAAACCCGGTTTAATTCGCTTGAGAACTTAACTCGTGGACTTGAGAACTCTGTAAAAAACTTTATGTCATCCACGAGTCAAGTTCTCACTTCGAATCAGCAGACCATCAAATCTCTTGAGCTTCAGATGGGTCAGTTGGCTCAGTCTGTACATGAGAGAGAGAGAGAGGGAGCCTGCCTAGCCAACCTGTGGCTAACCCCCGTGCTCAACATCACTCGAACATGCAAAATGCAAGTTCAAGACCACAGGGGGGGCAAGTGAACTACGTGGAAGAACCTGTGAACCATGTTAATGCCATTGTGACCCTGAGAAATGGGAAGCAGGTCAACAACCACGTATCACTGCCAGAAAATCCATCTGTGCCACCCCGTTGTGGGAATGATGGTGAGGAAGAGGCCGAGGGTGAGAGTAATACACCAAAGCCTCCTTCTCCGGCTCCGCCCAAGACATACCTACCAAGAGCTCCTTATCCTAGTAGGTTGTCTAAGAAACAGAGTGACAGTGTGGATAAGATGATGGAGATATTTAAGAAAGTGAATGTCAACATTCCTTTGTTAGACATGATTCAACAAATACCTCCATATGCAAAATTCCTGAAGGATCTCTGTACAACTAAGAGGAAAACCAATGTCCCTAGCAAAGCCTTTTTGGCGGCTAATGTGAGTTCGATCATCTCGAACCCAACATACATAAAATTGAAGGACCCGGGCAGTCCAACAATTTCATGTATCATTGGGGACTCTCGCATTAACAATGTTTTGCTAGATCTAGGGTCGGCGGTTAACCTCTTACCTGCTTCTGTGTATCAACGATTAAGCCTAGGCACTCTCAAGCCTACGAAAACAACTTTGCAGTTGGCTGATCGTTCGATCAAAGTCCCGTTGGGGGTCATTGAAGATGTCTTAATCAAGGTCGGTGACTTCATATTTCCTGTTGATTTCGTCGTCCTTGAGACCGAACCAATTAAGACTACCCACTCTCAGATTCCATTGATTTTGGGTAGACCTTTTTTGGCGACGTCAAATGCCTTGATCAATTGTCGTACTGGACTCATGAAATTGTCGTTCGGGAACTTGACCGCGACATTCCATGTGTTCAATATGGCTAGGCAGCCGGCATCTTCCGAGGACCCCATGGAAGTCAATCTTATCCGGGACTTGGAAGAAGAATTGGAAGAAGAGTACCCCCTGATTCATGAGAATTTAAATGATTACTTCATGGATGAGTCTGATCATGAAGAGGACGGGGGTGAGTTGAGCAATGATGTGCATGCTGTTCAGTACATGCGAGCTCCTCCTATCTTACATCTCGAGCTAGATATCACGCCTCGCCTGGAGGAGCCACCCACACCTGAGCTCAAAGAACTCCCCAAGGAATTGAAACACGTTTTTCTTGGTCCCGATAGGTCATTTCCGGTGATTATTTCATCGACGTTGACTGGTGATCAGGAAGAACGGTTGATTCAAGTCCTAAAGGAGCACAAATCAGCCATTGGGTGGTCCTTGAGGGACATCAAAGGGATAAGTCCCGACGTCGTGCAGCACCACATCTTTATGGAGGATGAGGCACGACCACGTCGCGACCCACAGAGGCGTTTAAATCCAGCCATGACAGAAGTAGTTAAGAAAGAGATCATCAAGTGTTTAGATCATGGCATCATTTTTCCCATTTCGGACAGTACTTGGGTAAGTCCTGTCCAGGTTGTGCCCAAGAAGTCGGGTATCACCGTTGTCCAGAATGACAACAATGAGCTTGTACCCACACGACTTCAAACTGGGTGGCGAGTGTGTATTGACTATAGGAAGTTGAACGCAGTCACGCGTAAGGACCACTTCCCTCTACCTTTCATCGACCAGATGTTGGAGAGACTCGCCGGGCACGCCTATTACTGTTTCCTTGATGGTTATTCGGGGTACAATCAAATCCCAGTCGCCCCCGAAGACCAGGAGAAAACCACGTTCACTTGTCCTTTTGGGACGTTTGCTTATAGATGCATGCCTTTTGGACTATGCAATGCACCTGCAACATTCCAACGTTGCATGTTAAGTATCTTTTCCGATATGGTCGAGAACTTCCTTGAGATCTTCATGGATGATTTCTCGGTTCATGGCACCTCCTTTGATGAGTGCCTGCACCACCTGAGCCTTGTTCTCAAAAGGTGTTCGGAAACGAACTTAGCCCTTAATTGGGAAAAGTGTCATTTCATGGTCACAAAAGGCATCGTGTTGGGTCACGTGGTATCTCGTGATGGTATCGAGGTGGATAGGGCAAAGATTGAGCTTATTTCTAAGCTTCCGCCACCCACCTCGGTCAAAGAAATCCGTTCTTTCCTTGGACACGCCGGTTTTTACCGGCGATTCATTAAGGATTTCAGCAAGATAGCTCGTCCTTTGACGAGCTTGCTTGCTAAAGGAACCTCCTTTGAGTTCACACCCGAGTGCCTGACTGCCTTTGAGTTTCTGAAGCGTGAGTTGACCTCCGCTCCTATTATTAAGGCACCGGTGTGGACTCTACTGTTCGAGCTGATGTGTGATGCTTCTGATTACGCGATAGGAGCGGTTTTGGGTCAGAAAGTCGACAAATTGCCTCATGTGATCTATTATGCAAGTCGTACTCTCAATGACGCCCAGCTGAACTACTCCGTTACTGAGAAAGAGTTCCTCGCAATCATATTTGCGTTGGAAAAATTTCGCCAGTACCTCATAGGGTCGCGTGTCATCATATACACTGATCACTCAGCTCTTCGCTACCTTTTGTCAAAAAGGATGCGAAACCCCGTCTCTTGCGTTGGATCTTGTTGTTACAAGAATTCGACCTTGAAATACGGGACAAGAAGGGATGCGAGAATGTCGTGGCTGATCACCTATCTCGCATCCCCATTGATCTTTCACCGGATCCACCGGTGAACGAGTTCTTCCCTGATGAGAACCTTATGGCAATAGCCTCACCCCCTTGGTTCGCTGACATTGTGAACTATTTAGCAACCGGGGAGGTGCCGGCTCATTGGAGACACAGTGAGACAGCAAAATTCAAGTCGTTAGTCAAGCACTTCTATTGGGATGATCCATACTTATTTAAGTATTGTGCTGATCAAATCATAAGGAGGTGCATTCCTGACGACGAGATTCAGAGTGTCTTGTCCTTTTGCCATAAGGAGGCATGTGGTGGGCACTTCGGTGCCAAGAAAACCGCTGCCAAAGTTCTCCAATGCGGTTTTTACTGGCCCACGTTGTTCCAAGACGCTTTTGCATTTTGCAAAGCATGCGATAGGTGCCAACGTGTGGGCCGCATTGGCAGACGAGATATGATGCCACTCAATCCTATCTTAGTGGTTAACATTTTTGATGTTTGGGGAATTGACTTCATGGGTCCTTTCCCCGTGTCCCATGGTCACACGTACATCCTTGTGGCGGTCGATTATGTGTCAAAGTGGGTTGAAGCAATCCCCACTCGCACTAACGATCGCAAGGTTGTGATCAAATTTCTTAAAGAACACATCTTCGCGAGGTTTGGGACACCTCGTTGTATCATAAGTGATCGGGGGACACACTTTGTGAACCGATCCCTTGAGGCAGTGCTGAGGAAATACTCCATCACGCACAAGTTGGCCACACCTTATCATCCTCAAACCTGTGGCCAGGTGGAAATTTCCAACCGTCAACTCAAGCAAATTCTTGAGAAAACGGTTAATGCTTCAAGGAAAGATTGGTCGGTCAAGCTTAATGATGCATTGTGGGCTTTCCGCACTGCATTTAAAACCGACCTTGGCATGTCCCCCTACCGGCTAGTTTATGGCAAAGCTTGCCATCTTCCGGTAGAACTTGAGCACCGGGCATTATGGGCAATCAAACATCTTAACATGAGTCTTGATGTTTCCGGTGCCAATCGCAAATTAGACCTCAACGAGTTGGAGGAGTTGAGAAATGAAGCTTATGAGAATGCCAAGATCTGCAAGTCCCGCACTAAAATTTTCCACGATCGCTTGGTGCGAATCAAAACCTTCGAGGTGGGACAAAAGGTCTTGTTGTATAATTCTCGCCTCCACTTGTTTCCGGGGAAACTTCGGAGCCGTTGGTCAGGTCCCTTCATTGTTTTAACCGTCTCCCCTCATGGGGCGGTTGAGATTCAAAATCCTAGGAATGGGGACGTGTTCAAAGTCAATGGACAACGCCTCAAACCATACTTGGAAGGGACCACGGCAGAGGTCGAGGAGGAAATCGTGCCTTTGCACGAACTCCCCACGGATGTGGTCACTTGATGTGGTCCATCCCTCCATTTGTTTGTACATATCTTTGTTTTGTGCTAAAAAAAAAAAAAAAAAAAACAACAACAAAAAAAAAAAAAAAAAAAAAAAAGAAGAAGTGAGAAATAAAAGACTCCTTCAGTGAGCATCGATTGTTGTGGGCCCCACCCCTTGTGTACTTGGGCCCAATCTCTTCACGTATTTATCTCCCTTCTTCAGCTTCTCACAGGTTTTGAGGGAATTTGGGTTAGTGTCCATCAACATGACCCTGAACGTCCCTTTGTACTTCATGTTGGTGAGATCTTTCCTTTTTCATGCATATATCCATGTAGTATCTTGTTCACATTCATTGAGGACAATGCATGAAGTAGGTGTGGGGGGGTGTTTTACGTGTGTACATAGTCGAGTCTTTTTCCTTTGGTTTTATTTTCTTTTGTTTGTACTGCTAGGGTCATGTTAGTGTGCCGCATTTAACATTGATATATCTGCTTGCCGTGATCCTTGGGTGACTTGTCTTCTTTTGCTTGCCTAGTGCTTTAAAATTTTCACATTTCTTTCAAAATCTTCATGTGTTTGCGAAAGAAAATGTTTTTTGTAGGTTTTGCGTGTGTTTAGCATGTGCAAAACCGTTGAGAGGCAAAGTAAAAAGAAAGCTCCCAAAATTGTCTTGAACTTGATGCATTAGGATTTCTAGTTTACTGGCTTTAGGTCTTATCGAGTCGTTAGGATGCACCCCGGTTTTCCCTCGGGGGCCGTGTAATCATAGGGTTTCAGTACTCAAACATTTAAATAAGTCCACCCTGAACCTAGTGAGTCAAATAATTCGTGTCTGTTAGTATAAGGAAGTTTGTCGTAGTCAAAGGCCCTTAATCTCTTTTTGTGAAACTTAAGTGTAGGGGTTTTGGTTCCCATATAGATAAATAAGTGGTGTTCTCTCTTCTCGCACGGCTCCTATCACTCGGGAAAGTAGGTCTGAGGGGACTTTGTGCCTGGTGCTTTCGAGTCATCTGACTTGGGATGCATCGACCGAACTCCCGTTACACGGGTGGTAGGGATCGCCCTATGTGGAGATTTGGGGGAAGGTGTACGTGATAGTGTAAGTCCTCATAGGCAATGATGCACGAAACCTGATCCTGAGAGAATCAAACACCAACCAATAAAATGCTCCAATGAAAAAAAAAAAAAAAAAAAAAAAAAAAAAAAAAGAGTCAAATAAGAACCAAAATGGACTTTACACATTGTATCACATTCAGAAGTTAAGGGTGCCCATGTCTTTCACTTAAGTCCTTGACTAACTTTCACGAATAACTCATTAGGCTAGGTGTGTGGACTGATTACATATATAGAGTCGACCCGTAGTATTACCGCGTCCCATGATCGACAAAATAAGTCCAACGAGTCGTGTAGCTAGATTGATTAATGCATCTTGTTCGGATTTTGTGGGTATATCTGCTGAAAACCCTCAGGAGACAACACTCCTCCTCCTTGGCGACAATGAGGTTTAACGGCTTGTTGCACGTGCTAAGTGCAACCGTGATTCCTACGAAAGTGAGTTAGGATTTCTTATTTTCTCGTGTGCTTTTTCCTTTCGTTGTTTTGCTCGGGACTAGCAAAAGTTAGGTGTGGGGGTATTTGATTGACATCATTTCATGCTCATATTTGTATCTTATATCCATTATCTTTCACCTAAACAATGCTATGTCACGAGTTTTATGTTTAGTTTTCAGGAATAAATAGGTTTGAAGAGATGAAACATAAAAGGACCCAAAAGCTGGGAAAAAGGACTGAATTGTGAGATCTGGGGACTGAGATGCAAGGAAGAAGGACCTGAATGTAAGACCAAAGGACCAAAGTGCAAAATAGAGAACTCCACACCATCATGGGGAGTATTTTGGCAATTCTACTCGGGTCGGAGATCCAACAACTCAAGTAACTGCATCAAAGACAACAAATACCAACATGGAAAGCCCAGAAGAAAGCCCAGGACGATCTGGAGTTTATAGACCGCTAATTAGCGGTCTTGGACCGCTAATTGGCGGTCCAAGTTTCTCCAAATTCTCTTAGCTTGTTATGGCCTGTGTATTAGAGCATGCTTAGTCCATTTATGGTATCTGTTTAGTCCCACATCGGGGGATTGTCCCGAATTGCCTTTTTCTATGGCTATAAATAGAACTCTTCACCTCCTTTTGTAATGACTCCATGCTTGTGGCCATTCTCCCTAATTGAAGTGGAAGCCTTGAAGCAAGAAACTCAATAGGGAGATGCTACTGGTATTGTGAGTCTTCAATTAATAAAATTTGCTTTGTTTTGTGCTTCCTTTATTGTTTATGCATGTTTTAGTTTAATCGTCTTTTCATTAATTTTTAGTAGCTTAGTTAATATGTTTTCTTTACTTAGCTTAATAACTAGTGTAATGTTTAGTGAGTAAAACCACTCCCCTTTTGGGGGTGGAGATGATTATCATATATGCAATTAAGGAAGGATGAATGTTTATTATGAAATGTGTTGATTAATATGAATGCATGCTTGCTTGTTAGAATAGAACACTTCACTAGATGGGTTTTGCCATGATAAGTAGACACCTCCCATGCTTGTTTAGTCTCTTAAATAACCAGCTTGTATGTATGAATGTTAATCAAAATAGGTTAGTGATTTAATTGATGGGTTTTGCCATGATAAGTAGACACCTCCCATACATGCAAACACTACCTACACTTGTGCCTATAGGAAGATCTTCTTGCCTCCTTATTGTGTATGTGTAGTCACTCCACCCCTTAAGGGGTCTCTCTCTTATTGATTCCTGCATAGTATCAAGTTTCTCTAGCTTAGTTGTTAGTTCATTGTGTGTTCCTTTCGTTCGCTTTTCATACTTCTTAGCATAGTTTAGTGTAGAGTAGCTTAATCAATCTTTCTCCCCCAATCTTTGCCACTTGATTTCTGATAAACAAGAGCGAGCTCACCTCCCTGAGGACGACCCGTACTTGCCACCGCTTCATCGCGGCCGTGCACTTGCGGTAGAAATATAAAACGTTCAACATAGGGCAATCCATACCACCCGTGTAACGGGAGTTCGGTCGGTGCATCCCAAGTCAGATGACTCGAAAGTACCAGGCAGAAAGTCTCCTCAGACCTACTTTCCCGAGTGATAGGAGCCGTGCGAGAAGAGAGAACACCTACTCACTTATTTCTTATCTACACATGAACCAAAACCCCTACACTTAATGTCTCACAACAAGATTTAAAGGGTCCTTGACTACAACAAACTTCCTTAAATTAACAGACACGAATTATTGACTCACTTGGTTCAGGGTGGACTTCTTTAATTGTTGGAGTACTGGAACCCTATGATTACTCACCCCCGAGGGAAAACCGGGGTGCATCCTAGCGACTAGATAAGTCCAAAAGCCACTATACTAGATATCCTAATGCATCAAGTTCAAGACAATTTTGAGAGCTTTCTTTTTACATTGCCAGTCAAAGGTTTTGCACATGCCAAACACACACAAAACCCAGAAAACATTTTCTTTCTCAAACACATGAAGATTTTGAAAGAAATGTGAAAAATTTAAAGCACTAGGCAAGCAAAAGAAGACAAGTCACCCAAGGATCATGGCAAGCAGATATATCAATATTAAATGCAGCACACCAACATGACCCTAACAATACACACAAAAGAAAACAAAATCAAAGGAAAAAGACTTGACTATGTACACACGTAAAACACCCCCCCACACCTACTTCATGCATTGTCCTCAATGAATGTGAGCATGAAACTACATGGATTTATGCATGAAAAAGAAAAGATCTCACCAACGTGAAGTACAATAGGAAGTTCATGGTTATGTTGATGGACACAAACCCGAATTCCCTCAAAATCTGTGAGATGCTGAAGGGTTGGGGCCCACAACAATCAATGCTCGATCATGGAGTATTTTATTACTCGTTTTTTTTTTCTTTTTTTTACAAGATATATACATCAACAAAGATATTCTCATAATCATTTGGTCAAGGAACATCAAATGAGAACATCGAGTTATGAGGACCAGAGACTTGCCGAGATGGGCAAATTTCACTGCTACTCTGAGGTGTCATGAGGGGTGGAAGGTCAAAGCTGAAAGGCTCGAACACCTCATGATATTGGTTGGGTGTGGGCAACATGAATGAGTGAAATTGTGTTGCCTCACTAGGGTTTAGTTGTTCATCGAACAAAACCCTCCAACCAATAGGTGGGTGCATCAGAATGAGTTCCTCAAGCTCATTCGATGGATGCAGCAGACCTGCATCACGAAGAATGGGGCTTCTCCCCAAGTCATCCAACAAGGACCTCCCACCATCATTTATATCATCAAGCATAAGCTCGGTCGTAGGTGGGTCCTTGTTGGAGTCAATCTGAAGCTCAAAGGGCTCAATAGCCCTAGGACACGGGGTGATGACACCTTTTGGAATGGGAATATGCTGAGGTGTGTCCCCCTCACTAATGGTCTCCACTGAATCATGGAACGAACACTCCCTTTGGACATTCATGTTTGATGCCTTCTCACTCTATTGCATTGCAAAGACAGGTAATGAGTTCTCGCTGGGCCGACAAACATTCTCAACGGGTTGAATTGGTGTTCGGGGTGTTCGTTGATTTTGCGGTGCTTTCTCTTATTGGCGGATGAGATTGAGATTTAAAGTTTGGTCCATGGGCTCTTGTTGCCTACCAGAGTTGAACACATGAAACTCGGCACTCATGTTACCGAATGAGAGCTTCATGAGACCATTTCTACAATTAATTAAGGCATTGGAGGTTGCCGGAAATGGTCTACCCAAAATCAAACGTATTTGAGAGTGGGTGTGCGCAACAGGATTGGTATCGAGGACAATAAAATCGACTGGAAATATAAAATCTCCAACTTTGACAAGCATGTCCTCGATAATCCCCTTAGGAATACGAATGGATCTATCCGCTAATTGGAGGGTGATCTTAGTTGGTTTCAATTCTCCCAAGTTTAACTGTTGATAAACGGAGAATGGGGGGAGATTGACCGTTGATCCTAAATCAAGAAATACATTACTCATGCTAGTGTCCCCTATCGTACACTGAATAGTAGGACACCCAGGGTCCTTGTATTTTGTGTAGGTGGCATTGGACAAAAGTGAGCTTACATTTGTAGCCAAGAATGCTTTCCTAGGAACATTGGTCTTCCTCTTTGTTGTGCAAAGATCTTTTAACACTTTTGCATATTGAGGTATTTGTTGGACGACATCCAACAAGGGGATGTTAACCTTCACTTGCTTAAACACCTCTAATATCTTATCCATCGTGTCACTCTGCTTTTTGGTTAACCTACTGGGATAGGGAACTTTTGCCTAGTAGGTTTTCTGCGGTGCCTGAGAAGGAGGCGTTGGTGTATTACCCTCACCCTCTACCTCTTCTTCACCACCATTCCCACTGAGGGGCTGGATAGATGGTGGTGGTGGCAAAGAAATGTGATTGTCAACCTGTTTTCCATTCCTTATGGTTACAATGGCATTGAAATGGTCAACAGGTTCCTCCACATGGTTCACTTACCGCCCCCAAGGTACCACATTCTCATTTTGCATGTGTTGTTGCTGGTACATGCGGGGGTTAGCCTCAGGCTGGCTAGCTAGAGACCCTCTCTCTCTTTCATGTACAGACTGAGCCAATTGGCCCATCTGAAGCTCTAAAGATTTGATGGTCTGCTGATTTGAAGTGAGAACTTGACTTGTGGTTGGCATAAAAAAAATTCATTGAGTTTTCTAGTCCACGAGTCAAGGTCTCAAGCGAATTGAATCGGGTTTCCAGATTATTGGAATTTGGGAAACCCGATTGATTGGTGATTTGAGCGTAGGGTGGCTGATAAGATTGTGCATGTGTGGGAGGTTGGTGTGGTTGGTTAGGTGGTCAAGAGGAGTTTGAAGGACCACCCGGGGCATTGTACTGGTTCCATGAAAAATTGGGGTGGTTCCCCATCCGGGATTATAAGATGCTGAGTATGAGTCATTCTTAGCGCTATCATAGATGACATTGACATGTTCCATCTCAGGAGGAATGGACGCACACTCGCTTCCTACATGACCTATCCTACCACATGAATAACAGGGGACTGGACCAGATGTGGACATGTGAGGTCCATCTTGTTGGTTTTGGAACTCAATCGAATCCATACAGGGCATTACGGCCGCCATGCGCGCCTTGGTGGCCGTAGTGGTATGGACAGCAAATGCGCCACCCGATCTAGTCGAGTTTGCATTTGCGATCCTCGCTCCTATGCTGGATGATGCTGGGGGTTCCCTCACACTCTCCCACTACATGGTTTTCCAGCGAGGTCTTCTAGGAAAGCCAATGCCTCCCTTTCATCCTTTCTTAAGAACTCTCCTTGACACATGGACTCAAGGAGCATTCTGGACGGGATGTGAAGACCCTCGTAGACAATCTGACAAAGGCGCCACAACTCAATGCCATGGTGAGTGCATGACGATATTAGCTCCTTGAACCTCTCTAAATATCCATGAAATGTTTCAGTCTCAAGTTGATAGAACAAATTGATTTCGTTCCCCAATTTTTTAGTCCGATGATTTGGAAAGTACTTTTTGAGGAATACAGACTGAAACTCATCCCATGTCCTAAAGGCATTTGCCTGGTTGCTGTACAACCACTTCTTGGCGTCATCCTTCAGTGCAAAGGGGACCAGCCTAAGATGGATGGAGTCTGTGCTAAGTTGTTGCAGCTTGAACATAGCACATACCTGCTCAAATTCCCTGAGAAAGATATATGGGTCACCTTTCCCAGTGAAGTGAGGGAGCATGGAAATGAATTGAGGCTTAACATCAAAGTGGTTCCCATTCACCTCTGGTAATACGATGCATGAGGGTAGAGCGGTATGGCTCGGGCAACATCGATCACGGAGAGGTATGGGAGCCACGACAGGAAGAACAGGAAGCACAGGTGGGTCCAGCAACTGCTCCTCCTCGCGGAAATTAGCAGCCATTGAACCCGAGCTATGTGCGACACGAGAGGAGGGAGGCGTCGAGAAATGGACTACCGAAGCAGGGTTGATGACACGCCTCGTCAAACGACCACTGTCGTCTCGTGCCCACACAAGCATGCACAAAGGTGCACACACACAGAAGAGAGAGAAGACTCGGGAGAGAAGGGAAGAAGTTCTTATGCTACGGTGGGTGGGTACAGATAGAAGCACACAAGCGAACAAGGCTCAAATAGTCCTATGGTTGCTATAGGTCCTTACAGCTAGACGACGCCTAACTGCGAGGTCACACGGCCTCAACACGCCTCACCTCCCTACGACGAGGACCACAAATCGCAGCATGTGAGTCAAGATCCGGAGATCTCCTCTCTCCTACTATCGACACAGTGGGCAACGTCGATCAGGCCATGACGGTCGGGACCGGATCATTCTCCTAATGTGCCCAAAATCATTATGGCCAATGTCTACTTGATTTTAAAATTAGGCTCTTGATTAGTGTGGTTTTTGGGGCGACGAAAAGGGTGATGAAATCCCCCACCTTATCTTATATGGGATAGCCCCTCCTTAGTAGTGTTTTGGAGTCCTAAATCTAGCAATCAACTCCAAACAAACGCTCAACTCACACTTGTTGCAATGCACTTCCTACTAACTAATGCATGTTCATACGAAATGCATGAATGAGAGAAGGAAATGCGCACCTCACGCCAGCACTCAGCAACTGAAAGTAAAGCTAAAAGAAAAGATAATCTACGTGCCTAAGTCAAGCACATGATGCATGACCTAAACAAGGAATAATGCCTAATCTTTTGCTTTGGGTTTTAAGGTCCAAGTTGCTTAAAGGGAGATTGATTATTGATCTGGGAGCAATCTAATAGTCAGAACATGCAAAATCGAGTCCCAGATTTCAAATTCAGTAATAGCAACACTCCACTGAAATAAAGAGATGAAAAGGGATTTCCAGACTGCCAGTTGGCGGTCTCCGGCCGCTGATTGGCGGTCGTGGAGTCTCAGATCGTCTCCAAACTTCACCAGATACTTCCCCCTCCCAATGTGAGTCTCCTGAAACAAAGAAAATTACAAAACACAAATTAAATCCACTCGAATCGTCCAAACCAGAGTCTGGACTGGCACCTCCCCGGCAACGGTGCCAAAAACTTGTTGAACATTTTAATTACCACAAGTGCACGACCGCGTTGAAGCGGTGACAAGTATGGGTCGATCCTCAGGGAGGTGAGTAGCCTCTGGTTTTTCATAAATCAAGTGGCAACAAAATGGGAGATGAGTTTGTCTAGGCTAATCTACGCTACACTAAACTACTAAGAAGAAAAATGCAAAGTAAAGCAACTAACGATTACTTCGAATCAAAACTAAAGCATCAAGTCTTTACCTAGAGGGATCATATATGTTTTATTTTGTATTTGGGTTTGTTCATTTGTTTGTTAAATGAAGACTCTATCGCCTGTAAGAGAGAGGGAACCCAAGATCATGCTTGGCGTGCATCCTCGCCTACGACTAAGGTTGTCCGTATTTTAGTTCTGACCACTTCAACGATAAGAGAGAGGGAACCCAAGATCAAGCTTGGCGTGCATCCTCTATTATTATTGGAGCAGTCAATATGTATGTTTTATGTTTGTTTTTGAATTTTTAGGTTGGTTTCCATATTTTACAACTTTAAAGATTTATTTTGCAATTTATCCACAATTAGGGGTGGATTTTTATTTGTCCATTTAAGGGGACTATTTGTATTTTAGGATTGATTTTGTAAATCAGATGGTACAACTTGTATATTGTTGTAATTTATCTCACTAACAAGTGAGTTTGTAATTTTGTCCATTTGGGTGGACTATTCGTAATCTTGTCAAAGGTGTTGGATTGGTTGATTGTTTTCAAAGTATGCCCACCATACTTCAATATGTTATTTGTATAGGGTTTCACATGCAAAATCTCATCATTTGCATTTGCATGGAAATCCCTAGTGCCTAGGACGTATAGAGATGTATGTGCATATATGGCCTTCGTAATTGAATTAAAATAAATTCTTTTAACTCAGTTAATAGCCAATATGATAACATCGTGTGTAGAAGACCTTGCTATTGAAGACTTATATGAACTTGGTTTGATTTGCGGCAGTCATAGTTTGAATGCATAATGTGGCACTTGATTATCATCATTTGAACTTGTGCTTTGTCCAATTTTTGTATTTGTCATCTAAAATATATAGATCACAATTTTTTATCAGAGTTTTCAGATTCTATATCATGAATCTTACGATACAATTGGATATTCATGTTAAACCCACATCTTGAAACTGGACCCTTCAACATCCAACCTCAACAAGCTGATTAGACAGACTGGGATCAAATCAATTTCGATTAATGGTTAGTTTCTTGAAGAGTTATGAGTTATCTTTTCAAGAGAGGTGTACATATGCACATTTTTTTGGAGTTGAAGCCAAAACCTCACATACGAATGAGTTGGGGCATCATTGATTTCAGGATAAAAATTAATTCAGCCATGTTTGAATTAGAATATGACGTAATTATGAAGTCATTTTTAGGTAACTCAAACCCCATAATTAACTGAAGTCATATTTCTCGTATACGAGCATGTATTGGAATCACGTCTCGTTCGTGTGAAACTTCCATCTTCCTACTCCATCATGGTATTTATATAAGTTCCAATTCCCACAATGAATGACATCCCATATCCAATCCTAGATATAAGATTGAAACTCTCTATTATCTGACGTCCACTAATCACATTGTTATCATTGATTGTTTATGAAATTATGTCATTCTTTTAGTCACAATAACATTGTAAATTTGGGTAGCCTTCCGGCATTTTTTTTTATTTGTTAAAATATGAACAATCAATCCGGATACAATTCCTCAAAAAGAAAGTGGCCGGAATGACGTATAAGGGACGATTATCCAGATACAATTCCTTAAAAGGAAAGTGACCGGAATAACCGTGTTTGACAACCATCTAGATACAACTCCTCAAAAGGAAAGTGGCCGAAATGATTGTGTTTAGGCCGATTATCCGGATACAATTCTTCAAAAGGAAAGTGACCAGA
Organism: Triglochin maritima; assembly: GCA_963682175.1. Taxonomy (NCBI): domain Eukaryota; kingdom Viridiplantae; phylum Streptophyta; class Magnoliopsida; order Alismatales; family Juncaginaceae; genus Triglochin; species Triglochin maritima. The sequence goes on along the minus strand of OY821790.1, from coordinate 11,250,283 downwards.
ATAACCGTGGAGATTTGACGAAACTGGCAATGTTATTGTTGGTGCCAATGGTGAATGGTCCCAACGGTGATGTTGCCCAGACCATAGTTGTCGGTGTTGCATGTGGACGTATGCGACGTCGGAGTGATCCGGAGAGCTCGAATTGTAGTCGAAGTTGCACGTCCGGAGTCGGCGAAGGTGTATGTCCGGAGTTGTCCAACGTGTCGACGTTGGTTTCGTGTTGTTGGTGAACGGAGATATGGACAAGGTCGGAGTCTTTAATGTCTTCGTGAGAAACGGCAAGGTCGTTGTCATTGGTGGTATGATAGACGCCCATATCAGTAGTCGTCGAGGTTGAATCGGTGTTGAAGTTGTGGGAGTTGTTGCCGGAGATGCGGAGGTCACCGGCATTGCCGCGAAAGTCATCGGAATTGTTGTCCGTTTAGCGTGAACGACAACTCCACTTAATGTTGCACCTCTCTTCTACTCACGTCACCTGCTCTTCTTCTCTCATGTATTTTTTTATGTATCACCCCCTCTTCTTTTCACGTAGGTTTGGTGCGTATATGGAGTTTGTATGTTTGTATGGGTTTTGTATGTTTGTACGGGGTTTTGTCACCTTTTTATGTTGGGAGTGATGGAGTTTTATAGCGTTGAAGAAAGGAAAGGCTTGAGTGGAGGAGGTGTAGTGATGGATGGTGGGACGTGTATAGTCGTGGGGGTGGGGAACGGTTAGGAGAGGTTGAGATGGGTTTTTAGACGAGTGGTTAGGGATGAGAAGGAAACCAATCTTAAACATGATCCTTTTTTTATTATTAATATTATCCAACATGGTCTTGTATGAAGTTTGAATCAGCTATCACGTATACATGCACATGCAGGTTCCCTTGATTAATTTATTTCGTATTTTGTTTGTTGGTTAAATTTCATTATGTCCCCTCAAGTCATTCCTATCCAATTATGAGACCATGACTTAGGTATGAAGAACATTTACATGCATATTTAAAAGGACGTGACCATCACTTCTAATTATGAGGTCACCACTTCTAGGTTTTACTCCCCTCAAGTCAACGAGTCACCATTTGTCAATTCGATAACTCAAATTTTATGATATTTTTTTAAATCAAGTTTTTGATGTCAACATAGACTAAATACACACTAATACACGCTCCACATCAATCTTAGCGGATCCGGACCAAAAGTGACCGCCAATTCGCGGTCGACAGTGTTCGGATCGCTCTGGATTTTCTTGTGGGCTTTTCTGGAAGACTTTGTTTGTCTTTGATGCATCTACTTCGCTTGTTGGAGCTCCGACCCGAATAGAATTGCCAAAATGATCCCCATGATGGTGTGAAGTATTCTTGTTTGCTCATTGGTCCTTCGATTTTACGTTCAGGTCCTTCGATCTTGCATCTTAGTCCTTAAGTCTCTCAACTCAGTCATTTTTCATGCTTTTAGGTCCTTTTATGCCTCTTCTCTTCAAACCTATTTATTTCTAAAATTCAAACATAAAACTCGTCACGTAGCATTGTTTTGGTGAAATATAATGGATATAAGATACAAATGTAAGAGTGAAATGATGTTAATCACTCTCCTATCCACATGCCCGTTTTCCCCATAGATAGCTGTGATATCAATCTCGGTTCCATCTCTTCTAAAGCTGGCCTTGAAGTGTAGCATTTATGATGTTTCAAAAGTAACATTCATATCCATAATTTGATCATTCCAAAGCACTAGAATCTGCCCCGAGTCTACAATCAAACTATTCGACGTCCAAGCATTGGGCCAAATTGCCCGTTTGAACTGTTCAATCTTCTTGTGCTTAACCTTATGCTCCACAATACACACCACATCCGAGTTAACCTCCTTTATACGACCCCTTATCATTAGTGCACGGTCGGGTCCATTTGCACCGTGCACATTCCAAAAGAGGATATTCATGAGTTCAAAGGTGTGGGGTGACCCCCTTTCCCTCCGCACGAGATCGTTTTGTTAAGCATTTACCTCCCAGAGCGCCTTAGTGGTGGTGGCGGGGAGCTGACCTTCTTCTTGTCCTTCCCCTCATCACCACTTATCCCCGAATCTAGCCTACATCCAAGTATCTCAAATCTCCCCCCACTTTGTGTTTCTGATTTCTACATAGGTTCCTTTCCACGTGCCGCTGCTGAGGGAGACGCCCAAGTCGTGTCCTCTTGGACCAAAGAAGTGAGCCCACTTGGCTCCTTGCTGCAATCCCTCTCCTCAGGCCCTTGAGGCCTACCATCTAACTCAAAGTACGTGGCCCTCATCTTTCCTGAATTCTTGTCCCCATGACATGCTCATCATTACATACCCCCTCCCCTTCACCTGTATTTTGTGAATCCAATTCATGCACCAACTCCCTTCCACATTTCCCACTAACAACATTTTGACGAGCCTCCACTATGTGCCCCCCAAGTATATCCTCATGGTCCCCCACGTTGTCCTTAGCATAAGAGAACTGCCTCTTCTCATTTGCCTAAGAGAATGTAGAGGACTCAAACTCCTCCTCAATGGTTGTTCTAGAAATGGGTGTAGCACTTTGCCCACCCACTTCCATTTGCTTCTTTTGTCCACCAATAGACTTCCTTCCTTTTGCACCCTTGCTGGAAACCGTTGGGGAGGGGTTTTGTCCCATGCCACATGGCGTGGCTTCATTTGCTCCCTCCAAGGATCAAAGATGTCTCTCATCTAGTCCATTGCCTACCATAGCTGCCACATTACATGACCTCCCACATGGCCTCCCCTATTTGCTCCTCTCTCCACCTCAGCTTCACCAAGCTCCACGTCATCATCCCTTCCACCCTCTCTTCCCTTCCTTCCCTCACCATCACCCTTCCTCCTCAGCCTCCGCCTCAGCCTCCGCCTCACCCACCATCACCATCAATTCTTGATTTTCTCCACACCCACTCGTCCCATGTAATTGCCTCTCATCCCGCACTTCATGCTTCCCACTCTTACCACGAGTGTCCACCACCCATTTTCCAGAATTCCTTTGTGGGGGAACATGCACACTCGGAGGCATCCTCCTTTTCGAGCATTTCTCCACATCATGACCAAACTCAAGACAATCCTTGCAAAAGCCGGGACGCCATTCGTACTACACAAGCCCTCTATGTGTCCCACCTTGTTCCACTTGAACATCTACCCAACTAGGGTATGAGAAATCAGGACTTACCTCAATGCACACTCGTGAGAAAGCTAACCTTCGTCCATGAGCCGTATTGTCGTACATGTAGAGCGGTCTCCCAAGTACACTTGCAATATTGCTCAACGTTCTTGGCGACCAAAATTGTAGGTCGAGCTGCGGCAAATGAACCCAAATAGCAACCGTGGTGGTATGTGCCTTCCCCAATGTCACCTCCGGAAGCCATTCTTGGACCACAAGTGGAGCTCCTCTAACAAAATAAGCCCCCCTTTCAAGCACTTTCTTCCTCTCTTCTCCAAAAGTAAAACAAAATAGCATGAAACCTTGACCCCTCCAAATGATCTCCAAGCCTCCAACTAAACTCCATAGCTTGTGGAGGTGCTTTTCAAACGTTGATAAATGAGGTTTGAAACCGATGAAATGACCTACCAAACTCGTGTCCCACCTTTTCAGTGCCTCTACTACTTCAAACTTTGAGCAAACAACCCTAGCACCTCCCCTGACAACCGGTTGGATGAAATCAAGGGTTGTGGTTTCCCTTCGCCTAGCTGAAAAGAGGTCTAACAACTTCCTAGGGGGAGTACCAACACTCCCTAGAGGTGGCGTAGCAGCATCACCCTTCAAAGCTGTGGATGAAGCTTGCTTTGATGCGAGATGGAGATCCTTTGTGGTGCCACAATCTCCATCCTGTGGTTGCACTCGTGTAGGACTAGTCTTTGGATCCATTTTGGTGAAAAAATCAAGAGATTTGGTGGAGAAATGAGGTTTGAAATCCTAGAGAAGCCTAGGTTTCCCATGTGCACCAGAGCTTCTCTCTCCTCTCATCTTTATTTCATTCCTGTCTCCCTCTTCCCTCTCCTTCTCTCTCTCTCGTTTTCCATCATTTACAGTCTCCTTTTCTCACCTCTCTTCACTTCTCGCTCTAATTCACTCTCTCCCCTTCGCCGTTTCACTCTCCCCTCTTCACCGTTTCACTCTCTCCTTATCGCTCTCCTTATCCCTCTCTCTCCTTCTCTGTTGTTCCCTCTACTTCTCCATCTCTCCTCCCTCTCCTTGCCCTTCTCACTCTCTCCCCCACTGTCCACCTCTCCTCTCTCTCCTTCGCCTTCTAGCTCCCTCTCTCTATTTCTCCTTGTTTCCCCATTTCCTTCTCTCTCGTCCTACACTCTCCTTCTCTCTCTCCCCTCCTTGTTTTTCGCTCCGTTATTATCCCGCGGTCACTCCTCTCTCTAATTCGCTCTTCCCTTCTATATTCTATCTTCTATCTCCTTATCCTTCACTCTTCGTCTTCAATCTCCTTCCCTCTCTCCTTCTCCTCTACTACAATACCTCTCATTCTCTTTCCCCTTTTCCTTTTCCTTTTCCTTTTCCTTTTGCTTCTCATTCTCTCTCTCTCTTTGTCTCTCCCTCTCTCCTTGTTTTCCCATTTCCTTCTCTCACGTCCTACACTCTCTTTCGTTCTCTCCCCTCATTCTCTATGTTTCTCACGCTCTGGTTGTCCCATGCTCACTCCATCTCACTCCTATCTCTGATTCTCCTCTTCCTTCTCTCTCTCCTTCTCCTTGTCTTTCTCCGTCTAGCTCACTTATCGACTCACTCACTCTTTCTCCCTCTCTCCTTCTCTTTGTCTCTCTCCTTTTCCTACTTTCACAGTCTCCTTCTCTCTCCTCTCTCCACTTCGCGCTCTAAGTCACTCTCTCCCCTTCTCCGTTTTACTCCCCCTCCTTATTACTCTCCTTCTCTATTGTTCTCTCTATTTCTACATCTCTCCTCCATCTCCTTGCCCTTCTCACTCTCTCACCCTGTGTCCACCTCTCCTCTCTCTCGTTCTCCATCTAGATCACTCTCACCGTCTCTCTCTCCTTGTTTCCCCATTTCCTTCTCTCTCGTCCTACACTCTCCTTCTCTCTCCCCATCCTTATCATTGGTCTTCACTTTCTTGTTGCCCCGCGCTATCTCCTTCTCACTCCTCTCTCTAATTCTCTCTTCCCATCTATCTTCTCTCTCATTATCCTTCACTCTTTGTCTTCAATCTCCTTCCCTCTCTCCTTCTCCCCTACTTCAATACCTCTCCTTCTCTTTCCCCATTTCCTTCTTCCTATCTCTCTCCCTCGCTTTCCTTCTCCACTTGCTTCTCTCCCTGTCTCTCCCTCTCCTTCCATTCTCCGCTCTTCTCCCTCTCTCCATCTCCTTCTTCCTCCTTCCTTCCTCTATCTCCCTCTACTTCTCTCTCCTTGTCCATCTCTCTCTCCCCTCTTCTCTCACTTTATCATACTCTCTCGCTCTCCTCCTCAATCTCTCTCTTTCCTTCTCTCTCCTCCTCCTCTATGTCTCCTCTCCTTGTCTCCTTCTCGCTCTCCTCCCCTCTAACTCCCACTTTCCTTTTCTCTCCCTCCTTATCTACTCTCCCATTATCCTTCTCTCTGTTGTTCTCCTTCTCTGTCCTCGTCCTCTCTCTTGTTCTCCTTCTCATCTCCTTCTCCTCCTCTCTCCTTCTTCTCCTTCCTCCTCTCCTTCTTTCTCTTTCTCTCATCTCTCTCCTTCTGTTTCGCTTGTCCTTCTCTCTCCTCCATTTTCTTTTCCACTCCGTCACCTTCACTCTCTCACACTCCTATCGTTCTCCATCTCTCTTTCTCCTTCAGCTTCTCCTTCTCTCTATTTCTCTCTCTCCTTACCTTTTATCTCTACTTCTCCTTCTTCCTCCCTCTTTCCTTCTTTCCTTCCCTTCCAGTCTCCTCATCCTTCTCTCTGTCCTTCTCCATGTCTTTCTCCGTCTAGCTCACTTACCGACTCCCTCACTCTTTCTCGCTCACTCCTTCTCATTGTCTCTCTCCTTTTCCTTCATTCACAATCTCCTTCTCTCTCCTCTCTCCACCTCTTGCTCTAATTCTCTCTTTCCTTCTGTCTCCTACTCCTCTTTCTCTCCTCTCCTCGTCTCCTTCTCGCTCTCCTCCCCTCTCACTCTCATTGTCCTTCTATCTCTCCTTATCTAATCTCCCCTTCTGCTTCTCTCCGTGTGCCCTTATTCTTCTCTCCGTCGTTATCTTTCTCTCTCCTTGTCCTCTCTGTTGTTCTCCTTCTCATCTCCTTCTTCTCCTTTTTTTGCTAGGCAAAAGGAGGCTTAGGTTTGAATTTCATTAAAAAACTATGATTTACAACCTACCAAAATTGTACTGTTAAACCCGCGGGACATCTTATCTACATGCCCGGCCTACCAACACCATGGGTCACCAGTCCATTACAAACACAACCCCTGGCTAATCAAGTCTAGTGCACGTGTCTAATTCCATATTGGTTTGAACTCCTGCAACACCACCGGGTCTTCCTCAAGGTCCTTCATCCTTGAGCCCACATCCCAAACCGTGTCTTTTACCAATCTACTGATGTCCAAAGGGCACCTGATTTCGTTGTCAAGCACCCTTCTATTCCTCCCTTGCCAGCACTCAGAGATGACTGCACTGAATGGTAGCTTCTTTGCTGTCATGTGCACTCTTCCACCCTTCACCTGCAGCATGTGTTTTGCTTCCTCATCAAGTGTATTCTTAATACGAACGCCCAGCTTTAGTGCCCTAAGGATTTCTGTCCATACCTCCCTCGTGAATGGGAAGAACCAAAAGAGGTGTCCCATATCCTCCTCAGCCTCATTACAAAGCACACAATCCTTGTCATGGGCTGCACCCCGAGTTTGCATCAACTTCTTTGTCATCTACTGTCCCCGCATAGCACGCCACGCTGTAATTGCTAGCTTTGGGACGTTTTTTTTAACCATATGAGCTTACTCCATCCCACACATGTCGACCTAGGGGCGACCTATGTCCATGCCTCTTTCAAGGAGAAATACTCCTTCCTGGCAGCCAAATAAATAGTGTTGGCTTTTTGGCCTTAATCTATGTTTTGATGATTTAATCAACCCAATCTTAATTATAATCATGTAGAGTAGCACACATATTGCTTTGCATACATATTGCTTTGTGCTAACCTCTACAGGTGATCAAGACTCAAGGAAGAAGGGAAAATCAAGTCAAGACATATAATCAAGCTCTTTTGAAGACATGTATTTTGTATTTTCTTTGAGTCTTAGGAACATGTGTAAATTGAGCATACTTGAGCTAAAATCAACTTATACACACACTAGGTTCCTTATAGAAGTCACACACAAAATTTCACATAATTTGGACTTCAATAGATCACCCAAACTTAGACCGGAAAACACTAAACCTGAACTCTAAAAGTCTGCCCTCATTTGGTCGACCGTAACAGGCCGTTCGGTCGACCGAGTGATGAATTGTCCTGTTTGTGTTTTCACTGCCTAGTATCGGTCGACCGTGTGAAACTTATTTTTCTGACTGTTAGTTTTGTCGTATATACCCTACGGTCGTATTCGTATTAAACCAATTATACCCCATATACATTTCATGTATCGGTCGACCGAGGACCATGATCGGTCGACCGAATGACTCTCTCTTGACAAACCGAAATCTCCTGTTGAAAAACGGTCGACCGCTAGACCTTGTTTCGGTCGACCAAATAGACCAGTGTTTGTCTACCCCAGAGTGCCTGGTACAAATCGGTCGACTGATTCCTTTTTGGAGTTCGACCGATCACTTAAGTGTACCTAAGTCGTAGCATTGGGCGGTCGACCGTTACCTAACCGGTCGACCGAACATAGTTCAAAACATCCAAACGGTCGACCGTTCGTCCCGTTTCGGTCGACCGAATTAACTCAGTATTAGGTCCTGTGATTTTCTGTTTTGTGTGTCACACATCAACTCACACCCAATCAATCCCAACGGCTCTATTCTCTCTAATGCCTATATAAAGAGTTGTAAAACACATTTTAACAGAACTCTCCTACCACTACTTGTCCAATATATTAGAGAGAAACCCAACACACTCAAAGCCTCAAACCTTCCACACTTTAATCACAAATCCAATCTCTTTCAAGTGTGCTCAAGTTTAGAGAGTGTGTTCCACTCAAGTTTGTTGCTGTCAAAGTAAAGTAAAGTTTTCGGTGAAAGCCTGAAACAGTCCTCTCGGATTGTGAGAGAAGAAAGTCAAGCTCGCGAGGGTGTTCGCGGAGCTTGTTTTGTAAAAGGCGTTCTCTCCCGGCCCGGAACGGGGAGTGGATAGTGAAAACGCGAGCGGAGCTTGCAAGAGAGGACGTAGGCAGTGGCCGAACCTCTGTAAAAATCCCCCGTCTCATTGTGGTTTGCTTATTCCTTCCCTACTTACTTGTTTAGTTTAATTTCCGCTGCACATATCTTTGTTTGTTAAACAAGTAGGTAATTAGCGTAAGATTGTGATTAGTTTTGTGGACCCATAACCCACACGATCTAACAATAGAGACATCAAGCCCGCCCTGTATCCTTATCTCTATAATCTTTGGCCAAAGTTCCAACATCCTCATGGATCGGGGATCAGGGAGTTTCCACGTACCATTCTGAATGAAATGTGCCACAAGTATATCCTTTGGTATGCCAAGATCATACTGAGTCGGGCACCCCATTCTTCACACAAGAACGGTTGGCCACACCATGGATCAAGAAAGAAATGTACATTGCTGTCGTTTCCCACCTCGAGCCGAATATGTTCACGAGCAACGTCCAGCACACTCAGTATGCCACTCCATGTCCACGAGCACATTGCGGGTGGGCGTGCAAGCCAAATTGTGTGATTACTGAGGAACTTCCTACGCATGCATCTTACCCATAAGGAGTCATTATCCGACTCAATAAACCAACAACCTCAATAGTCCATCATCATTCCAGTCTTGTAGACGCCTCAATCCCAAGCCCCCCTCACTCTTGCGCATGCAAATATCCTTCCACGCGACTGCCACCCACTTCTTAGGTCCTCCCATGTGAACTGGATCATAATACTTTCCATCTCTTTCAGCACCGCTCATGGTAGAAGAAAATCGAAGGTCCAGTAGATACTATAAGTCACCAAAAAGCTTTGAACCAGCTCCACCCTTTCAGCCATGGACAAAAGGTTTTGCTTGCAAGAGCTAAGCTTTGCTCTCAACTTTACCACCAGCCCCGCACAATGGTTCTTCCCATGTCGAGAGGTAAACAATGGGAGCCCAAGGTATGTTACCGGAAAGTCCACCCTTGCCATCCCCAGGTGGTTACAAATCCACCTACCATGAGTTATGCTTATTCCCAAGAATACTTGTCTCTTTGTAGTATTTAGGTGCAGCCCCGAGCACTCTGAAAATGTTGTAAGTATCTTTTTTTATCTCCTTTGCAAACATCATGACGTCATCCGCAAACAAAAGATGTGACACCAAAATGCTACCACACTTGATTTGTTCTATCCTCCTATCTTCGGCAGCCTCCTTTATCATAATGCTAAGTACTTCCATGCAAAGGACAAAGCGATAGGGAGCGATGTCATCACCTTCTCTTAAGCCATTTGTTCCTTGAACGGTTGCGAATTGTCTCCATTCACTGTCACAACAAAGAAGGCCCGTACGCAAGCCATAATTAATTTTTGCCAATGGTCCGGGAAACCAAACCACATAAGGACCATACTAAGGAAGTCCCTTGATACCGAGTCATAGGCCTTCCTCAAATCAAGTTTCAAACACATCCTTGCTGGGCCATATTCAACATGCATGTTGTGGAAAATCTCATCGGCTAGCAAGATGTTGTCCCCAATTCGTCTTCCACGAATGAACGCACTTTGCTCCTCTCCAATCAGCCGGGGTAGGACAGCCTTCAACCGGTTTGCCAAAACCATGGAAATGTAGCAATACATCATGTTACAAAGGGAGATCGGCCGATAGTCATCTACTGTGGCCGGTGTAGTCTTCTCGGGATTAATGTGATGGACGTGTAATTTACTTGGGCTAGTAGCTTCCCACTTCTCATAAACTCATCAACCGCCTTGAACATATACTTCTTAACCACCCCCCAAGATGCCATGAAGAACTTTACGTTAAACCCATCGGGCCCGGGTACCTTGTCTACATTCGAACGGATCACCACGTCCTCAAGTTCCTTAATATTGAGTGCAGCAATGAGGCTCCTGGCCTCATCGGGGCTGAGTTGTGGAATATCACTAAAGAGTCGTTAGGATGCACCCCAATTTTCCCTCAGGGGGCGAGTAATCATAGGATTTCAGTACTTAAACAATTAAAGAAGTTCACCCTGAACCTAGTGAGTCAATAATTCGTGTCTGTTAATTTGAGGAAGTTTGTTGTAGTCAATGACCCTTTAAATCATGTTGTGAAACATTAAGTGTAGGGGTTTTGGTTCATGTGTAGATAAGAAATAAGTGAGTAGGTGTTCTCTCTTCTCACAGGACTCCTATCACTTGGAAAATTAGGTCTGAGGGGACTTTGTCCCTGGTGCTTTCGAGTTATCTGACTTGGGATGCACTGACCGAACTCCCGTTACACGTGTGGTAGGATTGCCTACGTGGAGATTTGGGGAAAGGTGTACATGATAGTGTAAGTCCACATAGGCAATGATGCACGAAACCTAACCCTGGGAGAATGAAACTCCAACTAGTAAGAAAAAGAAGAAAAAGTAAGTAAGCAAAGAAAAAAAAATGGTAATGCAAATAAGAACCTTAATGGACTTTACACTTTGTATCACTTGAGGATGTTGAGGTTGCCAATGTCTTTCACTTAAGTCCTTAATTAACTTGCATGAATGGTTCATTAGGCTAGGTGTGTGGACTAATACCTATATAGAGTCGGCCCGTAGGATTATCGTGTCCAATGATCGACAAAATAAGACCAACGAGTCGAGTGTCTAGATTGAATAATGCATCTATGTTCGGATTTTGTGGGTATATCCGCTGAAACCCCTCAGAAAACAATACTCCTCCTCCTTCTGGACAAGGAGATTTAACGGCTTGTTGCACGTGCTGAGTGGAACCGTGATTCCTACGAAAGTGAGTTAGGATTTCCCTATTTTACGCATACTTTTCCTTTCTTTTTTCTCTTTCTTTGTTTTACTCAGGACTAGCAAAAGTTAGGTGTGGGGGTATTTGATTGACATCATTTCATGCATTCAATTTTGTCTTATATCCATTATCTTGAACCTAAACAATGCTACGTAATGAGATTTATGTTTGAGTTTCAGGAATAAACAGGATTGAGGAGAAGAGACATAAAAGACCTAAAAGTAAGAAAAAGGACTGAGTTGTAAGACTTGGGGACTAAGATGCAAGGAAGAAGGACCCGAATGTAACCCCAAAAGACCAATGAGAAAATGAATAAATTCCACACCATCATGAGAAGTATTTTGGCAATTAGATTCGGGCCGACACTCCTATAACCGATCCGAGTGCACCCCATGTGAAGAAATGAATGAAATAAAGAACATATCCGAAAATGGGTCGGATCTAGGAAAAAGTGACCGCCAATTGTCGGTTTGTTTGTCTCTGAATCCGACCCAGTTTCTTCAGGACATGGGTTATGTGTTTATGTGTATTCTGGGAAGGTTTTATTAGTCCCACATTGGGGGATTGTCTCCGATTACCTTTTTCTATGGCTATAAATAGAACTCCTACTCCTCCTTTTGTATTCACTCATTGCTTGGTGGCATTCTCTATACTTGGAGTAAAAGCCTTGGAGAAAAAACACAAGGTGTAGAAGAATGCCACTTGCAATGTGAGTCATGTTAATAGAATAATTTTTCTAAGTTTCTTTTAATTTTTTCATGATTCTTTAGTTTAGTTTCCTTTCATTTAGCTATTTTAATATTTCTTGTTTGCATAGTTTAATTGTCTTTCATTAGAATGTTTCGTTTTGTTAATGTAGTTTGTAGTGTAATGATTAGTGAGTAGTTCCAACCCCCTTTGGGGGTGGAGATGATGTTCATACATGCATTAAAGAATGGAAATGAATGCTTGATTTTCAAATGTGTTGATAAATGTAAATGTATGCTTGCTTGTTTAGAGTAGAACACTTCACTTGATGAGTTTTGCCACAAATATTAGACACCTCTCATGCTTGTTTAGGTTCTAAATTAACCAACTTGTATATGTGAATGTTAATCAACTAGGTTAGTGAATGTATTGATAGGTTTTGCCATAACCTTTAGACACTTCCTCTACATGAAAACACTACCTACATTTGTGCCTATTGAATGCATTCTTCACCATGTTTTTACATGTGTGCACACACTCCACCCCTTAGGGGTTTTCCATCTCTGATTTCCAGCTTTCTTGTATTAGTCACTTAGTTTAATTTTATCTCATCTCATGCTTTCATCTTCTTTGTTTGTTTCATGCTACCTTAGCGTAGTTACTTTAGTGTAGTCACTTACTTTAGTGTAGTTACTTTTGCGTATGCTGTCCTAATTTGTTGTCATCTTGAGTGTAGCATCGTCGCTGAGGTCCTTGTCCCCAACAACGTAGAAGGACTCCGGGAACGTGTCCAGCCAAGCTAAGGACATGAGCATTCTATCTATCTGGGTTTCTATACTTGCCTCGCCATGCGATGAGTTTGACTAAGTGAACTCACTCCCACCGGATGGCACTTCGACCACTTGCAACCTATCAATGCAATCATTAAACTCCTGCATAGCCATCCAATTAAAGCCTGAACCTCCTCTCTTCTCAGTGCAACATTGAATAAAATTGAAGTCTCCACAAAGAAACCACAGGGTCGAACCATTAGGTGCGAGTTGTTCCAAGTCTGCCCACAATCTACGCCACACCAAATGTTCATTTCCTCCATAGACAGTCGTGATAGCCACCATCTTCCCACTTCCTCAGTCAAGACCCTCCAAATGTAAAGTTTGTGCTATTTTATAGGTGACACAAAGATCAACTTACTGCCCATTCCGCAACACAAGGATATGTCCTGAATCCACTATCATGCTATTTGCTGCCAAATGGTGTGCCGAAATTGCTTTTTGGAACCGATCAAGCTTCTTTACATTTACTTTATGTTCCACGAGGCAAACGATGTCAGCTTTCGCCTCCCTTATCCATCCCCTTAACATGTGTGCACGGCCGGGGAGATTTGCACCACACACATTCCACGCAAGGATAATCATGGTTTTTGAAGAGGGGATCGGGTCCCCTTGCATCCTCTGTTTGCTCTTTGTTGGTCCAATCTCAAGTATTTCCTCTTAATCACCTCCAGCTGTGGGATGTTTGTTACCAAAGGTCATGGGGAATCCTCACCTCGTCCCTCCACATCCATCTCTTCACATTGATTAGCTCCAGCTTCAATGTTGGCATCATCCACAAGACCCGCTTGAATCTTGAAAGGCCCCGGTCGCAAGCCGCCTTCACTTCAGATTAATCTTGCACCGAAGCTGGCCCATCCAGGTCCAGGCACCACCCTCTTTGGGGAGACCCAACTATTACTCAGCAAGGTTCCTTCCTCAATTTCTTTCGATGTCACTTCTGGGTTTCCATTGGTGTGTGCCTCCTTTCCATGTGGCTCCACAAGTCTGCAGCTGGTCCGTTTCTCTTCTTTCCGTCCAGCTAGGACCAGAGGGGCCAAGGGATCATCCTCCTCTCCATGTGGTGTGCTGCAATTGGCCATGTGCTCTTTCCTCCCTCCTTGTCCACATGGCTTAGCCTGAATGGTGGCCTCCTCTCCAGTTAGGCCTAATGGAGCTAAAAGAACAACCTCCTTTCCATGTGGCATGCTGCATTTGGTTAGTTCTTCTTGCGCCCCCTCCTTTCCACATAACAAGGTCTGAGTGGTATCGTCCTTTTTTGCTAGGAAAGTTAGTGGAGCCAAGAAAACAACCCCCTCACCTCTGATTGGTGCTGCCTTGGAGCAGCTTTTGCTTTTGATTTTCTCTTCTTTCCCCCTCCTTTTGCTGACCCCGTTTATGTTACCCTTGCAACCAACCCCTTTCTTGGATTTCCATCTTCTCTATTATGCTTCCCATCACCTTCTCTGTTTGGTTCTCCAGCAAGCTGACCCTCAACATCCTTTTGTGTGCTCTTTGGGACCGCACACTCCAAGTTGGATTCCTGGTCACCCCCACTTACCTCCACTCTTTTCTCTATGCCATGGCCCTTACTAACCTCAATCCCCTCCTTCTGAGCTCGACCCCCTTGTTTTCCCTTTCTTCTCCAGGGGTTTTGTTGGACAATTCGTCGTTGCATGTCTGAACTCAACACAATCCTTGCAGAACCCGAAGAGCCATTCTATTTGAACTTCAATGGTTATTGGGTACTCAAAATCACGATCCACTTCCACACACACCCTTGCAAAAGCCAACCTCCACCTTAATGTTGTATTGTCATCAATGTAGAGAGGTTTCCCTAGTGTTCTTGCAATCATGCTCATGTTTCTTACCGACCAAAACCTCAAGTCCAGATCTGGAAAACGAAGCCATATCAGAATGGAAGTTATATTAGCCTTGCGCAAAATCGTTTCTAATGTCCAACTTTGAACCACCAAAGAGGACCGCTTCACGAATCAAGGTCCATTCTTCAACACATGCACTTTATCCTCCACCATCTTGAACTGGAAGAGGAGGAAACAATGCCTCCTACGTATAACCTCAACGCCCCCAGCAATACCCCACAACTTGGGCAAGAACTTCTCGAGCGTTGGGAGATAAGCCTAAAATTAACAATGTAACCAACTAAGACATTATCCCACCTTTCCAAAGCATCACTCATCTCCTGCCTAGAGTAAACTGCAACCTTCACACCATTCTTCACAACCAATTCTACAAAATGCAAGGTTGTTAACGCCTTTGGACTAGCATAGAATAAATTTGACCACTTCCGAGCTGGTGGCACTTCAACATTCAGAGGTGGGTCACGAAAAACTTCTTCATCTTGTTCACCATCAAGACTTGGTTTTGCCGATTGGAGAGTTTCAAGGTCGCCACTCTCCCTAATCGGTGTTGCTGCAGTAGAGGAGGCATCTCACGCTCCATATGAGTAGGAAATCGAGGTGTTTGGGTGGAAAAACGGTGGAGGGAAACTCGGAAACCCATAGGAACCCCCATGCTTCCCCAGAGCTTCTTTCTCCTACTTTTTTACTTATATCTCCTTCTTCTCCTCCTCACTCCTTCTCTCCCTCCTTCTCTTTCTCTCATCTCTCTCCTTCTGCTTCGCTTGTCCTTCTCTCCTTCTGCGTCGCTTGTCCTTCTATCTCCTTCTTTTCCTCTCCGTCACCTTCACACTCCTTCACTCCTCTCGTTCTCCTTCTCTCTTTCTCCCTCCCCTTCTTCTCTCTACTTCTCCTTCTCCCTCCCTATTCCTTCTCTCTTTCCCTTCCAGTCTCCTCTTCCTTCTCTCTCTCCTTCCCCTTCTCCTTCTCCGTGTAGCTCACTTACCGACTCTCTCACTCTTTCTCCCTCTATCCTTTTCCTTCATTCATAGTCTCCTTCTCTCTCCCCTCTCTAGTTCTCGCTCTAATTCACTCTCTCCCCTTCTCCATTTCACTCCCCCTCTTTATCGCTCCCCTTCTCGCTCCCTCTCCTTCTCTATTGTTCTATCTACTTCTCCATCTCTCCTTGCCCTTCTCACTCCCCCCCTCTGTCCACCTCTCCTCTCTCGCCTTCCCCTTCAAGCTCTCTCTCTCCCTACTTCTCCCTCGCTCTGTCTCCTTCTCCCTCCTTCTTCCTCCTTCCCTCCTCCATCTCCCTCTACTTTTATCACCTTGTCCATCTCTCTCTCCCCTCCCCTCTCACTCTATCGTACTCTCTCGCTCTCCTCCTTCTTCTCCCTTTTTCCTTCTCTCTCCTACTTCTGTATCTCTCCTCTGCTCGTCTCCTTCTCGCTCTCCTCCCCTCTAACTCCCATTGTCCTTCTCCCTCTCCTTATCTACTCTATCGTTCTCCTTCTCTTCGTGTGCCCTTATTCTTCTCTTCGTTGTTCTCCTTCTCGCTCTTCGCCCTCTGTCTTGTTCTCCTTGTCATGTCCTTCTTCTCCTCCTCTCTCCTTCCTCTCCCTCCTCCTCTTCCTCCTCTCCAACCTTCTCTTTCTCTTATCTCTCTTTATACTTTGCTTGTCCTTCTCTCTCCTCCTCCCTTTTCTTTTCCTCTCCGTCACCTTCACTCTCTCTCACTCCTCTCATTCTTCTTCTCTCTTTCCCCCTGCACTTCTTTGTCTCACTATTTCTCTCTATCCTTACCTTTTATCTCTACTTCTCCTTCTCCCTCCCTCTTTCCTTCTCTCCTTCCCTTCCTTCTCTCTTTCCTTGTCCTTGTCTTTCTTCGTCTAGCTCACTTACTGGCTCCCTCACTCTTTCTCCCTCTCTCCTTCTATTTATCTTTCTCCTTTTTCTTCATTCACAGTCTCCTTCTCTCGCCTCTCTCCACTTCTTGCTCTAATTCACTCTCCCCACTTCTCTGTGTCACTCCCCCTCCTTATCGTTCTCCTTCTCCCTCTCTCTCCTTCACTATTGTTCTCCCTACTTCTCCATCTCTCCTTACCCTTCTCACTCTTTCCCCCTCTGTTCACCTCTTCATTGGCATCATTTCGTGCATATCTTTGTGTCTGATATCCATTATCTTTCACCCCAAACAATGCTATATAACGAGTTTTATGTTTAGTTTTCAGGAATAAGTAGGTTTGAGAAGGAGAGACTATAAATGGACGCAGGGAAAAGGTCTGAGTTGAGAGACTCGAGGACTAAGATGCAAGATCGAAAGACCTGAATGTAAGATCGAGTTGAGAGTCTTTATACATGAGTTCATTTAGCTTCATTCCAATTATTGTCTTGTATGTTTTAATGATATTGTGTTATCTTATTTCATGTGGAGGCAAAGTTGGATGTAGTTTTATGTTTTCATGCACTACATGTTTTAATGAGCTTAATTGAACACACACACATACACATATCTTTGTATTCAAACTCTTTTCTCTACCCCCTATAGGGTTTAGTTTATTGCTTATCTTCCATTTCCTTTTGCATTTTAGTGTAGTTTAGTGTAATCAATCTTTCTCTCCTATCTTTCCAACTCGCCTTGGAACAAACTAAAGTCGACACACCTCCCTGTGGATCGACCAGTATTTGACACCGCTATAACACGGCCGTGGACTTGCGGTTAATTAAAACATATCAATCACCTCACCTATCTCTCCTTCTAGCTCTCTCTGTCTATCTCTTTCCTTGTTTCCCCATTTCCTTCTCTCTCATCCTACACTCTCCTCTCTCTCCATCCTTCTCCTTGTTTTTCACTGTCTTGTTGCCACGCGCTCTCTCCTTCTCACTCCTCTCTCTGATTCTCTCTTCTCTTCTATCTTCTACCTTCTCTCTCCTTATCCTTCACAATTCATCTTAATTCTCCTTCCCTCTCTCACCTTCTCCTTTACTTCAATACCTCTCCTTCTCTTTCCCATTTCCTTCTCCTTCTCTCTCTTCCTCGTGTCTCTCTCTCCCTCGCTTGCCTTCTCCTCATACTTCTCTCCCTCTCTCCCTCTACTTCCCATCTCCGCTCTTCTCACTCTCTCCGTCTCCTTCTCCCTCCTTCTTCCTCCTTCCCTCGTCCATCTCCTTCTACTTCTCTCTCATTGTCCATCACTCTCTCCCCTCCTCTCTCACTCTATCTTAATCTCTCGCCCTCCTCCTTATTCTCTCTATTTCCTTCTCTCTCCTCCTCCTCCTCTATCTCTCCTCTCCTCGCCTCCTTCTCACTCTCCTCCCCTCTCCCTGCCATTGTCCTTCTCTCTCTCTCCATATCTACTCTCCCCTTCTCCTTCTCTCTTTGTGCCCTTATTCTTCTCTTTGTCGTTCTCCTTCTCTCTCCTTGTCCTCTCTTTTGTTCTCCTTCTCATCTCCTTCTCCTCCTCCTCTCTCCTTCTTCTCCCTCTTCCTCCTCTCCCTCCTTCTCTTTCTCTCATCTCTCTCCTTCTGCTTCGCTTGTCCTTCTCTCCTTCTACTTCGCTTGTCCTTCTCTCTCCTTCTTTTCCTCTCCGTCACCTTCACACTCTCTCACTTCTCTTTTTCTCCTTCTCTCTTTCTCCCTCCCCTTCTTCTCTCTGCTTCTCCTTCTCCCTCCCTTATTCCTTCTCTTTTTCCCTTCCAGTCTCCTCTTCCTTCTCTCTCTCCTTCTCCTTCTCCGTGTAGCTCACTTACCGACTCCCTCACTCTGTCTCCCTCTCTCCTTCTCTTTCTCTCTCTCATTTTCCATCATTCACACTCTCCTTCTCTCTCCACTTCTCGCTCTAATTCACTATCTCCCCTTCTCCGTTGCACTACCCCTCCTTATCACTCTCCTTCTCCCACTCTCTCCTTCTCTCTTGTTCACTCTTCTTCTCCATCTCTTCTAGCCCTTCCCACTCTGTCCACCTCTCCTCTCTCTCCTTCTCCTTCTAGCTCTGTCTCTTCGTCTCTCCAACTCTACTTGTTTCCCCATTTACTTCTCTCTCGTCCTACACTCTCCTTCTCTCCCCTCCTTGTCCTGGTTTTTCACTCTCTTGTTGCCCCGCGCTCTCTCCTTCTCACTCCTCTCACTGATTCTCTCTTCCATTCTATCTTTGCTCTCCTTATGCTTCACTCTTTGTCTTCAATCTCCTACCATGTATATCCTTCTCCTTACTTCAATACCTCTCCTTCTCTTTCCCCTTTTCCTTCTCCTTCTCTCTCTTTCCGGTCTCTCTCTCCCTCACTTGCCTTCTCATCTTGCTTATCTACTTCTCCTTCCCATCTCCGCCCTTCTCCCTTTTTTCGTGTCCTTTTCCCTCCTTCCTCCTTTCCTCCTCCATCTCCCTCTACTTCTCTCACCTTGTCCATCTCTCTCCCCCCTCCTCTCTCACTCTATCGTACTCTCTTGCTATCCTCCTTCTTCCTTCTCTTTCCTTCTCTCTCCTCCCTCGTCTCTTTCTCTTTCTCCTCCCCTCACTCCCATTGTCCTTCTCTCTCTCCTTATCTACTCTCCCCTTCTCCTTCTCTTTGTGTACCCTTATTCTTCTCTCTGTCATTCTCCTTCTCTCTCATGGTCCTCTCCCTTCTCTGTAGGATCGTAAGGGTCTCTAATTCTAATCACTTTTAAGCTAACTACCTACTTGTTTAATCAATCAAGAGTATGCAGTGGAATTTAAACAAAAACAAGCAAGTAAAGCAAACCACAATGATGACATCAGATTTTTATAGAGGTTCGGCCTCCCGCCTACTTCATCTCTTGCAAGCTCCGATCGATCTCCCTCGAGCTCCACTCGTGTCTTCTCTATCAACCTCATTTCGGACCGAGGTTAAGCCTTTTCCAAAACAAGCACCACGAACACCCTCGTGAGCTTCACTTTCTTCTCTCACAATCCGAGATGAACATTTCGGGCTTTCACCAAATTCTCACCAAAGTCCTTGCGTCCTTGAACAACAATGTTGAGTGGAACACACTCTCTAACTTGAGCACACTTAGCTTAGGATGTGGAATTTGTAGGATCGTGAGGGTATCTAATTCTAATCACTTTTAAGCTAATTACCTACTTGTTTAATATATCAAAGATATGCAACGGAATTTGAAACTAAATACAAGTAAGCAAAGCAAACCACAAGATGTCACCGGATTTTCATAGAGGTTTGGCCTCCCGCCTACTTCCTCTCTTGCAAGCTCCGCTCGATCTCCCTCGAGCTCCGCTCGCGTCTTCACTGTCAACCTTGTTCCGGGCCGAGATTAATCCTTTTACAAAACAAGCTCCACGAACACCCCCGTGAGCTTGACTTTCTTCTCTCACAATCCGAGAGGAACACTTTGGGTTTCACTGAAGTCCTTGCTTCTTCACAACTGAGATCTTGAGTGGAACACACTCTCTAACTTGAGCACACTTAGTTTAGGATGTGGAATTGATGCTAAGATGTGAAAGTTTAAGCTTGGAGAGTAGGATTTGGGGAATGGGAGACTTGGGAGTTTCTCTTAGGTGTATTGGACAAATGGAAGTGTAAGAGATGTCTAATTGTGTCAAACGAACACCTATTTATAAGCTCCTAAGGTATTATAGCCGTTGGGGATGAATTGGGTAAATAAAGATTGTGCAAGATAAACAAAACAGAAACTGACAGGACCCAATTCTGAGTAAGTTCGGTCGACCCGGATCGGGTTGTTCGGTCGACCGTTTGGCAATTTAGAACTCGGTTTGGTCGACCGGTAAAAGAACGGTCGACCGCCAAAGGCTATAATCTAGGTACACTTAAGTGATCAGTCGAACACCGAGATAGGTTCGGTCGACCGATTCACACCAGGCAATTTGGGGTTGACAAACAAGATCATATTCGGTCGACCGAAACAAGTTCCTCGGTCGACCGAAAACTAACCGGCATTTCGGCTTTGTCAAGTCTTCTTAGGATCGGTCGACCGAACAAGGTCCTCGGTCGACCGATACGCAAAATGTATTTGGGGGTATTTGGAGATAATACGAACATGCCCGTTGGGTATATACGACAAAACAAACAGTCGGAAATTTGTTGATACTCGGTCGACCGAACTTCGGCAGTTAAACAGTAACATGATATATGATCACTCGGTCGATCGAACGGTCAGTTTCGGTCGACTGAATGTGGGCAGACTGTTCAGGTTTTGGTTTAGTGTGTTCCGGTCTAAGTTTGGGTGATCTATTGAAGTCCAAATTATGTGAAATTTCGTGTGTGACTTCTATAGGGAACCTAATATGTGTTTGAGTAGTTTTTAGCTCAAGTTTGCACAACTACACAAAGTTCCTAAGACTCAAAGAAATAGAAATTACATGTCTTCAAATGAGCTTGATTACATTTCTTGACTTGATTTCTTTTCTTCCTTGAGTCTTGATCACCTATAGAAGTTAGCACAAAACAATATATATGCAACGCAACATGTGTGCTACTCTACATGATCATAATTAACATTAGGTTGATTAAATCATCAAAACATAGATTAAGGCCAAAAAGGCAACAGAAATGATATTAATGTGTGGAAGTTTAGTCTTGGAGAGTAGATTTTGGGGATTGGGAGACTTGGAGTTTTCTCTTAAGTGTATATGACAAATGGAAGTGTAAGAGTTGTGAAATTGTGTCATAGGAACACCTATTTATAAGCTCCAAGTGAGTTATAGCCGTTGGGACAAGTTTGGTAAGTGTTTGTGGAAGAAACACAGAACAGCAAATCGCAGGACCCAAAACTAAATGAGTTTGGTCAACCAGATCTGGCAGAACGGTCGACCGATAGGCAAATTTCAACTCGGTTCAGTCGACCGATAAAGTTGTGGTCGACTGGATCAGTCTATAACTTAGGTACACTTAAGTTATCGGTCGAACACCGAATAGGGTTCGGTCGACCGAAAACTAACAAGCTCTTTGGGTTGACAAACGTAATCAATTTCGGTCGACCGAAAGAAGGTCCACGGTCGACCGAAAGCAAACATGTTGTTTGGGTTTGTCGAGACATCATAGGTTCGGTCGACCGAACAAGGTCCTCGATCGACCGATAGCAAAATATATTTTGGGGTAAACGCAAATAATACGAATACGACCGTTGGTATAAAACGACAATTCAAACGGTCGGAAATGTGTTTTGACTCGATCGACCGAAAAGGTCGGGTTGGTCGACCGAAACCGGGCAAAAAACACTTACAGGATAATTGATCACTCGGTCGACCGAATGTGGGCGAACAGTTCAGGTTAAGTGTTTAGTGTTTTCCGGTCTAAGTTTAGGTGATCTATTGAAGTCCAAATTATATGAAATTTTGTGTGTGACTTCTATAAGGAATCTAGTGTGTGTTTGAGTAGGTTTTAGCTCAAATATGCTCAATTTACATAATGTTCCTAAGACTCAAAAGAAATGCAGATTACATGTCTTCAATTGAGCTTGATTACATGTCTTGACTTGAATCCTTTCTTTCTTGAGTCTTGATCACCTATAAAAGTTAGCACAAAGCAATATATATGCAATGCAATATGTGTGCTACTCTACATTGTTTATAATTAAGATTAGGTTGATTAAATCATCAAAACATTGATTAAGGCCAAAAAGACAACAATCTCCCCCTTTGACATCCATCAAAAAATTATAGGATATAAGCATTGAAATTTGGATGTCTGGTAATGATGTTGCTCCCCCTAAATTTTGCACTTCATTACACTAAGAAAATGATATTCATTAAGCTCGCCCTATCAATATCAATATGAATTTTCGATTAAGTTCAATTCTAATTCTCCCCTTTTAAAATCAATCAAAATATATCAATTTCGCTTGTGATATATTAATTTACCCTTTTTGACATCCATTTATATATTTGACATTTAAGCAATGGATGTAATTCAAATTTGAATATTTGCAATGAATGATTATATGATGTGTCAATTAAGCATATAAAATCTAGACTAGAACCAATTGATTGAAAATTTTAGAGGACAAAATATTTATACCCACTTTGAAGCTTGAATTGGTTACAATCTCCATTCGGTGATTCAACCAGCTTTGAATTCGACTCTCAAGCTTGCCCGGTCACCACCGATTTCATTCTGAAGCACCTACAAGTGCAGATTTAGGTGCACAAACAACTTTGGGTCCTTGAATGTTAGCTTTGGGAACCCAAACCCTTTTGGTTTTAGGAACCCACACACTTGAAGAACTATGTTTTACAACTAAGTGCTTTCCATTTAAAGTTTCATGAATTCCATGGTTTTAACATATGAATCATTATATCCTAAACCATGTTTTTGCAAAGATTGTCTTTGACTTCCTAATAGCATATTAAGCATCTTAGTTGCATTAGTGAATCTTTCTAATTCTTTTCTTAATTGCACATTGCAAGCTTGAAGATCTAGTTGTTCACTATCACTAGGTGTTGCTTTTAGACTATCAATAGTTGATGCATCAATTTCAAGCCTAGCAAGCACCTCATTCTTCTCATTCATGCATGTTTCAATTTAACTTTGGAGATTATTGATTAGCTTTCTAGCATTCTTGTTATTTTCACAAATAATCTCATATTGTTTGACTAAGTTATGAAATGCATTTTGAAGTTCATCATGGGAATATGTTTCTTCTTTAGAACATGAACTATCACTAGCATATGACTTCGATGAGCAAGAATGTGTTCTAGTAGAGTAAGAGTTAGAGGATACCTCACTTCCTTCATCTTGCATTGCCATGAAGAACATATGTGCATATTCCTTTGTTGATGAGGGTGTGGTTGATTTGGATGGAGATGATGAATCGTCCAAAGTAGCCTTGTGAGCTTCCAACCTCTTCTCTTTTCTCTTACTCCGCTCCTTGTCTCTCCTTCTCTCCCTTCTCTCATTTTTCTTCTCCTTCTCCTTTCTCCCATTTTCACTCTCCTCCTTCTCGTTCTTCTTTTCACTCATTTCACTTCTTCTACCTCTTCTTTCATTCTTCTCTTCTTTATCCTTCTTGAGGTATTTGAAGAAGTCTTTGCCTAGGACATCAATGTCCTCATCTTCTACACTCCTCATTGGTTCCTCATGATATACATGTAATGATAAGAAGGGTTTGTTCTTGGAGGCTTCCTTCTCCTT
The DNA here is from genome assembly GCA_963682175.1 of Triglochin maritima. Taxonomy (NCBI): domain Eukaryota; kingdom Viridiplantae; phylum Streptophyta; class Magnoliopsida; order Alismatales; family Juncaginaceae; genus Triglochin; species Triglochin maritima. The sequence goes on along the minus strand of OY821790.1, from coordinate 11,226,743 downwards.
TCGGTGGTTGATTTGAAGTTCATTCTCCATCAAATTTGCAACGAGTTACTTCATGTTTAATTTGGAAAGATCATGCGCCTCTTCAGTTGCGACGACTTTATCTTCCCAATCGTTGCTAAGCGACCGGAGGAACTTCCTTGTCATCTCTCCTTCATTGATTTTTGTTCCATGGACGAAAATAGAGTTAGTGATATTGGTGAAGCGAGTATTCATTTCGCTTATGTTCTCACCGATTTGCATAGAAATAATCTCATATTTATGCATGAGGAGAGTTATGCGAGTTTCCTTAGTTCTGCTATCATCCTCACGATGCATTTGTAATCTATGCCATATTTCATATGCACTTTCACAACCCCTAATTCTATTATATTCTCTCTCATTAAGGCCACAATACAAGATGTTCATGATTTTTGAATTCATTTTGATTTCTTTCATTTTGTCCCTAGAAAGTGAATCTAATTCATCTTCATTTGGGGGTGTAGGGATTTTCAAGAAACATGCAATACTTAAGGTCATTAGAAATTAGGAAAATTTTCATCATATTCTTCCAATAATCATAATTAGACCCATTAAGTAAAGGAGGCCTAGTTGTGCACAATCCCTTTACATGATTAGATGTGGATGGCATGCTAAAATTACGGTTAAGTAACAAATTTTTTGCTCACAAGGCTCTTACACCAAATGTAGGGTAATAAGGGTCTCTAATTTTAATCACTTTTAGGCTAATTACCTACTTGTTTAATCAATCAAGAATATGCAGCGGAATTTAAACAAAAACAAGCAAGCAAAGCAAACCACAATGATGACACTGGATTTTTATAGAGGTTCGGCCTCCAGCCTACTTCCTCTCTTGCAAGCTTCGCTCGATCTCCCCCAGCTCCACTCACATCTTCACTATCAACCACGTTCCGGGCTGAGATTAAGCCTTTTACAAAACAAGCTCCACAAACACCCTTGTGAGCTTGACTTTCTTCTCTCACAATCCGAGAGGAACACTTCGGGCTTTCACCAAAGTCCTTGCGTCCTTGACCAACAATGTTGAGTGGAACACACTCTCTAACTTAAGCACACTTAGCTTAGGATGTGGAATTGATACTAAAGTGTGGAAGTTTAGGCTTGGAGAGTAGATTTTGGGGATTGGGAGACTTGGAGTTTTCTCTTAAGGTTTTATGACAAATTGAAGTGTAAGAGTTGTGTAATTGTGTAATAGGAACACCTATTTATAAGCTCCAAGTCAGTTATAGCTGTAGCGACAAGTTTGGTAAGTGTTTGTGGAAGAAACACAAAACAACAAATTGCAAGACCCAAAACTGAATGAGGTTGGTCAACCGATCGGGCAGAATCGTCGACCGATAGGCAAATTTGAACTCGGTTCGGTCGACCGATAAAGGTGCGGTCGACCGGATCAGGCTATAACTTAGGTACACTTAAGTTATTGGTCGAACACCGAATACGGTTCGGTCGACCGAAAACTAAGAGGTTGTACAGGGTTTACAAACATGATAATATGTGGTCGACCGAAACAAGGTCCACGGTCGAACGAAAACCAACAGGCAGTTTGGGTTTGTTGAGACATCTTAAGTTCGGTCGACCGAACAAGATCCTCGGTCGACCGAGAGGAAAAATAATTTTGGGGTATATGTAAACAATACGAATACAACCGTTGGTATAAAACGACAATTCAAACGGTCGGAAATGTGTGTTGACTCGGTCGACCGAAACTGTGTAGTAAAACACTAACAGGATAATTGATCACTCGGTCGACCGAACGGTCTATTTTGGTCGACCGAATGTGGGCAAACAATTCATGTTAAGTGTTTAGTTTTTTCCGAACTAAGTTTAGTGATCTATTGAAGTCCAAATTAAATGAAATTTTGTGTGTGACTTCTATAACGAACCAAGTGTGTGTTTGAGTAGGTTTTAGCTCAAGTATGCTCAATTTACACAATGTTCCCGAGACTCAAAAGAAATACGGATTAAATGTCTTCAATTGAGCTTGATTACATGTCTTCACTTGAATCCTTTCTTTCTTGAGTCTCGATCACATGTACAAGTTAGGACAAAGCAATATATATGCAATCCAATATGTGTGCTACTCTACATTGATTATAATTAAGATTAGGTTGATTAAATCATCAAAACATATATTAAGGCCAAAAAGCCAACATTGTTCTCCTTCTTCTCCCTCCTTTTTCTCCTCCTCTCCGTCCTTCTCTTTCTCTCATCTCTCTCCGTGTGCTTCGCTTGTCCTTCTGTCTCCTCCTCCATTTTCTTTTCCTCTCCGTCACCTTCACTCTCACACTCCACTCGTTCTCCTTCTCTCTTTCTCCCTTCCCCTTCTCCTTCTCTCTATTTCTCTCTCTCCTTACATTTTATCTCTACTTCTCCTTCTCCCTCCCTCATTCCTTCTCTCCATCCCTTCCAGTCTCCTCTTGCTTCTCTCGCTCCTTCTCCTTGTCTTTCTCCGTCTAGCTCACTTACCGACTCCCTTACTCTTTCTCCCTCTCTCATTCTCTTTGCCTCTCCCCTTTTCCTTCATTCACAATCTCCTTCTCTCCTCTCTCTCCTCTCTCCACTTCTCACTCTTGTTCACTCTGTCCCCTTCTCAGTTTCACTCCCCCTCCTTATCGCTCTCCTTCTCTTTCTCTCTCCTTCTCTATTGTTCTCTCTACTTCTCAATCTCTCCTCCCTCTCCTTGCCCTTCTCACTCTCTCCCCCTCTGTCCACATCTCCTCCTTCTCCTTCTCCTTCTTGCTCTCTGTCTCCGTCTCTCCCTCACTCCATGTTTCCCCATTTCCTTCTCTCTCGTCCTACACACTCAATCTCTCTCTCCCCTCCTTCTCCTTGTTTTTCACTCTCTTGTTGCCCCACGCTCTCTCCTTCTCACTCCTCTCTCTGATTCTCTCGTCCCTTCTATCTTCTATCGTCTTTGTCCTTATCCTTCACTATTCGTCTTCAATCTCCTTCCCTCTCTCCTTCTCCTCTACTTCAATACCTCTCATTCTCTTTCCCATTTCCTTCTCCTTCTCTCTCCTCTTCTTTTCACACTCTCCCTCTCTTGCCTTCTCCTCTTGCTTCTCTCCCTCTCCTTCCCATCTCTGCTCTTCTCCCTCTCTCCATCTCCTTCTCACTCCTTATTCCTCCATCCCTCCTCCATCTCCCTCTAGTTCTCTCTCCTTGTCCATGTCTCTCTCCCCTCCTCTCTCACTCGATCGTACTCTCTCGCTCTCCTCCTTCTTCTCTCTCTTTCCTTCTCTCTCCTCCTCCTCTATCTCTCCTCTCCTCATCTCCTTGTCGCTTTCCTCCCCTCGCACTTTCTACTCTCGCCTTCTCCTTCTCTCTGTGTGCCCTTATTGTTCTTTTCGTCGTTCTCCTTCTCTCTCCTTGTCGTATCTCTTGTTCTCCTTCTCCTCCTCTCTCCTTCTTCTCCCTCCTCTTCCTCCTTTCCCTCCTTCTCTTTCTGTCATCTCTCTCCTTCTGCTTCGCTTGTCGTTCTCTCTCCTCCCATTTCTTTTCCTCTCCGTCACCTTCAGTCTCTCTCACTCCTCTCGTTCTCCTTCTCTCTTTCTCCCTCCCTTTTCTCCTCTCTATTTCTCCCTCTCACCTTACCTTCTATCTCCACTTTTCCTTCTCCCTCTTTCCATCTCTCCTTCCCCTCCGGTGTCCTCTTCCTTCTCTCTCCTTGTCCTTGTCTTTCTCTATCTAGCACAGTTACTGACTCCCTCACTCTTTCTCCCTCTATCCTTCTGTTTGTCTCTCTCCTTTTCCTTCATTAACAATCTCCTTCTCTCTCCTCTCTCCACTTCTCGCTCTAATTCACTCTCTCCACTTCTCGCTCTAATTCACTCTCTCCACTTCTCCATTTCACTCCCCCTCCATATCGCTCTCCTTCTCCCTCTCTCTCCTTCTCTATTGTTCTCTCTACTTCTCCATCACTCCTCCCTCTCCCTGCCTTTCTCACTCTCTCTCCCTTTGTCCACCTCTCCTCTCTCCTTCTCATTCTAGCTCTCTCTCTGTCTTTCCATCTCTCCTTGTATCCCTATTTCCTCTTCTCTCGTTCTACACTCTCCTTATCTCTCTCCCCTCCTTCTCCGTGTTTTTCACTCCCTTTTTGCCCCGCACTCCCTCCTCCACACTCCCCTCTCTGATTCTCTCTTCCCTTCTATCTTCTCTCTCCTTATCCTTCACTCTTTGTCTTCAATCATTCCCTCTCTCTCCTTCTCCTCTACTTCAATACCTCCCCTTTTGTTTCCCCTTTCCTTCTCCTCCCCTTCTCCCTCTCTTACCTTTTACTCTTGCTTCGCTCCCTCTCTGTCCTTCTCCTTCCCATCTCCGCTCTTCTCCCTCTCTCCGTCTCCTTGTTTCTCCTTCCCTCCTCCATCCCCCTCTACTTATCTCTCCTTGTAAATCTCTCTCTCCCATCCTCTTTCACTTTATCGTACTCTATCGCTCTTCTCCTTCTCTCTCTTTCCTTCTCTCTCCTCCTCCTCTATCTCCCCTCTCCTTGTCACCTTCTCACTCTCCTCCCCTCTCACTCCCATTGTCCTTCTCTCTCTCTCCTTATCTACTCTCTCCTTCTCATTCTCTATGTGTGCTCGTATTCTTCTCTTCGTCGTTCTCCTTCTCTCTCCTTGTCCTCTCTCTTGTTCTCCTTCTCATCTCCTTCCTCTCCTCCTCTCTCCTTCTTCTCCCTCCACCTCTTCCTCCTCTCTCTCCTTCTCATTCTCTCATCTCTCTCCTTCTCATTCTCTCATCTCTCTCCTCCTCCCTTTTCTTTTCCTCTCCATCACCTTTACTATCTCTCACTCCTCTCGTTCTCCTTCTCTCTTTCTCCTTCCCCGTTCTCCTTCTCTCTATTTCTCTCTCCTTACCATTTATCTCCACTTCTCCTTCTCCCTCCATTTTTCCTTCTTTCCTTCCCTTCTAGTCGCCCCTTCCTTCTCTCTCTCCTTCTCCTTGTCTTTCTCCGTCTAGCTCTGTTACCGACTCCCTCTCTCATTCTCTTTGTCTCTCTCCTTTTCCTTCATTCACAATCTCCTTCTCTCTCCTCTCTCCTCTCTCCACTTCTCGCTCTGATTCACTCTTTCCCCTTCTCCGTTTTACTCCCCCTCCTTATCGCTCTCCTTCTCCCTCTCTCTCATTCTCTATTGTTCTCTCTACTTCTCCATCTCTCCTTCCTTTCCTTGCCCTTCTCACTCTCTCCCCCTCTACCCACCTTGTTGGCTTTTTGTCCTATATTAATTTTGATGATTAATTAAAGTAATCTTAATCAATCAACCTAATCAATCAAAGTGAGCAAACACGGTTACCCGCATTGCATGCATACTTGTATACTTGCAATCATCTTAATAAGTTGATGATGATAATCAATAAAAGGAGCATTGGGACAAAGACATCAAGACTCAAGACTTGTAATCAATGTTTTGGACCAAGACATGTAACTTTGTATTTATTGAGTCCATTAAGGTTTAATGTAAACTTGAGCACTAGGATTATGTCCCGTCAAAATTCGGTAAACCGAACCCCTGACGGTCAACCAAAACCTTCTAGTTCGGTCCACCAAACACCTATCGGTAACCCGAATTCATCCCACCAGGAAAACATAGGTGTTATTTGAAATTGCCCTGATGGAAGACCGAACCATCTTCGGTCGACCGAATAGCCCTGGACCGGTTTTGGACTTTGCTCCAACGATCTTTTTTGAATCAAGTCCCTAGAGCCCAATTGATGTGTCCTAATTCGGACGATCGAATATATTTCGGTCAACCGAGTCCTTCTTGACTTTAGGCGCCTAACGGCTATTTACACGTGGCACATGACCGTTCATGCTTCATGGGCTACATGGGATGACTCTTCATCACCGTCATCATCTTCCTTGCAAAGTAGAAGAGAGGTTGCCCATTCATGCTTCATGGCTATTGACGATGATCAAAGTGAGGTAGACTCTAACTCTTGTTTTATTAGATAATGCTCAACTAAGTCCTATTATAGTGATAGCTCAAATTCTAGTGCAAATGATGAAATATATACACATGATGAGCTTCAAAATGCATTTAATGACTTAGTTAAACAATATGAGATCATTTGTGACAAAAATAAGAAGGCTAGAAAATTAATAAATGATCTCCGAAACCAAATTGAATCAATCATGCATGAGAAAAATGAGGTGCTTGGTAAACTTGAAACTAATGCATCAACTCTTGATAGTTTAAAAGCAACACCCATTGTTAGTGAACAACTTGATCTTAAAGCTTGCAATGTGCAATTAAGAAAAGATCTAGAGAAATTCACTAATGGAACCTAGATGCTTGACATTCTTTTAGGTAGTCAAAGACAATCACTAGATAAACATGGTTTAGGATACAATGCAAAATTGAAAAACCATGTATCACATACTACACTAAATGCCAAGCATGTGTTCATTAATCATAGTTCTTCAAGTGTATGGGATCCTAAAACCAAAATAGTTTGGGTCCCCAAAGCTAACATTCAAGGACCCAAAGTTGTTTGGGTACCTAAATCTACACTTGTACGTGCTTGAGGAGGAAATCGGTGGTGACCGGACAAGCTTAAGAGTCAAATTCAAAGCCGGTTACATCACCAAATGAGATTGGAACCAATTCAAAGCTTCAAAGTGGCTATAATTTCTTATCCTCGATTTTTTTTCATAAATTGGTTCTAGTCTATATTTTATATGCTTAATTGACAAATCATATATTCATTCATTGCATATATTAAAGTTTGAATCACATCCATTGCTTAACTGTCAAATTTTCTAAATGGATGTCAAAAGGGGAAATTAATATATCACATGCTGTATTGTAATATTTACTTGATGTTAATAGGGGAGAAATAAAATTGAACTTAATCGAAAAATCATATTCATATTGATAGGGGGAGTTTAATGCATATCACTTACTTAGAGTAATGAAGTGCAAAATTTAGGGGGGGGGGCATCTTCATTAGTAGACATCCACAATGCAATGCTTAAATCTTATAATTTTTTATGGATGTCAAAGGGGGAGAGATAATCAAGGAGGGTAACTTGAAATTTGAGTTTAATTGAACAAAAACTATGCACATCCATAGGGGGAGCATTTCTATTCATAGTTTACAACCAAATTTTCAAGTATTAAGATATAGGTTGTCATCATCAAAAAGGGGGAGATTGTTGGCTTTTTGGCCTGAATTTATGTTTTCATAATTTAATCAACCTAATCTTAATTGTGATCATGTTGAGTAGCACACATGTTGTATTGCATATATACTGCTTTGTGTTAACCTCTACAGGTGATCAAGACTCAAGGAAGAAAGGAAATCAAGTCAAGACATGTAATCAAGCTCATTTGAAGGCATGTAATTTGTATTTCTTTGAGTCTTAGGAACTTTGTGTAATTGAGCATACTTGTGCTAAAAACTACTCAAACACAAACTAGGTTCCCTATAGAAGTCACACATGAAATTTCATATAATTTCGACTTCAATAGATCACCCAAACTTAGACCAGAAAACACTAAAACAAAAACCTGAATAATGTGCCCACATTCGGTCGACCTATAGAGACCGTTCGGTCAACTGAGTGATCAATTATCCTATTAGTGTTTGTCTGCCCAATTTCGGTCGACCGTACAGATCTTTTCGGTCGACCATGTAACACAAAAGTCCGACCATTAGAATTGTCGTATTATACCCAACGGTCGTATTCGTATTTTTCCAAATACCCCAAAAATGTATTTTCCTATCGGTCGATGGAGGACCTTGTTCGGCCGACAAAACTTATGTTCCTTGAGAAACCCAAAGTGCATGTCGGTTTTCGGTCGACTGTGGACCTTGTTTCGGTCGACCGAATTTGATCTTGTTTGTCAACCCCGTAGAGCCTGTTATAAATCGGTCGACCAAACCTATCTCGGTGTTCGACCGATAACTTAAGTGTACCTAGAATATAGCCTTGGGCGGTCGACCGTTCCGTTACCGGTCGACCGAACCGTGTCCCAAACTGACCAACGGTCGACCGAACTTACGGATCTGGTCGACCGAACTTATGCAGAAATGCATCCTGTAAGTTTCTATTTTGTGTATCTTCCACAATCTTTTACCAAACTTGTCCCAACGGCTATAATTTACTTAGATCTTATAAATAGGTATTTTTTTGACACAATTACACATCTCTTACACTTTCATTTGTAAAATACACCTAAGAGAAACTCCCAAGTCTCCCATTACCCAAATCCTACTCTCTTAAACTTCTACATCTTAGCATCCATTCCACATCCTCAGCAAAGTGTGATCAAGTTAGAGAGTGTGTTCCACTCAAGATCTCAATTGTGAAGAAGCAAGGACTTCGGTGAAAGCTCGAAGTGTTCCTCTCGGATTGTGAGAGAAGAAATTCAAGCTCATGAGGGTGTTCATGGAGCTTGTTTTGTAAAAGGCTTAATCTCGGCCAGGAACGAAGTTGATAGTGAAGACGCGAGCGGAGCTTGAGGGAGATTGAGCGGAGCTTGCAAGAGAGGAAGTAGGCGGGAGGCCGAACCTCTATAAAAATCAGGTGTCATCATTGTGGTTTGCTTTGCTTACTTGTATTTGTTTAAATTCCGTTGTGCATATCTTGATTGATCAAACAAGTAGGTAATTAGAGACCCTCACGATCCCACATTATCCAATAACTATTTGAGCTATAGCTGTCAGCGCAAAACCCATGCTTAACTTCAGTCTATGGAAGTGTACACGGTCAACCGAACTTGAGTAGATCGGAGGCCAACCAATCTTATTGTCCACCTTGGTACGGTGAACCGAATGGAATTGGGTTAATCGAACTTAGTTAGGGTGAAATTGTTAAAACGTACTGGAAGTTGGTGAACGGTTATTCGAACCACTTTCGGTCAACCGTATGCTAAATTCAGACCAATACTTCGAACTACTGTTCGGTGAATGGTCGACCGAATATGCATAGAAATATGCCCGAGCTTAAGTCAGATCTTGCATTCTTATTGGTCCATTTCCCCACCAACTCCCAAATGGCTAGTAGAGCTTGAAGGCTAATAAATAGGACCCCATTTGTTGGTTTTGAGACTCTTGAACACTCTCTATGAACCCAATACTCAAAGCCAAATCCTCTTCATCTTCAAGTTCTCAATCCTCAACACTCCAGCAAAAACTTCACCACATGGGTATCCAATTCCATATCAATATCCAAGTGTGCTCAAGTATATAGTGTTAGTTAGATTCTGATTCCATCCCCATATTCGAGGAAGCTCCCTCTCGGGTTGTGAGAGGAGACACGAGTTAGGCGTGGTTTTCGCGAGGTTCGGTGCTTGTAAATGACGTTGATCTCGGCCCGGAACGGCGATCAGTTAGTGGAAACGTAAGTGAGGCTCGGGGGATGGAGCGAGGCTTGCTAGGAAGACTAGGAACCGGGTGTGGGTACCAAACCTCTCTAAACTCCGGTGTCATCGATTTTGTGGTTTGCATTGTCTCTTCCATTAACCCTCGATTAATATTTTTAATTCCGCAATTATCTAGTGATTAGATGGTCATAGATCCTAACAATTGGTTTCAGAGCATTAGGTTGCTAATTTCATTTACTTAATCATAATTTCGCATGACATCTTCGTCTAATCATTGTGAAGGATTATCCATGTTTGTTTGTTTTAAATTTAGACTGCAAGTGCACAAACGCGATGAAGCGGTGGCAAGTACAAGTCAATCCGCAGGGAGGTGAGTAGCCTCTAGTATGTCTGAAATCAAGTGGCGAATAATGTGATCAAAGATGTGATTCTGCTAAAGCTAAACTAAACTAAACTAAACTAGTAACTAAGAAATGCGAAAGAAAGCAACGAAAGATTAGAAATCAAGAAGAGAAACCCTTAAAGGGTGGAGTGTGTGCATATATGAAGTGAAATAAGTGATGAATGATACATGTAAGCATGTATGTGTGTGTCGTGTGTGTGTCTTCAAGCATAGGAAGTGTCGAAAGATGTGGCAAAACCTATCAATCAATTCACACAACGTATCGACAATTACTACTTGATTAACATAAGATTAGGCTCAGCATGAGAAGTGTCTAAAGATATGGAAAGACTCAGAAAAAACCATGAACTCATGTGAAGAACAAAGGTAAGCATGGGAGGTGTCCAAATATTATGGAAAAACCCATCAAAACAAAGTGTCTTCAATCAATCAAGCAAGCAAACACAAATACAAACACATAACTAACATGTAGCATATTCAACCGGAAATTTCAGTCAATAAACATGAGAAATCTAAGCATGCGAAGTGTCTAAAATATTATGGCAAAACTCATCAAAATTCACCAACATGTAGATGATTAAAACACCCCCAATGAACATACAAAACATGCAAGTCTACACAATAAAAAAATCATCAAACATCCAAACTTCGCAATATATATGAAAATCATCACCACCCCCCAAGGGGGATGGATCTACTTACTACACATTATGCTAAAATTAAACTAAAGAAGAAAGGAGACATTCTAACTAATTTAGCCTAAGATCATAGAAAGAAGACTAAGCTAAGAATGCATAAAAGGAGATAACATGAGAACAAAATAATGAAAAAATATTTTATTAAATGACTTACATTACTAGTAGTATTCTTCTCCACCTTGAGTTTTTCCTCCAAGGCTTACTCCAAGTAGAGACAATGCCACCAAGCAATGAGTGAATATAGAGGAGAAGGAAGAGTTCTATTTATAGTGCTAGAAAAAGGTAATCGGGGACAATCCCCTGATATGGTACTAAACGCATAATATATATGCACATAAAACAACATAATACACGACCCGACTCAACCAAGGAATATTTGGACCAATTTCGACAGCCAATTGGTGGCCTAGATTGCTTGGATTGAGTCTGAATTTCGGTGCTTCGTTTCTGGCTTGATTTCGTGATGTTTGATGAACCCGATTTGGTTGTTGATGTTTGGGCCCGAATCTAATTGCCAAAATACTCATCATAAGGATGTGGAGCTTCTTGATTTCCTCATTAGTCCTTTTGGCTTTACATCCGGGTCCTTCTCTCTTCCACCTCAGTCCATAAGTCTTGCAACATAGTCATTTTTCTTGCTTTTATATCCTTTTTTAGTCTCTTCTTCTCAAACGTGTTATTCCTGAAACTTAAACATAAAATTCATTACATAGCATTGTTTATGTTCAAGATAATGGATATAAGACACAAATGAATGCATGAAATGATGTCAATCATTAATCCACAACTAAGCCACCTTTGTTTAATGGGTTAAATTATGACTGTTGGAAGAAAAGAATGAGGATTTATTTGCATTCAAATGACTTGAAATATTGGACGTTCATATTAAAACCATACACACCTCCTAATGATGATGAAATTGTATCCTGAACTAAACCCAAAATTAAGGAAATGGAGCTGAATTCCCGCGTTATGAACATCTTGTATTGTTGGTTAAATGAAGGGAAATACAAAAGGGTAAGAGGTTGTGAAAGTCCTTATGACATTTGGCATACATTAGGAATGCATCATGAGGGTTCAACTAGATTGAAAGAAACTAGGATTAATTTGCTCATTCATAAATATGAACTATTTGGTATGAAATCCGGTGAGAACATAAGCGAGATCATTAACTCTCTCAAAGCACTTGGCAAGGATTTTAGCAAGGGAGAAATGACTCCAAAGATTTTCCGGTCACTCACTGCCGATTGGGAGGAGAAGACGACCGCCGTCGAAGAAGCACAAGATCTCACCAAATTATTGGTCGAGGAGCTTATCGGTAGTCTGATGACATATGAGATACAAATGCAAGACTGCAAGGAGAAGGGAGCTAAGAAATCCTTGGTGCTATACGTCGTCACCAATTCGATCAAAGGAGATAGTGACACTGAAGAACAATTAGCAACACAACAATTCAAGGAGTTTCTCAAAGAAGAGAAAGAAAGGAGAAAAGAGAAGACGAAGAAGAAGAGCAAGAGAAAAGAGAAGAAGAAGAAAGCGCTCAAAGCTACTTGGGACGAGTCATCATCTTCATCAATTGATGGCAAATTCGCCTCAATGTGCTTCATGGCAATAGAAGATAAAGACAATGAGGTATCTTCTTGCTCTAGTCGCGATTCAATTAATTCATCTCATTCAAATGCGTATAATGAACTTCAATGTTAATTCAATGAATTGCTTGAAAATTTTGAGAAATTTTGTCAACGAAACAAAGTAGCTAGAAAGAAAATGAATGAGCTACAATCTCAAATCGAATCTATCATGAATGAGAAAATTTAATTGCTTGCTAGTCATGATAAAATTGCATTAGAGAACACTCATTTGATTGATGAAATTACAACTCTCAATGCAAAACCTTCATGTAGTGATGATATTCAAGATCTAATTGCTAAAATGTTCAATTACAAAAAGATCTTCAAAAGATTCACAAGTGGAAAGGAAATGCTTGATATGATTATTGATAGTCAAAGACAATTTTTAAACAAGCATGGTTTACGCTATTTTGTTAACAACTACGAAAACCATGTTATTCATACTACATTGAATGGAAAGCATTTCTTTGAGAATAAAAGTTCCTCAAGTGTTTGAGCACCTAAAACCAAAATGGTTTGGGTACCAAAAATTAATGTCAAAGGACCCAAGGTTGTTTGGGTACCAAAATCTTCACTTGTAGGTCCTTAATAGGAGGAGAATCGATAGCGATCGGCTCAAGCAATAAAAGATCGATTCCAAGCTTCAAGGAAATCATTTGGATCGAATTCATAAAGCCATTGTCGCTATCGAAAGGAGATTGGAATCAATATTAAATCGAGGATCAAAAGTTGGGTAACATTCTTAATCCTCTTAAACTTTAACATTTGGTTCTAATCTAGGATTGTTGCTTGCTTAATTGATATCATACATCATTGCTTTTAGGCCTTAGTGATAGGGGGAGCATATAATGATATATCATATAATTAAGGGGGGAATTATGTATTCCTAAACCATTGCATCATATACTTGTATTGTTTGCATTTGATTGATGTCAAAGGGGGGAGAATGATAAGGATTGAGCTTCAATTTACTCATACTATGCATATTGTTAGGGGGAGTATCTTATACATGCATAGTTTGCATATACGAAGGGGAAGCAATCATATAGAAAAGGGGAGAACTTAAATTGAATCTCAAGTATTAAGATATAGATTTTCCATCTTCAAAAATGGGGAGATTGTTGGCTTTTTGGCCTTTATCAATATTATTTTGATGATTAATTAAACTAATCTTAATCAATCAACCTAATTAATCAATGTGAGCAAACACGATTATATGCATTGCATACATATTTGTATACTTGCAATCATCTTAATAGGTTGATCAAGATAATCAACAAAAGGAGCATTGGGACAAAGACATCAAGACTCAAGACCTGTAATCAAAACTTTTGACCAACACATGTAATTTTGTATTTATTGAGTCCATAAGGTTTAATGTAAACTTGAGCACTAGGATTCTGTCTCGTCAAGATTCGGTAAACCGAACCCCAGACGATCAACCGAAACCTTCTAGTTCGATCCAACGAACACCTATCGGTAACCTAAATTCTTCCCACCAGTAAAACATAGGTGTTATCTAAAATTGCCCCGACGGAAGACCGAACCACCTTCGATCAACCGAATAGCCATGGACCGGTTTTGGACTTTGCTCCAACAGTTGCTTTGGAATCAAGTCCCTAGAGCCCAATTTATTTGTCCTAATTCGGACGACCGGACATATATCGGTCAACCGAGTCCTTCTTGGCTTTAGGCGCCTAACGATTATTTACACGTGGCACTTGACCATTGTACCCAATGACTATTTGAGCTATAACTGTGAGCGCAAAACCCATGCTAAACTTTGGTCTACCGAAGTATAGACGGTGAACCAAACTTGAGTAGATTGGAGGCCAACCAATCTTACTGTCCACCTTGGAACGGTGAACCGAATGTAATTTGGTTAACTGAACTTAATTAGGGCTAAATTGTTAAAAGCTACTGGAAGTTAGTGAACGGTTATCCGAACCAGTTTCGGTCAACCGTATGCTCAATTCAGACCAATACTTCGAACTACCATTCGGTGAATGGTCGACCGAATATGCTTAGAAATATGCCCGAGCTTAAGTCAGATCTTGCATTCTTGTTGGTCTATTTCCCCACCAACTCCCAAACGGCTAGTAGAGCTTGAAGGCTTATAAATAGGACACCATTTGTTTGTTTTGAGACTCTTGAACACTCTCTATAAATCCAATACTCAAAGCCAAATCCTCTTCATCTTCAAGCTCTCAATCCTCAACACTCAAGCCAAAACTTCCCCACTTGCATATCCAATTCCATATCAATATCCAAGTGTGCTCAAGTATAGAGTGTTAGTTAGATTGTGATTCCATCTCCATATTCAAGAATCACCAAAGAGTTGTAAAGCTTCGAGGAAGCTCCCTCTCGGGTTGTGCGTGGAGACAGGAGCGAGGCAAGGTTGTTCGCGAGGCTCGGTGGTTTTATACGGCGTTGATCTCACCCCGGAATGGAGATCGGTTAGTGAAACCGTAAGCGAGTCTCGGGGGATCGAGGGAGGCTTGCGAGGAGTACTAGCACACGGGTGTGGGTGCCGAACCTCTCTATACTATGGTGTCGTCGATTTTGTGGTTTGCATTGTCTCTTCCCTTAATCCTTCGATTAATATTTTTAATTCCGTAATTATCTAGTGATTAGAAGGCCATAGATCCTAACACACCTCTCCTCTCTCTCCATATCCTTCTATCTATCTCTCCCTGTCTCTCCTTCTCTCCTTGTTTCCCTATTTCCTTCTCTCTCGTCCTACACTCTCCTTTTCTCTCTCCCCTCCTTCTCCTTGTTTTTCACTCCCTTGTTGCCCCGCGCTCTCTCCTACTCACTCCTCTCTTTGATTCTCTCTTCCCTTCTATTTCTCTCTCCTTGTCCTTCACTGTTTGTCTTCAATCTCCTTCCCTCTCTCTCCTTCTACTCTACTTCAGTACCTCTCCTTCTCTTTCCCCTTTTCCTTCTCCTTCTCTCTCTTCTTCTTGTCTCTCTCTCCCCCGCTTGCCTTCTCCACCTGCTTCTCTCCCTCTCCTTCCCATCTCCGTTCTTCTCCCTCCTTCTCCCTCCTTCCCTCCTCCTTCTCCCTTTACTCTCTGTCCTTGTCCATCTCTCTCTCCCCTCCTCTCTCACTCTATTGTACTCTCCCTCTCTCCTCCTTCTTCTCTCTCTTTCCTTCTCTCTCCTCCTCCTCCTCTCTCTCCTCTCCTTCTCGCTCACCTCCCCTCTCACTCCCATTGTCCTTCTCTCTCTATCCTTATCTACTATCCCCTTCTCCTGCTCTCTGTGTGCCCTTAATCTTCTCTTTGTTGTTCTCCTTGTACTCTCTCTTGTTCTCCTTCTCGACTCCTTCTTCTCCTCCTCTCTCCTTCTTCTCATTGTTTTTCACTCTCTTGTTTCCCCGCGCTCTCTCCTTCACACTCCTCTCTCTGATTCTCTCTTCCCTTCTATCTTCTCTCTCCTTATCCTTCACTCTTCGTCTTCAATCTCCTTCCCTCTCTCTCCTTCTCCTCCACTTCAATACCTCTCATTCACCTTCCCCTTTTCCGTCTCATTCTCTCTCGTGTCTCTCTCTCCCTCGCTTGCCTCTCCGCTTGCTTCTCTGCCTTTCTCTCCTTCTCCTTCCCTTCTCCACTCTTCTCCCTCTCTACGTCTCCTTCCCTCCTCCATCTCCCTCTACTTCTCTCACCTTGTCCATATCTCTCTCTCCCCTCCTCTCTCACTCTATCGTAACCTCTCGCTCTACTCCTTCTTCTCTCTCTCTCTCTCCTTCTCTCTCCTCCTCTATCTCTCCTCTCCTTGTCTCCTTCTTGCTCTCCTCCCCTCTCACTCCCATTGTCCTTCTCTCTCTCCTTATCTACTCTCCCCTTCTCCTTCTCTCTGTGTGCCCATATTCTTCTCTCCGTCGTTCTCCTTGCCCTCTCTCTTGTTCTCCTTCTCATCTCCTTCTTCTCCCTCCTCCTCTCCCTCCTTCTCTTTCTCTCATCTCTCTCCTCCTGTTTCGCTTGTCCTTCTCTCTCCTTCTCCCTTTTCTTTTCCTCTCGGTCACCTTCACTCTCTCTCACTCCTCACGTTCTCCTTCTCTCTTTCTCTCTCCTCCTTCTCCTTCTCTATATTTCTCTCTCTCCTTACATTTTGTCTCTACTTCTCCCTCCCTCTTTCCTTCTCCCCTTCCCTTCCAGTCTCCTCTTCCTTCTCTCGCTCTTCTCCTTCTCTTTCTCCGTCTAACTCACTTACCGACTCCCTCACTCTTTCTCCCTCTCTCCTTCGCTTTGTCTCTCCTTTTCCTTCATTCACAGTCTCCTTCTCTCTCCTCTCTCCACTTCTCGCTCTAATTCACTCCCTCCCCTTCTTTTTTTTGCAAAGCAAAATGGAGGCTTAACCTCGAATTATATAAACTAAGTAAGGTTTACAACCTACAAAATTAAGAACATAACTTAAAACATAACGAATGCGGGTGTATGCCATTTGCATACCCGGCCTCTACCCTACATAACATAATAAATCAGGTCAGCATTGTAGGCTCTTGTGACTTTGCAATGAAGACCAATTACAACAGCTATGCTATGTCCACGTGAGCTGGAATCAATGTTCTTCCTCATCACTCTTTGGAGGCTTCTTGACTTTGTCCCAAAGGCAGCGAACCAAGTCCTTGATGACAGCCACAATATGTGCTGGTTGCTGCTTTTCTCCCTCGAAAATCCTTCGGTTTCGTTCGAGCCAACACTCGTGTATCGTAGCCTGGAAGACCTATCGCCTTACCACAATATCAAGCCGACTCCCTCTAATATGTGAGATGCGTATAGCTTCAACTTCTAAGGAGTGTGCCACACTGTGGCTTAGCTTCAAGGAATTGAAGATTGCTGCCCAAACCTCCTTTATGTATTCACACCCCCAAAACAAGTGCTCCATATCTTCCTCGCCCCCCTCGCATAGGCTGCACCCCGGGTGTAGTGTTGCTCCTCGTTTGTTCATCAATCTCTTTGTTAGTAGACGTCCTCTTAGTGCTCTCCAAGTTGTGATGGCATGCTTTGGGATGGCATGCTTGTGCCAAACATTTCCAGCCCAAGCTAGCTTTCTCCTCGGCATCTTTACCCATCTCCACACTTCTTTGATGTCGAGTGCATCACCCATTCCGTCCACTCGCTTGGGTTGGTCCATGCCTACATTAATTTGGGTATTCAATATTCTTTGGGTATTCAATATTCTTCTATGTTATCTCTCATTATCCTTCAGTCTTCTTTTTCAATCTCCTTCCCTCTCTCTCCTTCTCCTCTACTTCCTCTCCTTATCTTTCCCCCTTTCCTTCTCATTCTCTCTCTTCTTCCTGTCTCTCTCTCCCTAGCAAGACTTCTCTTGCTTCTCTCCTTCTCCTTCCCCTCTCCGCAATTGTCCCTCTCTCCGTCTCCTTCTCCCTCCTTCCTCCATCACTCCTCCATCTCCCTCTACTTCTTGCTCCTTGTCCATCACTCTCTCCCATCCTCTCTCACTCTATCGTACTCTCTCGCTCTCCTCCTTCTTCTCTCTCTTTCCTTCTCTCTCCTCCTTTATCCCTCCTCTCCTCGTCTACTTCTCGCTCTCCTCCCCTCTCACTCCCATTGTCCTTCTCTCTCTCCTTATCTACTCTCCCCTTCTCCTTCCCTTTGTGTGCCCTTATTCTTCTCTCCATCGTTCTCCTTCTCCTCTCTCTTCTTCTCCTTCTCATCTACTTCTTCTCCTCCTCTCTCGTTCTTCTCCCTCCTCCTCTCCCTCCTTCTTTTTCTCTCATCTCTCTCCCTCTACTTCGCTTGTCCTTCTCTCTCCTCCTTCCTTTTTTCCACTCCGTCACCTTCACTCTCTCTCACACCTCTCGTTCTCCTTCTCTCTTTCTCCCCCCTTCTCCCTCTCTCTATTTTCTCACTCTCCTTACCTTTATCTTTGCTTCTCCTTCTCCCTCCCTCTTTCCCTCTCTACTTCCCTTCCAGTCTCCTCTTCCTTCTCTATCTCCTTCTCCTTGTCTTTCTCTGTCTAGCTCACTTACCGACTCCCTCACTCTTTCTCCCTCTCTCTTTCTCTGTCTCCCTCCTTTTCCTTCCGTCACAGTCTCCTTCCCTCTCCTCTCACCAGTTCTCGCTCTAATTAACTCTCTCCCATTCTCCGTTTCACTCCCCCTCCATATTGCTCTCCTTCTCCATCTCTTTCCTTCTCTATTGTTCTCTCTACTTCTCCATGTCTCCTCCCTCTCCTTGCCCTTCTCACTCTCTCCCACTCTGTCTACCTCTCCTATCTCTCCTTCTCCTTCTAGCTCTCTCCCTTGGTCTCTCCCTCTCTCCGTGTTTCCCCATTTCCGTCTCTCTCGTCCTACACTCTCCTTCTCTCTCCCCTCCTCCTTGTTTTTCACTCTCTTGTCGCCCCGTGCTCTCTCCTTCCCACTCCTCTCGCGGATTCTCTCTTCCCTTCTATCTTCTATATTCTCACTCCTTATTCTTCACTCTTCGTCGTCAATCTCCTTCCCTCTCTCTCCTTCTCCTCTACTTCAATACCTCTCCTTCTTTTTCCCCCTTTCCTTCTCCTTCTCTCTCTTCTTCCTGTCTCTCTCTCAACCTCGCATGTCTTCTCGTCTTGCTTCTCTCCCTCTCTGTCCTTCTCCTTCCAATGTCCGCTCTTCTCCCTCTCTCTATCTCCTCCGTCCTTCTTCCTCCTTCCCTCCTCCATCCCCATCTACTTCTCTCTCCCCTCCTCCTTCTTCTCTCACTTTCCTTCTCTCTTCTTCTCCTCTATATCTTCTCTCCTCGTCTCCTTTTCTCTCCTCCCCTCTCACTCCCATTATCCTTCTCTCTGTCCTTATCTACTCTCCCCTTCTCGTTCTCTCTGTGTGCCATTATTCTTTTCTCCATCGTTCTCCTTCTCTCTCCTTGTCCTCTCTCTTGTTCTCCTTCTCATCTCCTTCTTCTCCTCCTCTCTCCTTCTTTTTTTGCATAGCAAAAGGGAGGTGTAGCCTCTATTGTATTGATGTATATAACCATTTACAACCTACAAAAATTAATCTATTACAGCCCTTGAGTCATGCTCGGTGCATAACTAGAATCTACGTCTAAACAAACATTCAACAGACCAACCTTGTGGTGTTTCCGCTAGCCCCAACTACTCTCATACAATCTCAAAGCCTCAGAATTGTCTCTAATTTCCTTAATCCTTGTGCCCATCATACGCACCATGTCCTTTATAAGAGGGCGCACATCCTCGGGTCGACCCTTATCGTTTTCAAATATTTGCCTATTTCGCTATTGCTAACACTCATAGATGGTTGCTGCAAGAGCAAGTCTCGTAGTGACCTATTGCAGCTTGGACCCTTGCATCATTTCCAGCCTCTCCACCTCCGCAGCAAGAGTAAAGTCTATGCTAGTGTCCAGCTGTAGTAATCTCAACATTTGTACACAAACTTGTCGGGAAAAGTGGCATTCCCAGAATAGGTGTGTCATATCATCTTCTCTTCCCTCACATAATAGAAAAAGAGGGTCGTGGATTGATCCCCTAGCTCGCATAAGTGCCTTTGTGATCAGCTGTCCTCACATAGCTTTCCAAAGCATAAGTGCATGCTTGGGTATGTGATATTTGTGCCAAACCATATCAGTCCAGCCCACTTTCCTTTGTCGAGGTACCACCCAACTCCATGCTTCCTTTGCTAAAAACACTTCACTCTTTGCTCTAGCTCTAATAGGAGTATCTCGCCCCCTGTGGATTGGAGTTTGCAAGATCCTAGGCCATAATACCGCCATCTTTAGGGACCTCGGCTCGGGGAGAGTCCAACCCTCCGCATGAATGAAATATGATACCATGGTATCCCTTGGCATTTCCATGTCGTACTGGAGTCGCTCTCCTCTGGGCGAAGAGAGTAAGGGCTGCCAACACCATGGGTCAGTAAAGAACCGAATTGTTGTACCATCTCCCACTTGGTATTGGATTTTATCCTTCGCCACTTCTCGGACACTTAGAATACCCCACCACGCCCATGAGCACACAGACGGTGGCCTAGCTAACCATATATTACGATTCTGTAAGTATTTCCTTCGCATACACCGAACCCAGAGCGAACAAGCATCCACAATGATAAACCAAAGGAGACGAATCAGCCTAGCATCATTCCAATCCTTTAGTCTCCTTATCCTCAAACCACCTTCCTTCTTCGGTTTGTATATGTCTATCCTTCCATGCTATGGCCACCCACTTTGTAGGACCTCCCCAAACGAAGTTGATCATGATGCTTCCACCTCCTTCAAGACTTTTCTCGGGATAAAGATATCTGAAGTCCAATAGATACTCATAGACACGAGCACACTCTTGACTAACTCCACATGACCCGCCATCGATAGAAAGTTTCTCTTCCATGTACTTAGTCGTTGTTAATGCTTGCTGATTAAACCCATGCAATGATGTCTCCCCAGCCTTGAGGAGAAGAGGGGAAGGCCTAAATAGGTAACTGGAAAATCAGCTCTCTCCGTGCCTAAGTTCGAGAATATCCATGTACCCTCAGTGGCTCCTCCTCCCATGAAGACTTCACTCTTTGCTACATTCAGCTGCAGACCGGAGGTGGATGAGAATTCAGTAAGGATACGCTTTATCACCCTTGCATTTGCTTTTGTATCCGCAAAGACCATCACATCATCTTCAAAGAGGAGGTGGGAGATTTGTACATCCAACACCTTGTTGGTTCGAGAGTGCCCCTCTCAACCTTCTTTCTAAACATGGCACTTAAAACGTCCATACAAAGTACAAAAAGATAGGGAGCCAATGGATCACCTTGCCTCAGCGCAACGAATGGTCTAGAGTTCTCACCATTCATCGTAACATCAAAAGAAGCTCGAACGCAAGCCATCATGAGTTTACGCCAATGGTCGGGTAAGCCCACCCACTTGAGTACTTCCTCTAGGAAATGCCAAGAGATAGAGTCATATGCTTTCCTAAGAACAAGCTTCAAACACATCCTTCCTCGTCCTCCTCCCAAGTGCATATTGTGGCATATCTCGTGGGCTAGCAAGATGCTGTCATTAATTGTCCTTCCACTCATGAATGCACTTTGTGTTTCCCCAACCAAATTAGGAAGGAGTACCTTCAATCGATTTGCCAAAATCTTTAAGAAGAAATGAGATACCATATTACAAAGGGAAATGGGTCGGTAATCATCAACCGAGGCTGGAGTCGTCTTCTTCAGAATAATAGTGATGGAAGTGTCGTTAACATGCTTTAGGAGTTTCCACTTCTCATGAAGGAGTCGATAGCTTTGAAAAAGTCTTTCTTCACACATTCCCACGTGGCTTTGAATTTTTTTGCATTAAATCCATTCGGACTCGGTGCCTTGTCCACATTGGAGTGTTTCACCACTTCATCTAGCTGCTTCATATCTAGTGGATGAATAATTGCTAGTGCCTCGTCCTCCCCCACCTTTGGAAGGGATAATGTCGGATCAATGGGCTGAACCTGAAAATCACTAGAAAACAAGTTTGAAAAACACCTCCGAAAGGCCTCTCACATAGCCCCTTCATCCTCAATAACCACCCTTTCCTCACTGACTCTCCTCACATTATTGGTGGCTCTCCTCACTCTTAGGGAAGCATGGAAAAATCTAGAATTTCGGTCACCCTCTTGCAGCCATCCAACCCTTGATTTCTGTCTCAATAATGCCTCCTCCCGGACCAAACAACGGTCCAGGTCCTCCTTACATTGATTCTCACATTGTAAAAGCTCCAAGTCTCATGAGTTATCCTCCCTTTGTTCCCTGATTTCAGCAAGCCAGAGCTGAGCTTCAACAACTTTTAGTTCCACATGCAGAAGGTATCCTCACTCCATCTCTTTAACGCTTCCTTCACCACATTTAACTTTCCTACCAATCTAAACATGGGTATGCCTTCCACCCTCGTGGCCCAAGCCTCTCTCACCACATCAATGAACATCTCATGGTCAGCCCAGAAATTCACAAAGCGAAACATGTGCTTCTTTCTTTGTCCCTCCATTTCTGTAGCTAAGATGAGCATCGAGTGGTCACTCAAGTCTTTATCCCCCACGACATAAAAAGAATCAGAAAAGGTGTCCAACCACGCATGGGACATGAAGATTCTATCAATTCGCGTCTCGATATTTGCCTCCCCTTGCAAAGAATTGGACCACATAAATTCCCCTCCGGTAGACGGGACCTCCACAAGTTGGAGCCGATCCACACAAGCATTGAACTCGTCCATGGCTACCATGTTGAGACCGACACCTCCCCTCTTCTCACTAGCTTTACTGATACAATTAAAGTCCACGCAAACTAGCCGCGACATCGAGGCTGCTGGAGTGGCTCGACCAAGGTCCTCCGAAAGATACCTCTGCTGCACATGCCCGTTTTCAGCGTAGACCGCGATGATCGCAATGTTTCTCCCATTTCTCGCCTCCCTTCTTTTGAGTTGCAGCAATTGTGTGGTCTCATAGGTTACCCGGAGGTCCACCTTAAGCTCATTCCATAACACATGGATCCTACAAGAATTTATAATCAAGTTATTTGATGCGCACTCATGACCCCAAATGGCACGCCTAAACCGATCCAACTTTTTATGCTTAACTTAATGCTCGACGAGGAACATGATATCCACTCTGGTCTCCTTTATTCATCCCCTTATCATGTGTACACGACCAGGGAGATTTGCACTGTGCGCATTCCACACTAGGACCGTCATGGCTTCGTAATATGGGACTTTCGTCCCTTACCGCCTCAGTTGGCTTTCTATTGTTCTAGTCCCTTCTCTCGAATAGCACAGAACACTTCAGGCTGTGGTGATAGTAACTCGAGGTCCACCGGAGGTGGTGGAGATGCAACCTTGCACCCATCCCTCCTTTTCCCATCTTCATGCTGAATAAAGATTTCATATGTGCCTTCTTCTTCCCCTCCGTTAGCAGCACAATCCCCTTTTCCTCTCTTCCTTCAAGCTCCGCTAGGATATTGAAACGCCCCAGCCGCTTGATGCTCGTCTTGTCCCTCATAGCCCTTGATCGGGTAATGATGCCTCTGCATGGGCGAAAGAGGCTAGGATGGGAGCTACACCCGGCAACCCCACTCAATCCATTATTTTCCTTCACCTCATAACTGAGCTCCTCTCCTCCATCATGCTTGTCATGTTGGTTCCCACGTGGAGTGCTTCCATCAATGTTGCCTCCTGCTGGAGCAAAGGATACTCCTTTGGGGTTCTCCCCCATGATTGGTGGACCAGAATTTTGTATGTTTCCCCCACCAAGTTGTTGTTGGTCCCCCTTGATTGGCTCTCTTCTTGTGCTCACATGGCTCCTTACTGCAGCAGCCTTTATCCCCCCCCCCCCCCAAAGGTGCAAACTCCAACATGGTTGGTTCATTCAAAAGTTCTCCACTAGCACTCTCCTTGTTGATTGGTTCCTCTTCTTAGAGTAAAGAATGTTTTTCCGTTATTCTAGTCCTCACCATCTCCGTTCCAGAGCTTACTTTTTCCACTATGGTCTCCCTTTCCGCTATGGTCTCCACCTCCGTTATGATGCCCAGCTCCAGTATGGCCTCCCTATGTGTCTTCACGCCTTCAATACCCTCATGCTTGAGGGCCACCAATCGAGGGTCCGCAGCCAGCCCCTCTCTCGCAGCTGCTCCTCCACTCTCCTCTTCATGTTTTCTCGCCTCAGATGTGCCATTCTTTTTTATACCTCCCTTCCGGCCAACCTTCACCCAACATTCCACCTTTGGAATGGATTTCACAGTTGGTCTTCCAGCCTCCCTCACCTTTTCACGCTAATTTTGTAGGCACCGAACCTGAGTATGCCCAAACTCCGAACATACTCCACAATGCCTCGGCTTCCATTCAAAATCAATGTCCACCTTTTCCCATGCACCTCCTTTGATTTGTATTTCGACGAACTCCGGGTACTGAAATGTTCCTTCCACCTCCACACAAAGCCCAACAAACATGAGCCTTGTCCCCGAAGCGGTGTTATCATCCATGTATAACGGCTTCCCAAGAACACTAGCTATGGTGCTTAAAATCAATGGTGACCAAAACCGAAAGTCTAGCTCTGACAGCCTTATCCATATCGGAATAGATGACATCTTGCTTCTCTCTATAACCACCTCCGGTGTCCATTGCTGGCCTACTAATGGGGTGCCCCGAACAAACCAAGCACCTCTCTCAGGAACATGCTTGCGGTCCTCTCCTAAGGTGAATCTGAAAAGTAAGAACCCATTCTGGTGACGAATCACCTCAACAATCCCATGAAGCTCCCAAAGTTTGTGCAAGTACCTCTCCACGGTTAGGAGGTGGGGTTTGAAGTCCACGAAATACCCAAAAAGAACCTAGTCCCACGATTTCAGCGCCTCCACAATTAGTGCTTTGTGCACACCGCAACTTAAGCTCCATCCTTCAACCCCGGTTGTATGAATTCAAGAGCCGTCTTTGCCTTAACTCCGGTCCCAAACAACTCAGACCACTTCTTAGGTTGATAGCCCACACCATTGGTGGGAGGAACATGCCTGACTCTTGTTGCAACCGCACTCCCATGGCTAGTGTGTGTTGTTTGAGGATGCTTTTGGCTGCCACCATCCTCCAACAGCCTTGAATCATGACTAGAACGCTACTAACACTCCATTAGAGTAGGAAATCAAGAGTAAAATGATGAAATAACAAGAAAATGACCTAGGAAACCATAGGTTTCCCTATGCTTCCACAGGGTTTCTCTCTCAACTTTTTCCTGTCTCTCCTCTTCTCCCACCTCCTCTTCCT
This sequence comes from Triglochin maritima, assembly GCA_963682175.1. Classification (NCBI taxonomy): domain Eukaryota; kingdom Viridiplantae; phylum Streptophyta; class Magnoliopsida; order Alismatales; family Juncaginaceae; genus Triglochin; species Triglochin maritima. The sequence goes on along the minus strand of OY821790.1, from coordinate 11,201,939 downwards.
CCTCTCCCTCCTATTTCTCTCATCGCTCTCCCTCTGCTTCGCTTGTCCTTCTCTCTCCTCCTCATTTTTATTTTCCTCTCTGTCATCTTCACTCTCTCTCACTCCTCTCCTTCTCCTGTACTTCAATACCTCTCAATCTCTTTCCCATTTTCCTTTCCCTTCTCTCTCTTCTTTCTATCTCTCGCTCCTTCAGTTGCCTTCTCCTCTTGCTTCTCTCCCTCTCTCTCCTTCTCCTTCCCATCTCCGCTCTTCTCCCTCTCTCCGTCTCCTTCTCCCTCCTTCCTCCTTCCCGCCTCCATCTCCCTCTACTTCTCTCTCCTTGTCCATCTCTCTCTCCCCTCCTCTCTCACCGCATCGTACTCTCACGCTCTCCTCCTTCTTCACTCTCTTTCCTTCTCTCCCCTCCTCCTCTATCTCTCCTCTCCTCGTCTCCCTCTCGCTCTCTTCTCCTCTCCCTCCCATTGTCCTTCTCTCTCTGTCCTTATCTACTCCCCCCTTCTCCTTCTCTCTGTGTGCCCTTATTCTTCTCTCCGTCGTTCTACTTCTCTCTCCTTGTCGTCTCTCTTGTTCTCCTTCTCATCTCCTTCTTCTCCTCCTCTCTCCTTCTTCTCCTTCCTCCTCTTCCTCCTCTCCCTCCTTCTCTTTCTCTCATCTCTTTCCCTCTGCTTCGCTTGTCTTTCTCTCTCCTCCATTTTCTTTTCCTCTCTGTCACCTTCACACTCTCTCTCACTCCTCTTGTTCTCCTCCTCTCTTTCTCCCTCCCCTTTCTTCTTCTCTCTATTTCTCTCTCCTTACCTTTTATCTCTACCACTCCTTCTCCCTCCCTCTTTCCTTCTCCCCTTCCCTTCCAGTCTCCTCTTCCTTCTCTCTCTCCTTCTCCTTGTCTTTCTCCTTCTAGCTCACTAACCTGTTAGGATCTATGGCCCTCTAATCGCTAGATAAATGCGGAACGAAAAATATAAATTGAAGTATTAAGAGATAAGACGTGGAAACCACAAAATCGATGACACCATAGTTTAGAGAGGTTCGGCACCCACACCCGGATCCTAGTCCTCCTCGCAAGCCTCGCTTACGGTTCCACTAACCGATCTTGATTTCGGGCTGAGATCAACGTCGTTTACAACTGCGAGCCTCGCGAACAACCTCGCCTCGCTTGTGTCTCCTCTCACATTCCGAGAGGGAGCTTTCTCGAAGCTTTACAACATGATGATTCTTTGATGTGGATGTTGAATCACAATCTAACACTCTATACTTGAGCACACTTGGATATGGATAAAGAATTGGATACCCAAGTGGTGAAATTTAAACTTGAGTGTTGAAGAATAAGCTTTGAAGGTTTGGGAATTGAGAGCACAAACATAGTTGATGAATAGAGGGTGTTAAGGGTTGGTTTGTGTTTCTATAGTGGTGTTTATATAGGCTTCAAAGCATAGAGATCTGTTGGAGATTTGGTGGGGAAATGGACCAATTAGAATGCAAGATGTGACTTAAGCTTGGGCGAATTTCAAGTCATATTCGGTCGACCGTTAACAGAACGGTAGTCTAAAGGATTTGTCTGAATTAAACATTCGGTTCACCGATTATATATCGGATCACAATTCACCAACCTCCAGTAGATTTTATCAATTTATCCATAATTAAGTTCGGTTATCCGAATTCCATTTGGTTCACCGTTCCAAGGTAGACAGTGGGATTGGTGGACTCTGATGTACTCAAGTTTGGTTGACCGTGTGAACTTCGGTAGACCGAAGTAAGCGTGGGTTTTGTGCTGACAGTTATAACTCAAATAGTTGTTGGGTACAACGGTCAACTGCCACATGTCAATAGCCGTTGTGAAACTAAAGCCAAGAAGGACTCGGTTGACCGATAGGTATTCGGTCGTCCAAAGTGGGTCAAGTCAATTGGGCTCTACGGAATCGATTCGAAGGCGATCGTTGGAGCAAAGTCGAAAACCGGTCCAGGGCTATTCGGTCGACCAAAGGTGGTTTGGTGTTCCGTTGGGGCAATTCCAGAGAACACCTAAGTTTTACTGGTGGGAAGTATTCGGGTATCCGAATGGTGTTCGAGTAGACCGAACTAGACATGATTCGGTTGACCGAAGGTACTTCGGTTTACCTATGAGAGACGTGACAGAATCCTAATGCTCAAGTTTACATAAAACCTTATGGACTCAATAAATACAAAACTACATGTCTTGGTCCAAAACTTTGATTACAAGTCTTGAGACTTGATGTCTTTGTCCCAATGCTCCTTTCCTTGATTGTCTTGATCAACCAATTAAGATGATTGCAAGTATACAAGAATGTATGCAATGCATGTAATCATGTTTCCTTATTTGATTGATTAAGATTAGTTTGATTAATCATCAAAATTAATATAGATTAAGGCCAAAAGGCCAACATTACCGACTCCCTCACTCTTTCTCCCTCTCTCCTCTTTGTCTCTCTCCTTTTCCATCATTCACAGTCTCCTTCTCTCTCCTCTCTCCACTTCTCGGTCTAATTCACTCTATCCCCTTCTTCGTTTCACTCCCCCTCCTTATCGCTCTCCTTCTCCCTCCCTCTCCTTCTCTATTGTTCTCTCAACTTCTCCATCTCTCCTCCCTATCCTTCTCACTCTCTCTCCCTCTATCCAACTCTCCTCTCTCTCCTTCTCCTTCTAGATCTCTCTCTCTCTCTCTCTGTCTCTCCCTCTCTCCTTGTTTCCCTATTTCCTTCTCGCTCGTCCTACACTCTCCTTCTCTCTCTCCCCTACTTCTCCTTGTTTTTCACTCTCTTGTTGCCCCGCGATCTCTCCTTCTCACTCCTCTCTCTGATTCTCTCCTCCCATCTATCTTCTATCTTCTCTCTCATTTTCCTTCACTATTTGTCTTCAATCTCCTTCCCTCTCTCTCCTTCTCCTCTACTTTAATACCTCTCCTTCTCTTTCCCTTTTTCCTTCTCCTTCTCTCTCTTCTTCATACCTCTCTCCCTCGCATGCCTTTTCCTCTTGCGTCTCTCTCCTTCTCACTCCTCTCTCTGATTCTCTCCTCCCATCTATCTTCTATCTTCTCTCTCCGTTTCCTTCACTATTTGTCTTCAATCTCCTTCCCTCTCTCTCCTTCTCCTCTACTTCAATACCTCTCCTTCTCTTTCCCACTTTCCTTCTCCTTCTCTCTCTTCTTCATGTCTCTCTCCCTCACATGCCTTTTCCTCTTGCTTCTCTCCCTCTCTCTCTGTCTCCTTCCCATCACCAATCTTCTCCCTCTCTCCGCCTCCTTCTCCCTCCTTCTTCCTCCTTCCCTCCTCGAACTCCCTCTACATCTCTCTCCTTGTCCATCTCTCTGTCCTCTCTCCCTCTCTCCTTCTATTGTACTCTCTCGCTCTCCTCCATCTTCTCTCTCTTTCCTTCTCTCTCCTCCTTCTCTATCTCTCCTCTCCTTGTCTCCTTCTCGCTCTCCTCCCCTCTCACAGTGATTGTCCTTCTCTCTCTCTCATTATCTACTCTCCCCTTCTCCTTGTCTTTGTGTACCCTTATTCTTCTACCCATCGTTCTCCTTCTCTCTCCTTGTCCTCTCTCTTGTTATCATTCTTCTCCTCCTCTCTCCTTCTTATCCTTCCTCCTCTCTCTCCTTCTCTTTCTCTCATATCTCTCCTTCTGCTTCGCTTGTCCTTCTCTCTCCTCCTCCCTTTTCTTTTACTCTCCGTCACCTTTACTCTCTCTCTCACTCCTCTCGTTCTCCTTCTGTCTTTCTCCCTCCTCCTTCTCCGTTTCACTCCCCCTCCTTATCGCTCTCTTCTCCCTCTGTCCTCTGTTGTTCTCTCTACTTCTCCATCCCTCCTACCTCTCCTTGCCCTTCTCACTCTCTCCCCCTTTGCCCACCTCTCATCTCTCTCCTTCTCCTTCAAGCTCTCCCTCTCCCCTTGTTTCCTCATTTCCTTCTCTCTCGTCCTAGACTCTCCTTCTCTCTCTCTCCTTCTCCTTGTTTTTCACTCACTTGTTGTCCCGCGCTCTCTCCTTCTTACTCCTCTCTCTGACTCCCTCTTCTCTTTTATTTTCCCTCTCCTTATGCTTCACTCTTCGTCTTCAAACTCCTTCTCTCTCTCCTTCTCCTCTACTTCAATACCTATCCTTCTCTTTCACCTTTTCCTTCTCCTTCTCTTTTCTTCCTGTCTCTCTCTCCCCTTCTCTCTCCCCATCCTTCCCATCTCCTCTCTTCTTCCTCTCTCCATCTCCTTCTCTCTCCTTCTTCCTCCTTCCGTCCACCATCTCACTCTACTTCTCTCTACTTGTCCATCTCTCTCCCCTCCTCTCTCACTCTATCGTACTCTCATGCTTTCCTCCTTTCTCTCTTTCCTGCTCCTCCTCTATCTCTCCTCTCCTCGTTTCCATCTCGACCTCCTCCCCTCTCACTCCCATTGTCCTTCTCTCTCTCCTTATCTACTCTCCCCTTCTCCTTCGCTCTGTGTCCCCTTATTCTTCTCTCCGTCGTTCTCCTTCTGTCTCCTTGTCCTCTCTCTTGTTCCCCTTCTCATCTCCTTCTTCTCCTCCTCTCTCCTTCTTCTCCCTCCTCCTCTTTCTCCTCTCTGTCCTTCTCTTTCTCTCATCTCTCTCCTTCTGCTTTGCATGTCCTTTTCTCTCATCCTCCCTTTTCTTTTCCTCTCCGTCACCTTCACTCTATCTCACTCTTTTCGTTCTTTTTTTTTGCAAAGCAAAAGGGAGGCATTGCCTATTATATATTGATGTGTGTAAACATTTACAGCCTATCAAAATTTTCTATTACAGCCCTCGAGTCATACTCAGTGCATAACTAGAATCTACATTAAACAACATACAAAAAACTCTCCACCTTTATGGTGTTTCAGTTCTCCCCAATTACTCTCATACATTCGTAAAGCCTCAGCGTCCTCTCGGAGCTCCCTAATCGTGCCCATCAGCCGCACTGCATCCTTTATAAACGTGCTCACATCCTCAAGTCGGCACTTCTCTTTTTCGAATATCCGCCTATTTCGTTCTTGCCAACACTCATATATGGTTGCAGCAAGAGCAAGTGTTGTGGTGGCTTTGTTGTAGCTTTGACCCTAGCATCTTTTGGAGCCTCTCCCCTTCCGCACCAAGGGTGAGACCTGCACTAGTTTCCAGCCGTAGTATTCTCAACATTTGTACCCATACTTGACGTATGAAGCGGCATTCCCAGAAAAGGTGTGCCATATCTTCATCTCTTTCCTCACACAATACACAACGAGGGTCATGGATTGCTCCCCTAACTCGCATAAGTGCTTTTGTGATCAACCGTCCTCTCATGGATCTCCAAAATGTGATAGCATGCTTAGGTATGTGATACTTATGCCAAACCACCTCAGTCCAGCCCACCTTCCTTCCTCGAGGTACCACCCAACTCCAAGCTTCCCTTGCTGAAAATGTTTCACTTCTTGCTTCACCTCTAATAGGATTATCTCGCCCCCCATGAATTTGAGTTTGCAATATCCTTGGCCATAATACTACCATCTCTAGGGACCTCGGCTCAGGGAGAGTCCAAACCCCTTCATGAATGAACCAAGAGACCAAAGTATCCCTAGGCATCCCCATGTCATACTGGAGACGTTCTCCCCCGGGCGAGGAGAGTAAGGGCTGTCCACACCAAGGGTCGATAAAAAACCGAATTGCTGTCCCGTCTCCCACTTGGTATTGGATTCTATTCTTTGCCACTTCGCGGACACTTAGAATGCCCCACCACGCCCATGAGCACCTAGCTGGTGGCCTAGCTAACCAGATGTTACGGTTCCGTAAGTATTTCCTTCATATACACCGAACCCACAACGATCCATCTTCCGCGATAATCAACAAAAGGAGCCGAACCAGCCCAGCATCATTCCAGTCCTTTAGTCTCCTCAGCCCCAAACCTCCCTCCTTTTTCGGTTTGCAAATGTCCTTCCAAGCTACCGCAACCCACTTCGTAGGGCCTCCCCAAATGAAGTGAATCATAATGCTCTCCACCTCCTTTAAAACTTTTCTCGGGAGAAGAAACACTGATGTCCAATAAATGCTCATAGACACGAGTACACTCTTGACTAACTCCACACGACCCACCATCGAAAAAAAGTTTCTCTTCCATGTGTTGAGCCGTTGTTGCACCTTGCTGACCAGACCCATGCAATGATGTCTCCCCAGCCTTGCGGAGAAGAGAGGGAGGCCTAAGTATGTAACCGGAAAATCAGCTCTCTCCATACCTAGACTCTTTGCTACATTCAACTGCAGCCCGGGGTTTACTGAGAATTCAGTAAGGATATGCTTTATCACCTGAGCATTGCCTCTTGTAGCAGCAGCAAAGACCATGACATCATCTGTGAAATGGAGGTGGGAGATCTGTACATTCCCACACCTAGCTGGTTCGAGAGATCCCCTCTCAACCTTCCTTCTGAAGATGGCGCTCAAAACCTCCATACAAAGAACAAAAAGATAGGGAGACAACGGATCCCCTTGTCTCAGTCCATTCGTGGCAGCAAATGGTCTAGAGTTCTCGCCATTCACCGTAACGACAAAGGATGCTCGGACGCAAGCCATCTTGAGTTTACACCAATGGTCGGGTAGGCCCACCCTCTTGAGTACTTCCTCCAAGAAACTCCAAGAAATAGAGTCATAAGCTTTCCTGAGGTCTAGCTTCAAACACATTCTTCCACGTCCTCCTGCTAGATGCATATTGTGGCATATCTCGTGAGCTAGCAACATGTTGTCACTGATTCTCCTGCCACTCACGAATGCGCTTTGCATTTCCCCCACAAATTTTGGAAGGAGTAACTTTAAACGAGTTGCCAAAATCTTTGAAATGAACCGGTAGATGATATTGCAAAGGGAGATGGGTCGATAGTCATCAACGACGGCCGGTGTCGTCTTCTTCGGGATTAATGTAATGGAGGTATAATTTACTTGCTTTAGTAGTTTCCCACTCTTCATGAATGATTCGACAGCTTTGAAAAGGTCTCCCTTCACACATTCCCACGCGGCTTTGAAGAATTTTGCATCGAAGCCATCTGGGCCCGGTGCTTTGTCTACATTTGAGTGTTTAACCACTTCTTCTGACTCCTTCATATGCTTTGTCGAATAATATTTCTCGCCTCGTCCTCCCCAACCATAGGAACGGACAACGTCGGATCAATGGCCTGAACATGAAAATCACTACAAAACAAGTTAGAAAACCGCCTCCGAAAGGCCTCTCAGATAGCCTCTTCATCCTCAATACCCACCCCTTCCTCACTCACTCTCCTCACATTATTGGTGGCTCTCCTCACTCTAAGGGAAGCATGGAAAAATCTGGAATTTTGATCACCCTCTTGCAGCCATCGAACCCTTGATTTCTGTCTCAATAAAGCCTCCTCCCGAACCAAAGCACGGTCTAGGGCCTCCTTACAAAGACTCTCACAGTGTGACAGCTCCTCATCTCGTGGATTTTCCTCCCTTTGTGTTCTGATATCAGCCAGCCGGAGCTGAGCTTCAACCACTTTGTGTTCCACATGCCCGAAGGTATCTGCACTCCATCTCTTTAACGCCTCTTTTACCTCATGTAACTTTGCTATCAAACGATACATGGGGGTACCTACCACCCGCGTGGCCCAAGCCTCCCTTACCACGTCATTGAACATCTCATGCTCAGACCAGAAATTTACAAACCGAAACATTCGCTTCCTTCGTTGTCCCTCCTTTTCCGCAAACAAAGTGAGCATCGAGTGGTCACTCATTTCTCTGTCCCCCACAACGTAATAGGAATCAGGAAATGTCTCCTGATTGACATCATTTCATGCTCATATTTGTATCTTATATCCATTATCTTTCACCTAAATAATGCTATGTTACGAGTTTTATGTTTAGTTTTCAGGAATAAATAGGTTTGAAGAGATAAAGCATAAAAGGACCCAAAAGTTGAGAAAAAGGACTGAATTGTGAGATCTGTGGACCAAGATGCAAGGAAGAAGGACCTGAATGCAATACCGAAGGACCTAAGAGCAAAACAGAATACTCCTCACCATCATGAGGAGTATTTTGGCAATTCTATTCGGGTCGGAGCTCCAACATGCAAAATAGATGCATCAAATACCAACAAAGCCTTCCAGAAAAGCCCACAACAAATTCCAGAGCGATCCGGACACTGTAGACCGCTAATTAGCAGTCCAAGACCGCTAATTGGCGGTCACTTTTGGCCCAAATGCGCTCCAATTTCTCCAGCACATGTATTAGAGGATGTTTATGCTATTTGTGGTATCTGTTTAGTCCCACATCGTGGGATTGTCCCGGATTAGCTTTTTCCATGGCTATAAATAGAACTCTTCACCTCCTATTGTAATCACTCCATATTTTAAGTGGCTATTCTTCCTACTAGAAGTGAGGCCTTGAAGCACACACTAAAGTAGGAGGATGCTACTTTTAATGTGAGTCATTTTATCAATAAAGTTTTGTGTTTCTTTCATTGTTTGTTTTATGCTTCTTTTATTGTTTATGCATGTTTTAGTTTAATCGTCTTTTAATTCTAGCTTAGTTTTAATATGCTTTCTTTCCATAGTTTAATAATTAGTGTAATGTTTAGTGAGTAGTTCCATCCCCTTTGGGGGGGGGGGAGTAGATGTACATACATGCATTAGAGAATGGGATGAATGCTTTAATTTCAATGTGTTGATTAAACATGAATATATGCTTGCTTGTTTAGGATAGAATTTACAACTTGATGAGTTTTGCCAAAATGATTAGACACCTCTCATGCTTGTTTAGGTTCTGAAATAAACACCTTGCATATGTAAATGTTAATCAACTAAGTTGGTGAATTGATTGATAGGTTTTGCCATAACATTTAGACACTTCCTATGCTTGATAAACATCACCCTCATGTGCTTAAAGAATGTATTCTACACCCACCTCTTTGCATGTGTGCACTCACTCCACCCCTTAGGGGTTTTCCATTCCTGAAATTCCAGCATTCTTGTTTTGTTCTTAGCTTAGTTCTTATTCCATCGTTTGTTTGTTTCGTTTGCATTTCATACTTCTTAGCGTAGGTTAGTGTAGAGTAGCGTAACCAACTCTCTTCTCCATTATTTTCGCCACTTGATTTCGTGCAAACAAGAGACTGCTCACCTCCCTGAGGACGACCCGTACTTGCCACCGCTTCATCGCGGCCGTGCACTTGCGGTTTAATTAAAACGTTCAACAAGTTTTTGGCGCCGTTGCCGGGGAGGTGCCAGTCCAGACTCTTGTTTGGACGATTCGAGTGGATTTAATTTTTGTCTTGTAGTTTTCTTATTTTCAGGAGACTCACATTGAGAAAGGGAAGCATCTGGTAAAGTTTGGAGGCGGTTTGAGAGAAGAAGACCACCAATCAGCGGTCTACAACCGGCAACTGGCGGTCTGGTTGTTTCATTTCACCTCGAAATTTCTTTGGAGTATTTCTTTATATGATATAGTGGTCTGGGACTTAATTTGGCATGTTTTGACTTATAGTTTGTTCCCAGATCAATAATCAAACCTCCCTTAAGCAACTTGGACCCTAAAACTCAAAGCAAAAGATTAGGCATTCTTTTTGTTTAGGCCATGCATCATGTATGTGACTTAGGCATTTAGATTGTCTTTTATCTTAGCTTTATTTTCTGTTGCTGAGAGCTGGCGTGAGGTACGCACCTTCTACTCTCATTCATGCATTTCGTATGAACATGCATTAGTTAGTAGGAAGTGCATTGCAACAAGTGTGAGTTGAGCGTTGTTTGGAGAGTTGATTGCTAGATTTAGGACTCCAAAACGCTACTAAGGAGGGGCTGTCCCATAAAAGATAAGGTGGGGGATTTCATCACCCTTTCCTTCGCCCCAAAAACCACACTAATCAAGAGCCTAATTTTAAAATCAAGTAGACATTGGCCTTAAGGAATTCGGACGCATTAGGAGAGTGATCCGGTCCCGACCGTCATGACCTGATCGGCGTTGCCCACTTTGTCGATAGTAGGAGAGACGAGATCCCCGGATCTTGGCTCACTTGCTGGGCTTTGTGGTCCTCGTTGTAGGGAGGTGAGGCGTGTTGAGGCCGTGTGACCTCGCAGTTAGGCGTCGTCTAGCTGTAAGGACCTATAGCGACCTTAGGATTGCTTGAGCCTTGTTTGCTTGTGTGCTTCTACCTGTACCCATCCGCCGTAGCATAAGGACTTCTTCCCTTCTCTCCTGAGTCATTCTTTCTCTCCTGTGTTCTCCCGTCTTCTCCTCTACGCACATTCTTTGTTAGAAAAAAAAAGAAAAAAAAGGTTTTGTTTTGTGTGTGTGCACCTTTGTGCATGCTTTCGTGGACACGAGACGAGAGTGGTCGTTTGACGAGGAGCGTTGTCAATCCGGCTTCGGTCATCGATTTCTCGACACCTTCCTCCTCTCGTGTCACACGTAGTCCGGGTTCAATGGCTGCTAATTTCCGTGAGGAGGAGCAGTTGCTGGACCCACCTGTTCGACCAGTGCTTCCAGTTGTCGTTCCCATACCTCTACGTGATCGATGCTACCCGAGCCGTACAGCTCTACCCTCATGCATCGTATTACCAGAGGCTAATGGGAACCATTTTGAGGTTAAGCCTCAATTCATTTCCATACTCCCTCATTTCACTGGGAAAGGTGACCCCTATATCTTTCTCAGGGAATTTGAGGAGGTCTGTGCTATGTTCAAGCTGCAACAACTTAGCACAGACTCCATCCATCTTAGGCTCGTTCCTTTTGCACTAAAGGATGACGCCAAGAAGTGGTTGTATAGCAACCAGGCGAATTCCTTTAGGACTTGGGATGAGTTTCAATCTGCATTCCTCAAGAAGTACTTTCCTAATCATCGGACTCAAAAATTGAGGAACGAAATCAATTCGTTCTATCAACATGAGACCGAACCATTTCATGCATATCTTGAGAGGTTCAAAGAACTACTATCCTCGTGCCCTCACCATGGCATTGAGTTGTGGCATCTTTGTCAGATTGTGTATGAGGGTCTTCACATCCCGTCCAGAACGCTCCTTGAGTCCATGTGTCAAGGAGAGTTCTTGGGAAAGGATGAAAGGGAGGCATGGGCCTTCCTAGAAGACCTCGCTGAGAAAACCATGCTGTGGGAGAGTGTGAGGGAACCACCTGCATCATCTAGTATGGGAGCGAGGATCGCGAATGCAAACTCGACTACATCGGGTGCCGCATTTGCTATCGATACCACTACGGCCACCGAGGCACGCATGGCGGCCTTAATGCGCCGTATGGATTCGATTGAGCTCCAAAACCGACAAAGTGCACCTCACATGTCCACATCTGGTCCAGTTCCTTGTCATTCATGTGGTAGGATAGGTCATGTAGAGAGCGAGTGTGAGTCCATTCCTCTTGAGATGGAGCGTGTCAACGCCGTCTATGATAGAGCCAGGAATGACCCATACTCATCATCTTATAATCCTGGATGGAGGAACCACCCCAATTTTTCATGGAACCAAACTAATGCCCCGGGTGGTCCTTCAAACTCCTCTAGACCACCTTACCAATCACACCAACCTCCCATGCATGCACATTCCTATCAGCCACCCCAAGCACAAACCACCAATCCATCGGGTTTCCCAAATTCCAATAATATGGAAACCCGATTCAATTCGCTTGAGACCTTGACTCGTGGACTTGAAAACTCAATGAAAAATTTTATGTCTACCACAAGTCAAGTTCTCAGTTCAAATCAGCAGACCATGAAATCTCTAGAGCTTCAGATGGGCCAATTGGCTCAGTCTGTACATGAAAGAGAGAGAGGGTCTTTTCCTAGCCAGCCTGAGGCTAACCCCCGCATGTACCAACAACAACAAATGCAAAATGAGAATGTGGTACCTCGGGGGAGGCAAGTGAACCATGTGGAGGAACATGTTCACCATGTCAATTCCATTGTGACCTTAAGGAATGGAAAATAGGTTGACAAACACATTTCCTTGCCACACCCACCACCATCTATGCAGCCCCTCAGTGGGAATGGTGGTGAAGAAGAAGCTGAGGGTGAGGGTAATACACCAAAGCTTTCTTCTCAGGCACAGCAGAAAACCTACCTGCCAAAAGCTCCTTATCCAAGTAGGTTAAACAAAAAGCAGAGTGACAACATGGACAAGATATTAGAGGTATTTAAGCAAGTGAAGGTTAACATCCCCTTGTTGGATGTCATCCAACAAATACCTCAATATGCCAAAGTGTTGAAGGATCTCTGCACAACCAAGAGGAAGACCAATGTTCCTCAGAAAGCATTCTTGGCTGCAAATATCAGCTCAGTTTTGTCCAATCCTACCTACACAAAATACAAGGACCCTTGGTGTCCTACTATTCAGTGTACAATAGGGGACACTAGACTGAGCAATGTTTTGCTTGATTTAGGATCAGCGGTCAACCTCCTCCCATTCTCTGTTTATCAACAATTGAACTTGGGAGAATTGAAACCAACTAAGATCACCCTCCAATTAGCGGATAGATCCATTCGTATTCCCATGGGGATTATCGAGGACGTGCTTATCAAAGTTGGAGATTTTATATTTCCAGTCGATTTTGTTGTCCTCGATACCAATCCTGTTGCGAACACCCACTCTCAAATACCTTTGATTTTGGGTAGACCATTTCTGGCAACCTCCAATGCCTTGATTAATTGTAAAAATGGTCTCATAAAGCTCTCATTCGGTAACATGAGTGCCGAGTTTCATGTGTTCAACTCTGGTAGGCAACAGGAACCCATAGATGAACCTTTAAATCTCAATCTCATCCGCCAATTGGAGAAAGCACCACAAAATCAACGAACACCTCTAACACCAATGCAACCCGTTGAGAATGTTTGTAGGCTCAACGAAGACTCATTGTCTGTCTTTGCAATGCAACAGAGTGAGCTGGCCTCAAACATGAATGTTCAAAGGGAGTGTTCGTTGCATGATTCAGTTGAGAGTACTAGTGAGAGTGAGACACCTCACCATATGCCTATACCAGAAGGTGTCTCTACCTCATGTCCCATGGCCATTGAGCCATTTGAGCTTCATTTTGACTCCAACAAGGACCCACCTATGACCGAGCTTATGCTTGATGATCTAAATGATGGTGGGAGGTCCTTGTTGGATGACTTGGGGAGAAGCCCCATTTTTAGTGATGCAGGTCTGCTGCATCCATCGAATGAGCCTGAGGAACTCATTCAGATGCACCCGCCTATTGGTTGGAGGGTTTTCTTCGATGAGCAATTAAACCCTAGTGAGGCAACACAACTTCATTCTTTGTTGCCCACACCCAACCAATATCATGAGGGGTTCGAGCCTTTCAGCTTTGACCTTTCACCCCTCATGACACCTCAGAGTACCGGTGAAGTTTGCCCATCTCGGCAAGTCTCTGGTCCTCATGACTTGATGTTCTCATTTGATGTTCCTTGACCAAATGATTATGAGAATATCGTTGCTGCTGTATATATCATGTTAAAAATCCAAAAAAAAGAGAAATAAAAGACTCCTTCAGTGAGCATCGATTGTTGTGGGCCCCAACCCTTGTGTACTTGGGCCCAATTTCTTCACGTATTTATCTCCCTTCTTCAGCTTCTCACAGGTTTTGAGGGAAGTTGGGTTTGTGTCCATCAACATGACCCTGACTGTCCCTTTGTACTTCATGTTGGTGAGATCTTTTCTTTTTCATGCATAAATCCATGTAGTATCTTGTTCACATTCATTGAGGACAATGCATGAAGTAGGTGTGGGGGGGGGGGGTGTTTTACGTGTGTACATAGTCGAGTCTTCCTTTGATTTTGTTTTCCTTTGATTTTGTTTTATTTTGTGTGCATTTTTAGGGTCATGTTAGTGTGCTGCATTTAATATCGATATATCTGCTTGCCATGATCCTTGGGTGACTTGTCTTCTTTTGCTTGCCTAGTGCTTTAAAATTTTCACATTTCTTTCAAAATCTTCATGTGTTTGCGAAAGAAAATGTTTTGTGGGTTTTGCGTGTGTTTAGCATGTGCAAAACCGTTGAGAGGCAAAGTAAAAAGAAAGCTCCCAAAATTGTCTTGAACTTGATGCATTAGGATATCTAGTTTACTGGCTTTAGGTCTTATCGAGTCGTTAGGATGCACCCCGGTTTTCCCTCGGGGGGCATGTAATCATAGGGTTTCAGCACTCAAACATTTAAAGAAGTCCACCCTGAACCTAGTGAGTCAAATAATTCGTGTCTGTTAGTATAAGGAAGTTTGTCGTAGTCAAGGGCCCTTAATCTCTTTTTGTGAAACTTAAGTGTAGGGGTTTTGGTTCCCATGTAGATAAGTAAATAAGTGGTGTTCTCTCTTCTCGCACGTCTCCTATCACTCGGGAAAGTAGGTCTGAGGGGACTTTGTGCCTGGTGCTTTCGAGTCATCTGACTTGGGATGCATCGACCGAACTCCCGTTACACGGGTGGTAGGGATCGCCCTATGTGGAGATTTGGGGGAAGGTGTACGTGATAGTGTAAGTCCTCATGGGCAATGATGCACGAAACCTGATCCTGAGAGAATCAAACACCAACCAATAAAATGCTCCAAAGAAAAAGAAAAAAAAAAGAAGAAAAAAAAAGAAAAAGAAAAAGAAAAAAAAGGAGTCAAATAAGAACCAAAATGGACTTTACACATTGTATCACATTTAGAAGTTAAGGTTGCCCATGTCTTTCACTTAATTCCTTAGTTAACTCTCACGAATAACTCATTAGGCTAGGTGTGTGGACTAATTACATATATAGAGTCGACCCGTAGTATTACCACATCCCATGATCGACAAAATGAGTCCAACGAGTCGTGTAGCTAGATTGATTAATGCATTTTGATCGGATTTTGTGGGTGTATCCGCTGAAAACCCTCAGGAGACAACACTCCTCCTCCTTGGCGACAAGGAGGTTTAACGGCTTGTTGCACGTGCTAAGTGCAACCGTGATTCCTACGAAAGTGAGTTAGGATTTCTTGTTTTTTTCGCATGCTTTTCTCTTTCTTTGTTTTGCTCGGGACTAGCAAAAGTTAGGTGTGGGGGTATTTGATTGACATCATTTCATGCTCATATTTGTATCTTATATCCATTATCTTTCACCTAAATAATGCTATGTTACGAGTTTTATGTTTAGTTTTCAGGAATAAATAGGTTTGAAGAGATAAAGCATAAAAGGACCCAAAAGTTGGGAAAAAGGACTGAATTGTGAGATCTGTGGACCAAGATGCAAGGAAGAAGGACCTGAATGCAGTACCGAAGGACCTAAGAGCAAAACAGAATACTCCTCACCATCATGGGGAGTATTTTGGCAATTCTATTCGGGTCGGAGCTCCAACATGCAAAATAGATGCATCAAATACCAACAAAGCCTTCCAGAAAAGCCCACAAGAAATTCCAGAGCGATCCGGACACTGTAGACCGCTAATTAGCGGTCCAAGACCGCTAATTGGCGGTCACTTTTGGCCCAAATGCGCTCCAATTTCTCCAGCACATGTATTAGAGGATGTTTAGGCTATTTGTGGTATCTGTTTAGTCCCACATCGGGGGATTGTCCCGGATTAGCTTTTTCCATGGCTATAAATAGAACTCTTCACCTCCTATTGTAATCACTCCATATTTTAAGTGGCTATTCTTCCTACTAGAAGTGAGGCCTTGAAGCACACACTAAAGTAGGAGGATGCTACTTTTAATGTGAGTCATTTTATCAATAAAGTTTTGTGTTTCTTTCATTGTTTGTTTTATGCTTCTTTTATTGTTTATGCATGTTTTAGTTTAATCGTCTTTTAATTCTAGCTTAGTTTTAATATGCTTTCTTTCCATAGTTTAATAATTAGTGTAATGTTTAGTGAGTAGTTCCATCCCCTTTGGGGGGTGGAGTAGATGTACATACATGCATTAGAGAATGGGATGAATGCTTTAATTTCAATGTGTTGATTAAACATGAATATATGCTTGCTTGTTTAGGATAGAATTTACAACTTGATGAGTTTTGCCAAAATGATTAGACACCTCTCATGCTTGTTTAGGTTCTGAAATAAACACCTTGCATATGTAAATGTTAATCAACTAAGTTGGTGAATAGATTTATAGGTTTTGCCATAACATTTAGACACTTCCTATGCTTGATAAACATCACCCTCATGTGCTTAAAGAATGTATTCTACACCCACCTCTTTGCATGTGTGCACTCACTCCACCCCTTAGGGGTTTTCCATTCCTGAAATTCCAGCATTCTTGTTTTGTTCTTAGCTTAGTTCTTATTCCATCGTTTGTTTGTTTCGTTCGCATTTCATACTTCTTAGCGTAGGTTAGTGTAGAGTAGCGTAACCAACTCTCTTCTCCATTATTTTCGCCACTTGATTTCGTGCAAACAAGAGACTGCTCACCTCCCTGAGGACGACCCGTACTTGCCACCGCTTCATCGCGGCCGTGCACTTGCGGTTTAATTAAAACGTTCAACATCTCCAACCACGCATGAGACATGAATATTCTATCAATTGCGTGTTTCGATGATTGCCTCCCCATGCGAGGAATTGGACCACGTAAATTCACCTCCGGTAGACGGGACTTCCACCAGCTGGAGCTGGTCCACACATGCATTGAACTCATCCATGGCCACCATATTCAGACCCGTTCCTCCCCTCTTCTCATTTGATCTCCTGATGCAATTAAAGTCCCCACACACCAGCCAAGGCGTCGAGGGTGCTGGAATTGCACGAGTAAGGTCTTCCCAAAGTAACCTCCGCTGCACGTGGCCGTTTTCAGCATAGACCGTAGTAATCACAAGTTTCTCCCATTTTTCACCTCCCTTCCTTCAAGCTGCAGCAATTGCGTGGTTTCAAAAGTAACTCGGAGGTCCACCTTTAGCTCATTCCACAACACAAGGATTCTTCCCGAATTTACAATCAAGCTATTCGATGCTCACTCATGCCCCCAAATAGCACGCCTAAACCGATCCAATTTTTTTAGTTTCACTTTGTGCTCCACAAGGCATACGATATCTGCGTTTGCCTCCTTTATCCGTCCCCTCATCATGTGTGCACAACCGGGGATATTTGCACCGTGCATGTTCCATACTAGGATATTCATGGCTTCGCAATATGGGACTTACGTCCCTTACCGCTTCGGTTTGTTTTTTGTTTCTCTAGTCCCTTCTCTCGAATGACACGGAATGCTTCTTGCTGTGGCGCTAATAATTCAAGGTCCACCGAAGGTGGTGGAGACGTTGCCTTGCACATAGCCTTCCTATTCCCATCCTCAAGCTGACTAGAGACAAACCCGTCAGCTTCTCCTCCTTCGCCATCAACACTACCTTCTTTATCCTCTCTTCCTTCGAGTTCTGTTAGGATATCGAATCGACCCAACCCCTTAATAGTCGTCTTGTCCCTGAAAGCCCTTGACCTGGTAATGATGCCTCCTCTTGAGTGGAGGTGGCTAGGATCGAAACTACACCCAGCAAACCCCCTCAATCCAGTAGCTTGCTTCTCCTCAAAGCAGAGATTTCCTCCTCCCATTGACTTGTCATAATTATTTCCCCATATGTTTCTTCCATCCACTCTTCCTCCTGCTTGAGCAAAAGAAACTTCTTTGTGGTTGTTTCCCCCACTAAGATGCTTGTGGTCCCCCTTTCTTTGTTGTTGTCCAATGCTGACTTGGTTTCTTTTTGCAGCAGCCTTTGTCCCTCCCAAAGGAGGAAACTCCTCTATGATTGGAGCATTCAAATCTCCACTAGCCTCCTCCATGCTGATTGGTGCCTCCTCCATGCTCATTGGTGCCTCCTCTTCCAACAAAGAAACTTGTTCCGTTATTCCAGCCCCCGCCCTTTCCGCTATTGTGTTATCTTCTCCCATTTTGGTGTCCCGTTCCGTTACGGTCTCCACCCCCGTTATGTTTCCCAACTCCACACTTGCCTCCCTAGGGGTTTGCACACCTTGCTCTTCCTCAAGCTCGAAAATCACCAAGGGAGGATCTGCCACCAGCCCCTCCCTCGTACCACCATCCATACTCTCTTCTCTATGTTCTCTTGCCTCGGATGTGCCCTTCTTCTTTGTCTCTCCCTTCCGACCAACATCCACCCAACCTTGCACTTTAGGATTGGGTTTTACTAATGGTCTTCCAGCCTCCCTCACCTTCTCATGCTGGCTTTTTGGGCACCTAGCCTGCGTATGCCCGAACTCCGAACAAACACCACAATGCCCCGGCTTCCACTCATACTCAATGTCCACCTTCTCCCATGCTCCACCTTCGATTTGTATCTCAACAAACTCCGGGTACTGAAAAGTTCCGTCCACCTCCACACACAGCCTTGCAGACGCAAGACTTCTCCCCGAAGCGGTGTTATCATCCATGTATAACGGTTTTCCAAGAACACTAGCTATTGTGCTCAAGATCGATGGTGACCAAAAATGAAGGTCTAGCTCCGGCAGCCTTAGCCAAATCGGGATAGATGACATCTTGCTTCTCTTCATCCCTACCTTCGGTGTCCATTGCTGGACTACAAGGGGGTGCCCCGAACAAACCAAGCACCCCTCTCAAGAACATGATTTATGTCCTCATCTAAAGTGAATCTGAAAAGTAAGAAACCATTTTGACGACGAATCACCTCCACATTCCCATGGAGTTCCCAAAGCTTATGCAAGTACATCTCAAGGGTTGGGAGGTAAGGCTTGAAATCCACGAAATACCCAAAGAGGACCTTCTCCCTTGATTTCAGCGCCTCAACAACTTTCTCCTTGGTGCAAACCGCCACTTTTGCTCCATCCTTCAGCCCCGGCTTGATGAACTTGAGAGCCATCTTTGGATTCACTCCAGCCCCAAACAACTCAGACCATTTCTTAGGTTGAAAACCCTCACCATTTGTGGGAGGAACGTTCGCACCCCTTGCTGTAGCCACTCTTCCATGGCTTGTTTTTGCTGTAGGAGGACGCATATTGCTACCACCATCCTCCACCAGCCTGGAACCATGACTAGAACTCTCCAAATGCTCCATTAGGGTAAGAAATCAATAGTAAAAGATGAAAAAAACGCAAGAAAATGACCTAGGAAACCATAGGTTCCCCTATGCCACCCCAGAGCTTCTCTCTCCTCCTTTTTTCCTGTATTTGTCCCTCTCCTCCCACTCTCTACTTCTTCTTCCACTCTTCTCGTTCTCCTTCCCTCTTTCTCTCTCCCCCTTCTCCTTCTCTTTATTTCTCAATCGCCTTACCTTTTATCTCTAATTCTCCTTCTCCCTACCTATTTCCTTCTTTCCTTTACTTCCAGTCTCCTCCTTCTTCTCTCTCTCCTTCTCCTTGTCTTTCTCCTTCCAGCTCACTTACCGACTCCTACACTCCTCTTTCTCTCTGTCCTTTTCCAACTTTCACAATCTCCTCTCTCCTTTATTCACTGCTCGCTCTAATTCACTCTCTCACCTTCTCTCTTTCACTCCCTTTTTATCGCTCTCCTTCTCCTACCTGTCTCCGCTCTTCTCCCTTTCTCTGTCTCCTCCTCTCTCCTTCTTCCTCTTTCCTCCTCCGTCTCCCTCCACTTCTCTCTCCTTGTCCATCTCTCTCTCTCCCCTCCTCTCTCACTCTATCGTACTTTCTCGCCCCCCTCCTTCTTGTCTCTCTTTCCATCTCTCTCCTCCTCCTCTATCTCTCGTCTCCTTCTCACTCCCATTGTCGTTCTCTCTCTCCTATCTACTCTCCCCTTCTCCTTCTCTCTGTGTGCCCTTATTCTTCTCTCCATCGTTCTCCTTCTCTCTCCTTGTCCTCTCTCTTATTCTCCTTCTCATCTCCTTCTTCTCCTCCTCTCTCTTTGTCCCACCTCCTTGCTCTCCTGCTCTTTCTCTCATCTCTCTTCTTCTACTTCGCTTGCCCTTCTCTCTCCTCCTCCATTTTCCTTTCCTCTCTGTCACCTTCTCCTCTCTCTCATTCTCCTTCTAGCTCTCTCTCTCCGTCTCTCTCTCCTTGTTTCCCCATTTCCTTCTCTCTCATCCTACACTCTTCTTCTCTCTCTCCCCTCCTTCTCCTTGTTTTTCACTCTCTCATTGTCCCGCGCCCTCTCCTTTTTTTGCGAAGCAAAAAAGGATTAATATAAATTAATCTAATGAATGTTACATCGTACTCGAAGTAGGTACATTTGGTTCTCGGAACTTGCCATGTAGAAGCTCAGATTGGTCATAGGGACATTACAATCCACTCAACTCGTGCACCATAAGACGCACATATACAAACTTACGACCATGTAACATTAAACAAAGATGATGCTTGCATGTCGCTGATTGCTTTAATAGCCCTTGTGCCTTTGATGCGCACTGCATCCTTTAAGGTCCGAATAGACTCACGTGTTTGCTGCTCTTCACCATCAAAGCTACGCCGGTTTCTTTCCATCCAGAATTCGTATACCGTTGCTCCCAACACGAGTTTTAGGCCAAGGTTAGCCTACTTGGTGTTGGCTGGCCATCTTGCTATTCTTTCAATCTCCTCTCCCAAGGTGTGGCCTATCTGCTGAGTGTCTCCCGCCAACCCGTGGATGCCATACCACACATCCCTAACATAACCACACTCCCAAAAGAGGTGCACACTTGACTCATAAGCACCCTTGCACAAGGTGCACCGCGATACAATGCACAACTTCATCTTCCGACGCCGCACTGTATCATGGGTGTTTAGCTTCCCTTGAACAACCCTCCAAAGTTCAAGTGTATGCTTTGGGATTCGCCATTTATGCCAAAGTACCGAGGCCCAAGGAACCTTTGGCCTCTCTACCTGCACCCAAGTCCATGCGTCCCTCATAGTAGGCTGGTCACGTGTTGCACCTTCCCATGTTTGCCTATCCACACCTTGCCCCACGGGAATAGATGGAAGTCGGGACCAAAATTGCATAAGATCATAGGATTGAGATCGAGATGGCGGCAACCTCCAAGTCCCATATTCCATAAAGTAGGACACAAGGATGTCCTAAGGTACCCCTAGGTCATACCGGAGACGTTCACACGATGGTAGAGACATCAAAGGTGGTCCGCACCAAGGATCTTCAAAGAAACGTATCGTATCACCATCCCCAATTCTGAATAACATCTTCCCCCGTGCAATGTGCCGAACTTGGAAGATGCCTCGCCAAGCCCAAGAAGCTAGAGAGGGTGGACGGGCCATCAAAATTGTACGGTTGCGCAAATATTTGATTCAAATACATCGCGCCCAAGGGGAGGTTTCCTCGGAGGCGAGGAACCAAAATAGGCGAAGAAGCCTCGCATCACTCCAATCCACCAACCGTCGTAATCCCAAACCTCCTTCCACCTTTGGTGCGCAAATATCATGCCACGAAACAGCCTCCACTTTCTTCGGCCCTCCCCACACGAAATGCATCATGATTTATTCGATCTCCCGGAGCACACTTCGTGGCACTTGGAAGGCTAATGTCCAAAATATGCTAAAGGCCATAAGAACACTACGAACCAGCTCCACACATCTTGCCATCGAAAAAAGCTTTCCTTTCCATATGCTAAGCCATCCTTTGATTTTTTCCAACAAGGACGCACAATGGCCCTTATTCAGACGTGTAGAGAACAAGGCAACCTAAGATAAGTCATCGGCAAGTCACTCCTTTCCATACCCATCTGCCGACATATCCAGTCACTGTGTGGTGTGTTTCAACCCATGAAGATCTGACTTTTGGTGTTGTTTAAACGTGAACCTAAGCATTCGGTGAAGGTTTGCAAAACTCGCTTAATTGTGCGGACATCCCATTTCTTGGCATTTGGAAGCAACATGACATCATCCGCAAACATCAAGTGGGAGAGTGGAATTGCACCACACATGAGTGGATGGAGGTTTCCCAATTGTTCCTCCCTTCGGACCATAGCACCTAGGATTTCCATACACATTACGAACAAGTTGGGCACAGTAGGGTCACATTGCCGAAGTTCGTTTGTTGCTGAAAATGACGTAGAGTGGGCACCATTGACTGTGACAACGAAGGACACTTTGACACATGCCACCATCATCTTCATACACTTTGCATTAAACCTGAAGTGACCCAGTGCCTCATCCAAAAACTGCCATGATATAGTGTTGCATGCCTTCCGGAAGTCAATCTTCAAACACATGCGACCCATTCCCTTTTGCGAGTGAATATTGTGTCACAACTCGTGAGCAGGCAGAATATTATCACAAATCCGACGCCCCCAAATGAAAGCACTCTGTTTTCCTCTACCATCTTGGGCAGCACTTCCTTGAGCCGATTCACAAGGATCTTTGAAATGTAACGATACACCATGTTGCATAAGGAGATAGGCCTATTGTCATCAATTGCAGCTGGAGTTTTCTTCTGCAAAATCAAGGTGATCGATGTGTAATTGACCCTCTTAAACAACTTCCCACTACGGAAGAAAGAGTCTACCACCTTGAAGAGGTCAAGCTCCACCACGTCCCATGTTGCCTCATAGAATCTTGCGTAGAAGTCATCTGGTCCCGGAGCCTTATCCTCACTCAAGTGCTTAACCACAATCTCCAACTCCTCCATTGTCACGTGTCGTGTCAAGTTTAGAGCCTCCGAGGGATCTAGTGTATTAATCTCAAGATGAAGAGGGATATCACGTTCCTGCACACAACAATAAAAAAGGTTACAAAACCGACGCCTAAACGCCTCTCGGATAAGGCTCTCCTCCTCAATCTCCTCACCACCCTCAACTATCCTACGCACAGTGTTGGTGGCTCTCCTCACTCAAAGGGAAGCATGACAGAACCGAGATTTTGAGTCGGTTTCGTGCAACCACCGTAACCTTGATTTCTGACGTACAATTAACTCGTCAACCGCTAGAGCATGAGAAAGGGTATCAATGGCTGAAGATTCTTGCCGTTGGAATTCTAAATTTGCTGGGTCCAGCTTGAGATGTGTACGAGCCAGAACAATCGCATTTCTTGCTTCAACTATCCGGTTATCAATGTTGCCAAAGACTTCAAATGACCATTGCTTAAATTTTGTTCCTACTGCATTCAACTTGCCCACCACCCGGTTCATAGGAGTGCTATCAATATAAGTGCTCTAACCTCTTCTCACCACCCCCAAGAAATTGTTCATGCGTCTTCCAAGCATTAACAAATCGAAATATCCACTTTTTCCTTATGCCATGTGGATTTAGATCGATCAAAAGTGGACGATGGTCACTAAGTTCGTTCTCACCGACAAAACAAGCACGTCCGGGAAACATTCTAGCCAAAGATGGGAGCATAAAATGCGTTCAATTCTTGTTTCAGTTCTCCCAGATCCACGTGAAGAGTTCGACCAAGTGAACTCCTCACCCATAAATTGGACCTCCAACATCCGGATATTATCTAGGCATGCATCAAATCTATCCACGGCCACCATATTCACACCTCCTCCTCCCAACTTTTCCCTTTGGTAGAGAATTCAATTAAAATCTCCCATTATTAACCATGCAACGCCCGGCCTTGGCTCTCACCTCTGTAAATCCTCCTGTAGTGGTCGTCGAGAAAGATAGTTGTTATCGCCATAAACCATAGTAATAGCGAGAGGCTGCCCCATAGCTTGAAGGTGACCTTCTGAGCCATTTCATACGTCTTTCTCATGTCATACACCGATGGCTTCCACAACACTAAGATTCCACCGGAGTTGACCATATCACTATTCGGCGTCCATTTTTCACGCCATATTGAACATACAAACTGATCAATCCTATTGCGCTTGATTTTATGCTCGAGTAAGCCTACGCAATCCACTCACTCTTGGGTTATTTTATCCCGAACCATGTACGGGCGCCCCTGGTTATTTGCGCCATGTACATTCTAGCTCAAAAGCTTCATCGACGTTGTGAAGGAGAGTGGGACACCTTGTAACGTCCTCAAAACACAGCGGAAAATTTCAAATTTAAATCATACAATCAACGAGGACATTACGAAAAGAAATACACACACCGGTGCACCAACATATAATATATATATGTGAACGAGTTTACAAAAGAATTTGATTACATCAAAAGATCATATACATAAAATATACACAAGTAATCACAACCACCTAAAAATGTAGGGAAGCAGGATCAGGTCTCGAGCGCTCCCTCCGCCGTCACCACCCTCCTAACGTCGCTTTTGGCCTGAAAGCAGACAATGAATGCCTGAGTTTCCAGGAGGAAACCCATTATGCCAAACCCTAACACATATATGGACAGTAATGAAAATGCGAGGAAATCAACTAAATATCGCAACTGAACACTCGCTAAGTTCCCGGGACCTCTCTCCCGGCCATAGCCAACAACAACCCGGGTCTCAAGGGTCCTCTCACCCCAACCCCTCAACACTCGTGCACACACGGCACCGTCGGTCCAAAACACGGCCAAACAACCCCCTCATTGCCTCAGTGTTACCGGAGCCACGGTTTTGCATCATTCGCCGGAGCCACGACTTTGCCTCATTCGCTGGAGCCACGGCCACAAAATCACAACCCACCTCCACGTGTCACCACTAATCGCTATAGGGCCGGAATGTGTGTGCCGTCGCCCCAAAAGGGCCGGAGACCCGTTGCCTTCTAGCCGATCAATAGCAACACACACACACACAAAAACAGTGCAAAACGGTCGAACGAAAACTGGCTTCCAGTCGACCGATCCTCACCCAGAGAACTGGCCCAACCGAAAAACCTGCCAAACGGTCGACCGACAAAGGGGTCCCGGTCGACCGAATAGCACCAGTAGAAATCCATTTTCGCAATCAACAGTAAAACGGTCGAACAACCGAACCCTATCGGTCGACCGAAAACAACCAGTAGAACTCACCCAGAGTCCTCACTTCACGGTCGACCGACACCACACGTCCGGTCGACCGGCCATTATGTTAACTTAAACGTCGGTCGAACGAGTCCAACAGGCGGTCGACCGTTTTGATGGTCAACGCCCCAACCGACATACAACAGTACTTTCGGTCGACCGGCAAAGGGGTCCCGTTCGACCGAAAATACACAGGACGTATTTCTCTCGCTAAAATTGCACAACCGGTCGACCGCCCAAAGGGCATCGTTCGACCGGTGCGAGGGATTCGCCCAAAATACACTACAACCGGTCGACCGAACCAAAACACCAGTCGACCGTTTATAGTTCAGAAATGGCTGTGCAGGTCCGACGAGCCCGAAACGGCCTACCGTCGACCGCTCCCACTCCCACACTAACAATAGGTGAGCTTGAAAGCAAGTTTGACATACCTTAAGGCTTGAAGAAGCCTTTGAAGAACGACGGCGAGCTTTTCCACGATAAACCCAACTCCGGCGAACACAACGATCTCTACGACGACTCCGGCGAATCCAACACTCCGATCCTCGCCTCCGCCAACACCGAAGAACCACAGAGGGAGAGAGAGAGAGACGAGTCTAGAGAGAGAGAGTGAGTGAGAGAGAGATGCAAACGAGAGAGAGAGAGAGAGAGAAAGAAACCAACCTTTATAAACTTTTCTCCGACTCGATCTCAGCCGTCCATCTCAATCCATCACTAATCCTCTCCTAAGCATAATTACGAAAAGTAAGCAAGGTTAGGATCTAACAATCCACCCTCATTAAAAGAATTTCGCCCACGAAATTAAATCCAGTGCTTACCAAACAGCTCCGGATACGACTTCCGAATTTCCTTTTCAACCTCCCAAGTAGCCTCTCGCTCAGAGTGATGCTGCCACCTGACCTTAACCATAGGGATCGTCCTCCTCCTAAGCTGGTGATCCATCCGATCCACAATCTCTACCGGTCTCTCCTCAAAAGACAAATCCTGCTGGATCTCTGGAACCTCAATCTGAATCACGTGAGAAGGATCTGACACGTACTTCCTCAGCATGGAAATGTGGAAGACGTTATGAAGACCAGAAAATTGTGGCGGCAACGCAATCCGGTAGGCGACCTCTCCAACTCGGTCCAAAATCTCGAACGCCCCAATGTACCTCGGACTGAGCTTCCCTTTCTTCCTGAATCTCATCACCCCACGCGACGGTGAGATCTTCAGAAAGACATGATCGCCAACCTCAAAAGTCAACACTCGCCTACGCCGATCCGCGTAGCTCTTCTGCCTGCTCTGAGCTGTCGCTAGTCGCTGCCTGATCAGATCAACCTTTTCAGCATACATCTGTATAATCTCAGGCCCGACTAACTGCCTCTCGCCTACCTCACTCCAGCACACCGGTAATCTGCAAGGTCTCCCGTACAAAGCCTCGTACGACGCCATCCCAATACTCGCATGGTAGCTGTTGTTGTAGGCGAACTCGATCAAGGGCAAGTGCTCATCCCAGTGCCCTGCCCAATCCAGAGTGCACGCTCTCAGCATGTCCTCTAACGTCTGAATGGTCCTCTCTGACTGACTGTCTGTCTGCGGGTGAAATGATGTACTGAACTTCAGACGAGTACACAGAGCCTGCTGCAAACTCCCCCAGAATCTGGAAGTGAACCTCGGATCTCGATCTGAAATAATACTCACTGGCACCCCATGCAGTCTGACGATCTCCTCAATATACAATCTCGCAAGACCTTCCAAAGGTAGAGTAGTCCAGATGGCCAGAAAATGTGCCGATTTGGTCTGTCGATCGACTATAACCCAAATCGCGTCATGAGAGCTCCTCGTCTTCGGCAACCCGGTGACGAAATCCATCGTCACGTGCTCCCACTTCCACTCAGGTAGCTCTATACTCTGCATCGGTCCCGCTGGTCTCTGGTGCTCGATCTTCACCTGCTGGCAAACCAAACACCTAGCCACAAAATTAGCCACATCACACTTCATCCCTCGCCACCAGAAGTTCCGCTGCAGATCCTTATACATCTTCGTACTCCCCGGGTGAATGGAATATCTGGCTCGGTGTGCCTCCTCCATGATGTCATCTCTCAGCGCATCGACCTTCGGCACCCAGATCCGACCCTGAACCTCAGACCTCCATCCACTCCCACACTGAAGTCCGACCCATCTCTGGCAGCTGGCTGTAGCGGACTAGTCAAATCCTCATCCCTGTGCTGAGCCTGGACAACTCGACTGACGGTCTGCGGCTCCACTCGAAGACCCGCAATCACTGCTCCCCCCGAGCTCTCGGTGAACGGCCTCCACTCTGACAATGTCTCGAGTAGCCTCCACTCCTGAATACACAAACTCGCAGCTGACACCTCCACCTTCCTGCTCAGCGCGTCTGCAACTGAATTCGCCTTCGCCGGATGATAGGAGATGGTGAAATCAAAATCCTTAATCAGCTCAAGCCATCTGCGCTACCTCATATTCAGCTCCTTCTGTGAAAACAGGTACTTCAGACTCTGATGAAACGTGAAGACTTCGAACCGCTCACCACACAAATAGTGACGCCAAATCTTCAGAGCATGGACCACAGCTGCTAACTCTAGATCGTGAGTGGGGTAATTCTTCTCGTGCACCTTCAGCTGCGTCGAAGCATACGCCACCACCAGCCCGTGCTGCATGAGAACACAGCCCAAACCAACACCTGAGGCGTCGCTGTAAATCACATAACCTCCGCTACCGCTGGGAAGAGTCAGAACTGGAGCAGTCGTCAACCGACTCTTCAGTTCCTGAAAACTGTCCTCGCAATTCTGGGACCAAACAAACTTCACTCCTTTCTTCGTCAGCGCTGTCAGTGGTGAAGCAAGTCTCGAGAAGTCTTTGATGAACCGACGGTAATAACCCGCCAATCCAACAAAACTCCTAATCTCAGTCACACTCGTCGGGGCTCTCCACTGCGTCACTGCCTCGACCTTCGCTGGATCCACTGATATCCCAGCTCCTGACACGTTATGCTCCAAAAATGCTACACTGTGAAGCCAGAACTCGCACTTCGAAAACTTGGCATACAACTGCTGATCTCTCAGAATGCCAAGTACAATCCTCAGATGCTCCCGGTGCTGATCCATATCTGGTGAATAGACTAAAATATCGTCCACGAAGACAATCACGAAACGATCGAGATACTGACTGAAAGTCCTATTCATCAGATCCATAAATGCTGCAGGCGCGTTCGTCAACCCGAACGGCATCACCAGAAACTCAAAGTGCCCGTACCTCGTCCGGAAAGTTATCTTCTGAACATCTGCCTCTCTGATCCTCAACTGATGGTACCCAGATCGCAGATCAATCTTCGAGAACACCTTCGCTGACTGCAACTGGTCAAACAGGTCCTCGATCCTGGGCAAAGGATACTGATTCCTCACAGTAACCTTATTCAGCATCCGGTAATCTATGCACATGCGCAACGAGTCGTCCTTCTTCTTCACAAATAAAATCGGCGCACCCCACGGTGAGACACTGGGTCGGATAAACCCAGTATCCATCAGATCCTGCAACTGCTTCTTCAGCTCCGCCAACTCTGCAGGCGCCATCCTGTACGGAGCCTTCGACTGCGGTGTAGCCCCAGCTACCAAATCAATGCCGAACTCTATCTCTCTGGGAGGTGGCAGACCGGAGACATCATCAGCAAACACCTCGGGAAAATCCTGAACAATCTCAATGTCCTCCAGCCTCCTCAACTCAGGATCTGGAACTACCAAAGTGGCTACAAAAGCCTTGCAACCCTGCTGAATCAACTTCCGAGCTCTAACCGAAGAAACAATCAACCGACTCCCGCGGTCCTTCAATCCTCTGATCAGAAGATCAGGCAAACCTCGTCTCGGAATCAAAATCTTCTTATCACGGCACAAGACTCGGACGTCATACTGGGACAACCAATCCATCCCGAGTATAACATCGAAGTCCACCATCGGTAGCAAGACCAGGTCAGCCGGAAATTCCTGGTCTCCCGAAGCAATCGTGGCGCCGGGAAGAAATCTCCCCACAGTGCCACCAAACCCAGGGGTGTGCTGACTTCTAAAGTGGCAGTCAACTTCGTAGGGGTACGGCCTAACACGCTCGCAAACTGCTCACAGATAAACGAGTGTGTGGCCCCAGAGTCGAACAACACCCTAGCTACCAAATCTGCAACAAGTAGCGTACCTTCCACCACCGTGCTAGCATCTCTAGCCTCCTCCGACTGGATAGTGAACACGCGACCTGCTCTCTTCCCCTGCTGGGGTGGTGCTGCAGAATGACTCGGACCAGCTCCACCAGCTGTGGATGATCCCGGTCGAACAATTGGCCCACCCGGCCTACTCGGGCAAGAACGAACAAAGTGACCCAGCTGGCCACAACCATGACACGCGCCAGAACGGGGTCCGCAACCGCGTCCCGGATGAACTCCACCACACTGCCTGCACTGCCCAGCCTACGGTGGTCCACCTCCGTCAATCTGAGGCCTCTTGCCCGGATTCCCTGACAACTGACTCCCCGGACGCACTCCGGTCTTCACCTGCGACCTCCTAGCCTCCTCAATGTCCTGGCTATCCTGATCCATGATGGTCGCGAACTTCACAGCGTCTGCTAATGTCTGCGGCATGCTCGTGGTAACACGGGCCCTGAACTGTGGCCTCAGACCGCGCACAAACCTCCGAGCCCTCTGCTCCTGCGTCACATAAATCTCTGGACAGTATCGCTCCAAAGCGTGAAATTTGCTGATGTAGGCAGCCAGAGTCATGTCCCTCTGCTCTAAAGCCAGGAACTCCTCTCTCTCCCTGTCGTGGGCGTGCTGCGGAAAGTACTGCTGGTTGAACTCCACCAGGAACTCCTCCCAGCTCAACTCCTCACTGTCCTCGAACACCACAGCAGAAGTGGATCTCCACCAGTTGGCTGCGCCGCCGTCCAACACGTAGGTGGCCAGATCCACCTTCCTCTAAGGAGGACACCCAATTGCCCGAAATATCTTCTGGATCTTAAAGACCCAGTCCTCTGCTGCCTCAGGGTCGCCGCTACCATAAAAGGATGGGGGATGCTGACGCATAAACCGATCAAGCACTGCACCCGCTCCTCCCTGCTCAGCCTGGGCAGATTGGCGCTCGAGAATCTCGCCCAATCTACCCAACGTGCCCTCGAGCACCCTCAGCTCCTCTCCTCTACTCCCCTCACCCACCTCATCGTTGGTGCTACGGTCTCGGGGAGAAGGTCTCACACGCCTCGGAGCCATCTACACAGGAGACACAAAACATGAATGAGAACAATGCATGCATGATTGACACAACTCTAAGGGTGGTTCCATTGGACGAAGACACTGAAACTGACCGCTCTGATACCAAGTTGTAACGTCCTCAAACACAGCGGAAAATTTCAAATTTAAATCATACAATCAACGAGGACATTACGAAAAGAAATACACACACCGGTGCACCAACATATAATATATATATGTGAACGAGTTTACAAAAGAATGTGATTATATCAAAAGAACATATACATAAAATATACACAAGTAATCACAACCACCTTAAAATGTAGGGAAGCAGGATCAGGTCTCGAGCGCTCCCTCCGTCGTCACCACCCTCCTAACGTCGCTCTCGGCCTGAAAGCAGACAATGAATGCCTGAGTTTCCAGGAGGAAACCCAGTATGCCAAACCCTAACACATATATGGACAGTAATGAAAATGCGAGGAAATCAACTAAATATCGCAACTGAACACTCGCTAAGTTCCCGGGACCTCTCTCCCGTCCATAGCCAACAACAACCCGGGTCTCAAGGGTCCTCTCACCCCAACCCCTCAACACTCGTGCACACACGGCACCGCCGGTCCAAAACACGGCCAAACAACCCCCTCATTGCCTCAGTGTTACCGGAGCCACGGTTTTGCATCATTCGCCGGAGCCACGGCTTTGCCTCATTCGCCGGAGCCACGGCTTTGCCTCATTCGCCGGAGCCATGGCCACAAAATCACAACCCACCTCCACGTGTCACCACTAATCGCTATAGGGCCGGAAGGTCTGTGTCGTTGCCCCAAAAGGGCCGGAGACCCGTTGCCTTCTAGCCGATCAATAGCAACACACACACACAAAAACAGTGCAAAACGGTCGAACGAAAACTGGCTTCCGGTCGACCGATCCTCACCCAGAGAACTGGCCCAACCGAAAAACCCGCCAAACGGTCGACCGACAAAGGGGTCCCGGTCGACCGAATAGCACCAGTAGAAATCCATTTTCGCAATCAACAGTAAAACGGTCGAACAACCGAACCCTATCGGTCGACCGAAAACAACCAGTAGAACTCACCCAGAGTCCTCACTTCACGGTCGACCGACACCACACGTCCGGTCGACCGGCCATTAAGTTAACTTAAACGTCGGTCGAACGAGTCAAACAGGCGGTCGACCGTTTTGATGGTCAACGCCCCAACCGACATACAACAGTACTTTCGGTCGACCGGCAAAGGGGTCCCGTTCGACCGAAAATACACAGGACGTCTTCCTCTCGCTAAAATTGCACAACTGGTCGACCGCCCAAAGGGCATCGTTCGACCGGTGCGAGGGACTCGCCCAAAATACACTACAACCGGTCGACCGAACCAAAACACAGGTCGACCGTTTATAGTTCAGAAACGGCTGTGCAGGTCCGACGAACCCGAAACGGCCTACCGTCGACCGCTCCCACTCCCACACTAACAATAGGTGAGCTTGAAAGCAAGTTTGACATACCATAAGGCTTGAAGAAGCCTTTGAAGAACGACGGCGAGCTTTTCCACGATAAACCCAACTCCGGCGAACACAACGATCTCTACGACGACTCCGGCGAATCCAACACTCCGATCCTCGTCTCCGCCAACACCAAAGAACCACAGAGGGAGAGAGAGAGACGAGTCTAGAGAGAGAGAGAGAGAGTGAGTGAGAGAGAGATGCAAACGAGAGAGAAAGAGAGAGAGAAAGAAACCAACCTTTATAAACTTTTCTTCGACTCGATCTCAGCCGTCCATCTCAATCCATCACTAATCCTCTCTTAAGCACAATTAAGAACAGTAAGCAAGGTTAGGATCTAACACCCCTTCTTGCCCTTTGTTGCTTTCCTTTGCTTGCCGACCTCGCCCTATCTCATATTCCGAATGCTCCGACGGCATGGATCAATCAAATTAGGTGGCTTATCACATCCCATTCTGGCATCCTTTTCGTCCATAGAATCAGCACCTTCCATGTCCCACTCCTCAGCTTCCTCCGAATTGAGTATGTCGAATTTATTTGATGACCGTCCATGCGGCTTCCTGTGGTGTCTGGGCAATTGTGGTTGGCTTCGACCCATATCCTCTCCCAAACTCTTTGTTGCATGCAACTAGATAATGTCCCTCACTTTTTTTCATGTGACTCTTCATCTTTTAATTTGGCTCCATAGTTTGCACTATTGGACGAACTAGCCTTGCACAATTCCAAAGTGTGAGATCTTGAGCCTAATCCTATCCTAATTGAGTTTTGTTGATGCTTTAGGTGGTGATTAGGGGAGATAGAGATGGACGGCTGGGAATGGAAGGAGATGGATGAAGGGCTTGGATGAATTGGATTGGATGAAAGGTTGAGATGGAAGGAGTTGGTTTGGATGGTTGAGATTGGAGGAGGAGGAGATATTTATGGTGAACTCTCTCTCCCTCCCTCACTCTCTCTCTCCCTCTCTCACGTTTCTCTCCCCCTCTCTCAGTGGTGCTACGATGAAGAAGAGGTGATCTCCGGCGAGTCGAGTTTGGAGTCGTTCGTGGTGGAGGTGAGTTGGTCGGTTGATAGCTCATCTCATGGTTTCCATTTTGGTTCTCTCCCTGGACCATACTTGTGTTCTGCGTTCATGGTGGAAGAGGTTGGTGGATGTGCGGAGTGCTCGAGTTTGTCGAGAAGAGGTATTGATCGTCGTTTGGACGCCAGGTTCGTCGGCGGATCGTGATTTGGGGAAACGTGCTCGTGGAGGCGTCGTCGCGGTTCTTCAAAGGCTTCTTCAAGCCTTCCGGTATGTCAAGCTCGCTCACTTAATTAGTGTGGGTATTTGGAAGTCGACGGTAGGCCTTTCGGCTCGTCGCATGTAAACATGCCGCATATTTCACTGCCTGAACGGTCGACCGGTTGCTGCAAACGGTCGACCGTTTGTGAAGAGATTGTGGGTTCTGCCTCAAATCGGTCGAACGATGCCCTAAAGGCGGTCGACCGATTCTGCATAGGTCCCCTTCGCCGTTCGACCGTGTGCACTGTCTTGAATCGGTTGGGAGCGTTGACAATCCAAACGGTCGATCACTCGTTGACTTCGTTCGACCGTGACTTAAGTGAGAATAGTGGTCGGTTCGAGCGAAGGTGGTTTCGGTCGACTGGACCTGTGTGCTGAGCGTGGGGAACGCTCTAGGGTGCACGAGAGTTGCGGTGGTTGGTTGAAATAGACCTGGAGCCCCGTGACGGTGCGAGAGCTTGGGATTGGCTGAAATAGGCCTGAGGCCCAGCTTAGAATTGTGGTGTTGAGGCGGTTGGTTGAAAGAGACCTGGAGCCCCGTGACTGTGTGAGAGCTGCGGTTGGTTGAGATTAGACCTGGAGCCCAGCTAGTCTGTACGGTGGTTGGTTGAGATTAGACCTGGAGCCCCGTAGTGTGTTGAGGGTTGCTGAAATAGGCCTGGAGCATGAGCAGGGACCGCGTGTAGGTGTTGGTTGAAATTAGACCTGGAGCCCTTAGACGTTTGGGTTAGTTGAAATTAGACCTGGAGCCCTTGGTCGTGTCGTGGTAGCTGCGGTTGGTTGAGATTAGACCTGGAGCCCAGCTTGGCGACCAGTGTGTGATACGGTGGTTGGTTGAGATTAGACCTGGAGCCCCATGACTGTGGTATGTGTTGTGGTTGGGTGAAAGAGCCCTGGAGCCCAGCCTGTTTGTCATGCTTTTCTTGTTCAGTAGAATTGCATGCTAGGGTGTCTTTCAGTTCATGTATTTTAGAGTTTGGCATACGGGGTTTCCTTCTGGAAACTCAGGTATAGTTGCATGTTTACTTTCAGGCCGTGACCGGCGATAGGGGGTGGTGACCGAGGAGACGAGCACCGCTATCGGATCCAGCTTTCTCTCAGTTGAGGTCGAGTGATTACTGCTTCCATTTGTATAGTCTTTTGATGTAATCAGAACTTTTGAAATACTCTGATGTTTGTATATATATTATATATGTTGGTGCACCTGTGTTCAGTATTTACGTAATATCCTCTGTTGATTGTGTGTTATTAAAATTTTAAATTTTCCGTTGAGTTGAGGATGTTACAACTTGGTATCAGAGCGGTCTGTTCCAATGTCCTTATCCAAAGAAAACCACCCTTAGAGTTTTTAGAGTCTGCATTAGTTCATGCATTCATGGTTTTGATGTGTGTTGTTTCTTTGTGTATAGATGCCTCCGAGACGCTTGAGACCTCCGCCACGGGACCGTGACACCAGTGGGGATACTGGGACTACGGACTGGGCAGAGGAGCGGCGGATGCTCTATGACACGGTGGGGCGACTAGGAGTGATGTTGGATCGCCAGTCAGGCAGAGGAGAGCCAGCAGCAACACGAGCGATGCTCGACCGCTTTATGAGACAGCACCCGCCTACCTTTGGTGGTAGAGGAAAGTCTGAGACTGTGGAGGATTGGGTCCTGAACATTCAGGAGATCCTTCGTGCGATTGAGTGCCCGCATGAGAGGCAGACAGGCTTGGCAGCGTATGTGTTGGGCGGAGACGCGTCCAACTGGTGGAGGACCACATCTGCAGTGGTGTTTGAGGGCAGGACAGAGGTCAACTGGGAGGAATTCCTGCGGGAGTTCAACGAGCAGTATTTCCCAGAGCATGTCAGAGATGGGAGGAGAGAGGAGTTTATGACTCTCGAGAGGGAGATGCGACCCTGGCTGAGTATACCCGGAGGTTCAACGCGCTGGAGCGTTTCTGTCCGGAGATTTGTGTGACGCCGCTGCAGAGGGCGTGGAAGTTTATACAGGGGATGAGGAAGCACCTCCGTACTCAAGTGACCTACAGTATGCCACAGACGTTGGCCGATGCTGTGAGGTTTGGGACGATCATTGATCAGGATTACCAGCAGAATTATGCTGAGGCCAGGAGTGCACCGGGGAAGGTCAGTGGACGTCCGGGTGCTTCGCTAGCAAGGAACCCGGGCAAGAGGCCCCGCATCGGAGGAGGTGGATCACGCCAGCCTGAGGCGTGCAGAGGTTGTGGCCGAGTTCACTCCGGTGAGTGTTGGGGCCGTGGAGTGTGCCACGGGTGTGGCAAGCCAGGCCATTTTATGCGAGATTGTCCGAGCGGTCCAGGTGGGTCTAGCAGGCATTCAGGGCCGCCAGCAGCAGGCAGAGGCAGATGTCGCCGACCTTTTGCGCCTCCACAGCAGAATCAGAGGACTGGACGGGTCTTCACCATCCAGGCGGATGAGGCGAGAAACGCCAGCACGGTGGTCGAAGGTACGCTCTTTGTTGCTGGATTGAGTGCGAGAGTGTTGTTTGATTGTGGGGCTACCCACTCGTTTATATCGGAGCGATATGCGAGCGTGTTGGGCCGTACCCCTGCGATGTTGACTGCCACGTTGGAAGTCAGCACACCCTTGGGTCTGGTGGGCATTGTGGGCAGCTTCCTCCCCAGCGCCACGATTGTTTCGGGAGATCAGGAGTTTCCGGGTGACCTGATCTTGTTGCCGATGGAGGACTTTGACGTCATACTAGGGATGGATTGGCTATCCCAGTACGATGTGCGAGTTTTGTGCCAGGAGAAGAAGGATAGAGGAGGCAGAGTGGTCGTATCAGCAGTGAGGGCACAAAAGTTGTTGCAATAGGGTTGCAGAGCTTTCGTGGCCACTCTAGTAGTTCCAGATCCAGAGGCGAGGAGATTGGAGGACATTGAGGTGGTCCGGGAGTTTCCAGAGGACTTTGCAGATGATGTCTCCGGGTTGCCGCCTCAGAGGGAGATTTAGTTTGGGATCGATTTGGTAGCTGGGACTACGCCGTAGTCGAAGGCGCCGAATCGGATGGCACCTGCTGAGCTGGCAGAGCTAAAGAAGCAGTTGCAGGATCTGATGGATACGGACTTATCTGCCCTAGTGTCTCACCTTGGGGTGCTCCGGTACTCTTCGTGAAGAAGAAAGATGGATCGCTGCGGATGTGTATTGACTACCGGATGCTGAACAAGGTTACCGTCAGGAATCAGTATACCGTGCCCAGGATCGAGGACCTGTTTGACCAGTTGCAGTCAGCACAGGTGTTCTCGAAGATTGATCTGCGATCCGGTTATCATCAGTTGAGGATCAGAGAGACAGATGTGCAGAAGACAACTTTCAGGACGAGGTACGGACATTACGAGTTTTTGGTGATGTCGTTCAGGTTGACGAACGCGCCTGCAGCGTTTATGGATTTGATGAACCGGACAATCAGTCAGTACCTCGACCGGTTTGTGATTGTCTTCGTGGATGATATTTTGGTTTACTCGCTAGATGTGGAGCAGCATCGAGAGCACTTGAGAGTTGTACTTGGCATTTTGAGGGATCATCAGTTGTATGCCAAGTTTTCGAAGTGCGAGTTCTGGCTGAGCAGTGTTGCCTTTCTGGGACACATCATATCAGGAGAGGGGATTTCAGTAGATCCAGTGAAGGTTGAGGCCGTTACGCAGTGGAGAGCCCCGACGAGTGTGGCAGAGGTCAGGAGCTTTGTGGGTCTAGTGGGTTATTATTGCCGCTTTATTCAGGATTTCTCGAGGTTGGCTTTGTCGTTGACGGCTTTGACGCAGAAGGGCGTCGAGTTCGTGTGGTCCCAGAAGTGCGAGGACAGTTTCCAGGAATTGAAGAGTCGGCTGACGACTGCTCCAGTTATGACACTTCCCAGTGGTAGTGGTGGATTTGTGATTCACAGTGACGCGTCAGGCATTGGGCTGGGATGCGTACTCATGCAGCACGGGTAGGTGGTTGCGTCTGCTTCGAGGCAGCTGAAGGTGCACGAGAGGAACTACCCCACTCAAAATTTAGAGTTGGCGGCATTCGTGCACGCTTTGAAGACTTGGAGGAATTACTTGTACGACGAGCAGTTCGAGGTTTTCACAGATCATCAGAGCCTGAAGTATCTGTTTTCGCAGAAGGAGCTGAATATGAGGCAGCGGAGATGGCTCGAGCTTATTAAGGATTATGATTTCACCATCTCGTACCATCCGGGGAAGGCGAATTCGGTTGCTGATGCTTTGAGCAGGAAGGTGGAGGTTACTGCTGCAGGTCTTTGTATTGAGTAGTGGAAGCTGCTTGAGACGTTGACCGAGTGGAGACCGTTCACCGATGAGTCACGAGGTGCAGTGATTTTCCGGGCTGAGAGTGGAGCCTCAGTTGGTCTCGAGTATTGTTCAGGCTCAGAGTGCTGATGATGAGTTAGTTGGGTTGTTACAGTTAGTTGCCAGAGATGGGTCCGACTTCAGTATTGGAGTTGATGGTGGACTTCAGAGGTCGCGTCTGGGTGCCGAAGGGACGCTATCTGAGGAAGGATATTCTAGAGGAGGCAGACAGATCCCGTTATTCGATCCACCCGGGCAGTCTGAGAGGACCATCCAGACGTTAGAGGATATGTTGCGAGCGTGTACTCTGGATTGGGCAGGTCATTTGGACGAGCATTTGTCGTTGATCGAGTTTGCCTACAACAACAACTACCATGCGAGCATTGGGATGGCACCGTACGATGCCCTGTACGGGAGGCCGTGTAGATCACCGGTATGTTGGAGTGATGTAGGCGAGAGACAGCTAGTTGGTCCTGAGATTGTGCGGATGTACTCTGAGAAGGTTGATGTGATCAGGCAGAGACTAGCGACAGCTCAGAGCAGGCAGAAGAGTTACGCGGATAGGCTTAGGCGAGAGCTGAGGTTTGAGGTAGGTGACCATGTCTTCCTCAGGATTTCGCCATCTCGAGGAGTGATGAGGTTCGGGAAGAAGGGAAAGCTCAGTCCAAGGTATGTCAGACCGTTTGAGATTCTCGAGCGGTTTGGAGAGGATGCCTACAAGGTGGTGCTGCCGCCGCGGTTTTCGGGTCTTCACAACGTCTTCCATGTTTCGATGTTGAGAAAGTACGTAGCAGATCCTTCTCATGTGATTCAGTTGGAGGTTCCAGAGATCCGTCAGGATTTGTTTCTTGAGGAGAGACTGGTGGAGATTGTGGATCGGATGGAGCATCAGTTGAGGAGGACCATTTCGATGGTGAAAGTCAGGTCGCAGCACCACAGCGAGCGAGAGGCCACTTGGGAGATCGAGGAGGAGGTCCGGAAGGAGTTTCCGGAGTTGTTCGGTGAGCTTCGGTCTTAATTTCGAGGACGAAATTCTTTTAGGTGGGTGGATTGTGAGATCTTGAGCCTAATCCTATCCTAATTGAGTTTTGTTGATGCTTTAGGTGGTGATTAGGGGAGATAGAGATGGACGGCTGGGATTGGAAGGAGATGGATGAAGGGCTTGGAGGAATTGGATTGGATGAAAGGTTGAGATGGAAGGAGTTGGTTTGGATGGTTGAGATTGGAGGAGGAGGAGATATTTATGGTGAACTCTCTCTCCCTCCCTCACTCTCTCCTCCCTCTCTCATGTTTCTCTCCCCCTCTCTCAGTGGTGCTCCGGTGAAGAAGAGGTGATCTTCGGCGAGTCGAGTTCGGAGCCATTCGTGGTGGAGGTGAGTTGGTCGGTTGATAGCTCATCTCATGGTTTCCATTTTGGTTCTCTCCCTCAACCATACATGTGTTCTGCGTTCGTGGTGGTAGAGGTTGGTGGAGGTGAGGAGTGCTCGAGTGTGTCGAGAAGAGGTATTGATGGTCGTTTAGACGCCAGGTTCGTCGACGGATCGTGCTTTGGGGAAATGTGCTCGTGGAGGCATCGTCGCGGTTCTTCAAAGGCTTCTTCAAGCCGTCCGGTATGTCAAGCTCGGTCACTTAATTAGCGTGGGTATTTGGAAGTCGACGGTAGGCCTTTCAGCTCGTCGCAAGTAAACATGCAGCAGATTTCACTGCCTGAACGGTCGACCGGTTGGTGCAAACGGTCGACCGCTTGTGAAGAGATTGCGGGTTCTGCCTCAAATCAGTCGAACGATGCCCCAAGGGCGGTCGATCGATTCTGCATAGGAGGCAAGCCTGGCGGAATTCGGTCGAACGGGTCCCTTTTGTCGTTCGACCGTGTGCACTGTCTTGAGTCGGTTGGGAGCATTCACCATACAAACGGTCGACGGCTCATTGACTTCGTCCGACCTTGAGTTAAGTGAGAATAGTGGTCGGTTGGACCGAAGGTGGTTTCGGTCGATCGGACTTGTGTGCTGAGTGTGGGGAATACTCTGGAGGAATTCGGTCGACCGAGGAGAGCTCGGCGTTTGACCGGATTCGTAGTGCGAGGGAGGTATTATTCCCTGGAGGGATTCGGTCGACCGAGAGTGCTCGGGTGTTCGACCGAATTCATTGTGGAGATTGTGGGAATTGTTCTTGGTGACTTTCGGTCGAACGGGTCCCCTTTGTTGTTCGACCGATTGGTTGTTATGTTCGGTGAACCTGGGAGTTGACCATCTAAACGGTCGACCGTCCCGTGATTTGGGTTCGACCGAACGAGTGTTGTTTTGGGAAATCGGTCGACCAAGGGAGTGCCGGTCGACGTGATTTGCCCTGTATTTG
The DNA here is from genome assembly GCA_963682175.1 of Triglochin maritima. NCBI lineage: Eukaryota > Viridiplantae > Streptophyta > Magnoliopsida > Alismatales > Juncaginaceae > Triglochin > Triglochin maritima. The sequence goes on along the minus strand of OY821790.1, from coordinate 11,162,536 downwards.
ATTGATTCGGTCGACCGGGACTTTTGGTTCGGTCGACCGTTTGTGTCCAGTTTTGCACTATGGAGGTGTTGTTGTTGTGATCGTCCCTGTGGGGCGAGTTGTGGTGCCGATGTTCTTCCGACAAGTGTGCCAGGGTGCACGAGAGTTGCAGTGGTTGGTTGAAATAGACCTGGAGCCCCGTGACAGTGCGAGAGCTTGGGATTGGCTTAAATAGGCCTGAGGCCCAGCTTAGAATTGTGGTGTTGCGGTGGTTGGTTGAAAGAGACCTGGAGCCCCGTAACTGTGTGAGAGTTGCGGTTGGTTGAGATTAGACCTGGAGCCGAGCTGGTCTGTACGGTGGTTTGTTGAGATTAGACCTGGAGCCGAGCTGGTCTGTACGGTGGTTTGTTGAGATTAGACCTGGAGCCCCGTAGTGCGTTCAGGTTGGCTGAAATAGGCCTGGAGCCTGAGCAGGGACCGCGTGTAGGGGTTGGTTGAAATTAGACCTGGAGCCCTTAGACGTTTGGGTTGGTTGAAATTAGACCTGGAGCCCTTGGTCGTGTCGTGGTAGCTGCGGTTGGTTGAGATTAGACCTGGACCCCAGCTTCGCGACGTGTGTGTGATACGGTGGTTGGTTGAAATTAGACCTGGAGCTCCGTGACTGTGGTGTGTGCTGTGGTTGGGTGAAAGAGCCCTGGAGCCCAGCCTGTTTGTGATGCTTTTCTTGTTCAGTACAATTGCATGCTAGGGTGTCTTTCAGTTCATGTATTTTAGAGTTTCGCATACAGGGTTTCCTTCTGGAAACTCAGACATAGTTGCATGTTTACTTTCAGGCCGTGACCGGCGATAGGGGGTGGTGACCGAGGAGAGGAGCACCGCTACCGGATCCAGCTTTCTCTCAGTTGAGGTCGAGTGATTACTGCTTCCATTTGTATAGTCTTTTGATGTAATCACAACTTTTGAAATACTCTGATGTTCGTATATATATATTATATATGTTGGTTTACCTGTGTTCAGTATTTGCGTAATATCCTCTGTTGATTGTGTGTTATTAAAATTTTAAATTTTCCGCTGTGTTGAGGATGTTACACAAAGCCTCCACACTTGTTCCAGTCTCATGTGCGAATTTCCTTTGATTCCCACGTAATGGACATGTGGTGCTTCCATTTGGTGTGCCCTCTACCTCATTTGGAGTTGTTACCTTTGGAAAATGAAGTCCACTAACTTCAGCTTGGCTTGCCTCACTTAACCTTGATGCCATTGAAGGAGAAACGTCTCTTTCCAGCAACACGTGTTTCCTTAGCTCCCTCATATGATATGTCCTCATGCACACATGTTCCATAGGCCTCACCATTTTTAATCTTATTCCCCCCACGTAGCTCCAACGCCATTGGAGGAGAACCTTCCTTTCCCACTAAAGGGTGCATACACCTTTCTTGTGATGTTCTTGTGTTACTATATTTGCCATTGTCTTTTGTGCCCCCCATACTCCCACTAATGACAAATTCTTCCAAAACACTTTCCTTATGTTCTATTGGCTTTACCACTTCCCTTAAGCTCCCACTATTGGTTTGTTGTCCCCCAAGCTGTTGCATGCCCCCCTTGTTTTGGTCATGAGATGAAAGATGACCTTTCTTGTTTCCTTTTGTAGCCTTGACCAACCAAGTATCATCCCCCTTGCCCTCTTTGTCTAACAGAGTGTAACAGTGACCATTATGGTCTCCCTCACCACCCTCATGTCCGTTATCACCGTTACTTCTATTAAACCCTCGTCATCTTCAACCTCATGTTCCTTCAGCACCTCCATGTGATCCATTGGATTTTGCTCATCAAGTCCTCCATGAGCAACGCTAGCGGTTGCATGCATCTTCGGTTTCTCAACCCAAACTTGCTTGCTAGAAGCTCTTGGTTCTACTGACGCCTTCAAGGGCTTCCTTTGACATCGACCATCATTATGACCACATGTGCTACAAAGGGCGCAATAGCTTGGCTTCCATACGTTCTCCACTTGAACCACCTCTCCCTCATCCTTCTCGTCCTTGACCAATATGTGGGAGGGGTACTCAAATTCGCCATTTATCTCAATGCAAACCCATGCACAGGCAAGCCTACGTCCCGTTGTCGTGTCCCCATCCATACAAAGAGGAATTCCTAATATGCTAGCTAGTGCAGCAAGAATCTTGGGCGACCAAAACTTTAGGTCAAAATCGGGCAAACGAATCCAAATGGGAACCATGCTCACCTTAGCTTGTGTCTTGTTCTCAGCCGACCATGGCTGGAGAATTAGAGGGGTACCTCTAACAAACCACGGCCCTTTCTCCAATGCATGTGCACGGTCGGAATCGAGTGAGAACTGCAAGATCATCACGTTGTTGCTCCGGTGAACTATCTTTAATGCTCTCGACAATCCCCATAGCTTAGTGAGATGCTTGTCTAATGTCTGGAGGTATGGATTAAACCTAACGAAATAACCCAATAAGAATTTCCTCCACGCAACTACGACACAAGCTCTCTCATCACTTGCAATCTTAGCTACTTTTGTGTCTCCATGTGTGGCCGGTGCCACATAGTCCAAAGTTGTACATGTGTTTGCTTGCCTTTCAAAGAGTTCCGACCACTTCTTGTGCGGATGTGGTGTTGGTGTCTCCTTCCGCACACCATTTCCTTTGGGCTGCTCAACCCCCTCTTGTCGTGAACTACCACGAACATTTGCTACGTCCGTAAGGCTTGGAAACAACTCCTAGTCGATGGAAGTTGCTCTACCATGTGCTGAAAACTCCAAAGCAAGAAGAAAGAACGACGATAACAATGATCTAGGTGGAAAATGGTAGAAAACGACCCTAGAAACATAGGAATCAAGTTTCCCTTCATCTCTCCTATCGCATCTCTTTCTCCCTCTTCTTCTCTCCACTCCATTCTTCTCTCTCTCCTGTGCCCTCTTCTTCTCACTCCTCTATCTGATTCTCTCTTCCCTCTTATCTTCTATCTTCTCTCTCCTTATCCTTCACTCTTCGTCTTCAATCTCCTTCCCTCTCTCTCCTTCTCCTCTACTTCAATACCTCTCCTACCCTTTCCCATTTTCCTTTTCCATATCCTTCTTTCTCTTCTTCCTGTCTCTCTCTCCCTCTCTTGCCTTCTCCTCTTGCTTTTCTGCCTCTCTCTCCTTCTCCTTCCCATCTTTGCTTGTCTCCCTCTCAAAGTCTCCTTCTTCCTCCTTCCAACCTCCATCACCCTCAACTTCTCTCTCCTTGTCCATCTCTCTCTCCCCTCCTCTCTCACTTTATCGTACTCTCTCGCTCTCCTCCTTCTTCTCTCTCTTTTCTTCTCTCTCCTCCTCTTTATCTCTCCTCTCCTCGTCTTCTTCCGGCTATCCTCTCCTTCCCTTTCCCCTTTTCCTTCTCCTTCTCTCTCTTCTTCCCATCTCTCTCCATCGCTTGCCTTCACCTCTTGCTTCTCTCCCAATCCTTCCCGTCTTCGCTCTTCTCCCTTTCTCCGTCTCCTTCTCTCTCCTTCTTCCTCTTTCCGTCCTCCATCTCCCTCTACTTCTCTCTCCTTGTCCATCTCTCTTTCCCTCCTCTCTCACTCTATCGTACTCTCTCACTCTCCTCCTTCTTCTCTCTCTTTCCTTCTCTCTCCTCCTCCTCTATCTCTCCTCTCCTTGCTCTCCACCCCTCTCACACCCATTGTCCTTCTATCTCTCTCCTTATCTACTCTCCCCTTCTCCTTCTCTCTGTGTTCCCTTATTATTCTCTCCGTCATTCTCCTTCTCTCTCCTTGTCCTCTCTCTTGGTCTCCTTCTCATCTCCTTCTTCTCCTCCTATTCCTTCTCTCTCTCCATGTCTTTCTTTCATCTCTCTCCTTCTGCTATACCGGTATCCCTAGAACCCATGTCGAGTCTTTGGAAAGGTTCCCAACACCACGGGTGTTGGAAGAAACGTATGAGCTCACCATCACTACTCTATACTGAATAAACTTGCTTGCCATATCTCGCACCCGCAAGATTCCTCTCCAAGCCCTTGAGCAGCGCGAAGGGGGACGCGCAAGCCATATCAAGCGGTTGCTCAAGTATTTACTCCTCATACTTCTGACCCATAACGACCCCTTGTTCTCCACCACAAGCCAAAGAAGGCACACCATGCCCACATCATTACACTCTGTGAGCCTTTTCAGCCCCAAGCCCCCTTCATTCTTCGGTGTACAAACGTATTTCCATGCCACCGAAACCCACTTCTCCATCTCTCCTCCCACTCCTTGTCCTTCTCATTCTCTCCCCCTCTGTCCACCTCTCCTCTCTCTCCTTCTCCTTCTAGCTCTCTCCCTCCGTCTCTCCCTCTATCATTGTTTCTCATTTCCTTCTCTCTCGTCCTACACTCTCTTTCCCTCTCTCCCCTCCTTCTCCTTGTTTTTCACTCTCTTGTTGTCCCGCGCTCTCTCCTTCCTACTCCTCTCTCTGATTCTCTCTTCCCTTCTATCTTCAATCTTCTCTCTCCTTATCCTTACTCTTCGTCTTCAATCTCCTTCCCTCTATCCTTGTCCTCTACTTCAATACCTCTCCTTCTCTTTCCCTTTTTCCTTCTCTCTCTTCTTCTTATCTCTCTCTCCCCTGCTTGCCTTCTCCTCTTGCTTCTCTCCCTCTCTCTCCTTCTCCTTCCCATCTCTACTATTCTCCCTCTCTCTCCTACTTCCTTCCTCCATCTCCCTCTACTGCTCTCTCCTTGTCCATTTGTTTCCCCTCCTCTCTCATACAATCGTACTCTCTCGCTCTCCTCCTTCTTCTCTATCTTTCTTTCTCTCTCCTCCTCCATGTTTCCTCTCCTCGTGATCTTCTCACTCTCCTCCCCTCTCACTCCCATTGTCGTTCTCTCTGTCTCCATATCTACTCTCCCATTCTCCTTATCTTTGTGTGCGCTTATTCTTCTCTCTCTCATTCTCCTTCTCTCTCCTTGCCCTCTCTCTTGTTCCCCTTCTCATCTCCTTCTTCTCCCTCATCCTCTTCCTCCTATCTCTCCTTCTCTTTCTCTCATCTCTCTCTCCTCTAACCATTTCGTTCTCTAATTCACTCTCTCCCCTTCTCCATTTCACTCCTTCCTTATCGCTCTCCTTCTCCCTCTCTCTCCTTCTCTTTTTGTTCGTGTACTTCTCCATCTCTCCTCCGTCTCCTTGCCATTCTCAATCTCTCCCCCTCTATCCACCTTTCCTCTCTCTCCTTCTCCTTCTATCTCTCTCTCTCTGTCTCTCCTTCTCTCCTTGTTTCCCCAATTCCTTCTCTCTCGTCCTACACTCACCTTCTCTCTCCCCTCCTTCTCCTTGTTTTTCACTCTCTTGTTGTCCCGTGCTCTCCCCTTCCCACTCCTCTCTCAGATTCTCTCTTCCCTTCTATCTTCTATCTTCTCTCCCCTTAACCTTCACTCTTTGTCTTCAATCTTCGTCCCTCTCTCTCCTTCTCCTCTACTTCAATACCTCTCCTTCTCTTTCCCCTTTTCCTTCTACTTCTCCCTCTTCTTCTTGTCTCTCTCTCCCTTGCTTGCCCTCTCCTCTTGCTTCTCTCCCTTTCTCTCCTTCTCCTTCCCATCTCCGCTCTTCTCCCTCTATCCGTCTCCTTCTCTCTCCTTCTTCCTCCTTCCCTCCTCCATCTCCCTCTACTTCTCTCTCCTTGTCCATCTCTCACTCCCCTCCTCTCTCACTCTATCGTACACTCTCGCTCCCATTGTCATTCTCTCTCTCTCTTCTTATCTACTCTCCCCTTCTCATTCTCTTTGTGTGCCCTTATTCTTCTCTCCATCGTTCTCCTTGTCCTCTCTCTTGTTCTCCTTCTCATCTCCTTCTTCTCCTCCTCTCTCCTGCTTCACCCTCCTCCTCTTTCTCCTCTCTCTCCTTCTCATTTTCTCCTCTCTCGCCTTATGCTTTGCCAATCATTCTCTGTCCTCCTCCCTTTTCTTTTCCTCTCCGTCACCTTCACTCTCTCTCACTCCTCTCGTTCTCCTTCTCTCTTTCCCTCTCCCCCTTCCCCTTCTCTCTATTTCTCTATCTCCTTACCTTTTATCTCTGCTTCTCCTTCTCCCTCCCTCTTTCCTTGTCTCCTTCCCTTCCAGTCTCCTCTTCCTTCTCTCTCCTTCTCCTTGTCTTTCTCCGTCTAGCTCACTTACCGACTCCCTCATTCTTTCTCACTCTCTCCTTCTCTTTGTCCCTCTCCTTTTCCTTCACTCACATTCTCCTTCGCTATCCTCTCTCCATTTCTCGCTCTATTTCACTCGCTCCCCTTCTTCGTTTCACTCCCTCCATATCGCTCTCCTTATCCCTCTCTCTCCTTCTCCATCTCTCTTGCCTCCCCTTGCCCTCTCACTCTCTCCCCCTCTGTCCACCTCTCCTCTCTCTCCTTCTAGTTCTCTCTCTCCATCTCTCCTTGTTTCCTGATTGATATGTTTTAATTATAACCGCAAGTGCACGGCCGCATTGAAGCGGTCGAAAATACGGGTTGATCCATAGGGAGGTGTGTCGACTTTAGTTTGTTCTAAGGCGAGTGGGAAAGAGAGGAGAGAAAGGAGTTAGGATCTAAACTACACTACAATAGGAAAGGAAATGGGAAATACGCAATAAAAGTAAACCCCATAGCGGGTAGAGAAAGAATTGAATATAAAGATATGTGTATGTGTGTGTTCAATTAAGCTCATCCCAGCATGTAGTGCATGAAAATCATAAAACTAAATCCAACTTTGCCTCCACATGAATTAAGATAACACAATATCATTAAAACATACAAGACAATAATTGGATTGAAGCTAAACGAACTCATGTTTAAAGACCAACCCTCACAATGCCTGCATATGAATTAAGATTTACACAATCATTAAACCATACAAGACATTAACCAAGGTAATGGCAACAAGAGTACATGCAACTACAAATCATGTTTCCTTCGTCAATTCCGTCCATATCCTTACATTATCATTCCCCATAAAAAAGGTCCACTAATCTAAGCATATGCTAAGCTTCATTCAAGAGCATTAGCATATCAAAGACAAGAGTCCGATTAGATGGTTATTGAAATCATGTAAGGTTCAAAGGATTAAGATAACAAATACCTAATACATCACATAATCATATCACATATTTCTCCACCCCCAAATGGGGATGGAACTACTCACTAGAATTTTAACTACAACCTACATTAAAATGACGCATTCTACTGAAAGGAAATTAAACTAAGCAAGCAAGAAATATTAAAGAAGCTAAAAACACATAAAACTAATGAAGCATGCAAGACATATGAAAGGAAATTAAACTAAGAAACAAACAACATAACCGAAGGAAAACATCTATTATTACTCACTCAATTACAAGTAGCCGCTCTCCACCAGGGGTTTTTGCTTCAAGGCTTTTTCTCCTAGTAGAGAGGATGGCCACCAAGAGAGTGATGGGATATAAGACAGGAGGGAGAGTTATATTTATAGCCATAGAAAAAGGTAATCCGGGACAATCCCCTGGTATGGGACTAAACATATACCAGAAATACACTCTAATACACGCCCCACAGAAATCTTAGCGGATCCAAACCAACCCGGACCACCAATCAGCGGTCCCAGACCGCCAATTGGCTGTCTACAGGGTTTGGATCGGGTTGTTGTTTCGTGTGGGCTTATATGGATCTTTTTTTGTCTTTGATGCATCTACTTTGCTTGCTGGAGCTCTGACCCAAATAGAATTGCCAAAATACTCCCCATGGTGGTGTGGAGTATTCTTGTTTGCTCATTGGTCCTTCGATCTTACATTCAGGTCCTTCGGTCTTGCATCTTAGTCCTCGAGTCTCTCAACTCAGTCTTTTTTCCTGCTTTTAGGTAATTTTTTGCCTCTTCTCTTCAAACCAATTTATTTCTGAAATTCAAACATAAAACTCGTTACGTAGCATTGTTTAGGTGAAAGATAATGGATATAAGATACAAATGTAAGCATGAAATGATGTCAATCATTTTCCCATTTCCTTCTCTCTCGTCTTACACTCTCCTCTCTCTCCCCTCCTCCTTGCTTTTCACTCTCTTGTTGTCCCACGCTCTCTCCTTCCCACTCCTCTCTTTGATTCTCTCTTCCCTTTAATCTTCTCTCTCCTTATCCTTTACTCTCCATCTTCAATCTCCTTCCCTCTCTCTCCTTCTCCTCTACTTCAATATCTCTCCTTCTCTTTCCCTTTTTCCTTCTCCTTCTCTCTCTTCTACATGTCTCTCTCTCCCTCGCTTGCCTTCTCCTCTTGCATCTCTCCCTTCCTCTCCTTTTTTTTGCAAAGCGAAAAGGGAGGCATAGCCTCTAGTATTGATGTATTGTAAAATTTACAGCCCTCAAGTTATGCTAAGTACATAACTAGACTCTACTCTAAGCTACATGTTCTGGTGACTATCGAACAAATGTCACACCTTACTCCACCTAATACCATACAACCTGAAAGCTTCGAGATCCTCTCGAATTTCCTAAATTCATGTGCCCATTGTTCGCACCGCCTCCTTGATGGTCATGCTTACGTCTCCGGGTTGCCACTTCTCATTATCAAATATCCTTTGATTCTCTCTTGCCAACACCCATAAACGGTTGCACATTTGGGGTCATAAATTGTACCCCTAGGTCGCATGAAGGCGTTGGTCAGCAACCTTCCTCGCAAGGCTTTCCATAGTGTGAGAGTGTGCTTCGGGATATGGTACTTATGCCACACTAAATCTGACCAGCCCACTTGCTTACGCCCAGGTACCACCCAAGTCCATGCTACCTTGATTGAAAACATCTCACTCTTCGCTCCCACCCCTACTAGGGTGTCTCGCCCTCCATGTACGCTGATTTGTAGTATGTGAGGACACAATACCACCATCTCTAAGGACCTCGGTTCAGGAAGAAGCCATGTCACCTCAAGGATAAAATATGATACCCACGTATCCTTTGGAACTCCCATATCATAGTGAAGGCGCTCTCCCCCCGTGTGATGATAGTAACGGCTATCCACACCATGGATCGGTGAAAAACTTAATTTCTGTTCCATTTCCCACCTTGTATTAGATCTTATCCTCTGCCAACTCTCAGACACTCAAGATGCGCCTCCATGCCCATCTACACACTGAAGGTGGCCTTGCTAGCCATATTTTTCGTGTCCTTAAGTACTTTCTTCTCACGTAGTGAACCCAAAGTGAGCCACCATCCTCCACTACTAGACAAAGGAGACGCAATAGCCCGGCATCGTTCCAATCCTGAAGTCTCCGCAACCCCAATCCACCCTCCTTATTTGGTGTGCAAATATCCTGCCAAGTTACAACCACCCACTTGGTAGGTCCTCCCCATACAAAGTGGGTCATGATGCTCTCTACTTCCTTTAAGACTTTCCACGGGATGAGAAAAGCCAAAGTCCAATAGATGCTCATAGACACAAGCACACTTCTCACCAATTCCACACGACCTGCCATCGAAAGAATGTTCCTTTTCTACGTGCTAAGTCGCTGATGGACCTTGTTGATAAGCGTCATGCATTGGTGTCTACCTAGACGTGAGGAGAATAGAGGTAGGCCCAAGTATGTGACCGGGAATGTAGCTATTTCCATGCCTAGATGTGCACAAATCTAGGTGCTCTCATGAGCTTCTCCTCCCATAAATATTTGACTCTTCGATCCATTCAGCTACAACTCGGAAATAGAAGAAAACTCCATAAGGATGTGTTTGATTGTCCTCGCATTAGCTCTAGTAGCAGCAGCAAACACAATGACATCATCCGCAAATAGAAGATGAGAAACTTGTACATCCTCGCACCTTGCTGGTTCGAGGGGTGCCCCTCTCCACCTCATGGAGCTAAGCACCTCCATACAAAGGACAAAAAGGTAGGGGGCAAGTGAGCCCCCTTACGTTAATCCATTCGTTGCGTGAAACGGTCGTAAGTTTGCTCCATTCACTATGACCACGAAAGATGCTCAGACTCATGCTAACATAAGCTTACACCAATGGGCTGTGTAACGCCCCCGATCTCGCGGGTACGCACACTGGGAAAGACTACAAGTGTCGCGATCAGAGACCTCTGATTGATTCGTTTTATATTAAACCGCAAGTGCACGACCGCGTTGAAGCTGTGGCAAATACGGGTCGATCCACAGGGAGGTGTGTCGACTATTGGTTTGTGTGAAGGCGAGTGGTAAAGAGAGAGAAGAAGAGATTGATTACACTAAACTAATGAACTAGAAGCATGGAATTGAAAACATGAAATGAACACACTAAGCTAAGCTAAGCAACAATTAAGAAGAAAGATAAGCTGGAAATCAGGAATCTAAAACCCCTAAAGGGTGGAGTGTGTGTGTGCACATGAAATAAGTGTGGTGAATGCATACAATAAGCTCAAGTGTGGTTAATATTTGTTAATGCATAAGAAGTACCTCATGGCAACACCTATCATTTACAACACTAACCTAGGTGATTAATATGAGCAATGCAAGGTTGTTATTAAGATCATAACGAGCATGGAGTGTACCTAACTATGACAGAAACCATCAAGTAAAGTTCTTATTAATTCAAGCAAGCATACTAATATCTCTCACAAACAATAATATCTAGCATTCATACCACCTACATAACATGTACATACATCTACTCCACCCCCAAAGGGGATGGAGCTACTCACTAATCATTACACTACCTACATTAACAAAATGAAACATTATACTGAAAGGAAATTTAAATAAGCAAGAAAGGAGCATTAAAGAAGCTTAAAAGGAAAGGAAAGACTAAACAAGCATGCACAAATTAAAAGACAAGATTAAAGGAAACTAGAACAATTATTTTATTAACAATGACTCACATTGAAGGTAGCATTCTTCTCCACTTTGACTTTTACTTCAAGGCTTACTCCTTAGTAGAGAGAATGCCACCAAGCAATGGGTAGTTTACAATAGAAGGTGAAGACTTCTATTTGTAGCCATAGAAAAAGGTAATCCGGGACAAACCCCCGATGTGTGACTAAACAAATACCAAACATAGACTAAACATCCACTAATACGCGTGCTCCTGAAATCTTAGCAGATCTGGAAAGATCCGGACCGCCAATTGGCGGTCTACAGGATCCGGATCTGGCTGATTTTTGTTGTGGGCTTGTCTTGATGTATTTGTTGGTCTTGGATGCATCTACTTCGCTTGTTGGAGCTCCGACCCGAATAGAATTGCCAAAATACTCCCCATGATGGTGTGGAGTTTTCTGTTTTGCTCTTTGGTCCTTCGGTCTTACGTTCCGGTCGTTCTCCCTTGCATCTGTGTCCCCAGGTCTCACAATTAAGTCTTTTTTCCCTGCTTTTGGGTCCGTTCTTGCTTCATCTCTTCAAACCTATTTATTTCTGAAATTCAAACATAAAACTCATCATGTAGCATTGCTTAGGTGTATGATAATGGATATAAGATACAAATATAAGCATCAAATACCCCCACACCTAGGTTTTTGCTAGTCCCGAGCAAAACAAAGAAAGAGAAAAACAAACGAGAAACAAGAAATCCTAACTCACTTTCGTAAGAATCACGGTTGCACTTAGCACGTGGAACAAGCCGTTAAATGCAGTAAAAAATCCGAACAAGATGCATTATTCAATCTAGACACTCGACTCGTTGGACAAATTTTGTCGATCATTGGACGCGGTAATCCTACGGGCCGACTCTATATAGGTAATCGGTCCACACACCTAGCCTAATGAACCATTCGTGCAAGTTAAATAAGGAATTAAGTGAAAGACCTGGACAACCTCAACATCCTCAAGTGATACAAAGTGTAAAGTCCATTAAGGGTCTTATTTGCATTACCATTTTTTATTTTCTTTTTGTTTCTTTTCTCTTACTTTTTTTGTTTTTATTAGTTGGAGCTTCATTCTCCCAGGGTCAGGTTTCGTGCATGCCTATGAGAACTTACACTGTCACGTACACCTTTCCCCAAATATCCACTTTGGGCAATCCCTACCACCCGTATAACGAGAGTTCGGTCGGTGCATCCCAAGTCAGATGACTCGAAAGCACCAGACACAAAGTCCCCTCAGACTAACTTTCCCGAGTGATAGGAGCCGTGCGAGAAGAGAGAACACCTACTCACTTATTTCTTAACTACACATGAACCAAAACCCCTACACTTAATGTCTCACAAAGAGATTTAAAGGGTCCTTGACTACAACAAACTTCCTTAAATTAACAGACACGAATTATTAATTCACTAGGTTCAGGGTGCACTTCTTTAAATGTTTGAGTACTAAAACCCTATGATTACTCGCCCCTCGATGGGAAAACTGGGGTGCATCGTAACGACTAGATAAGTCCTAAAGCCACTGTACTAGATATCCTAATGCATCAAGTTCAAGACAATTTTGGGAGCTTTCTTTTTACTTTGCCTCTCAACGGTTTTGCACATGCGAAACATGCACAAAACCCACAAAACATTTTCTTTTGCAAACACATGAATATTTTGAAAGAAATGTGAAAATTTTAAGGCACTAGGCAAGCAAAAGAAGACAAGTCACCCAAGGAGCATGGCAAGCCGATATATCGATATTAAATGAAGCACACTAACATGACCCTAATAATGCACACAAAAGAAAACAAAAATCAAAGGAAAAGACTCGACTACGTACACACGTAAAAACACCCCCCCCCCACACCTAGTTCATGCATTGTCCTCAATGAATGCGAGCAAAATACTACATGGATTTATGCATGAAAAAGGAAAGATCTCACCAGTATGAAGAGCAAAAGGAAGTTCAAGGTTATGTTGATGGACACAACCTAAATTCCCTCAAAACCTGTGAGATGTTAAGGAAGGGATACAATTACATGAAAGAATTGGGGCCCAAATACTCAAGGGTTGGGGCCCACAACAATCGTTGCTCACTGAAGGAGTCTTTTATTGTACTTTTGTTTTTTTTTGGTTTTTTTAATATAGCTATGTACAAACATAAGTTCCCATCTTCATTTGTCAAAATACATCAAATGGGAACCTCAAGAGTGGGTCAATGCACTTGGAATGGGAACATGATACCACGTGGGGCCAAAATACTCATGTTTGGGCCCCCCTCACAAAGAGCACAAGATCAAAGGAGAGGTTCATGAATTGGACGTAAAGGCGTCTCATTCAAAGGATCAAATTGAAAGAGCTTGAACCTCTCAAGAGTTTGGGAAATATGGGGCAACGGAAGAAGAGTTTCTCCCGTTGCAGTGCTGAAGTTATGATCGTCAATCCAAACTCTCCAACCAACAGGCTGGTGCGTCGGAACGAGGTCAAGAACCTCGTTAGGCATGTCCGACACACCAGGCGAACAAAAAGTGGGTCTCATACCCAAGGTATCCTCCAAGGAACTCCTAATACCCTCATTAGCAATGTAGTTGTTTGATGTTCCATCATTTCCAAGATGACCAGGAACAATAGTGAGAGGCAAACTCTCATCAGGTTGTTTGAAATTGAGGGTACTAGGGAGCTCTTGCTCCACCAGAGGTGAGTCCTTAAGAGGCACAACATGAAGATCATGTGGCTCAAGGGCCACGGGACAAAAAGATAAGGCACAATCCTGTGCTGACTCATAATGAAGTTGGTCCATGTTATTCTCAATTTGAATCGAATTCTCCACCAAGTGATCGTGAATTGAAACCCCAAGTCCCTCAGACTGACTAGGAGTTTGACTTTGAAATATTGTGCTTTGAATTTGTAGATGTGGTGGTTGTTCGATATAAAAAGATGAATCCTCATGTTGACAAGAAAAGTTACTCTCCTCACGTTCACGTAATTGCTGCGACATTTGACTCACTTGCAGTGCCATATTTTGTATGGACTGTTGAGTGGTTTCCATGAACGTAAGGAAAGTTTGTTTCAAGGAATTAGGTATGTGGTCAACTACGAGGTCCAAGTCAGAGCTTGGGAAATTTTGGGGTTGGGTGTTGATGGGCTGAGAATGAGTCCAACGATTTGAAGTGGGGTGTTGGTAGAATTCTGGGTATTCGGGAGGAGGATACTGGGGTGAAAATGAAGTATAAGAATTTGGATATGAATTGTCTCCCCATGAATCCATCCCTCCCGGGTTGTACGCGGATGCGTAATGGTCATATTGAGCATTTTGGGAAAATGTATGCTCATACTCAGGCTCTGGGGGAACATAAGGATATTCCCCTACAACATGACCACTCAACCCACAACAGTCGCATGGTACGGCTATTGGAGCAACCGGTGCACTCATGTCGTCTACCGCACTCATGAAATAGGCCAAAGCTTCTTGCAATGTCTCAGTTTGATGACCAACATATGATCTGACGTAACTAGATGGAGATCTAGCAGTCGGTGCCTCTCTCATATCACCCCTATATGAAGATTGCTAAGTCACACAATGAAGATTATCCCAACCAAACGGGGTGTTTGTCTGAGGCACCCCAGGATGCATGGGTCGGGAGTACCAGGGAGAATTGTCCTGGTCCCAACAATGATATGGATGGTTACCCATGTAACCATCCATCTCAACAAAAACTCTCGAGTCGACCACTCTCACCACCACGAAGCTAAGCTCGCAAAAAGCGCTCAACTCGACCCTAAAATGCTAACAGAGAGTGTAAAGGGGAGGAGACTATAACGTAGAAGAAGGTGAGAAGAAGATGACTCAGAGGAGAAGGGAAGAATCCTAGAGCTAGCGTGGGTAATGGGATCAGGTAGAAACCTAACTATCAAGCACGACTCAATCAACTTAAGGCTATGGGTCCTTAGGTTAGGCGACGCCTAGCTTTGAGGTCACTAGCCTCGACACGCCTCACCTCCCTACAACGAGGACCACAATGCCCAGCAAGTGATACCAGATCCGGAGATCCAGTGCCTCCTACTATCGACAAGGTAGGCAACGACGATCAGGCAATGACGGTCTCAACTAGATTACTCTCCTAGTGCGTCTGAAATCCTAGGGCCAATGTCTACTTGCTTTTACTTAAGTCTTGATTAAGAGTGATTTTTGGGGCCAAGGAAAGGGTGATGAAATCCCCCACCTTATCTTTTATGGGACAACCCCTCCTCAGTAGCGTTTTGATCCTAAATCTAGCAATCAAACGCTCAACTCACTCTTGTCGTGATGCAATTGCTACTAACTAATGCATGGGCATACAAGATGCATGAATGAGTGTAGGAAATGCGTACCTCACGACAGCGCTCAACAACTGAAAATAAAGCTAAAAGAAAAGACAACTACGTGCCTAAGTCAAATACATGATGCGTGACCTAAACAAGTAAGAATGTCTAGTCTTTTGCTTTGGATTTGAAGGTCAAGTTGATTAATGGGGGAGTGATTAATGATCTGGGAGCAAACTAGAAGTCACATCATGCAAAATAGGACTCCCAGATAACTACAATGAAAGAAGCAACTACCAGAAGAAAACTGAGAGCAAAAACGCTCACCAGGCCGCCAATTGGCGGTCCCTGTTGATGGTTTGGTTCTCTAACTCGTCCACTAGCCACCCCGTGAGCTCTAGGATCCCTGAAACGAAGAAAAAACTACAAACAAAAAATTAAAACCACTCCAATTGTCCAAACCAAGGTCATGACAAAGCACCGCCCCGACAACGGTGCCAAAAACATGATTGATTCCTTTTATATTAAACCGCAATTGCACGGCCGCGTTGAAGCGGTGGCAAATACGGGTCGATCCACAGGGAGGTGTGTCGAATATTGGTTTGTGAGAAGGTGAGTGGTAAAGGCAGAGAAGAAGAGATTGATTACACTAAACTAATGAACTAGAAGCAAGGAATTGAAAACATGAAATGAACTAACTAAGCTAAGTTAAGCAACTATTAAGAAGAAAGATAAGCTGGAAATCTGGAATCTAAAACTCCTAAAGGGTTGAGTGTGTGTGTGCACATGAAACAAGTGTGGTGAATGCATACAATAAGCTCAAGTGTGGTTAGTGTTTGTTAATGCATAAGAAGTACCTCATGGAAGACCTATCATTTACAACACTAACCTAGGTGATTAATATGAGCAATGCAAGGTTGTTATTAAGAACATAACGAGCATGGAGTGTACCTAACTATGGCAGAAACTGTCAAGTAATGTTCTTATTAATTCAAGCAAGCATACTAATATCTCTCACAAACAATAATATCTAGCATTCATACCACCTACATAACATGTACATACATCTACTCCACCCCCAAAAGGGATGGAACTACTCACTAATCATTACACTACCTACATTAACAAAATGAAACATTATACTGAAAGGAAATTTAACTAAGCAAGAAAGGAGCATTAAAGAAGCTTAAAAGGAAAGGAACGACTAAACAAGCATGCACAAATTAAAAGACAAAATTAAAAGAAACTAGAACAATTATTTTATTAACAATGACTCACATTGAAGGTAGCATTCTTCTCAACTTTGAGTTTTGCTTCAAAGCTTACTCCTTAGTAGAGAGAATGCCACCAAGCAATGGGTAGTTCACAATAGAAGGTGAAGAGTTTTATTTATAGCCATAGAAAAAGGTAATCCGGGACAATCCCCCAATGTGGGACTAAACAAATACCAAAAATAGACTAAACATCCACTAATACACGTGCTCCTGAAATCTTAGACCTCCAATTGGCTGTCTACAGGATCCGGATCTGGCTGATTTTTGTTGTGGGCTTGTCTTGATATATTTGTTGGTCTTGGATGCAACTACTTCGCTTGTTGGAGCTCCGACCCGAATAGAATTGCAAAAATACTCCCCATGATGGTGTGGAGTTTTATGTTTTGCTCTTTGGTCCTTCGGTCTTACGTTCAAGTCCTTATCCCTTGTATTTTAGTCCACAGGTGTCACAATTAAGTCCTTTTTCCCTGATTTTGGGTCCTTTCATGCTTCATCTCTTCAAACCTATTTATTTTTGAAATTGAAACATAAAACTCGTCACGTAGCATTGCTTAGGTATAAGATAATGGATATAAGATACAAATATAATCATGAAATGATGTCAATCAACCTCCACGACGACCGAAGGAGTTACAAAAGACAGACCAAACAATGACTCGACAATACGTAGAGAGATCATACATGGATAGACTAACATAAAACATAACTGAAAAGTGAGAGATTATCCATATATGGTAACAAGGTCAAATACATTACATTGAGTTCAAAAGGGAAATACATCATAAATAATGCGGAAGCAAAAGGCAAACTGAAGAATTTGGTCTATGTGTCCCTCGTGTACAGAATCTTCGTCTACTCGTACAGTCTACCCTGTACGAATCTAAGTACCTGCAAGCACCACATCAACATATGCGTGAGTTTTCTAGAAAGAAAACCCAGTATGCCCATGGCCCAATCGGAGTTATATGGAAGAATGCATGCAATCTATCTATGAAAAAAGCATCCGAAACCGAAACAGAAAAGCACATAATGCAACAGAAGGCTATGACTCCATAAGTCGTGCCGGTCGGGCACACCCGAACCATTCCTCGAAAGGAACCAGAACACCAGCCTCGCTGGTCAAAGGTTGTCACTCGACAGTGACCCACCGCTCGGCACAAAGCAGTGCGCCGGATAAGTGTCCCAATTCGCGGCAAGTGACCTACATGGTGCCATCACGAACTTTGGAACACCTACCCTGAGACAGAATGGCAGCGCGCCTACCCAGGACTTATCTTACGCTTGGCCTCCCAACGTGAAGGTCTTATACGAATGGCCTTTGGAGCTAGAGGACCCACTCGTGGCCCGTCGGCCCAGAAAACAGAAAGTGCCCAGAATTATTAATCAGATTAAATGCAATGCAAGCTACTTAAGCATCTAAAATCTAATGGATCTACAGTGTGTGGAACGAGCTCAAGGAAAGGTATATGGATACCCTCCTAACAGCCCCCAAACAAATCAAAATCAGAACATCACAATCAGGAGTCAAATGAAACTCACAACAGAAAGCAATCATAACCGGATCGGCAAATCAAGATAATGGCTAATCAAGTCATCTACGGGTCATGATAAGGATGTTATAAGGTCTGATATCCTAAGGGTCATACATAACCATATCATAACACTTCACTTCAGTAACATATAGACATGAAAGACGCAATAGGATGATGCATTACAACTAGATATATCAAAATCAAACTCCACAATAATCGATAGCATGCATCCTTAATTTCAGACTGTATATGGGATGATAACTGAAATCCCAGAGCATGATCAGAGTTGATATGGGTATGGATTACATGTATATCAGTAGGATAATCAAGCTGGAACATGCATAAAATATCAGTAGACAATATAGATCTCTAAACTAGCATACATGTGTGCAACGGGTTAATATGTTGCTTTAGAATATGACATGATCAGCACATGATATGAAAGAGCCCATTTACATTCATAAGTGCATGCATGACTACAAAAACAGGAATACACACACATCAGATCATATAGCCACATTATATTTGCTAATGAAACACAACAAGTCATATATAGCAAAACACAATCAACACATAGCACACGATAACTTACAATAGGCAAGCTAACAAGTTCAATCAACTGACAACCAGATGCATGAGCCCCTGACCACTCCAACCCACATTCTTAGAGTATCCCTCTCAGGCGGTCTATGGTGGGAGAGGGTCAGTACAGATCCATCCAAGCAGCTCAGCCCAACAACTGAGACGGCCGATGCACATGGTGCACTAACCGCATGGCTAGCCCATTCAAGCGCACCCTGCTCAGACCGAGCTAGCCCATACAGATCCCCCTCACCCTTAACCTCCCTAGGGTTGTTCCACACCTTTTCCTGACCCCTACCACCGTCTAGAAGGGCTGGACCAGCCAGCCAATCCAAACAAAGACTCAAGAGGATTGAAGACAAATCCTAGTCGGATCTTGTGTGCACCAGCCACACCCAACCAGATCGTCCACCCCAAAACTCAGCCCAGAAGAAACCTCATCACTCCTGGTCGGACCTCACCAGATCCCGCTGGAGCCCTGGTCCCTCAGGCTGTCCCACAGCCAGCCCCATCTAGTGCATGCTCCATGCACACGCTAGCAGGGAACTCGGTTGATGGTGCAACCGATTGCACCAACCACCAACATAGTATTGGCCGGCCCTCCAGCCAACACCCCCCTCCCACAAAACTCTTCAAGGTTCAGGAGCATACCTGAATTCACGAAAAGCTTTGCCCGAGATCACCGGAGATCAGCCCACCCAGATCTTGGTCTACTTGCTCCCAAAAGATGCACTCTAGCTTGCTCCACTTGACTCGTCGGAGCTCCAGCCACTAGCACGCCGGAGAGGGAGATGGAGAGGGTCTGAATTTCGTGGGTGAGGGAGTGAGAGGGTAGGGATGGCTTGGGTTGAAGGGGTTTTGTTTGCAAACAACCCTCCAACTTCCATAGCCTTTATGGCTATTCAAGTCACATTAAGGCATGCCAAAATGGCACCATTCCAATGGCATCCAAAAGCCACAAAATAATGTGCATCCAAACCCCAAACACAACCCTTCCAATTCCACGCCACGTCAACATGGGCTCAGCCCAAACTCGCACCATTCACCCCTTCGGATCGGATTGAGTCGATCAAGCTAGCAAATGCGTACTCGCTCGGTCTGTCACACTCGATTGACCGACAAGGAACCCGATTCAAAATAAGTATACAGACATACCACAAACACAATCAGATAATCTAAGAACTAAATTATACATAAACGAGGAGAGTGGACTTATTAATATTGTAGCAGGAGAGCGGGTCTTACAGTCTGGGAATCCAAAATGCTGCAGCACTTCCTCGAGGAATTGCTATGATATAGAGTCATAGGCCTTTCGAAGGTCCCACTTCAAACACATATGCCCTCTTCCTCCTCCCGAGTGCATATTATGACATATCTCATGAGCAAGGAAAATGTTATCGCTGATCCACCTTCCACTCACAAATGCACTTTGTGTTTCCCCAACCGAACTCGGGAGAAGCACCTTCAATCTATTTGCCAAAATTTTTGATAAGAACAGTGGCTGGTGTCATCTTCTTTGGAATGATGGTGATAGATGTATAGTTGACCTGCTTCAGTAGCTTGCCACTCCTCATGAAAGAGTCGACAGCTTTGAACAAGTCACCCTTCACACACTCCCAAGTGGCTTTGAAATTTTTTGCATTAAACTCATCCGGTCCTGGGGCTTTGTCCACATTCGAATTCATCACCACCTTCTCAAGTTCCTTTATATCCAAAGGCTGGATAAGTGCCATCTTCTCGTCCTCCCCCAACCGAGGAAGACATAACATGGGATTGATATGTTGTACCTGAAAACAACTAGCAAACAAGTTAGAAAAACACCTTCGAAAGGCCTCCCGGATAGCCTCCTATTCCTCAATAGCCACCCCCTCCTCACTGACTCTCCTCACAGTGTTGGTGGCTCTCCACACTCTAAGAGAAGCATGGAAAAATCTCGAGTTCCGGTCACCTTCACGTAGCCATCGTACCCTTGATTTCTGCCTCAAAAGAGCCTCCTCCCACACCAAGGCTTGGTCAAGCTCCACCTTACAAGAACCCTCACGCTGAATTAGGCTCTCATTGCTCGGGTATTCCTCCATTTGTTTCATGATTTCAGCAAGCGAGAGCTGGGCTTCGCTTACTCTCCTCTCAACATTGCCAAATGTCTCCTCACTCCACTTCTTTAATGCCTCCTTTGCCTCACTTAACTTTGCCATCAATCTAAACATGGGAGTTCCTACCACCCTTTTGGTCTATGCCTTCTTCACCATATCCTTAAACTTCTCTTGCTCAGTCCAAAAATTTACGAACCTAAACACTCACTTCTTTTGATGTCCCTCTTTCTCCATGGCCATGATGATCATCGTGTAATCACTCAAATCCCTATCCCCACAACATAGAACGAATCAGGGAAAGCCTCAAGCCATGCATGAGACATGAGAATTCTATCCATACGTATCTCAATGCATGCCTCCCCGTGCGAAGAATTTGACCATGTAAAGTCGCCACCCGTTGAAGGAACCTCCAAAAGTTGAAGTCGGTCTACACAAGCATTGAGTTCATCCATAGCCACCAGGTTTTAACCCTCACCCCCCTCTTCTTATGTGCATTCCTAATGCAATTGAAGTCACCACAAACAATCCAAGTTGTCATGTCCGGAGGTGCTACTCGGATAAGATCATCCCAAAGCGAGCGCCTCCCCAAGTGCCCATTTTCCGCATAGACCGTCGTGATAACCAAGTTCTTCCCATTCCCAATCAAATATTATGCACAACTTCAATTAACACATGACACACATCATATTGTTAAATTGCATATATATTATATATTCCTAACATTGTAGGTTCTCAAACAAAAGGACTAATCAACCTCAAGATCAAGGCTCAAGACTTGTAATCAAAGCTCTAAGGACTTGACATGGAATTTTCTATTTATTTGAGTCATAGGATCAAATGTACACTTTATGCACAAAAGGATAAATTTGTTTCTGTCGGTCGACCGTTTACCTTCCTGTCTACCGAACATGTCCCAAATGGACGACCGAGTCACTCGGTGCACCGTCTCCTAAGAATCAGTATCTACTTGATCTTTCCTAGAATCCTTGGTTCAGGCTACCGTATGGATACCGGTCAATCGTTCCATTCCTCTTAGTAACATTCGGACCATCTCTGGATACCATAACGGCTCTGTTTGTTTTGAAGACCATATAAGCTTCATTTAAGAGACACAATTGACACACTACGTGCTAAAAATCTATCATACTCATGTGCTCTCAATCTCCAAGCCTTCAAAGCTCCACCAACTCCAAACTTCAATCAAATCCACTCCAAGTTCAATTCCAATCCTTGAGTGCATTCAAGTTAGAGTTCAACAACCTCTTTCAGTTTCCATTATGATGTAAAGCTTCGAGAAAGTACCCTCTCGGGTTGTGAGAGGAGATTCGAGGAAGGTGAGGGTGTTCGCAAGGCTCCGATTGTAAGAGGGTTTATCTTCGACTCGTAATTAAGATAATAGTGAATTCTCAAGTAGAGATCGAAGGAGCGATCAGAACTTTAGGAGAGGACCAGAACACGGTGGTGTGATCGAACCTCTATAAATCTCCGGAGTCATCTTTTGGTTTGCAATCTTCCCTTCACTATTTTTATTTGTGCATAATTTAAGTAATTTTGGATATAATCTATTCACCCCCCTCTAGATTAGTAATCGATCTACTTACATTTTGTATCAGAGCATAGGTTTACTCATCTAATTCATTTATCCATGGTGAGTAACACTAGTCAACTTAGTGAAGGATTATCCACTACTAGGCCCCCTTTGCCTACCAGGAATAAATATGCACACTGGAAAAATAGAATGAGGATTTACATATTAGCTACTTTGACTGATAAACTAATAGCTAATGTCGAGACGAATGCTAAACTCATGAACATATTTTCTTGTGGAGTAGACACTCAAGAATATAGTAGGATTAGCTGGTGTGACACCGCTTATGAAATATGGAAATTACTTGAATCTCATCATGAAGGATCATCTAGAATGAAAGAAACTAGGGTTGATATATTCGTGCGCAAATATGAATTATTCTCTATGCAACCCAGTGAAATTATAACCGAGATGAACACTGGCTTAACCGACATTAGTAACACTTTTAAAAATCTTAGTAAGAAGGTGAATGAAGGTGACAATGTGCGGAAGATTCTTCGATCCCTCTCAAGCGATTGGGAGAAAAAGACAACTGCCATTGAGGAAGCTCAAGATGTCACACCCCCGATCTCGTGGGAACGCACACTAGGGAAGAAACACTAGTGTTGCGTTCAGAGACCTCCGCAAGGACCGAAAGAGTTACAATATTAACACCAGCAGACTAACTCGACAATGTACAAAAGACATACATCGATAGCTGACATATAAAAATAACTGAAACAACTGAATATCCATATATGAAAGGATTCATTACAATACTCTAGTTTGAAAAGGAAAAACAATAACAATAAGTGAATGTAAAGATAACTGAAGACCCTGGTCGACCTGTACAGAATCTTCGACTTCTCGTCCAGTCCTCCCTGTAGGAACCTAAGTACATGCAAGCATTGCATTAACATATGTGTGAGTTTTCAATAAAGAAAACCCAGTATGCCCCCGGTCTAATCACAGTTTTACCTAAGAATGCATGCAGTCTAACTAAGACAAAGGCACTAGAATCAAAATAGAATAACACAATATGCAACAGAAGGCTACGACTCAAACAGTCGTGTCTGTCGGGCGCACCCAACCACATTCCTCTAAAAAGAACCGGTCACCAGCCACATCGGTCAGAAACATAAGCGGGTCACTCAATAGTGACCCACCACTTGGCACAAAGCGGTATGTCGGATAGAGACCCCAAATGACGGAATTAAACTTTCATGGTGTCATCTCGAACTTGGGGACATCTAACCTGAGACAAAATGCAGTGTGCCTGCCCAGGACTTATCTTACGCCTAGCCTCCACATAGAGGTCTTGTGTGAATGGCGTCAGAAGATAGAGGACCCACTCGTGGCCCGTCGGCCCAGAAAATAGAATGTGCCCAGAATTACTTAGCAGATTAAATGCAATGCAAGCTACTTAAGCATCTAAAATCTAATGTAGTAACAGAGTCCAGACCGAGCTCACGGAAGGATATAAGAATACCTCCCTCATCCCCAACAACAATCAGAAACAACGTCCCAAATCAGGGATCAAAAAGCATCCACAACAACAACCAATCTTAACTGAATCGGTAAAACCGTCTAGCAACTAGTCGAGTCGTCTACGAGTCATGATAATGATGTTATAAGGTCTGATATCCTAAGGGTCATACACAAACACAACATAACACATAGACATGAAAGAAGCAATAGCATGATGCATGACAGCAAGATATGCCATAGTCAAATTCCAGAATAATCGATAACATACATTCATCAATTTCAGGGCGTAAATGCAACAGTACTAAAATCTCAGAATATGATAAAAAGTTTATATACATATCAAATTCAATAAATATCAATACAACAACATGACATGACGTGCATATAGCATCAGCAACGCTATAGGTATCTAACTAGCATATATGCATGCAATCGGGAACATGTTGCATTAGAATACGACACGACTAGCATATGGCATGAAAGATCTAAATCACTTTCTCAAATACATGCATGACTCAACATCAGGAAAATACCCGCACATTAGAGCCTATAAATATATATAGAAACTATTGAAACACAACAACTCACATGTCGTAATATAACATTCATCACATAGAATGTGACAGCGTACATCAAAGAACCAATTCATCAACTGACTCACAACCAGATGTGTGAGCCCCTAACTCGTCCCACCCAAGTGATTAGAATTTCCTCCTTAGGAGGCCCAAAGTGGGAGGAGGTCAATAGGGATCCATCCAGGCCGCTCAGTCCACCAACCGAGCAAGGTCACACGCATGGTGCACTAACCGCATGGTTAGCCCACCCTAACACACCTTGCTCAGACCACGCGAGCCCATCCAGACCCCTCTCACCCTTAGCCTCCATAGGGTCCGTACCCACCCCCTCTTGACCCCAGCCACCATCTGAGAGGGCTTCACCAGCCAGCCGACCCAAACAAGGAGTCAAGTGCGTTGAAGACAAACCCTAGTCGGATCTTGTGTGCACCAGCCACACCCAACCAGATCCGTGTCAACTTCAAAACTCTGCCAAGAAGAAACCCTCACCACCCGTGGTCGAACCTCACCGGAGCTCGCTGGTGCTCTGGCCCCTCTGACTGTCCCACAGCTAGCCTCATCTAGCGTGTCCACTGATTGACATCATTTCACGCTTACATTCGTATCATATATCCATTATCTTTCACCTAAACAATGCTACGTAACGAGCTTTATGTTGTAATTTAAAAAATAAATAGGTTTGAAGAGAAGAGGCATGAAAGGACCTAAAAGCAGGAAAAAGGACTGAGTTGAGAGACTCGAGGACTAAGATGCAAGATCGAAAGACCTAAATGCAAGATTGAAGGACCAATGAGCAAACAAGAATACTTCACACCATGATGGGGAGTATTTTGGCAATTCTTTTCGGGTCGGAGCTCCAACAATCGAAGTAGATGCATTAAAGACCAACAAATGCATCCAGAAAAGCCCAGAAGAAAGCCAGAGCGATCCAAACACTGTAGACCGCTAATTGGTGGTCTCTTTCGGTTCGGATCCTCTAAGTTATATGTGCGGCATGTATTAGAGTGTGTTTAGTCTATTTTTGGTATTTGTGTAGCCCATACCAGGGGATTGTCCCGGATTACCTTTTTCTATGGCTATAAATAGAACTTTCCCTCCTCTCTTGTACCCCATCTCTCTCTTGGTGGTCATCCTCTCCACAAGGAGTAAAAGCCTTGAAGCAAAAATCCCTGGTGGAGAGAGGCGACTTGTAGTTGAGTGAGTAATAATAAATGTTTTTATTTAGTTATGTTGTTTCTTTCTTAGTTTAATTTCATTTCTTATGTCCTGCATGCTTCTTTAGTTTTATGTCCTTTTAGTTTTTTAATATTTCTTGCTTGCTTAGTTTAGTTTCATTTCAGTAGAATCTTTCATTTTAATGTAGGTTGTAGTGTAATGATATGTGAGTAGTTCCATCCCCATTTGGGGGGTGGAGAAATGTGTGATATGATCATGTGGTGTATTAGGTGTGTGTTATCTTAATCCCTTGAGCCTTATATGATTTCCATAACCATCTAATGGATTTCACTCTTGTCTTTGATATGCTAATGCTCTTGAATGAAGCTTAGCTTATGCTTAGATTAGTGGACCTATTTTATGGGGAATCATAAGGTGAGGATATGGATGGAATTGATGAAGGAAACGTGATTTGTAGTTGCATGTACTCTTGTTGCTTTTACCTTGGTTAATGTCTTGTATGTTTTAATGATAATGTGTTATCTTATTTCATGTGGAGGCATAGTAGGGTCTAGTCTTC
Source organism: Triglochin maritima (assembly GCA_963682175.1). Classification (NCBI taxonomy): domain Eukaryota; kingdom Viridiplantae; phylum Streptophyta; class Magnoliopsida; order Alismatales; family Juncaginaceae; genus Triglochin; species Triglochin maritima. The sequence goes on along the minus strand of OY821790.1, from coordinate 11,136,635 downwards.
ATACATGAGTTCATTTAGCTTCATTCCAATTATTGTCTTGTATACTTTAATGATATTGTGTTATCTTAATTCATGTGGAGTCAAAGTTGGATGTAGTTTTATGATTTTCATGCACTACATATTGTGATGAGCTTAATTGAACACACACACATACACATATCTTTGTATTTACACTTTTTCTCTACCCCTTTGGGGTTTAGTTTTATTGCTTATTTTCCATTTACTTTCGCATTGTAGTGTAGTGTAGATCATAACTCCTTTCTCTCCTTTCTTTCCCACTCGCCTTCGCACAAACTAAAGTTGACACACCTCCCTGTGGATCAACACGTATTTGCCACCGCTTCAACGCAGTCGTGCACTTGCGGTCAATTAAAACGTATCAATCAAGTTTTTGGCGCCATTGCCGGGGAGGTGTTCTATCCTGACTTTGGTTTGGATGATTCGAGTGTTTTTAATTTTTGGTTTTTAGTTTTTTGTTTGTTTCAGAGTTTCTGAGCTTCATTTACTCTCAGTTTTGTTCTGGTTGTTCTTTGCTTCAGTGTAGTTGTCTAGGAGCGCAATGTTGCATGCTGTGACTTTTAGTTTTCCCCCAGATTAAAAATCAATCCCCTTTAATCAACTTGGCCATTAAAATCCAAAGCAAAAGATTAGACATTCTTACATGTTTAGGTCATGCATCATATACTTGACTTACTAACATAGTTGTCTTTTATTTTAGCTTTATTTTCAGTTGTTGAGCGTTGGCATGAGGTACGCATTTCCTACACTCATTCATGCATTTTTGTATGACCATGCATTAGTTAGTAGGAATTGCATCAGGACAAGAGTGAGTTGAGCGTTTGATTGGAGTGTTGATTGCTAGATTTAAGATCAAAACACTACTAAGGAGGGGTTGTCCCATAAAAGATAAGGTGGGGGATTTCATCACCATTTCCTTGGCCCCAAAAATCACTCTTAATAAAGCCTTAATTCTAAAAGCAAGTAGACATTGGCCCTAAGGATTTTGGACGCACTAGGAGAGTAATCTAGTTGAGACCGTCATGGCCAGATCAGCGTTGCCTACCTTGTCGATAATAGGAGGTACTGGATCTCCGGATTTGGTATCACTTGCTAGGCATTGTGGTCTTCATTGTAGGGAGGTGAGGCGTGTCGCGATTAGTGACCTCGAAGTTAGGCGTCGTCTAGCCTAAGGACCCATTGCCATACATTGTTTGAGCCGTGCTTGCTAGATTAGGCTTCTACTTCTCCCATTCCCCACCCTAGCTCTAGGGATTCTTCCCTACTCATCTGAGTCATCTCCTCATCTATTTTCTACAAGTAGTCTCCTCCTCTAGTACAACTTTTGTTGTATGTTATTTTAGAGTCGACTCGAGCATTTTATGCGTGGTTGGGCTCGTTCTGGTGGGAGCGCTCGACTTAAGAGAGTGCATTTTTCTGAGATGGATGGTCTTGGTGATCGGCCATCTCCGCCTCGTGCTCCTTTAGAGCGCGAGGCCGAGTCTTCTCGTGGTGACGGGGGAGACCGGGGTCCATACATGGATTACCTCGGTCCGTTCCTACCACCACGTAGACCTCCTTCTCCTCCTCCTCTGACTCGAGAGGAAGAGGGATTCGGTCAGGATCGAGTTCTTGGTGCGCCACCACCTTTAGCTCGACCGGATAGACCGATGACTTTCTGGAGGCGGACCCATCCTGTTCAGGCCGCGCAGTTTTCTTGCATAGTTCTTCCCCCAGCTCGTGGGAACAAATATGAGCCGAAACCTCAGTATATGAGCATGCTTCCTACCTTCACTGCCAATAAGGAGGATCCGTATATTTTTATACGTGAATTTGAGGATGTATGCTCCATGTTCAAGCTTCAACAGCTTAATGAGGATTCAGTCTGGTTGAGGATGATTTCTTTTGCGTTGAAGGATAACACGAAGAAATGGATGTACAACCTCTGGTGAGCTCTATTCGGTCATGGGTTGACTTTGTGACCGTATTTCTGAAGAGATTTTTCCCTCAAAGGAAAACTCAACAAATACGGCACCAGATACACCAAATGTATCAGACTGAGACCGAATCATTTTATGCTTTCTTGGAGAGGTTCAAAGACCTTCTCTTGCAGTGCCCTCATCATGGAATTGAGTTGTGGTAGTTACGCCAAATTGTTTATGAGGGCCTCAACTACAACACTCGCACATTGTTGGAGTCAATGTGTCAAGGTGATTTCCAAAAGAAACCCATCGATGAGGCATGGGACACTTTTGAATTAATGGTTGAACGTACCTTTGAGTGGCACACCATGAGAGAGCCACCAGCCGCCAGATCTTCTGGTCGAGATGGATCATATCAAGTTGAGTCAACTATCACGTCTGAGGCGAAAATGGTTGCTCTCATGCGTAGGATTGAGGGTTTAGAGTTGGACCGAGCTCTTGTAGCTCAGGTCGCTACTCCCGGGTGTAGTAGGTGTGGACTTACGGGTCATGATGACTTGGAATGCGTTTACGCTCCAAGGGATACTGAGCATGCAAATGCGATGTATCAACAGAGGCCCCGTAACGACCCGTACAGTCACTCCTACAACCCGGGATGGCGTAACCATCCTAACTTCTCTTGGGGTCCTAGTTGGGGTAACGGTCAGAGATCGCACGCTCAACCTCAACCTCCGCCTTATCAACCTCCACGCCCATCGGTGACCTACCAACCTCCACATCAAAGGTCTCAGCACCATATTACCAACCTGCTCAGGCCTCATCGTGGGGTTATTCTAACAAAACTCCACTACCCCAACATGTTAACTCGAAGGACCCCACTCTTGAACAAACCCTTCAAGCATTCATACAGAACACGCAATCCATGTTTGCGGCCAGCAACAATTCGGTCAAAGCATTGGAAATGCAAGTTAGCCAGTTGTCTCATCAGCTCCATGAACGCGAGAAGGGACAGTTACCGAGTCAACCCGAGGTGAATCCTCGGGGAACCCATTCTCAAGGAAGGCCACCAATGCCTCATGCTACCTCTGAACGGACCCATCATATTAATGTGATTCATACTTTCAGGTCTGGTAAGGAGGTGGACAACCACATTGGGGTGCCTTCCTTACAAGCACCATCTCTTGGTGTCACCTGACCTGCGATGATACCTGCATCTCTGAGGGAGCCGGATCCTGAGGTTCCCACCACCAATACTTCCAGGAAGGAGCCTGATCCTGAGGTTCCTTCTACATTTCCTTCGACAATGGGGCCAAACCCTGAGGTCCCCTTGTCTCCTCTTGTGTCGAAGGAATCAAATTCTGAGGTCCCCACTTATGCTTCTTTGGACCAGAATTTGGAGGTTCCTTCACAACACCCTTATGCCCCGAAGGCACCATTCCCTGAGCGCATTAAAAAGAAAACCTCGGATCAGCATGACAAGATGCTTGAGATGTTTTAGCAAATTAAGGTGAACATCCCTCTGTTGGAGGTGATTCAGTAAATGTCACCTTATGCCAAGGTTCTCAAGGACTTATGCACCAAGAAGAGAAAAATTGATGTTCCAAAGAAAGCTTTTCTTGCGGCTAATGTGAGTTCTTTGTTGGCACAACCCATGCAAGTCAAATACAAGGACCCTGGCTGTCCTACTATCTCTTGTGTGATTGGTGATGTGTCCATACATCAAGCTTTATTGGACCTTGGTGCATTTGTTAATCTTCTACCATATTCTGTCTACGTCCACCTCGGTCTTGGAGACCTCAAACAAACAAAAACCACTCTTCAATTGGCTGATAGGTCTATGAAGAAACCGAGGGGTGTAGTGGAATATGTGCTTATCAAAGTGGGACATTTCATTTATCCAGTCGACTTCTTTGTTTTGGATACTGAACCTGTGCAAAACCCACTTTGATAAATTCCTGTTATTCTGGGGCGACAATTTCTAGCGACTTCTAATACCTTGATCAATTGTCGCAATAGTCTGATGCACTTGACTTATGGTAGTCAATGCGCTGATTTCAATAGCTTCACCATCGACAAGAAGTCAGGTGCCTTCAATGACCCTGTTGGGGTCAACCTTATCTAGGGCATGGATGAGATTGAAGTTGAGGGCACCTTCAAGTACTTCAGAGAATTGTTCGATGGAGATCCTAAAGGTGGTGAAGATGTTTCACCTGGGCTGGCATAAGAAGGTGCCTTATCTTCTGATCATGTGGCATTAAAGCCACATCCTTTTGATCACGTGGTCGTTGAGCCACATCCTTTCGATCATGTGGCTCTTGAGCCACAAGATACCATTTTTATGGCCTCTGAGGACCCCATGTGGGTTAAGAATCAACCACCTACTACCCTACATTTCAAACAACCAGACAGAGGTTCACCTCTCATTCATGACTCCTATCTTGCTCACTCTCAAGAGGCATCAAACGACCACAACGCTTGTAAGGGTATCAGGTGGTCTAGCAATTCTATTTTGTATGTTGCGAGCCCATGCAAGTGCATTTTTAGCTCGAGAGATGGTGGGTTCCCATTTGATGTCCCTTGACATATTAAGATGGGAGCCCATTTTTGTACTTAGTTAAAAAAGAAGAAGAAGAAGAAGAAGAAGACTCCTTCAGTGAGCATTGATTGTTGTGGGCCCCAACCCTTGTGTATTTGGGCCACATTCCTTTCACGTATTTGTATCCCTTCTTTAGTATCTCACAGGTTTTGAGGAAATTCGGGTTTGTGTCCATCAACATGACCATGAACTTCCCTTTGTACTTCACGTTGGTGAGCTCTTTTCTTTTTCATGCATAAATCCATGTAGTTTCATGCTCCCATTCATTGAGGACAATGCATGAAGTAGGTGTGGGGGGTGTTTTACGTATGTACATAGTCGAGTCTTTTCCTTTGATTTTTGTTTTCTTTTGTGTGCATTGTTAGGGTCATGTTAGAGTGCTGCATTTAATATCGATATATCAGCTTGCCATGATCCTTGGGTGACTTGTCTTCTTTTTCTTGCCTAGTGCTTTAAAATTTTCACATTTCTTTCAAAATCTTCATGTGTTTGCGAAAGAAAATGTTTTGTGGGTTTTGTGTGTGTTTTACATGTGCAAAACCGTTGAGAGGCAAAGTAAAAAGAAAGCTCCCAAAATTGTCTTGAACTTGATGCATTAGGATATCTTGTAGACCAGCTTTAGGTCTTATCGAGTCGTTAGGATGCACCCCAGTTTTTCCTTGGGGGCGAGTAATTATAGGGTTTCAGTACTCAAACAATTAAAGAAGTGCACCCTGAACCTAGTGAGTCAATAATTCGTGTCGGTTAATATAAGGATATTTGTTGTAGTCAAGGACCCTTTAAATCTTGTTGTGAGACATTAAGTGTAGGGGTTTTGGTTCATGTGTTGATAAGAAATAAGTGAGTAGGAGTTCTCTCTTCTCACGCAGCTCCTATCACTCCGGAAATTAGGTCTGAGGGGACTTTGTGCCTGGTGCTTTCGAGTCATTTGACTTGGGATGCACCGACCGAACTCCCGTTACACGGGTGGTAGGGATTGCCCTATGTGGAGTTTTGAGAAAATGTGTACGTGATAGTGTATGTCCTCATAGGCAATGATGCACGAAACTTGACCCTGGGAGAATGAAACTCTAACTAGTAAGAAGAAAAAGAAAAGAAAACAAAAAGAAAAGAAAAAAAGTAATGCAAATAAGAACCTTAATGGACCTCACACTTTGTATCACTTGAGGATGTTGAGGTTGTTCATGTCTTGCACTTAAGTCCTTAATTAACTTTCACGAATGATTCATTAGGCTAGGTGTGTGGATTGATTACAGATATAGACTCGGCCTATAGCATTACCACATCCAATGATCGACAAAATGAGCCATCGAGTCGTGTAGCTAGGTTGAATAATGGATCTATATTCGGATTTTGGGGGTATATCCGCTGAAAACCCTCAGGAGACAATGTAGGATCGTGTGGGTTATGGGTCCACTAATCACTTTTAATCTAATCCCTAATTTTCTACTCGATTAAGCAAACAAATGCGCAGCGGAATAAACAAACAAGTAGATGAAGAAAGACAATGCAAACCACAAAAGACGCGTCGGTTTTTATAGAGGTTCGGCACCCCACCCGGGTCCTAGTCCTCTCTTGTAAGCTCCGCTCGACTCCGCGAGCTCCGCCTACGTCTTCACTAACCACTCCCCGTTCCGGGCCGGGAGAGAACGCCTTTACACCACAAGCAACGCGAACAACCCTCGCTTGCTTGAATTCTTCCTCTCACAATCCGAGAGGGACACTTCGGGCTTTCACCGAAGTCCTTGCTTCTTTTGACAACACTTGTAACTGAGTGGGATTCACTCTCTAATTGAGCACACTTTGAGTAGGATGAGTATATGATCAAATGTGTGAAGTTTAGGCTTAAAGAGTGTAGAATTGGGAGCTTTGAGGATTGAGGTTTCTCTCTAATGTATTGGGACAATTGGAGTTGGAGAGTTGTGTTAACAACAAGTCTTGATCCTCTATTTATAAGCTCCTAAGGTATTCTAGCCGTTGGGGATAGATTTGATTGGGTTTTGTGCAAGATACACAAAGCAGAAAATCGGGCTGCAAATCTGTCCAGAACCGGTCGACCGAAACTAGTAAACCGGTCGACCGTTAACATGATTTCAAAGAGAACGGTCGAACAAAAGAATATTCGGTCGGACAAACGACCTAGAACTTAACTCTACTTAAGTGAATCGGTCGAACCAAAGTATTGGGCGGTCGACCGACAAGGGGATTCGGTTGAGACAAAGGTCAATCGGTTGAACGAGAAATGTGTCGACCGATAGCAGGGAATTTGGTTTCTGAAAAATATGTTCAACCGGTCGACCGAAACAAGGTCTTCGTTCGACCGGTTACCGAATGTATTTTGGGGTTAAGTTTTGTTTTATACGAATACGACCGTTATAGGAATACGACAAGAAAAACGGTCATATTAAAATCCGGGATCGGTCGACCGAAAAGGTAGAACCGGTCGACCGGAAGAGTTCGGTAAAATCACTGTGGAGAGTCTGTTATAAACCGGTCGAACTGAGAACTGGTTCGGTCGACCGGTTCACACAGGAAATCTGGGTTTAAGTTTATAAGTGATTTCCGACTAAGGTTTGGGTGATCTAATGAAGTCCAAATAATGTGAAATTTCGTGTGTGACTTCTATAGGGAACCTATTGTGTATGTGATTGGTTTTTAACTCTTGTATGCTCAATTTACACATGTTCCTAAGACTCAAAATAAAATCAAGATTACAAGTCTTCATTTAGCTTTATTACAAATCTTGACTTGATTTCCTTCCTTCCATGAGTCTTGATCACCTGTAGAGGTTAGCTCATGCAATATATATGCAATGCAATATGTGTGCTACTCTACATCATCATAATTAAGATTAGGTTAATTAAATCATCAAAACCTAGATTAAGGCCAAAACGCCAACAATCTCCCCCTTTTTGATGATGGCAACCTATATCTTAATTCTATCTAAATACATGGAATTTGTATATGTAAACTATGCATATTAATGCTCCCCCTATGGATGTGCATAGTTTTTGTTCAATTTTATGCCAAATTCCAAGTTATCCCCTTAATTATCTCTCCCCCTTTGACATCCAAAAATAATAATTATTTAAGACTTTAAGCTTAGAATTTGGATGTCTTGTAATGAAGTTGCTCCCCCTAAATTTTGCACTTCATTACTCTAATAAAAGATATAACATTTAAGCTCCCCCTATCAATAAGGCTAAATGGAAACAATGAGTATGATTCAAGTTAAGTTCATTTAAGTTTCAACTTAAACCTTATTCTAACATCCATTTAAAATTTGACATTTAGAATCAATGGATGTGATAAATGATTTGCAATGAATAGGGATAATGATTTTCAATGAATTGAACTATATGATATGTCAATTAAGCATGTGAAGCTAGATTAGAGCTAATTTAACATGAATTGTATAGATAGGAATTTATACCAATGTTGAGTTCGAATTTTGCTCCAATCTCATTTGGTGATGCAACCGGATTTGAATTTGACTCTTGACCTCACCCGGTCACCACCAATCTCCTCCTCAAGCTCCTACAAGAGTAGATTTAGGTACCCAAACAACTTTGGGTCCTTGAATGTTAGCTTTGGGAACCCAAACCATTTTGGTTTTGGGAGCCCACACACTTGAGGAAGTATGGTTTACAACTAAGTGCTTTCCATTTAGAGTAGTGTGAGATACATGGTTTTTCAATTTTGCATTGTATCCTAAACCATGTTTTTGCAAAGATTGCCTTTGACTACCTAATAGCATGTTAAGCATCTTAGTTCCATGTGTGAATTTTTCTAGATCTTTTCTTAATTGCACATTGCAAGCTTGAAGATCTAATTGTTCACAATCTATAGGTGTTGCTTTTAATTTATCAAAATTTGATGCATAATTTTCTAGTTTAGCAACCACCTCATTCTTCTCATTCATGCATGTTTCAATTTGGCTTTGGAGATCTTTGATTAACTTTCTAGCATTCTTGTTTTTATCACAAATGATCTCATATTGTTTAACTAAGTCATGGAATGCATTTTGAAGCTCATCATGTGTATAATTTTCATAATTTGCACTAGAGTTTGAGCTATCACTATAATAAGACTTAGTTGAGCATGAATTACTAGAACAAGAGTTAGAATCTACCTCACTTTGATCTTCAATAGCCATGAAGCATGAGTGAGCCACTTCTCTTCTACTTTGCAAGGAAGAAGACGATGATGATGGTGATGAGGAATCATCCCATGTAGCCTTGTGTGCTTCCTCCTTCCTTTCTCTTCTCTTGCTCTTCTCCTTTTCTTTTCTCCTCTCCCTTCTCTCCTTTTTCTTCTCCCCTTCTCTTCTCTCATTTTCACTCTCCTCCCTCTCTTTTTCTTTTTCTCTTTTCTCACTTCTTCTACCTCTTCTTTCATTCTTTTCTCCTTTATCCCTCTTGAGGTATTTGAAGAAGTCTTGGGCAAGGACCTCAATGTCCTCTTCTTCCACCCTCCTTGGCTCATCAAAATTTGCATGTAATGCCACCACGGAGTTTTTCTTTGAAGCTTCCTTCTCTCTTCGATGACTCAATTGGAGCTCATAGGCCATGAGATTTCCAATGAGTTCCTCCATCTTCAATTTTGAAAGATCGTGCGATTCTTCGATTGGCACGACCTTATCTTCCCAATCGTTGCTCAATGACCGGAGGAATTTTCGAGTCATCTCTCCTTCATTTATCCTTCTTCCAAGAATCAAAAGAGAGTTAGTGATATCGGTGAAGCGAGTGTTCATGTCGCTTATGTTCTCACCGATTTGCATAGAAAATATTTCATATTTATGCATGAGGAGACTTATCCTAGTTTCTTTGGTTTTGCTATCACCCTCATGATGCATTTGTAACCTATGCCATATTTCATTTGCACTTTCACATCCCCTAATTCTATTGTATTCTCCCTCATTAAGGCCACAATAAAGAATATTCATAATTTTTGAATTCATTTCAATTTCTTTCATTTGAGCCCTAGATAGAGAATCTAAATCATCTTCATTTGGGGGTATGTATGGATTTTGAATAAACTTCCAATACTTAAGGTCATTTGATATTAAAAAGATTTTCATTCTGTTTTTCCAATAATCATAATTTGACCCATTAAGCAAAGGAGGCCTTGTGGTGCATAAACCCTCTAAGTGATTAGATGTGCTAGCCATGCTAAAAATACGATTAAGTATAGAATTTAGCTAACAAGGCTCTGATACCAAATGTAGGATCGTGTGGGTTATGGGTCCACTAATCACTTTTAATCTAATCCCTAATTTTCTACTCGATTAAGCAAACAAATGCGCAGCGGAATAAACAAACAAGTAGATGAAGAAAGACAATGCAAACCACAAAAGACGCATCGGTTTTTATAGAGGTTCGGCACCCCACCCGGGTCCTAGTCCTCTCTTGTAAGCTCCGCTCGACTCCGCGAGCTCCGCCTACGTCTTCACTAACGACTCCCCGTTCCGGGCCGGGAGAGAACGCCTTTACACCACAAGCAACGCGAACAACCCTCGCTTGCTTGAATTCTTCCTCTCACAATCCGAGAGGGACACTTCGGGCTTTCACCGAAGTCCTTGCTTCTTTTGACAACACTTGTAACTGAGTGGGATTCACTCTCTAATTGAGCACACTTTGAGTAGGATGAGTATATGATCAAATGTGTGAAGTTTAGGCTTAAAGAGTGTAGAATTGGGAGCTTTGAGGATTGAGGTTTCTCTCTAATGTATTGGGACAATTGGAGTTGGAGAGTTGTGTTAACAACAAGTCTTGATCCTCTATTTATAAGCTCCTAAGGTATTCTAGCCGTTGGGGATAGATTTGATTGGGTTTTGTGCAAGATACACAAAGCAGAAAATCGGGCTGCAAATCTGTCCAGAACCGGTCGACCGAAACTAGTAAACCGGTCGATCGTTAACATGATTTCAAAGAGAACGGTCGAACAAAAGAATATTCGGTCGGACAAACGAGCTAGAACTTAACTCTACTTAAGTGAATCGGTCGAACCAAAGTATGGGGCGGTCGACCGACAAGGGGATTCGGTTGAGACAAAGGTCAATCGGTCGAACGAGAAATGTGTCGACCGATAGCAGGGAATTTGGTTTCTGAAAAATATGTTCAACCGGTCGACCGAAACAAGGTCTTCGTTCGACCGGTTACCGAATGTATTTTGGGGTTAAGTTTTGTTTTATACGAATACGACCGTTATAGGAATACGACAAGAAAAACGGTCATATTAAAATCCGGGATCGGTCGACCGAAAAGGTAGAATCGGTCGACCGGAAGAGTTCGGTAAAATCACTGTGGAGAGTCTGTTATAAACCGGTCGAACTGAGAACTGGTTCGGTCGACCGGTTCACACAGGAAATCTGGGTTTAAGTTTATAAGTGATTTCCGACTAAGGTTTGGGTGATCTAATGAAGTCCAAATAATGTGAAATTTCGTGTGTGACTTCTATAGGGAACCTATTGTGTATGTGATTGGTTTTTAACACTTGTATGCTCAATTTACACATGTTCCTAAGACTCAAAATAAAATCAAGATTACAAGTCTTCATTTAGCTTTATTACAAATCTTGACTTGATTTCCTTCCTTCCATGAGTCTTGATCACCTGTAGAGGTTAGCACATGCAATATATATGCAATGCAATATGTGTGCTACTCTACATCATCATAATTAAGATTAGGTTAATTAAATCATCAAAACCTAGATTAAGGCCAAAAAGCGAACAGACAACACTCCTCCTCCTCCTTGGCGACAAGGAGGTTTTACGGCTTCTTGCACGTGCTAAGTGCAACCGTGATTCCTACGAAAGTGAGTTAGGATTTCTTGTTTTTCGTATGCTTCTCTTTCTTTGTTTTGCTCTGGACTAGAGAAAGTTAGGAATCTCACCTAAACAATGCTACGCAACGAGCTTTATGTTTGAATCTCAGAAATAAATAGGTTTGAAGAGAAGAGACATGAAAGGACCTAAAAGTAGGAAAAAGGACTGAGTTGAGAGACTCAACGACTAAGATGCAAGATCGAGTGACCTGAATGCAAGATAGAAGGACCTGAATGCAAGATAGAAGGACCAATGAGCAAACAAGAATAATCCACACCATCATGGGGAGTATTTTGGTAATTCTATCCGGGTCGGAGCTCCAACAAGAGAAGTAGATGCATCGAAGACCAACAAATACATCCAGAAAAGCCCAGAAGAAAATCCATAGCGATCCGAACACTGTAAACCGCTAATTAGCGGTCCAAGACCGCTAATTGGCGGTCGTTTTTGGTCCGGATCCTCTAAGATTTATGTGGGGCGTGTATTAGAGTGTGTTTAGTCTATTTTTGGTATTTGTTTAGTCCCATACTGGGGGATTGGCCCGGATTACCTTTTTCTATGGCTATAAATAGAACTCTCCCTCCTCTCTTGTACCCCATCTTTCTCTTGGTGGTCATCCTCTATACTAGGAGTAAAAGCCTTGAAGCAAAAATCCCTGGTGGAGAGAGACTACTTGTAATTGAGTGAGTAATAATAAATGTTTTTCTTTAGTTATGTTGTTTCTTTCTTAGTTTAATTTCATTTCTTATGTCTTGCATGCTTCTTTAGTTTTATGTCCTTTTAGTTTCTTTAATATTTCTTGCTTGCTTAGTTTAGTTTCATTTCAGTAGAATCTTTGATTTTAATGTAGGTTGTAGTGTAATTATAAGTGAGTAGTTTCATCCCCATTTGGCGGTGAAGAAATGTGTGATATGATCATGTGGTGTATTAGGTGTGTGTTATCTTAATCCCTTGAGCCTTATATGATTTCCATAACCATCTAATGGGATTTCACTCTTGTCTTTGATATGCTAATGCTCTTGAATGAAACTTATCTTATGCTTAGATTAGTGGACCTATTTTATGGGGAATGATAAGGTGAGGATTTGGATGGAATTGATGAAGGAAACATGATTTGTAGTTGCATGTACTCTTGTTGCTTTTACCTTGGTTAATGTCTTGTATGTTTTAATGATAATGTGTTATCTTATTTCATGTGGAGGCATAGTAGGGTCTAGTCTTCATACATGAGTTCATTTAGCTTCATTCCAATTATTGTCTTGTATGTTTTAATGATATTGTGTTATCTTAATTCATGTGGAGTCAAAGTTGGATGTAGTTTTATGATTTTCATGCACTACATATTGTGATGAGCTTAATTGAACACACACACATACACATATCTTTCTATTCACACTCTTTTCTCTACCCCTTTGGGGTTTAGTTTTATTGCTTATTTTCCATTTACTTTCGCATTGTATTGTAGTGTAGTGTAGATCATAACTCCTTTCTCTTCTTTCTTTCCCACTCGCCTTCGCACAAACTAAAGTCGACACCTCCCTGTCGATCGACCCATATTTGCCACCACTTCAACGCGGTCATGCACATGCGGTTAATTAAACGTATCAATCATCCACCATGCACGCGCTAGAAAGGATCTGGTTGGTGTGCAACCGTCGCACCAACCACCACATGGTGCTGGCCGGCCCCTCCAGCCAACACCCCCTCCCATAAAACTCATCAGGGGATAGGAGCATACCTAATTCGCCGGAATAGGTCCGGAGTTCGCCGGAGATCAGCCACCATGACACCTTCTAGCCGCACACCAGGATGTCCACTAGCTTGCTTCTACAAAAGTCGTTGGAGATCAGCCAGTAGCAGGCCGGAGATGGAGGTGGTGGTGGTGTACAGAGGTGGTGGCATGGAGAAGAGAATGGGAGGGGGGTTGGGATGGTTGGGGCTGGGTTGTGTTTTAGTTTCAAGGAAACTAACACAAAAGGCAAAGGTTTAATGCTATGAAGGCCAAATCAAAACACACCATAAAGGTAAAAATTCAAATGTTTGCAAATCTCAAGAGGATCTCCACTTGCTGACATGGCAGACACATCACCCAGCCTCACACCTCAGCCCTACACGTCCAATCCAAGTCCAAGTCCAAGCCCACTCACACACACGATTTGCACCCGATCAACCCGATTAAGTCAACGGATTGCAAAACTGCCTGACGGGTCGCACCCGCCCCCAAGTGGCGTTAACTCACCCATAAGGAAACTTTTTCCTGAAAGGAAACTTTTTCGAAACCAAGCATAAACTATAAAACACACATGAAACATAGATATAACACATAAAACGAGCATTAAGGATGAATAAGACATAATTGAGTGGCAGGAGAGTGGGCCTTACACAAGATCTCAACACTTTCTCAATGGAGGACCTCATCGGAAGCCTTATGGCTTATGAGATTCAAAGATCATATTTGTTACGAATGTGATAAAGTTGGGCATATAAAGAATTGTCCCTCAATCCAATCCAAGGAAAGAAAAGAGACAAAGAGAAGAGAAAATGAGGAGAAAGAAAGGAGGTTCAAAAGAAGAGAAAAGAGGCATAAGGAGAAGAAAAAGGCCCTCAAGGCAACTTGGGATGGATCATCTGATTCATCCTCTAGTTCATCAAGTGAGTCGTAAAATGAAGAAGCTCATCTATGCCTCTACACTCAAGAAGAAGTTGATGAGGGAATTGGGTAGTGCATCTTCATCAAGACAGCAAGACGAGACCAACACTTGTAATGTCACCAAAGATGGAGAAGAAGAGGTACTCTCAACTCATGACTCAAACTCATATGATGAATTGCTTGAAAAATGTGAACTATTAAGGCATAAAAGTAAACTGTCCAGGAAAGATAATCATGATCTAGCATGTTTAAATGAATTATTATCAAATGAAGTTGATAAGCTTGTCTTGGAAAATAATAGCTTAAAAGCACTCAATCATGAATCTCATGCTGAAGAAATACATGATCTTATAGAATGCAATAAGCAATTGAGAATTGATCTTGAGAGATTCACAAGAGGAAAAAAATACTAGACATGTTACTTGGTAGCCAAATTCAATCATTAGAAAAGCATGGTTTACGATACAAGAATGAAAAGAAAAATTCTAAGAGTTATTTTGTGCACGCTTCAAATGGTGTAGTGAAAAAGAAATTTTCATCAAACGTTTGGGTACCAAGGACAAAACAAGTTTCGGTACCTAAAGCTAACCCTAAATGACCCAAACAAAAGTGGGTACCAAAATTATGTTCTTCTTCTTTGGATGTAGATGAAAAGGAAGAGGAAGTGGATCGTGATAACGGGTGTTCGACGCACATGACGGGAGACCACTCTATTTTCAAAACATTGAAATTAAAGAAGGGTGGAACCGCCACATTTGGGGATAATGCTAAAGGTCACATTATTGGCATCAACGATGTTGGTAATGATTCTAATACCCAAATACAAAATGTGCTTCTTGTGGATGGTTTAAACATAATTTGCTTAGTATGAGTCAATTAACAGATAAGGGATTTTAAGTGCTTTTTGATCAACCTATTATATACATTATCTCTAAAGCAAGTTTTGAAACCACTTTTGAAGGCTATAGATATGGAAATGTTTATGTTGTGTATGTTGATAGCATAGACTCATTCTCTAAGGAAACATGCTTAGTTTCTTCAAATGACGAATCTTAGTTATGGCATAAGAGGTCAGGCCACATTAGTATGAGCCAACTTCATAAACTTGCTAAATTTGACTTGGTAAGAGGATTGCCCGAATTGGATTTCAAGAAAAATAAGTTTTGCGATGCTTGTGAATTTGGAAAACAATTAAAAAGTTCTTTCAAATCAATTAACATGATCTCTACTTCAAAACCTTTGGAACTCTTGAAGATGGATCTATTTGGTCCATCTATAACCTCTAGTCTAGGTGGCAAGAGATATACATTTGTCATCATTCATGACTTTTCTCGATTTACTTGGGTTTTGTTTCTTGCTAACAAAATGAAGCATTCAGAGAATTTGAAAAAAATTGCAAAATGAATCCAAAGAGAAAAATGATCATTAATTTTGAAAATTTGTAGTGATCATGGTGGGGAATTTGAAAATGAAGGTTTTGAAGAATTTTGTGATTCTCTTGGTATTGAACATACATTCTCTTTCCTAAGAACTCGTCAACAAAATGGGGTACTTGAAAGGAAGAATAGGACTCTTCAAGAAATGTCAAGAACAATGCTTTGTAAAAATGATTTACCAAAGTAATTTTTGTGTGAAGCGGTCAACACGGCTTGTTAGATTCTTAATCGTGTTTTGATTCGACCAAATTTTAAAAAAAATCATTTGAACTTTGGTTTGGCAAACCACCAAAAATTTCTTATTTCAAACTTTTGGATCTAAATGTTTTGTCCTCAACACCAAGGATAATTTAGACAAGTTCGATGCTAAATCCGATCAAGCCATATTTTTGGGATATTCAAGTAGTTGTATAGAAGAATCCATGCATGTTCACATTCAAGAAGAACCATGCAAGGATAATTCTTTCCTTTATGATGAACTCATTGATCATATTCGAAATGTAACATCTCAAAACAACCCAATGAGACATCTCAAGAAAAGCAAAAGCTTCCAACGGATTGGCAATATTAGAAGGACCATCCTAAGGACCTTGTAATTGGTAATGTATCAAAAAAAATGTTACTAGGTCTAATGTTCTTGTCGTATGTGACTCTTATCCATTTATATCTCAACTATAACCTAAGAAAGTAGAAGAAGCATGTGATGATGAATTTTGGTTAATCACTATGCATGAAGAGTTGAATCAATTCATTCGTAATGATGCTTGAGAGCTTGTTCCGATACCCAACGATCAAACTGTAATTGGTACGAAGTGGGTTTTCGAAACAAACTGTAAGAATTCGGGCAAGTGGTTAGAAACAAAGCTCGATTGGTCGCTCAAGGTTACAACCAAGAGGAAGGCATCGACTTTGATGAAATCTATGCTCCGGTGGCTCGACTAGAAGCAATTAGAATGTTATTAGCCTATGCATCATATATGGATTTTAAGCTTTTTGAAATGGATGTTAAAAGTGCATTTTTGAATGGTTTTATCATGGAAGAAGTTTATGTTAAACAACCTCCCAGTTTTTTGAATGAAACATACCTGGATCATGTATTCAAGCTTAAGAAGACACTTTATGGGCTTAAGCAAGCTCCTAGAGCTTGGTATGAGAGGTTGAAGAACTTCTTGCTTGAAAATAGATTCACAATGGGGAAACTTGACACCACTTTATTTATTAAGACCAAAGATAAAAATTTATTAGTAGTACAAATTTATGTGGATGACATTATATTCGGTGCGATTAATGATTGTCTATGCCAAAAAATTTCAAAGTCAATACAAGGTGAATTTGAAATGAGCTTGATGGTTGAACTAAACGTGTTCCATGGACTCCAAACCAAGCAAACTTCGGAGGGAAACTTCATCAACCAAACCAAGTACACAAGAGAACTACTCAAAAGATTTGGATATGATGATAGCAAACCTCACAATACTCCCATGAGCACAAGATTGAAATTGGATAAAGATGAAGAAGGCAAAGCAGTTGACATTAAAAGGTATCGAGATATGATTGGTTCACTTCTTTATTTAACCGCTAGTAGACCTGATATCATATTTAGTGTTTGTCTTTGTTCACGTTTTCAATCTTGTCCTAAAGAATCTCATATGCATGATTTGAAAAGGATTTTTCGATATTTGAAAGTTACTTGTGATTTTAGATTATTTTATCCAAAGACTCGATCTTTTGATCTCATTGTCTATAGTGATGTCGACTATGCTGGATGTAAATCCGATCAGAAAAGCACTAGTGGGACATGTCAATTCTTGGGTAAATATTTGGTTTCTTGGTTCAGAAAGACGCAAAATAGTGTTGCACTATCAACAATTGAAGTCGAGTATGTGGTTGCGGGATGTTGTTGTGCACAAATCCTTTGGATGAGGCAAACCCTCAACGATTTGAGACTTGAGTTTCACACTGTACCAATATTTTGCGATAATACTAGTGCTATAAACCTATCTAAAAATCCTATTTTCATTCAAGAACAAAAGATATAGATGTTCAACATCATTTTCTAAGAGATCATGCTCTTAAAGGTGACATTGAATTGAAATTTATTTCAACAAATGATCGATTAGCGGTTATATTTACAAAACCCTTAAATGTTGATCAATTTGATAAAATTAGACAAGAACAAGGCATGTGTAGGGCTAAACAAATATCATAATTTAAATCCTTTGTTTAAATAAACTTTTGACTTAATGCTTGCCTAAAATATTTTGGTGTTTGTCCGAGCCTGACGGATGACCGGACCTCGTTCGGTTACCGAATGGTGTATGGACAGGGATACAGACTTAATCTGGATCCGCACGGAGCGGTACACTAATCCAGGCTCGGTTGACCGTATGTTTTCCTTTGCTAAAGTTAGTAAACTTCCCTATTTTCTCTCCTACGGTGATCCGAGTATATCTCGGAAGACCAACTTGTTTGGGTGAAATGTTTGAATTCATTGTTGTAACTAATTTAACGGTCAAAATGCCTTTATTGGGTATCCAATTTTGATTCAGATGACCGTTGCGGCATAGTTGACTTTTCTTAATTGTCAGAATTCGGACGACCGTGCCCATTTCTATCATCTATTGTAAAGATCCAATAACTTTTTCATCTCTTACTGTCCACCATTTTCGGTACACCGAACTCGATGCAGTCGACCGAATCTTGCATTTTTCTACCCGTTGGAGTTGTTCCAATGGTCCTCCGAGACATTTATGGACGAGCATTGGACACGTTTTTTCAGGTTCTACCCCTCCCATCTTCTATATTTAGGTCATCTTTTTCACTTCAATCATTCCCAAAGCAAACTCTTGCATCCTTCCCTTTGTCAAATCACAAACTTTTCATCTCTCCATCAAATCTTCTTCTCTCCCTATGGGTCCAAGGAAAATTCGTGCAACTAGGAAGGCGGCGGAACCAACAACGCCACCAACGACTTAGAGAGGAAAGAAACTCGTTCCTCCGGCAAAGAAGACGAGACTCAACCCCGACATACCTTAATCTTCTACAAATCCGACGAATGAACCCGTCTCCTTGTTTCCCCATTTCCTCCTCTCTTGTCCTACACTCTCCTTGTCTCCCTCCCCTCCTTATTTTTCACTCTCTTGTTGTCCCACGCTCTCTCCTTCTCTCTACTCTCTTTGATTTCCCTTCCCTTCTATCTTCTCTCTCCTTATCCTTCACTCTTCGTCTTCAATCTCCTTCTCTCTCCTTCTCCTCGACTTCAATACCTCTACTTCTCTTTCCCTTTTCCTTCCCCTTCTCTCTCTTCTTCCTGTCTCTCTCTCCCTCGCTTGCCTTCTCCTCTTGTTTCCCTCCCTCTCTATACTTCTCCTTCCCATCTCCGTTCTTCTCCCTCTCTCTGTCTCCTTCTCTCTCCTTCTTCCTCCGTCCCACCTCCATCTCCCTCTACTTCTCTCTCCTTGTCCATCTTAGTCTCCCCTCCTCTCTCACTCTATCGTAATCTCTCGCTCTCCTCCTTCTTCTCCCGCTTTCCTTCTCTCTCCTCCTCCTCCTCCTCTATCTCTCCTCTCCTCGTCTCCTTCTCGCTCTCCTCCCCTCTCACTCCCATTGTCCTTCTCTCTCTCTCCTTAGCTACTCTCCCATTCTTCTTCTCTCTATGTGCCCTTATTCTTCTCTCCGTCGTTCTCCTTGTCCTCTCTCTTGTTCTCCTTCTCATCTCCTTCTTCTCCTCCTCTCTCCTTCTTCTCCCTCCTCTTCCTCCTCTCTCTCCTTCTCTTTCTCTCATCTCTCTACTTCTACTTCGCTAGTCCTTCTATCTCCTCCTCCCTTTTCTTTTCCACTCTGTCACCTTCACTCTCTCTCTCACTCCTCTCGTTTTACTTGTCTATCCCCCTTCCCCTTCTCTCTATTTCTCTCTCCTTACCTTTTATCTCTATTCCTCCTTCTCCCTCCCTCTATCCATCTCACCTTCCCTTCCAGTCTCCTCTTCGATCTCCGTCTAGCTCACTCACCGACTCCCTCACTCTTTATCCCTTTCTCCTTCTCCTTCTCTCTCTCATATTCCTTCATTCACAGTCTCTCTCTCCACTTTCCGCTCTAATTCACTCTCTCCTCTACTCCGTTTCACTCCCTCCCTGTCGCTCTCCTTCTCTATTGTTCTCTCTACTTCTCCATCTCTCCCCCTATCCTTGCCCTGCTCACTCTCTCCCTCTCTGTCTACCTCTCCTCTCTCTTCTTCTCCTTCTCCTTCTAGCTCTCTCTCCGTCTCTCCCTCTCTCCTTGTTTCCCCATTTCCAAATCTCTCGTCCAACAGTCTCTGTCTCCCTCTCCCCTCCTTCTCCTTGTTTTTCACTCTCTTGTGGTCCCGCACTCTCTCCTTCCTACTCCTCTCTCTGATTCCCTCTTCCCTTCTATCTTCAATCTTCTCTTTCGTTAGCCTTCACTCTTCGTCTTCAATCTCTTTCTGTCTCTCTCCTTCTCCTCTACTTGAATACCTCTCCTTCTCTTTCCCATTTCCCTTCTCCTTCTCTCTTCTTCTTCTTGTCTCTCTCTCCCTTGCTTGCCTACCACGTTTCCTTCTCTCCCTCTCTCTCCTTCTCCTTCCAATCTCCGTTGTTCTCCCTCTCCCTGTCTCCTTCTCTCTCCTTCTTCCCCCTTCCCTCCTCCATCTCCCTCTACTTCTCTCTCCTTCTCCATCTCTCTCCCCTCCTGTCTCACTCTATAGTACTCTCTCTCTCCTCCTTCTTCTCCATCTTTCCTTCTCTCTCCTCCTCCTCTATCTCTCCTCCTCCCTGTCTCACTTTCCTCCCCTCACACTCCCATTGTCCTTCTCTCTCTCTCCTTATATACTGTCCCCTTCTCATTCTCTTTGTGTGCCAATATTCTTCTCTCTATCGTTCTCCTTCTCTCTCCTTGTCCTCTCTCTTGTTCTCCTTCTCATCAACTTCTTCTCCTCCTCTCTCCTTCTTCTCCCTCCTCATATTCCTCCTCTCTCTCCTTCTCTTTCTCTCATCTCCCTCCTTCTGCTTCGCTAGTCCTTCTCTCTACTCCTCCCTTTTCTTTTCCTCTCCGTCACCTTCACTCTATCTCACTCCTCTCGTTCTCCTTATCTCTCCCCCTTCCCATTCTCTCTATTTCTCTTTCTCCTTACCTTTTAACTGTACTCCTCCTTCTCCCCCCTCTTTCCTTCTCCCATTCCCTTCCAGTCTCCTCTTCCTTCTCTCTCTCCTTCTCCTTGTCTTTCTACATCTAGCTCACTAACCGACTCCCTCACTCTTTCTCCCTCTCTCCTTCTCTTTCTCTCTCTCCTTTTCCTTCATTCACAATCTCCTTCTCTCTCCTCTCTCCATTTCTCGCTCTAATTCACTCTCTCCCCTTATCTGTTTCACTCCCCCCTATCGTTCTCCTTCTCTATTGTTCTCTCTTCTTCGCCATATCTCCTCCCTCTCCTTGTCCTTCTCACTGTCTCCCCCTCTGTCCACCTCTCCTCTCTCTCCTTTACCTTCTAGCTCTCTCTCTCCGTCTCTCCCTCTCCTTGTTTCCCCATTTTCTTCTCTCACGTCCTACACTCCCCTTCTCTCTCTCCCCTACTTCTTGTTTTTCACTCTCTTGTTGTCCCACGCACTCTCCTTCCCACTCCTCTCTCTGATTCTCTCTTCCCTTCTATCTTCTATCTTTTCTCTCCTTATCCTTCACTCTTCGTCTTCAATCTCCTTCCCTCTCTCTCCTTCTCCTCTATTTTAAAACATGTCCTTCTCTTTCCACTTTTCCTTCTCCTTCTCTCTCTTCTTCCTATCTCTCTCTCCCTCACTTGCCTTCTCCTCTTGCTTCTCTCCCTCTCTCTCCTTCTCCTCCTATCTCCGTTCTTCTCCCTCTCTCCGTCTCCTTCTTCCTCCTTCCCTCCTCCATCTCTCTCTACTTCTCTATCCTTGTCCATCTCTCTCCCCTTCTCTCTCACTCTATTGTACTCTCTCACGCTCCTCCTTCTTCTCCCGCTCTCCTTATCTCTCTTCCTCCTCTATCTCTCCTCTCCTCTACTCCTTCTTCCTCTCCTCCTCTCTCACTCACATTGTCCCTCTCTCTCTCATTATCTACTCTCCCATTCGCTTTCTCTCTCCTTGTCCTCTCTCTTGTTCTCCTTCTCATATTCTTCTCCTCCTCCTCTCTCCTTCTTCTTCCTCCTCCTCTTCCCCTCCTCCTCTTCCTCCTCCTCTTCCTCATTTCTCTCCTTCTCTTTCTCTCATCTCTCTCCTCTTGCTTCGCTAGTCCTTCTCACTCCTCTTCCCTTTTGTTTTCCTCTCCGTCACCTTCACTCTCTCACTCCTCTCGTTCTCTTTCTCTCTCCCCCTTCCCCTTCTCTCTATTTCTCTCTCTCCTTATGTTTGATCGTTTTAATACCGCAAGTGCACAGCGTCGGTGAAGACGCGACAAGTACTGATCGAATCCACAAGGAGGTGTGTCAACTCTGGTTCTTCAGAAATTAAGTGGCAAATAACGGAGAAGAAATGTGATTATGCTAACCTAAGCTGAAACTAACAAAGGAGAAAGATGAAAGCACAAGACTACTAAAAGTAAGATAAACAACTAACAACAGGTAGATGGAATTCAGTAAGGAAAACCCTAAGGGGTGGAGTGTGTGCACACATGTAATAAGATGGTGAAGAATGCATTCAATATGCACAAATGTAAGTAGTGTTTTCATGTATAGGAAGTGTCTAATGGTTATGGGAAAACCTATCAATCCAATCACTGACCTAGTTGATTAACATTCACATACACAAGTTGGTTATTTCAAAACCTAAACAAGCATAAGAGGTGTCTAATAGTTGTGGCAAAACCCATCAAGTGAAGTGTTCTACTCTAAACAAGCAAGCATACATTCACATTTATCAACACATTTCAAAATCAAACATTCATTTTCATTCTTTAATGCATGTATGGGCATCATCTGCACTCCCAAAGGGTGATGAAACTACTCACTAGTCATTAAACTATAAACTACATTAAGAAAAGAAGACATTCTATTTATACTACGATAAAGAAAACAAAACAAACTAAACAAGCAAGCATTAAAATAAAAACAACATTAAGACAAACTACGAAGAATTATTTTATTTACATGACTCACATTACAAGTAGCACTCTTCTCCACTTTGAGTTTTTGCTCTAAGGCTTACTCCAAGTAGAGAGAATGCCACCAAGAAATGGGTGGATTACAAGTGAAGATGAAGAGTTCTATTTATAGTCATCGAAACGGTAATCAGGGACAATTCGTCGATGCGGGAGTAATAAAACACCAAAAATAGACATAAACCACCCTAATACTTGATCTGCCCGAAGCTTGTCGTATCCGGAGCCGACCTGACCACCAATCAACGGTCCCAGACCACAAATTGGCAATCTCCAGAGTTTGGATCTGGCCTGGATTTTGTGTGGTATCGTCTTGCTTGATTTCACAATGTACGATGCACCAGGTTGGTTGTTGGAGTTATGGACTGAATCGAATTGCCAAAATACTTCTCATGATGATATGGAGTTTCTTGATTTGCTCATTGATCCTTTGGCTTTAAATCTGGGTCCTTCCCTCTTGCAACTCCGTCTTTTTTCTTGCTTTTAGGTCCTTTTATAGTCTCTTCTTCCCAAACCTATTTATTCCTAAACATAACACTCGTTACGTAGCATTGCTTAGGCTAAGAATAAAGGATATAATACACAAATATATGCATGATATGATGTCAATCAAATACCCCCACACCTAACTTTTGCTTGTCCAGGGCAAAACAAAGAAAGAGAAAAATGAAAGAAATGATAGCATACGAAAAACAAGAAATCCTAACTCACTTTCGTAGGAAACACGGTTGCACTTAGCACGTGGAAGAAGTCGTTAAACGTCCTTGTCGCCAAGGAGGAGGAGTGTTGTCTCCTCAGGGTTTTCAGCGGATATACCCCCAAAATCCGAACATTGATGCGTTAATCAACACAGAAACACGACTCGATGGACTCATTTTCATCGATCATTGAACGCGGTAATTCTACGGGTCGACTCTATATATGTAATCAGTCCACACACCTAGGCTAATGAATCATTCGTGAAAGTTAAATAAGGACTTAAGTGAAAGACATGGGCAACCTTAACTTCTTAAAGTGATACAATGTGTAAAGTCCATTAATGTTCTTATTTGACTCTTTCTTTTTTCTTTTCTTTATTCATCATTTTCTTTTTTTTTCTTTGGAGCATTACATTGGTTGATGTTTGATTCTCCCAAGGTTGGGTTTCGTGCATCATTTCCTGTGAGGACTTACACTATCACGTACACCTTCCCCCCAATCTCCACATAGGGCGATCCCTACCACCCGTGTAATGGGAGTTCGGTCGGCGCATCCCAAGTTAGATGACTCGAAAGCACCAGGCACTAAGTCTCCTCGGACCTAATTTCCCGAGTGGAAGGAGCCGTGTGAGAAGTGAGAACACCACTTATTTATTTATTTATCTACATGGGAACCAAAACCCCAACACTTAAAGTTTCACAACAAGATTGTAAGGGTCCATGACTACGACAAACTTCCATATACTAACATACACAGATTATTTTACTCACTAGGTTCAGGGTGGACTTCTTTAGTTGTTTGAGTACTGAAACCCTATGATTACTCGCCCCCCGAGGGAAAACCAGGGTGCATCCTTACGACTATATAAGACCAAAAGCCTGTATACTAGATATCCTAATGCATCATATTCAAGACAATTTTGGGAGCTTTCTTTTTACTTTGCCACTCAATGGTTTTGAACATGTTAAACACATGCAAAACCCACAAAACATTTTCTTTCGCAAAGACATGAAGATTTTGAAAGAAATGGGAAAAATTTTAAAGTACTGGGCAAGCAAAAGAAGACAAGTCACCGAAGGATCATGGCAAGCAGATATATCGATATTAAATGCAGCACACTAACATGACCCTAACAATACAAACAAAACAAAACAAAAACATAAGGAGAAAGACTCGACTATGTACATACGTAAAACACCCCCCCACACTTACTTCATGCATTGTCCTCAATGAATGTGAGTATGAAACAATATGGATTTATACATGAAAAAGAAAAGATCTCACCAACGTGAAGCACAAGGAAAGTTTCATGGTCATGATGATAGACATAACCTCGAATTCCCAAAAACCTACGAAATACTAACGAAAAGATACAAATACGTCAAACAAATAGGGCCCAAACACACAAGGGTTGGGGCCCACAACAATCATTGCTCACTAGTGGAGTCTTTTATTGCTTTTTTTTCTTTTGTTTTCTTTCTTCTTCTTCTTTTCTTTTTGTTTTTTTTTTCTTTTTTTTTCTAAACAAGATATATACATCAACAAAGATATTCTCATAATCATTTGGTCAAGGAACATCAAATGAGATCATCGAGTCAAGCGGACCAGAGATTTGCCAAGATGGGCTTACTTCACTGGTACTCTGAGGTTTCGTAAGGGGTGAAAGGTCAAAACTGAAAGGCTCGAACCACTCATGATATTGGTTGGGTGTAGGCAACATGAATGAGCGGAGTTGTATTGCCTCACTAGGGTTTAGTTGTTCATCGAACAAAACCCTCCAACCAATAGGTGGGTGCATCAGAATGAGTTCCTCAAGCTCATTCGAGGGATCCAGCACACCTACTTCACTAAGAATGGGGCTTCTCCCCAAGTCATCCAACAAGGACCACCCAACCTCCTTTATATTATCAAGCATAATCTCAGTCGCAGGTGGGTAATTGTTGGAGTCAAGATGAATGTCCAAGGGCTGAATAGCCATGGGACATGGGGTCGAGATACCTTTTGGTATGGGCATATAATGAGGTGTGTCCCCCTTACTAATAGTCCTATCTGAATCATCCAACAAACACTCCCTTTGTATATTCATGTTTGATGCCAGCTCATTTTGTTGCATTGCAAAGACAGGCAATGAATTTTCGCTGGGCAAACAAACATTCTCAACGGGTTGCATTGGTGTTAGGGGTGTTTGTTGATTTTGTGGTGCTTTCTCTAATTGGCGGATGAGGTTGAGATTTAAAGGTTGGTCCATGGGCTCTTGTTGGCTACCAGAGTTCAACACATGAAACTTGGCACTCATGTTACCGGATGAGAGCTTCATGAGACCATTTCTACAATTAATTAAGGTGTTGGAGGTCGCCAAAAATGGTCTACCCAAAATCAAAGGTATTTGAGAGTGGGTGTTTGCAACAGGGTTGGTATCGAGGATGACAAAATCTACCAGAAATATAAAATCTCCAACTTTGATGAGCACGTCCTCAATAATCCCCTTTGGGAGACGAATGGATCTATCCACCAATTCGAGGGTGATCTTAGTTGGTTTCAGTTCTCCCAAGTTCAACTGTTGATATACAGAAAAATGGGAGGAGGTTGACCGCTGATCCTAAATCAAGCAATAAGTTACTCATGCTAGTGTCCCCTATCGTCCACTGAATAGTAGGACACCCAGGGTCCTTGTACTTTGTGTATGTGGGATTGGACAAAAGTGAGCTTACACATGCAGCTAAGAATGCTTTCTTAGGAACATTGGTCTTCCTCTTGGTTGTGAAGAGATGTTTTAACACTTTGGCATATTGAGGTATTTGTTGGATGACATCCAATAAGGGGATGTTAACCTTCACTTGCTTAAAGGCCTCTAATATCTTATCCATTGTGTCACTCGGCTTTTTGGTTAACCTATTAGGATAGGGAGATTTTGGCAGGTAGGTTTTCTGCGGTGCCTGAGAAGGAGACATTGGTGTATTACCCTCACCCTCAGCCTCTTCCTCACCATCATTCCCACTGAGGGGCTGCACAGATGATGGTGGTGGTAAGGAAATGTGATTGTCAACCTACTTTCCATTCCTTAAGGTAACAATGGCATTGACATGGTGAGTAGGTTCCTCCACATGGTTCACTTGCCGCCCCTGAGGTACCAAACTCTCATTTTGCATGTGTTGTTGTTGGTACATGCGGGGGTTACCTCATGCTGGCTTGGCAGAGTCCCTCCCTCTCTGTCATGTACAGAGTGAGTCAATTGGCTCATCTGAAGCTCTAGTGATTTGATGGTCTCCTGATTTGAAGTAAGAACTTGACTTGTGGATGACATAAAGTTTTTATTGAGTTCTCAAGTCCACGAGACAAGGTCTAAAACGAATTGAATCGGGTTTCCATATTGTTGAAATTTGGGAAATCCGATTGATTGGTGATTTGAGCTTGGGGTGGCAGATAAGATGGTGCATGCATGAGAGGTTGGTGTGGTTGGTTAGGTGGTCAAGAGAAGTTTGAAGGACCACCCAGGGCATTGTTTTGGTTCCATGAAATGTTAGGGTGGTTCCTCCATCCAGGATTATATGATGATGAGTATGGGTCATTCGTGGATCTATCGTAGATGGCATTGACATGTTCCATCTCAGGAGGAATGGATGCACACTCGCCTCCTATATGACCTATCCTACCACATAGATGACAGGGAACTGGACCGTATGCAGACACATGTGACACACCTTGCTTGTTTTAGAGCTCAATCGAATCCGTGCGGCGCATTAAGGCCGCCATACGTGCCTCGGTGGCCGTAATGGTATGGACAGCAAATGCAGCACATGATCTAGTCGAGTTTGTGTTTGCGATCCTTGCTCCTACGCTAGATGATGGTGGTGGTTCCCTCACACTCTCCCATTGCATTGTCTTCTCAGCTAGGTCTTCTAGGAAAACTCATGCCTCCCTTTAATCCTTTCCTAAGAGCTCTCCTTGACACATGGACTCAAGGAGCGTTCGGGACGGGAAGTGAAGACTCTTTTAGACAATCTGACAAAGGTTCCATAACTCGATGCCATGGTGAGGGCGTAAGGATAGTAGCTCCTTGAACCTCTCTAAGTATGTCTGCAATGATTCAGTCTGATTTTGATAGAACGAAATGATTTCGTTCTTAGTTTTTGAGTTTGATGATTTGGAAAGTATTTCTTGAGGAATGCAGATTGAAACTCGTCCCAAGTCCTAAAGGAATTTGCCTGGTTGTTGTACAACCACTTCTTGGCATCATCCTTTAGTGCAAAGGGGACAAGCCTAAGATGGATGGAGTTTGTGCTAAGTTGATGCAGCTTGAACATAGCACATACCTCCTCAAATTTCCTGTGAAAGATATAGGGGTCACCCATCCCAGTGAGGTGAGGGAGCATGGAGATAAACTGAGGATTAACCTCAAAGTGATTCACATTCGCCTCTGGCAATACGATGCACGAAGTTAGAGCAGTACGGCTCGGTTAGCATTGATTACGTAGAGAAACGAGAACACAAACATGTGGGTCCAGCAACTGCTCCTCCTTGCGGTAATGAGCAGCCATGGAACCCGGACTGTGTGCGACACGAGAAGGGGAAGGCGTCGAGAAATTGACTACCGAGGTAGGATTGACGACACACCTCGTCAAACGTCCACTCTCGTCTCGTGCCCACACAAGCATGCACAAAGGTGCACACACACACGAACCAATTTTTTTTAACAACAAACTAAAGCAGAATGTGAGTAGAGGAGAGGATGGGAGGACGCAGAAGAGAGGGAATGACTCAGGAGAGAAGGGAAGAAGTCCTTATGTTACGACGGGTAGGTATTGGTAGAACGGGTAGGTATTGGTAGAACACACACGAACCAACGTAAGGTCGATATAGGTCCTTACAGCTAGACGACGCCTAACTGCGAGGTCACGCGGCCTCAACACGCCTCACCTCCCTATGACGAGGACCACAAAGCCCAGCAAGTGAGCCGAGATCCGGAGATCTCGTCTCTCCTACTATCGACAGAGTGGGCGACGCCGATCAGGCCATGACGGTCGCGACCGGATCAGTCTCCTAATGCGCCTGAGATCCTTTGGGTCAATGTCTACTTGATTTTAAAATTAGGCTCTTCATTAGTGTGCTTTTTCGGGCGAAGGAAAGGGTGATGACATCTCCCACCTTATCTTATATGGGATAACCCCTCCTTAGTAGCGTTTGGAAGTCCTAATCTAGAAATCAACTCTCCAAACAAATGCTCAACTCACACTTGTTGCAATGCTATTCCTACTAACTAATGCATGGTCGTACCAAATGCATTAATGGGTGTAGGAGATGCGTACCTCACGCCACAACTGATAGTAAAGCTAAAACAAAAGACAAACTACGTGCCTAAGTCAAGTACATGATCCATGACCTAAACAAGCAAGAATGCCTAATCTATTGCTTTGGGTTTTAGGGTCCAAGTTGCTTCAAAGGGGATTGATTATTGATTTAGGGGCAAACTACTCAAAACATGCCAAATTGAGCTGCATACCACTATTTTGAAATAAAAAACAACCAGGAGAAAGTAGAGGGCAAGCAGAGCTCACTAGGCCGCCAGTTGGCGGTCCACAACCGTTGATTGGTTGTCTGTTTGCTTCTAGTGGCCTCAAAATTTCTTCTAGTGCCTCCCCTTGATCTGTAGAGCCTCCTCAAACAAAGAAAAACTACAAAACACAAATTAAATCCACTCGAATCGTCCGAACTAGAGTTTGGACTGGCACCTCCCCTGCAACGGCGCCAAAAACTTGTTTGATCGTTTTAATACCGCAAGTGCACGGTGTCAGTGAGGACGTGGCAACTACGGGTCGAATCCACAAGGAGGTGTGTCGACTATGGTTCTTCAGAAGGCAAGTTACAAATAAGGGAGAAGAGATGTGATTATGCTAACCTAGGCTACACTAAACTAGAAACTAACAAAGGACAAAGATGAAAGCACAAGACTACTAAAAGTAAGATAAACAACTATCAAAAGGTAGATGGAATTCAGTAAGGAAAACCCCTAAGGGGTGGAGTCTGTGCACACATGTAATAAGATGGTGAAGAATGCATTCAATAGGCACAAATGTAAGTAGTGTTTTCATGTATAGGAAGTGTCTAAAGGTTATGGAAAAACCTATCAATCCAATCACTAACCTAGTTGATTAACATTCACACACACAAGTTGGTTATTTCCGAACCTAAACAAGCATCACAGGTGTCTAATAGTTGTGACAAAACCTATCAAGTGAAGTGTTCTACTCTAAACAAGGAAGCATACATTCACATTTATCAACAAATTTCAAAATCAAGCATTCATTTCTATTCTTTAATGTAGGTATGAACATCATCTCCACCCCTAGAGGGGGACGGAACTACTCACTAGTCATTAAACTTTAAACTACATTAAGAAAAGAAGACATTCTATTTATACTACGATAAAGAAAACAAAACAAACTAAACGAGCAAGCATTAAAATAAAAACAAGATTAAGACAAACTATGAAGAATTATTTTATTTACATGACTCA
This sequence comes from Triglochin maritima, assembly GCA_963682175.1. Taxonomy (NCBI): domain Eukaryota; kingdom Viridiplantae; phylum Streptophyta; class Magnoliopsida; order Alismatales; family Juncaginaceae; genus Triglochin; species Triglochin maritima. The sequence continues at coordinate 11,106,867 of OY821790.1, read as the reverse complement.
CATTAGAAGTAGCATTCTTCTCCACCTTGAGTTTTTGCTCCAAGGCTTACTCCAAGTAGAGGGAATGCCACCAAACAATGGGTGGATTACAAGGGAAGATCAAGAGTTCTATTTATAGTAATAGAAAATGTAATGAGGAACAATTCCCCAATGTGGGACTAATAAAACACCAGACATAGACATAAACCACCCTAATACGCGATCTACCCGAAGTTTGTCGGATCCGAAGGCGACCCGACCGCCAATCGGCTGTCTACAGAGTTTGGATCCGGCCTGAATTTTGTGTGGTGTCGTCTGGCTTGATTTCACAATGTATGATGCACCCAGGTTAGTTGTTGGAGTTAAGGCTCAAATCGAATTACGAAAATACTCCTCATGATGATATGTATTTTCTTGATTTACTCATTGGTTCTTTGCCTTTACATCTGGGTCCTTCCCTCTTGCAACTCAGTCTTTTTTCTTGCTTTTAGGTCATTTTAAACTATCTTCTTCCCAAACCTATTTATTCATGAAACATAAACATGACACTCGTTACGTAGCATTACTTAGGCTAAGAATAAAGGATATAAGGCACAAATATATGTATGATATGATGTCAATTACCTTACCTTTAATCTCTACTCCTCCTTCTCCCTTCCTCTTTCCTTCTCTCATTCCCTTCCAGTCTCCTTTTCCTTCTCTCTCTCCTTCTCTAGTCTACTTACTGACTCCCTCACTCTTTCTCCCTCTCTCATTCTCTTTCTCTCTCTCCTTTTCCTTCATTCACAGTCTCCTTCTCTCTCCTCTCTCCATTTCTCGCTATAATTCACTATCTTCCCTTCTTCGTTTCACTCCCTCTCTATCGCTCTCCTTCTCTATTGTTCCCTCTACTTCTCCATCTCTCTTCCGCTCCTTGCCCTTCTCACCCTCTCCCCATATGTCCAGCTCTCCTCTCTCACCTTCTCCTTCTAGCTATCTCTCTCTCCGTCTATCCCTCTATCCTTGTTTCCCCATTTCCTTCTCTCGCATCCTACACTCTCCTTCTTGCTCTCCCCTCCTCCTTGTTTTTCACTCTCTTGTCGCCCCGCGCTCTCTCCTTCTCACTCCTTTCCCGGATTATCTCTTACCTTCTATATTCTTTCTTCTCTCTCCTTATACTTCACTCATCGTCTTCAATCTCTTTCCCTCTCTCCTTCTCCGTTACTTCAATACCTCTCCTTCTCTTTCCCCTTTTCCTTCTACTTCTCTCTCTTCTTCCTGTCTCTCTCGCTTCCCTTCTCCTATTGGTTCTCTCCCACTCTCTCCTTCCCATCTCCGCTCTTCTCCCCCTCTCTGTCTCCTTCTCTCCCCTTCTTCCTCCTTCCCTCCACCATCTACCTCTACTTTTCTCTCATTGTCCATCTCTCTCTCCTCTCCTCTCTCGGTCTATCGTACTCTCTCACTCTCCTCCTTCTTCTCCCTCTTTCCTTCTCTCTCTTCCTCCTCTATCTCTCCTCTCCTCTCCTCATCTCCATCTCGTTCTCCTCTCCTCTCACTCCCATTGTCCCTATCTCACTCTCCTTATCTACTCTCCACTTCTCCTTCTGTCTGTGTTCCCTTATTCTTCTCTCTGACGTTCTCCTTCTCTCTCCTTGTCCTCTTTCTTTTTCTCCTTCCTATCTCCTTCTTCTCCTCCTCTCTCTTTCTTCTCCCTCGTCCTCTTTCTCCTCTCTTTCCTTCTCTTTCTATCATCTCTCTCCTTCTGCTTTGCTAGTCCTTCTCTCTCCTCCTCCCTTTTCTTTTCCTCTCTGTCACCATCACTGTCTCTCACTCCTCTCGTTCGCCTTTTCTCTTTCTCTCTCCCCCTTCCCTTTCTTTTATTTCTCTCTCTCCTTAGCTTTTTTCTCTACTCCTCCTTCTCCCACCCACTTTCCTTCTCTAACTCCATTCCACTCTCCTCTTCATTCTCTCTCTCCTTCTTCTTGTCTTTCTCCATCTAGCTCACTTACCGACTCCCCCACTCTTTCTCCCTCTCTCCTTCTCTTTCTTTCTATCCTTTTCCTTCATTCACAGTCTCCTTCTCTCTCCTCTCCCCAGTTCTCGTTCCAATTTACTCTCTCCCCTTCTCTGTTTCACTCCCTCCCTATCACTCTCCTTCTCTATTCTTATCTCTACTTCTCCATCTCTCCTCCCTCTCCTTTCCCTTCTTACTCTCTCCCCCTCTGCCCACCTCTCCTCTCTCTCCTTCTCCTTCTAGCTCTCTCTCTCTTTGTCGCTCCCTCCCTCCTTGTTTCCCCATTTCCTTCTCTCTCGTCCTACACTCTCTTTCTCTCTCTCTCCCCTCCTTCTCCTTGTTTTTCACTCTCTTGTTGTCCCGTGCTCTCTCCTTCCTACTCCTCTCTCTGATTCCGTTTTCCCTTCTATATTCTATCTTCTCTCCCCTTATCCTTCACTCTTCGTCTTCAATCTCCTTCCCTCTCTCTCCTTCTCCTCTACTTCAATACCTCTCCTTCTCTTTCCTCTTTTCCATCTCCTTCTCTCTATTCTTCATGTCTCTCTCTCTCTCCCTCGCTTGCCTTCTCCTCTTGCTTCTTTCCCTCTCTCTCCTTCCCATCTCCGCTCTTCTCCCTCTCTCCATCTCCTTCTTCCTCCTTCCCTCCTCTATCTGCCTTTACTTCTCTCTCCTTGTCCATCTCTCTCTCCCCTCTTCTCTCACTCAATCGTACTCTCTCACTCTCCTCCTTCTTCTCTATCTTTCCTTCTCTCTCCTCCTCCTCTATCTCTCCTCTCCTTCTCTCTCTCCACCCCTCTCACTCCCATTGTCTTTCTCTATCTCTCTCCTTATCTACTCTCCCCTTCTCCTTCTCTCTTTGTGCCCTTATTCTTCTCGTTCTCTCTCCTTGTCCTCTCTCTTGTTCTCCTTCTCATCTCCTTCTTCTCTTCCTCTCTCCTTCTTCTCCCTCCTCCTCTTCCTTCGTTCTCTCCTTCTCTTTCTCTCATCTCTCTCCTTCTACTTCGACAGTCCTTCTCTCCTCCTCCCTTTTCTTTTCCTCTCCGTCACCTTTACTCTCTCGTTCTCCTTCTCTCTCCCTGTAAGACCCGCTCTCCATCTACATTATTAAGTCATATTCATCCTTATGATTGATTTTGTGTTTTCTTGATGTATGATGTATGCTTTGTGATCTTATGCTTTGTTTCGGAAAAGTTTCCTTTCTGGGAAACTTTCCTTCTTGGGTGAGTTAATGTGACTTGTGGGTGGGTGCGACCCGTCGGGCAGTTTTGCAATTAGTTAACTTAATCGGGTTGATCTGGCACAAATTGTGTGTGTGGGTTGGCTTGGACTTGGTTTGGACATGTAGGCCTGATGTGTAAGGCTGGGTGACGTGGCTTCCACGTCAGCAAGAGGAGATCCTCTTGTTATTTGCAAACTTTTGAATTATGTGCATTATGGAATGTTTTGATTGGCCATCATTAGCAATTAACCTTTGCCTTTTCTTTTTGTTTCCTTGAAACAAATACACAAACCCTACCCAGCCTCAGCCGTCCCTACCTCCTTTCCCTCTCCACACCACCACCTCTAACCACCCCAACCACCATCATCTCCAGTCTGCTGCTGCCTGATCTCCGACGGCTTTTGTAGAAGAAGCTCTAGTGGACCTCCTTGTGTGCGGCTAGAAGAGTTTTGACTAACCTCTGGCTAGCTCAGATGTCCTTTTTCTGATCATGTATGCCTCTAGCCATCCGAATAGGATGTAGTTGTAGGTGTTGGGTGGACTGCTGCACAACACTAGGGGTTGGTCGGGCTTGAGGGCTAGGGTTTGCACCACTACAGGGTTGCCGATCTGGTAGACTGGGGTGCAACTCGGGCCTTCAATGGCTGCCCGAGTATCTCTCCCCATAGAACGTTCCATACTCCATCTTCCCTGTTGTGGTTTCATGGTAAATCAGTAGGGAGGAGGCTGGCCCGTGGAGAGTGTTTCAGGTAGGGTCGTTGCATGCAGTTCTGGTGAGTTGCAACCTTACACGTATGGTCTGATTTTGAGATTCTTTGACGGTTCTATTAATATTTTTATAATGTTGTAGCATAATCATTCTCCTGGTTGTGTTATTGATTCTTGATTTTGCTTATTGGCATGACTTCATGACTCGTTATGTATATATATGTCATAAATCATCGTTTGTTTCAGATCTGGTGTTATGCGTGATTTATCAATACTATCTAGTTATTCATGCATGATGTGTGTGCTAATATTAGTCTTATAATCATGTAATGTTTCACACTTTCGTTCTGACCTTAGTCATATGAATCTTTAATGGTTTCAGATCATTACCCATGCATTATGCAGGGTTATATAAATCTTACTGATTTCAGAATCATGCACAACCATGGGTTCATTAACGATTGTGTTATGTTCCACTCCACGTTAGTCACTGAAATTAGATCCTATTTGCCTGCAATTATTTGTGCCTTATTCTGATAAAGTTCCATGCTTGATTAATGATTATGGATTATATACTCAGGTGTCATTCATGACCACACACGTAAAATTCTGTCATGATCGGTTGCTGACCCTAAGTCATGCAATCGTGCATCATCTCATTAGTCTATTCTTATAATCTTTCATGACTGGTTTATAGATCATACTGCACATGTTCATGCATTAGCTCTGTGTTATATTCATATAAATTCTATTCTTGTATGGGATTCTAAATTCCTATCATGTATGTGCTCTGAAATTCATGTGCTAGAATACCGATTGCATGCATATAGGCTAGGAGATACCTATAGCGTTGCTGATGTTAAGCTCACGTATGATCTGATTTTTGTATGACTTAACCGATATATTCATATAATATTTCCTATTCATATAATCTCGGGCCATGTTCTGAATCGCTATCTTCTAGAGCATGTACGTTCTGAAATTATGATGTGTGCAATCGGTTGAATTATTTGTTTTGTTGTGGTGACTTGTTGTTTGACTTGATTTCATTCCAGCAGTAACCATAACACATTCATGATCTGCTTTTGTATACCTTCTCTAATGTTATCATTATGCCTTCATTTAGAAATAAAATATGTACTCATCTATGACATATGAAACTCATTCCATGACATTGTAATGTGTGAATCTGAATGCATGCATGTATATTATTTATGGATATATGTAGACTTCTGATCTCATATACATGTATCACCATGTTGTATTACTAATATGTATATTGTTTGATGTCCATATAATCTCTGATCACGTCATGAGTTGCAAGATTCGAACGCATATATGTCCTGAAATTTATGACCCCTGCTATCGAATGCTTGTAGTATTTTACTACGATACCTTTTACTATTATACATATTCTATTACTCATTTCATGTTTAGATTGCTATTAGGAAGTCATACTGGTACGCATGACATAGTTGCTGGAAACAAGAAATTGTCTGAAATTCACGTTATAGAATACCGATTGCATGCATATAAGCTAGGAGATACCTATAGCGTTGTTGATGCCATATGCACATCCTGTCATGTGGTTCTACTGCTATTTATTGAATTTCATACGTTTATAAACTCAGATAATACTCTAAGATTTTGGTACAGTCGCACACACGCTCTGAAATTGATGAATGTATGTCTTCGATTATTATAGTATTCGACTATGGCATGTTTTGCTGTTATGTATCACCCCATTGCTTCCTTCATGTCAATGTGTTACTGATGTGATGTGTGATGTTGTGTTTGGGTATGACCCTTAGGATATCAGACCTTATAACATCCTTATCATGACCAGTTTAGTCGTTAGACGGTTTTACCAATTCGGATGGGATTGGGTGTTCTTTTGGATGCAATTTGATCCCTGTTTTGGGACAATTATTCTGAATGTTGGTTGGGGATGCGAAGAGGGTATTCATATATCCTTCCTTGAGCTCGTTCTAGATTTTGTAGCTACACTAGATTTTACATGCTTAAGTAGCTTGCATTGCATTTAATCTGATTAGTAATTCTGGGCACGTTCTGTTTTCTGGACCGACGGACCACGAGTGGGTCCTCTAGCTTCAGAGGCCATTCGCACAAGACCTTCACATTGGGAGGTCAGGCGAAAGATAAGTCATGGGCAGGCGCGCTGCCATTCTGTCTCAGGTTAGGTGTTCCCAAGTTCACGATGACACCATGTAGGTTATTTCCGTGAATTGGGGCATCTATCTGGCTTAACGCTTTGTGTTGAGCGTGGGTCACTGTCAAGTGACCCGCTATGTTTCTGACCAGCACGGCTGGTGTTCTGGTTCCTTTCCAGGAATGTGTTTGGGTGCGCCCGACTGGCACGGCTTATGAAGTCGTAGCTTTCTGTTGCATATGATGTTTTTCTGTTTCGTTTATGATGTTCTGTATTAGTTAGACTTCATGTCATATATCTGTTATTGTTCTGTTGTGGCATACCGGGTTTTCTTAATTAAAAACTCACGCATTTGTTAATACGATGCTTGCAGGTACTTTGGTTCCCACAGGGCAGACTGTACGAGTTGTCGAAAATTTTGTACACGAGGGACACGTCGACCATTGTCTTCAATTATCGTTAACTTTCTCTTATGATATTGTATATCCCTTTTAAACTCCCTTGTTGTACTAAACCTTTTCATATATGGATGTTCTGCTATTCCAGTTATATTTGATATGTCAGTATCCATGTATGTCTTTTGTATTCTGTCGAGGCGTTATAACTCCCTTCCCCTTCTCTCTATTTCTCTCTCCTTACCTTTTATCTCTACTTCTCCTTCTCCCTTCCTCTTTCCTTCTCTCCTTCCCTTCCAGTTTCCTATCCTTTCTCTCTCTCCTTCTCCTTGTCTTTCTCCATCTAGCTCACTTACCGACTCCCTCACTCTTTCTCCCTCTCTCCTTCTCTTTCTTTTTTTTTTGCAAAGCAAAAGGGAGGCTTGGCCTCGAATTATATTAACTAAGTAATGTTTCCAAGATACCAAAAAATCAGAAAGATAAGTGCGCGGGGTATACTACATGCATACCCGGCCTCTACCCTACTAATACATGAAAGTAGCAAGCTGAAAATCAGTAGGTACGACAACATTTCCTACGTACACAAAAGTATCAACCAGCCCTAACACTAACTCTTAACTCCACATGATCTGGAAATTGTGCTCCTCCTCATCATTCTTGGCAAGATTTTTCACCCTATCCCATAGGCAATGAATAGTGTCTTTGATGGCAGCCACTGTATCTTTCACCAATGTTTTTCTCCCTCGAAGATTCTGCGGTTCCGTTCAAGCCAGCACTCGTGTATCATGCAATTAAAGGCTCATCTCCTCACAACATTTCCAAGCCGGCTACCACACGTGTGTGAGATTCCTATAGCTTCGCCTTCTAAAGATCGTGCATGTCGATGTCTGAGCTTCAGTAGATGTAGAAGGGCTGCCCAAACCTCCTTTATAAATGTGCACCCCCAGAAGAGGTGCTCCATGTCTTCCTCGTCCCTCTCACAAAGGCTGCAAACCGGGTTGTATTTTGCTACTCGTTGATTCATAAGTTTCTTGTTGAGTAAGCGGCCCCTCAAAGCCCTCCAAGCCGTGAGTGCATGCTTCGGAATGGCGTGCTTGTGGCACACCTTACAAGCCCATGCCACCTTGTTTCCTTGTGGCTTTACCCATTTCCACACTTCTCTTATACCAAGCACGATGCCCTTGCCATCTAGCCTCTTTGGCTGGTCCGTGCCTCCATTGATTCGTATGTTTGATATCCTCAAGTGGACTTCCTCCATCAAGGTGGATCATGGGGGGGTAGAATCCACGCTCCTTCTCTGATAAAATATGAGACTTTCGTGTCCCAAGGCACTCCCAACTCATAATGTAACTGTTCCCCCAACTTTCACATTGAAATGGCTCTCCACACCAAGGATATTGGAAGAACCAGATCTCTTCGCCATTGCCCACCTCATATTGGATGTGTTGTCTCGCTATGTCTCAAACTCCAAGTAGCCCCTTCCAAGCCCAAGAGGAAGTGGGTGGAGGTCATGCAAGCCAAATGGATCGGTTCTTCAAGTATTTCCGGCGCACACACTTGACCCAACGAGAGTTTCTTTCCGCCACCAGAAGCCAAAATAAGCGTAATAGAGCACAACATTCCAGTCCATTAGGTGTTTGAGGCCAAGCCCACCTTCATCCTTTGGTGTACATATATCTCTCCAAGCTACCGCAACCCACTTCCTTGGACCTCCCCAAATAAAGTGACACATAAGACTTTCGATCTCTTGCAAGGTTTTCCGAGGGATGACGAAAGCGGAGGTCCAATACACGCTAAGGGAAACAAGGATGCTCCTCACAAGTTCCACCTTTCCCCAATGGATAAAAAGTTTTGCTGCCAAGTGCTAAGTCGTGCTTTTACCTTGTTCACAAGTGTCGTGCAATGGGTTTTGTCCATCCTTCTGGAGAACAAAGGCAGCCCAAGATAGGTGACGGGGAAATCCTTTCGCTCCATACGAAGGTGTGCTGCAATCCATGCACCATGTCATGCTTCACCCGCCATAAAGATTTGGCTTTTTGACATACTAAAGCTCAGCCACGAGCAAGATGTGAATTCCTCGAGGACACCTCTAATGGCTCTCCCATTCTCCTTTGTGGCTTTCGCAAACAATAGGACGCCATCAGCAAATAGTAGATGCGATACGGTAATATCTCCACAAGTAAGCAACTGAATGCGTCCATCTATAACCGCCTTCTTCGCCATCTCAATCAAAACTTTCATACACATAACAAATAAGTAGGGAGCCAAAGGATCACCTTGTCTCAACCCATTGCTGGCCACGAAAGGGGAGGAGTTTGCACCATTTACCGTCACCACAAACGAGGCTCGAACACAATTCATGATGAGTCATCTCCACTTAACTAGAAAACCAAATCATTCCAAGACTCCATCTAGAAAAGTCCACGATATGGAGTCATACGCTTTCCGGATATCAAGCTTGATACACATTCTTCCCTTTCCTTTGTCGAGGTTGAGATTATGACAAAGCTCATGTGCAAGGAGAATGTTGTCCTCACTTCGCCGGCCTTTGACAAAGGCACTTTCATTTTCTCCAATAAGGCGTGGCAGCAGCCCCTTCAATCGGTTTGCAAGCACTTTGGATGTCAATCTATACGTCATGTTGCACAACGCTATGGGTCTATAATCCTCCACCAAGACCGGAGCTTTCTTCTTTGGGATGAGCGTCATTGATGTGGAGTTTAATTGGGCCAGCAGCTTCTGACTGTCCATACAAGAATGTATGGCCTTAAACATGTCCCTCTTGATGAGCTCCCACGTAGCCTTGAATTTTTTTGCATTGAAGCCATCGGTACCCGGCATTTTATCAGCGTTTGCGTTCAACACCACATCCTCTAACTCCTTCATGTCAAGGTCACATGTCAGCTCGATCCCCTCCACTGGAAGGAGTTGTGGTAAAGAGAGGGAGGGGGAATAGAGGTCACCTACAAATCATTACCAAACAAGTAAGTATAAAAACGCTGAAAGGTGTCCTGAATCTCTCCTTCCACTTCCACGATGGTGGCACCCACACACACTCGTCTCACTTCGTTGGTGGCTCTCCTCATTCGAAGGTGTGCATGGAAAAACCTAGTGTTCTGGTCCCCCTCTTTCAACGACTTCACCTTTGATTTTGTTGAATAATAGACTCCTCCCAAGCAAGAGTTCGAGCAAGAGAGTCCTTTGCTGCCCCTTCAGCGAGGGAGAGGCCAGCATCAAGAGGACGGTCTAGCCGTTGTCTCCTCACATCCCCGAGCGTAGCACGAGCCTCTCCCACCTGGTGTGTAACGTTCCCAAACATTGAGCCACTCCATCTAATAAGCGATTTCTATACTTCTTGTAGTTTTGCTGCCACCCGAAACGTGGGAGGTCCCCTCACGTAAGTGGACCAAGCTCTTCCTACAACTCCACGAATGTCCTCATGGTCAGCCCAACAATTTTCAAATCGAAACATCTTCTTTTTCCACCTCTCATTGCCTTCTGTCTTCATGATAAGCATTGTGTGATCGCTCAAATCCTTTGCACCGACAAGATAGTAGGATTCCGGGAACAACTCAAGCCACGCATTATTAATGAAAATCCGGTCAATCCGCGTCTCAATACGTGCACTTCCATCTCTCTCCTCCTCTTCCTCCACTCTCTCCTTCTCTTTCTCTCATCTCTCTCCTTCTTCTTCGCTTGTCTTTCTCTCTCCTCCGCCCTTTTCTTTTCCACTCTTTCACCTTCACTCTCTCTCACTCCTCTCGTTCTCCTTCTCTCTTTCTCTCTCTCCCCTTCTCCTTCTCTTTATTTCTCTCTCTCCTTACCTTTTATCTCAACTTCTCCTTCTCTCTCCCTCTTTCCTTCTCTCCTTCCCTTCCAGTCTCTCTTCCTCCTCTCTCCTTCTCCTTGTCTTTCTGCATCTAGCTCACTTACCGACTCCCTCACTTTTCTCCCTCTCTCCTTCTCTTGCCCTCTCTCCTTTTCCTTCATTCACAGTCTCATTCTCTCTGCTCTCTCCACTTCTCGCTCTAATTCACTCCCTCCTTATCGCTCTCCTTCTCCCGCTCTCTCATTCTCTATTGTTTTCTCTATATCTCCATCTCTCCCCCTCTCCTTGCCATTCTCACTCTCTCCCCCTCTGTCCACCTCTCCTCTCTCTCCTTCTCCTTCTTGCTCTCTCCCTCTCTCATTTTTTCCCCATTTCCTTCTCTCTCGTCCTGCACTCTCATTCTTTGTCTCCCCTCCTTCTCCTTGTTTTTCACTCTCTTGTTGCCCCGCGCTCTCTCCTTCTCACTCCTCTCTCTGATTCTCTATTCCCTTCTATCTTCTATCTTCTCTCTCCTTATCCTTCACTCTTCATCTTAAATCTCCTTCCCTCTCTCTCTTTCTCCTCACTTCAATACCTCTCCTTCTCTTTCCCCTTTTCCTTCTCCTCCTCTCTCTTGTTCTTGTCTTTATCCCCTCGCTTGCCTTCTCCACTTGCTTCTCTCCCTCTCTCTCCTTCTACTTCCCAACTCTTCTCTTCTACCACTCTCCGTCTCCTTCTCTGTCCTTCTTCCTTCTTCCCTCCTCCATCTTCGTCTACTTCTCTCTTCTTGTCCATATCTCTCTCCCATCCTCTCTCACTCTATCGTACTCTCTCGCTCTCTCCTTCTTCTCTCTTTCCATCTCTCTCCTCCTTCTCTATCTCTCCTCTTCTCCTTCTCGCTCTCCACCCATCTCACTCGCATTGTCCTTCTCTCTCTCTTCTTATCTACTCTCCCCTTCTCCTTTTCTCTGTGTGCCCATATTCTTCTCTTCGTCGCTCTCCTTCTCTCTCCTTGTCGTCTCTCTTGTTCACCTACTCATCTCCTTCTTGTCCTCCTCTCTCCTTCTTCTCCCTCCTCCTCTCCCTCCTTCTCTTTCTCTCATCTCTCTCCTGCTTTGCTTGTCCTTCTCTCTCCTCCTACCTTTTCTTTTCCTCACTGTCACCTTCAAACTTTTTTTTTGCAAAGCTAAAGGGACACTTGGCCTCAAAATTTATTAAATGAAAGAAACAACGTTACAAAATTTGAGACTGCGGGCATGCCAACATGCATAACCAGCCGCACACACTACAAGTATTGCACCACTCAAGCTATGAAGTTAAAAATCATTTCCGTGTATCCCCGAAACTAGCACCACGTGATCTTAAAATTCTGCTCCTCGCTATCTTTATTCGCAAGCTTCTTGATTTTATCCCAAAGACACCCAACCATGTCCTTGATTACAACCACAGTATCTCCTGGCTCCTTCTTCTCTCCCTCAAAAATCCGTCGGTTTCGTTCCAGCCAGCACTCATGACTCATGGCACTAAGAGCCCACCTTCGCACCACCTTGGCAATCCGGCTTCCTCTCGCGTGTGAGAGGCGTGTGGCTTCACCTTCGAGGGATCTTGCAATCGGAGTTCCCATCTTCATGAGGAGGAGTAGTGATGTCCACACCCCTCTAATGTATGAGCACCTCCAGAAGAGATGGTCCATGTCCTGTTCCTCCCTCTCACAAAGGCTACACACCGGATCATGCTTTGCTCCTCCTAAATTCATAAGCTTCTTTGTTAGGAGGCTCCCCCTCATTGCACGCCAAGTTGTGATAGCATGTTTGGGAATGGCATGTTTGTGCCAAACCACATCCGCCCAAGTGACCTTCCTCCTCGGTTTCAGCACCTATTTCCACACTTCCTTTATTCCTAATGTAGTCCCCTTCCCTTCTATGCGCATAGGCTGGTCCACACCTCCATGAATGCGTGTATTAGTGATTTTCATGTGGACTTCCTCCGTTAGCGTTGATCTTGGGGGGGGGGGAGGTTCCATTTCCGTTCTCTTTTGAAGTAGGACACTTTGGTATCCCAAGGCACTCCCAATTCATGATGAAGGCGAGCCCCCCAACTCTCGCATTGAAATGGTTCTCCACACCACGGATATTTGAAGAAACGTATCTCTTGCCCACTTCCCACGTCATATTGGATGTGTCGTTGGGCAATGTCACGAACTCGGAGAATCCCTCGCCATGCCCATCATGATGATGATGGTGGCCTCGCTAGCCAAATAGACCAGTTTTTAAGGTATTTTCTTCTGACACACTTTACCCAAAGAGAGCTTCCTTCCGCCACAACTAGCCACAATAATCGAAGGAGACCCACATCATTCCAGCTCGTTAGCCTTTTCAGACTGAGTCCTCCTTCATCCTTTCGTGTACACACATCCTTCCACGCCACAGCAATCCACTTCTTTGGCCCTCCCCAAATGAAGTGAGCCATGAGGCTCTCAATCTCTTTCAGCACCTTCCGAGGAATAAGGAAATGGAGGTCCAATAGATACTAAGCGAGACAAGCACGCTTCTCACAAGCTCTACCCGGCCGGCAATGGATAAGAAATTCTGCTTCCAAGTGCTAAGTCTTTGCTTGACCTTGTTTACAAGTGACATACATTGAGTTCTCCCCATCCTCCCGGAGAATAATGGCAGCCCGAGGTAAATCACCAGAAATTCCTTTCGTTCCATACCAAGGTGGGCTGCGATCCAAGCTCCATGTGGCACGTTCCCTCCCATGAATACTTGACATTTTGCCGTGCTAAATCTCAGCCCCGAACATGCCATGAACTCCTCTAGGACAGCCATTATGGCCCGAGCATTAGTCTTTGTTGCACTAGCAAAGACAAGGACGTCATCGGCGAAGAGCAAGTGCGAGACAGACACCTCCCCACAAGATAATGGCTCAATCCTTCCATCCCTCACCGATTTTTTTTCATCTCACTAAGGACTTCCATACACACAACAAACAATTACGGTGACAATGGATCACCTTGCCTCAAGCCATTTCTCGAAGCAAAAGCGGTTCAGTTAGCTCCATTTACCGTCACTACAAAAGATGCTTTGACACAACTCATAATCAACCTTCTCCACTTCAGAGGGAAACCAAAGCGAGTCATTACCTCATCAAGGAAGGACCATGAGATAGAGTCATACGCTTTCCGAATATCAAGCTTTAGGCACATGCGTCCCTTCCCTTTGTCTAAATGTGGATTGTGACATAGTTCATGTGCGAGGAGAATATTATCACCAATTCACCTTCCTTTGACAAAAGCACTTTGGTTCTCCCCAATAAGCCTTGGTAGCAGCCCCTTGAGACGGTTTGCAAGCACTTTTGAGGTGAACCTATAGGTCATGTTGCATAGAGCGATAGGACGATAATCCTCTACCAAATTCGGTGCCTTCTTCTTCGGGATGATGGTAATTGAGGTAGAGTTCCATTGGGTTAGCCCTCTTCCACTGTCCAAAGAGGAGTTCATGGCCGGAAATACGTCTCCTTTGATGGTGTCCCACGTGGTCATGAAGAATTTTGCATTGAAGCCATCGGGGCCCGGTGCCTTGTCCACATTTGCATGTAACACCACCTCTTCAATCTCTTTTAATTCCAGCTTTTGAGTGAGGTTTCTCCCTTCCTCTGGCAGGAGCTGTGGGAGAATGAGAGAAGGATCAATGGGTTGTACCTAAAAATCATTAGCAAATAGGTTAGCATAAAAACGCCGAAAGGCGTCCAGAATTTTGCCTTCCTCCTCCACGATATGCGCTCCCTCACATACTCTCCTCACTTGATTGGTGGCTCTCCTCACACGGAGTTGCACATGGAAAAACCTAGTGTTTCGATCCCCCTCTTTCAACCACTTCACCCTTGATTTTTGCCGGATAAGGGATTCCTCCCGACCAAGGGCACGCTCAAGATTTCCCTTTGCTGTCCCTTCAGCAGCGCCTAGCTCTTTGTCATGTGGTAGGTTTTGCCTTTCCTTTCTCACCTCCTTGAGGGCAATCTGGGCCTCACCCACCTTGTTTGTAATGTTCCCAAAGGTTCTTCCACTCCAAACTATAAGTGCCTTCTTTACTTCTTTAAGCTTTTCAGCAACACGAAACATAGGCGTGCCGATCACAAAAGTAGACCAAGCTTGATCCACTACGGCTTTGAACTCCACATGCTCCGTCCAATGGTTTTCAAGACGAAACATTTTCTTTTTCCTTCTTCCATTTCCCTCCGTCCTCATCACTAGAAAGGCATGGTCACTAACATCTTTATCACCAATGATGTAGTAGGATTTTGGAAACATCTCGAGCCACGCATTGGTTATAAGTATACGGTCAATCCTTGTCTCAATGCACGCACTTCCTTCGGAGGAATTTGACCACGTGAAATCCCCTCCCGTAGAGGGCACCCCAAGTAGCTGAAGTGCATCAATACAATCATTAAAATCCTTCATCGCTATCTCATTTCCAGCAGCACCGCCCCGCTTCTCACTAGCATATCGAATACAATTAAAGTCACCTCCTACGATCCACGGCCTCGAAACCTCCGGAGCCACAAGATGAAGATCGCTCCACAAAGCTCTCCTAGGCACATGTCCATTTTCACCATACACCGCTGTGATATTAAATGTTGTCTCATCCATCTTCTTGCAGCCCTTGAAGTGGAGTAGTTGTGGTGTTTCGAAAGTCACTTGAAGATCAATAACATTATCATTCCACAACACCAACAGCCATCCCAAGTCCACGATCAAACTATTTGCAGCCCATGCATGCGACCAAATCGCTCGTTTGAACCTTTCCATCTTCTTGTGTTTTACCTTGTGTTCCATAAGACATACGACATCCGGATTTGTCTCCTTTATTCAACCCCTAATCATGAGTGCACAGCCGGGTCCATTTGCTCCGTGCACATTCCACATCAGTACATTCATGGGTTTAAGGTGCGGGGGTGACCCCCATGACCTCCAATCGAGAGCTTGTTGTTTATCTTCCTTCCGGATCACCTAAGCGTGGGTGGTGGCGAGACCGCTTTCTTTAACCCCGGTTTTACAAGTCCCACCTCCTCTTTCTCTCCTTCCCACTCCTCCACAAGATCCTTGTTTCCGAGAATGTCGTACCTTCCTCCACTCGTGTGTGACATGAGGCTCGTAAAAGCTTTACTCTTTGCTACTCGTGTTGGTGAATTCCACCCCATCTCCTCATTTACCAAAGAAGCTACCCCCCCCCCCCCCCCCCCCCCCCCCACATGACATTCACCTTGTGGGGAGGTCTTCTTGCTTTCTTGCTTGCCTGAATTTTCGTGACCCCCATTACCATGGACACTGGTGCCTTCATTTGCCTTCCCCTTCTCTTGAGTAGCATGTTTAGGCCCCATGGTGCTCCTAGTATTGTCTTCTAGAGTGGCCGCTGCCAAGGAGAGCAACTCTCTTCACCCATAATTCGTGGGGACCTGCCTTGCAAAGTGCCCTCTTGTTCTTCCCTCCTCTTCTTGCTTTCTGAAATTTGTTTCCCAAGAGAAGGATAGGTGTCAATCTCCCTCTTAATTCGTGGGGGGCTTGCTAGCAAAATGTCCTCTAGCACCTCCCTCCTCTTCTTTCCTTTAAGTGAGGTGTAATCTGATAATTTCCCCCCAAGAGGAGTCAAGTGGTCCAGCTCCCTCTCTTTTGCAACCAAAATAGGAGCCTCCTCATTTGCCCATTCAAACCTAGAGCACTCAACTCTCTCCCCATTGGCTCTTCTCGAAATAGAAAACACACTTTCCACTCCCACTTCCCCTTGTTGTTTTTGTCCACCACTAGGCTCACCCTCTTGTGCACCCAAAGAGGAATCCATTGGTATGTCATCCAACATGTCTCCCAACTTAACCCCAAAGCAAAGCTGGTCCCCCCCCCCCACATGCTACTTGCATCAAGTTGCTCCCTTTCTCAAGAGAGAGACACACACCTTTCAAGTTGTTGCATTCTCCCTCCACTTGTGCACCCTCACCTATCACTCCACATGGCACTTCAAGACTTGCTCCCACTTCCACATCCTCACACCTTCCTTCCACGTCATCATCTCCTCCAGCCTTCCCTTTCTCCTCTTGACCTCTAGTTGCATACTCCACCAAAGAAATTTGAGTGCCACGTCGAGACACCTCTGAATTTCCTTCCTTTCCATTGCTCTTTCCAGTCTTCCTCCGATCAACCACGGCCCACTTCTCCTCCTTTCCTTACTGAGTCTCACTAACCTTGTTTATGGCCCCTCTTCTCAGCTTGCATCTCTCCAAGTCATGACCAAACTCGCTACAATTCTTGCAATACTCGGGCTTCCATTCATACTCCACATTTACTCTATGTGTGCCGGCCTCTTCTATTTGCACCTCCACCCAACTTGGGTAACTGAAATCAGAAGCAACTTCCACACACACCCTAACATAGGCAAGTCTCCTCCCCGATGCGGTTTGCTCATCCATGTATAATGGCCTCCCAAGAACACTCACAATGTTGCTCAACATTTTTTGAGACCAAAATCGAAGGTCTAGCTCCGGGAGACGAATCCAAATGGGAACCGTGGTGATGTTTGCCCTTTGCAAAGCCACTTCCGGAGCCCATTGAAGGACCACAAGGAGGGCAGCCACGAATGAAGCAAGGACCTCCTTCAAGCACACGCTCTCTATCTTCAGCAAGAGAGAACCGAAAAAGAAGAAAACCTTGACTTCTCTTAATGACCTCCAAAGCTCCAGCCAAACCCCACACCTTGTGGAGGTGTTTTTCAAGTGTAGGCAAGTGTGGTCTAAAAGCAATGAAATAACCAACAAGAACTTTATCCCATCTCTTCAAGGACTCCACTACCTCTTGCTTGGAACAAAATGCCAACTTCTCTCCTCCCTTCTCAGCTGGAGGGACATACTTTAGGGCTGTGGACACCCTATTTCCAACCTTGAATAATTCGCTCCACTTCCTTGGGGGAGCAAGAACACTCCCTAGAGGTGGTTCGGAACCATCCTCTCCTTCATCTCCAAGAGATGCGGATGAGACTTGCAATGGTGGTGGATGGAGACCCATAAACGTGCCACAACCTCCATCTTCTATGCGCAAATGAGTAGAACTAGGCTTGGGATCCATTTTGCTGCAAAAAAACCAAGAGATTTGGTGGAAGAAAAGTCGGAAACCCTAGAAACCCTTCGGTTTTCCATGTTACGCCACTCCTTCTCTCTCCTCTCATGTTTTTTCTCCTCTCTCTCCTTCGTTCTCTCTCACTGTCACCTTCAATCTCTCTCACCCCTTTCATTCTCCTTCTCTCTTTCTCTCTCTTCATTCACCTTCCCTCTATTTCTCTCTCTCTCCTTAGCTTTTATCTCTCCTTCTCCCTCCCTCTTTCCTTCTCTCCTTCCCTTCCAGTCTCCTCTTCCTTTTTTTTGCAAGGCAAAAAGGGAGGCTTAGCCTCGAAGTATATTACTGAATATAACGATTACATCCTACCAAAATTGTTTGAAAGAAGTGTGCGGGGCATACAACATGCATACCCGGCCTCACCCTACTACTCATTTACGTATGACCTGTTTAGGAACAAAGTAGGTAAAGACAAAGAAGTTTCCTTCATATACAACATTCCAATCAAGCCACCTATCTCCTAACTCCACATGTTCTGGAAATCATGCTCCTCCTCCGTCTCCTTCGCAAGGTTCTTCACTCTATCCCATAGGCAGTGAATGGTATCTTTGATGGCAACTACTATGTCCCTTGGCAATAGCTTTTCTCTCTCAAAAATTCGTCGAGTCTCCTCTTCCTTCTCTCTCCTTCTCCTTGTCTTTATCCGTCTAGCTCGTTTACCGACTCCCTCACTCTTTCTCCCTCTCTCATTCTCTTTCTCTCTCTCCTTTCCCTTCATTCACAGTCTCCTTCTCTCTCCTCTCTCCACTTCTCGCTCTAATTCACTCTCTCCCTGGCTCCGTTTCACTCCCTCATTCTCGCTCTCTCTCCTTCTCTATTGCTCTCTCTACTTCTCCATCACTCCTCCCTCGCCTTGCCCTTCTCGCTTTCTCCCCCTCTGCGCACCTCTCCTCTTTCTCCTTCTCCTTCTTGTTCTCTCTGTGTCGCTTCCTCTCTCCTTGTTTCCCCATATCCCTCTCTCTCGTCCTACACTCTCCTTCTCATTCTCCCCTCCTTCTCCTTGTTTTTCACTCTCTTGTTGTCCCGTGCTCTCTCTTTCTCACTCCTCTCTCTGATTCTCTCTTCCCTTCTATCTTTTATCTTCTCTCTCCTTATCCTTCACTCTTCCTCTTCAATCCCCCTCCCTCTCTCTCCTTCTCCTCTACTTCAATACCTCTCCTACACTTTCCCCTTTTCCTTCTCCTTCTCTCTCTTCTTCCTGTCTCTCTCTCCCTCGCTTGCCTTCTCCTCGTACTTCTCTCCCTCTTCTTCATCTCTCCTCCCTCTCCTTGCCCTTCTCACTCTCTCCCCCTCTGTCCACCTCTCCTCTCTCTCCTTCACCTTCTAGCTCTCTCTCTGTCTCCTTCTCCTTGTTTCTCCATTTCCTTCTCTCTCGTCATGCACTCTCCTTCTCTCTCCCCTCCTTTGCCTTGTTTTTCACTCTACAAGTCTGGGCATGAATCTAATTGCCAAAATACTCCTCATGATGGTGTGGAGTTTATCGATTTGCTAATTGGTCCTCTCAGCTTACATCCAGGTCATTCCCTCTTGCAGATCGGTCCATAAGTCTCCCCGGTCAGTCCTTTTTTCACGTTTTGGTCCTTTTGTGTCTCTTATTCTCAAACATGTTTATTCCTGAAACTTAAACGTAAAACTCATTGAATAGCATTACTTAGGTTCAAAATAGAGGATATAAGACACGAATGTATGCATGCTGTGATGTCATTCAAATCCTCCTACACCGAGTTTGTGCTAGTCCCGAGCAAAACAACGAAAGGAAAATAAAGAAGGGAAAAACAAATGGAATACAGGATAAGTTCTAACTCACTTTCGTAGGAATAACGGATGTACTTAGCACATGCAACAAGTCGTTAAACATCTTTTTCGCCAAGGAGGAGGAGTGGTGTCTCGTGATGGTTTTCAGCGGATATACCCTCAAAATCCGAACATTGATGCATTATTCAACCTAGCAACTTGGCTCGTCGGACCTACATTTGTCGATCATTGGACACAGTAATCCTTCGGGCCGACTCTGTATATGTAACCAGTCCACACACCAAACCTAATGATCATTCGTGCAAGTTAATTATGGACTTAAGTGAAAGACATGGGCAACCTTAACATCTCAAGTGATACAAAGTGTAAAGTCCATTAAGGTTCTTATTTGCATTACCAATTTTTTTCATTTTTTATCTTCTCTTTTTTCACTTTTTTTTCTTCTTCTTCTAGTTGGTGTTTAATTCTTCTAGGGTTAAGTTTCGTGCATCATTCCCTATGAGGACTTACACTATCACGTACACCTTCCCCCAAATCACCACATTGGGTGATCCCTACCACCCGTGTAACGGGAGTTCGGTCGGTGCGTCCCAAATTAGATGACTTGAAAGCACCGAGTTCTAAATCCCCTCGGACCTAATTTCCCGAGTGGTAGGAGTTGTACGAGAAGAGAGAATACCCTACTCACTTATTTATTATCTACACATGAACCAAAACCGCTAGACTTACGGTTTCACAAAAGGAGTTTAAAGGTCATTGACTATGACAAACTTCCTTATACTAACAGACACAAATTATTTGACTCACTAGGTTCAAGGTGGTCTTCTTTGTTTATTTGAGTACTGAAACCCTATGATTACTCTTCCCCGAGGGAAAATCGGGGTGCATCCTTACGACTAGATAAGACCTAAACCTAGTATACTAAATATCCTAATGCATCAAGTTCATGTCAATTTTGGGAGCCTTTTTACTTTGCCTCTCAACAGTTTTGCACATGTTAAACACACACAAAACCCACAAAACATTTTCTTTCGCAAACACATGAAGATTTTGAAACAAATATGAAAATTTAAAGCACTAGGCAAGCAAAATAAGACAAGCCACCCAAGGATCGTGGCAAACAAATATATCGATATAAAATGCAGCACACTAACATGACCCTAACAATACAAACAAAAGAAAACAAAACAAAAGGAGAAAGACTCGACTGTGTACACACGTAAAACACGCCCCACACTTACTTCATGCATTGTCCTCAATGAATGTAAGCATGATACTACATGGATATATGCATGAAAAAGAAAAGATCTCACCAACGTGAAGCACAAGGAAAGTTTCATGGTCATGTTGATGGACATAAACCCGAATTTCCCTCAAAACCTGTGAAATTCTTAAGAAGGGAGACAAACACGTGAAACAAATGTGTCTCAAATACACAAGGGTTGGAGCCCACAACAACCTATGCTCACTCTTGGAGTCTTTTATCTTTTTTTCAAATATAACTATCTACAAAAATAAGTTCCCATCGACATTTGTCAAAAGACATCAAATGGGAACCTCAAAAGTGGGTCAATGCACTTGGAATGGGAACATGATACCACGTGAGGCCAAAATATTCATGTGTGGGCCACTCACAAAGTGTACAGAATTAGACGCAAAGGTGTCCCATTCAAAGAATCAAACTGAAAGTTCTCGAATCTCTCAAGAGTTTGGGAAATATTTTGCAACAGAAGACAAGTTTCTCCTGTTGCGGTACTGAAGTTATGATTGTCAATCCAAGCTCTCCAACCAATAGGCTTGTGGGTCGGAACGAGGTCAAGAACCTCGTTATGCATGTCTGACTCGCTGGGTGAACAGAAAGTGGGTCTCTTACCCAAGGTATCCTCTAAGGAACTCCCAATAACCTCTTTGGAAATGTAGTTGTTTGGTGTCCCTTCATTTTCAAGATGATCAGGAACAATAATGGGAGGCAAACTCTCACAAGGTTGTATGAAATTAAGGGTACTAGGGAACTCTTGCTCCACCACTAGTTAATCCTTAAGAGGCACAACATTAAGATCATGTGGCTCAAGGGCCACGGGACAAAAAGATAAGGCACAATCCTGTGCCGACTTATAATGAAACGGGTCCATGCTATTCTCAATTTAAATCGAATATCCCTCCAAGTGATCGTGAATTGAAACCCCAAGTCCCTTAAATTGATTAGGAGTTTGACTTTGGAAGATTGTGCTTTGAATTTGAGGATGTGGTGGTGGTTTGATATCAAAAGATGAATCCTCATGTTGATGAGAAAGGCCACCATCCTCACATTCACTTAATTGTTGTGTCATTTGACTCACTTGCATTTCCATAGTTTGCAACGAATTCAAGTTGGACTTCAATAAATTGTTAGTGGTTTCCATAAACGTTTAGAGGGTTTGTTTTAAGGAATCGTGTCTGGGATCAATAGTGAGCGTCATGCCAAAATTTGGGAAATGGATGGGTTGGGTGTTCATAGGCTGAGAATTAGTCTACGTGGTCATGGGTGGTGGTTGGTAGGGATGTGGGTATTCAGGAGTAGAATAATGGGGTGGGTATGATGTATAAAAATTTGAATCAATATTGTCTCCCCAAGAATCCATCCCTCTTGGGTTGTATGCGGATTCGTAAAGGTCACATTGAACATTTTGGGAAAATAGATGCTCATGCTCAGGCTTTGGGGGAACATAAGGACATTCCCCGATAACGTGACCACTCGACCCACAACAGTCACGGTACAACTGCTGGAGCCACCAGTGCACTCGTGTCGTCTACCGTACGCATGAAAGAGGCCAAAGGTTGGTGTAATGTCTCAGTTTGTTGACCAGCATATGATCCGACATAACTAGATGGTGGTCTAGCAGTCGGTGCCTCTCTGATATTACCCCAATATGAAGATTGCTCAGCCACATAATTAAGATTGTCCCAACCATACAAGGGGTGTTTGTCTAAGGCACCCCAAGATACGTGGGTCCGGAATACCAGGGAGAATAGTCCTTGTCCCAACAATGAAATGGATGGTCGCCCATATATGGCTTGTGGGGCTAAGGGATGGGTGATGAAATCTGTCACCTTATCTTTAAGACTATAGGTGGTGCCCCTTAAAGATGTTTTGAAATCTTAGGCTAGCAAGCAACTCACCAAACAAGCACTCGCCTCACTCTTGTTACAATGCACCTTACTAACTAACCAAGCATCAATGAGAGAATGGGTGCACGTACCTCACGCCAGCAATCGACATCAAGAATTTAAAGCCAATAAAAGACACTGTACATGCAAGGTCTACAAGTGACGCACGCCCTATATGACAATTA
The DNA here is from genome assembly GCA_963682175.1 of Triglochin maritima. Taxonomy (NCBI): domain Eukaryota; kingdom Viridiplantae; phylum Streptophyta; class Magnoliopsida; order Alismatales; family Juncaginaceae; genus Triglochin; species Triglochin maritima. The sequence continues at coordinate 11,084,349 of OY821790.1, read as the reverse complement.
GTCTAATTTTTTGGCTCGAGTTTTATGGTCCAAGTTGTCTTAAAAAGGGGAATTGATTGGTTTAGTGATTGATCTAGGAGCAATATAGAGGTCAAAACATGGAAAATTGGACTCCTGATAACTATATTATCATGACCAACCAACAGAAGAATTTTTGGGGTAAAAGGAACTCACCAGGCCACCAATCAGCGGTCTTAGACAGCTAACTGGCGGTCTTGTTAGACTCAATTCTTCTTAGATTTGTCCAGCTGCATTCCCAATGCACTGTGAACGCCCTGAAATAAAACCAAACTAAAAAAACAAATCCACTCGAATCGTCCAAACCAGAGTCTAAACAAAGCACCACCCCGGCAACGGTGCCAAAAACTTGTTTCATATTAAGTTTAACCGCAAGTGCACGACGTCAGTCAAGACGCGCAAGTACGGGTCAATCCACAGGGAGGTGTGTCGACTTCTAGTTCTTTGGAAATCAAGTGTGAAATAAATGAGAGAAGAAGTTGCTTATACTAAACAAAACTAAATTAAACTAGCAAGCATCAAAAAAGGTAAACGAAAGTGAGAGAAATCGAAAGCGAGAGAAATTGTTTGAGAAGAATTGAAACAAAACTAAGTAGGATCAAAGCAAGATGAGAATCAGGAAAAAAACCCCCAAGGAGTGGAGTGTGTGTACACATGAAATTAAGTGGTGAAGAATGCATTCAATAGGGAACAAGTGTAGGTTGTGTTTTTATGCATAGGAAGTACCTAATGGTTGTGATGAGACCTATCATCTAACTCACCAACCTAGTTGATTAACATGAGCATAAACAAGTTTTTTATTGAGAACCTAACAAGCATGGGATGTACCTCATGATTATGGCAGAAACCATCAAGTTAAGTATTCTCTTTTATTCAAACAAGCATACACCCACATTCATCACATAAAGCAAAAGATAGCATTCCTCCCATTCTTCATGACATGTATAAACATCAACACCACCCCCCAAAGGGGGATGGAACTGCTCACTACTCATTAAGCTAGCAACTACATTAAGAAAAGGAAACATTCTAATCAATTTTACTAAGACAAAACAAAATTAAGCTAAGCATGCAAGAATTAAAAGAGACAATATGAGAACAAACTAAGAAAAAATATTTTACTCATCACTCACATTACAAATAGCATCTCTCTCTAGAGTTTTGCTCCAAGGCTTTACTCCAAGTAGAGAGAGTAGCCACCAAGCACAAGGTACTTACAAAGGAGGAGGAAGAGTTATATTATAGGCATGAGAAAAGGTAACCAGGGACAATCCCCTGATGTGGGACTAATGGCACCGACTACAAATAGCTATAAACGACAAAACAAATAATCGGGACAAATTAGATCGGATACTGACTGGGTTGGACCGCCAATCGGCGGTCTAGGGCCGCCAATTGGTGGTCTGAATTGGTCAGATCGAGTCCAAATTTTGCAGTCATCTTTAGTGTTGTAATTAGGCATGTGGGGTGCACCATATCCGGTCATACAGGTCTGGGCCTGAATCTAATTACCAAAATACTCCTCACGATGGTGTGGAGTTTCTCGATTTGCTAATTGGTCCTCTTGGCTTGCATCCAGTCCTTACCTCTTGCAGATCGGTCCATAAGTCTCACCGATCAGTTCTTTTTCTCACGTTTTGATGCTTTTTGTGTCTCTTCTTCTCAATCTTGTTTATTCCTGAAACTTAAACATAAAACTCGTTACATAGCATTGCTTAGGCTCAAAATAGAGGATATAAGTCACAGATGTATGCATGATTTGATGTCAATCAGCTTTCATAAGGAAGCCCTGTATGCCCCGGTCCAAAAATATGATAAGAAGTTATGCATGAGACCTATCTCCCACATATGCAAGGCAATAAGGCAACAACTCTACATAGTTGCGCCAGGCAATAAATCTACATAGTTACGTCGCTCGGGTTCCACCCGAAGTGATTGCTCTACCTTGGAATCCGACCACCAGCCATCTGGTCTAATCCACAAGCAGGTCACCCGAAAGTGTGACCCACCGCTTGGCACAAAGCGATCTTCCAAATGGACACCTCAACTCGCGTCAATGACCTACATAACCTCTCTACATAGAGGTCTTACAACTATCCCGTCGGCCCCTCAACAATAGTGCCCAAGATTAATTATGATACCCAGTATGCAAATGCAAGCTATCAATGGTAAAACATTTGATCCATAGCTAAATAGTCAAACTCGTGCCTAACACAAAGTGCATGAATGAACAACCACCAAGCTCTTGAGCATATGACATCAGGAAATACCACATGCACAAAAGCATACCAGACCGCAAGGACACGACCATACAACCATAACGAGATCAACACTAAAAAAAGCACAACAATATAACCGTGTTATCTACATGTCATGAAATAATTATCATAGTACTGAATATCTTAACCTACATACATGCATTCACATTTTCATTCTCATGACAGCAGCAACAACAACAATATGATTATGCAAAGCTCATACTATAACAGTCATAGCACCTGAAATCAGACATGCAACATGAAGCTACGATCATTATAGTTTGGTTATACGACACTTACTTCAGAACAATATAACACGTTAATGAGTTTGGAATTTATTTACGCATGAATCAAGGTATATATAAAAGAGGCATGAGATTATAACGTAGTTGATTTGAAGCCCAAGAATGAAAGTCATAGAGGTTGTAATACCCAACCACTAGTCGCATAAAAGAACCCGAAATATAGCCATACAAGCGCCAAATAAACATTCAAGCCATGATAATAACTACATGAATAATCTCATATCACACGATGCAATCAAAATCCTACAAGGGATATGCGTGCATGTGCAAATGGATGGCGGACAATTCTGATTAAACAATTCTGATACATGGCGGTATACACAAAGCTTAAATAGAAATAAACGGCTCACTGTAAAATTCATGAGATGTGATTCGTACTTCCAGCAATTAAGTCATGCAAGTTCATGTAACGTCTTAGCAATAAAAGAATCATGAAAGGGTCATACAAATTCAGCTTGCGAGGAACATCCACAAAGATCTAAGCACCAACGAATCCATACAACAAAACATGGAGCATAACGCCACACAAGAAACATGCATGCAACGCACCCGACGTGCTCCCCCACGACCCAGCCACACCTTCCCTCAATCTCCCTCGAGCTCTGCCTATGTCTTAACTATCAATAGACCACTGCCATTCTAGGCTGGAAGAGAAAGCCTTTACAAAGCAAGCTCTGCGAACACCTTCGCAAGCTTGGTTTATTCCTCTCACAATCCGAGAGGGATGCTTCGAGCTTTCACAAAAACCTTTACAATTTGACAGCAACAAATGTGAGTGGATCAAACACTCTCTAACTTGAGCACACTTTGAGTAAGCATAGAATTTGATAACTAAAGTGTGGAAGTATAAGCTTTTGAGTGTAGGATTTGGGCTTCTTGAGATGGGAGGATTCTCTCTAATGTAGGATGCAAATTCAAGTTGGAGAGTTGTGTAAATGTGGTGTGTAAATCTCTATTTATAAGTTCCTAAAGCGTTATAGGCATTGGGGAATATTAGGGTATGATTTGTGCAAGATACACAAAATAGAAAGTTAAGTTCTTCAAATCTATCCTAAATTAGTCAACCAACACGGGATCAACGGTCGACCGTTTCCATGAAATTATGGAAATGTTCAAACCAACTAAAGACACGGTCGAACCAAATGGCTACAACTTAAGTGAACATTCGAACTAAACCTAGGGGATGGTCGATCGCTCTAAGGGTTTTGATCAGGTAAAAGCAAAACGGCCGAACGCAACAAGGAAGTTTGTCTGACCAAAAATAACAAACACTTTTGGCACACAAAATAGTCTTCATCTGGTCGACCACCAATAATCGTTCGACCGGTGGCCAAATGTATCTAAGGGGTTAGATGAAAATACGAATATGACTGTTGTATAATACGACAACTATAACAGTCGTCCAAAAATTACGGGTTAATTGGTCGACCAAAAGGTCAAAATAGGTCGACCGGTTGGACTGGGAAAACTCACTTTAGGTTAACCATTTAACTGGTACAAACAGTCGAACGGAAAACTGGTTTCAGTCGACCATTTCACACAGAAAGTTTAAGGTTTAGATGTGTGATTTTGAACCTAAGTATGGGTGATCAATTGAAGTCCAATTGATTTGAAATTTGGTGTGTGACTTCTACAATGAACCTAGTGTGTATGTGAAAAGGTTTTAACTCTTGTATGCTCAAGTTCACATAAATTTCTAAGACTCAAATAAATGCAAAATTACATGTCTTGAAATAGCTTGATTACATGTCTTGACTTCATTCCATTTTTCATTGAGTCTTGACACTTGTAGATGTTAGCACAATACAATATATATTCCATGCCTAATGTGTGCTACACTACATTTGATTATGATTGAGATTAGGTTAGACAAAGCATCAAAATACAGATTAAGGCCAAAAGGCCAACATCCTCCTCCTTGCATCTTGCCGGAGAAGTGACCTAAACTTCTACTGGTCGTCGAAGATGGGAAGGGGAGGTGATGGTGTTTTGAGTGAGGAAGAGGGGAGGAGAAAATGCAAGAGGAGGCTAGGGTTGGGATCATATAGAAGCATGCACACACCTTCCAATTTAGAACTCCAACGTGATCGAGCAAGATCTCCTTATTTGCTTCATTGACTTTCTTTCCTAATCCATGCAAATTAAAATTATGCACTTGCTGACCAGGCACCACCTCACCCTAAATGACACACCAAGCCCTAGGCATCCAAGCGCAAGTGGCAAGAAGAAAAAATAAAACCAAGGCCACACATGCCTAAAGCTAATTCGATCAAGTCTAGTTGCACACCCGCCCGGCGAGTCGCATCCGCTCGACCAAAAAGGAAAGTTTCCCGAAAATGGAAACTTCTACGAAACAAAATAACATACAATACAACAAGCATACAATAAACATATGAACACACAAGAATGAAAGATGAGGATGGACTTTATTATAAAATCAGGAGAGTGGTCTTATAGATAATCTCCTCCGTTCTCATCAGAGTTGCTTGTGTCATTGGGAGGTCGGTGAGGAGCCACGTTGCGTCGACGTGGGGAATGGAAAATGACGTGATCTCTCACCCAATCGCAGAGCTCCTAATGTCCCCTGAAGTTGAGTGAATCCGTTCTCTATAGGATGTTGTTGGGCTGCCATTGCCGCAAACAATGCCTCCATTCCTTAACCCCCTTAAGGACAATCTGTTACCCTTTGTTTCCCGACATATCGAAGGTCGTTGGGGTCTGATACAACTTCACGCCGACGATTAGTAGTGGCCAGAATTGAGCTTCGGTCGGTGAGTCTCATAGTGCCAACCTTGAGATAAGAAGGTTTTGGACCCCACCAAACAATGAACAAACACCAACGATAAAGATTAAAAAGGGAGTATTTCCATTACTAGCTTGTCTTTATATAGCCTTGACACACCTACTCGAATCGTAAGCAAAATGATAAGGAATACGCTCTACTTGGAAAAGACAATAACATGAAAAGTACTACAAAGCAAAAAACAAAACAACCTCCCACTCACATTAAGGCTAACAGTCACAATGGGCTCTTCTTTGAACACAAACAAACAAAAGTAGCAACTATTGCTAAAACCCCTTAAAAGTTCCATGATTTCCCACCAAGTTCTTGCATGCATGGTAGACCTATGTGACATGCATGGGACGTGCCTTGATAACTTCACGTTCTTGCCATGATCCAGGCTCCTCATAAATTGAAAGCCATCTCCTCTACATGACTTTTCTCATTTCTCGAAGTTCCCCCACTTCTCTTCCCATTATCTTGTTTTAAATTGCCAATTACTTATTTTCTGTAAAATTAAATATTTGGGATGCATCCTCAAAATTTCAGTAATAATAATCCTCTTCCAAATTTTTCAACCCAATTTCCCCCAAATTATGAGTTTGATCCCAGTATTTCATGCAATTCAAGTTTCCCCACTCAAAGTCCACAAAATTTTCAATTTTATCCGAATCTTCTATCCAACCACAATTATTAGTTATTCACGCATAGTTTTCATTTTTAAACCCAAATTTCCAGTAATACCATAGTTGCACCACAATTTCAATCACAATTTTGATCCCAAGTTCAACAAGGAAAATGCATATTATTCAAATGTTGGGGGAAGTGAAAGTTGCTACGAAGAAGATAATACATAACACGAGCTTCTTGAGTTTCATGAAAATGCAGACGAGACCACTCCACCTATTCTTTCTCCAGCATTTGTAGGCTCAGAAAAGCTTGGTCTGTCAAAAGATGAAACTTTGATTTCGTCTTTCATGAACACCACCACTGATGTATTGGTTGGCACTTATCAAACGAAGAGCTAGCTCTCGAATATGAGAATCTTATAAAATAGCACGAGACGATAATCCTTAAAGGATTTTCGAAAGAAATCTTGAATCTATTTGAGGTCAATAGAGAAGAATAGGTGGGTTTACCTTGAAATGGGTGTCTCGCTATAAAGAAACCCTAGCGAGGAGGAGGAGCGGAACAAATGAAGAAGATGCTATTCGGGAAGCTCCAATAATTTTCCAACACACTCATAATGTAATTTCTCTTCTTGGAAATTGCTAAAAGAGTTTGAAAAATCAAAGAAATCTTGTCTCCCTCTACTACAAACCCCACTCGTGGTCGTCCTCTTACGGCTAATAGTCTTGAAACGGGAAGTAGTGGAAAGAAAGCATGACCTTCTGAATTTAAAGGCTTCTCAAACCCTGACAATCCAGATACACCAACTAGTGGAGACATTGGAATAGGATTTTGTAATCGCCCGGAAGTTGTGAAAAATGCCAAAAAAGGGACAAACAAAAATTTGTAACAAAAGATATGCTTGTTGTGGTTGATTTAACTAATAAAATTGAATGTTTGATGGGAATGATGAGCGGGTAAGCATGACTATCAATAGGAAAAAGTTGCCTACCAGAAAAGCAAAAGAAAATGGCAATTGTAAATACTTTCATTGATAGGGAGAAGCAAATATGCCAAAAGTTGAAAAGATGTATGAAGCATTGGGTAAAGAGTTGGGGCTTATTGGATTAATCTAAGGATTAAGATGATGTTTGCCCAAAGCACTGACATGTGGCGCACTCTCATTGGCTGCACATTAGGGTTTGGGGAAGACTCTTCTATATAAGAAGAGGAGGCTTTCATTGTAGAAAAGAGCATTCCTTGTGTGCAAAACCCTAACCCTAGCCGCCACCTCTCCTCTCTCTCCCATCCGTTCCACCTTCTCCTCCACTCCTCCCGTAGACTCTTGGGTTGTGTATTAGTCCTTCTTCTCGACGAGAGTTGAAGGCCGGTTGGTGCTCGAGGCGACTCTGTGAGGTGATCTCCGGTTCCCTTCCGCTGCCACAGGTTCTCTCCTACAAAGGTAAATCCAAACCTGTAGATTCAATCGTAGATTGCTAACATTGGTACCAGAGCCATCTTGGTCACCTCCGAAATTTGTTTTAGAGCACCTTCTTCTTCATTTCATATGAGTTGACATTTCGGTGGTTCTTTGAAAGAAAAAATTTCGGATTCATATGGTTTTGTTTTTTTCTCTCTCCTTTCATGCGCATGGGGTTTGATGGTGGGTTTTTTTTCTTTCTCACCCTAGCGCATGACTTGTTTGATTCATCCTTTACATGCGATTAGTTTTACTTGAATCATCTCTCTTTTCTTGCGCATATTTTTTATTTTTAGCATGCATCTTGTGTTGAAAATAGATGATTCATTCTTGCGCATAGTTCATCTTTCTTATTAAGCATGTGCCTAGGGTTACATGTTTTAACTTTGATTGCTGCGCATATTGTTATTCCATCTTTCAAGCATGCGGCTAGATCTTATTTTTACTGTTTTAATGCGCATATTAGCTTAAGAGAATGATGATAAATGATGTTACAAGAGTTGGATATTGCATATGTTTCATGATGTGATCTTGTATTTCGGATTTTGCATCATATTTTCTTTTCAAAACTCTTGTTCATGCATCTAAGGATACACGGTTGTTTCCTTATTCATGTATGTGCAATTTTTGATCATATATGCATGCATCTAGAATTTGATAATGATTACCGAATTATGTCCATGATTATTGCTATTTTTCGGCTATGTGTTTCTTTTGGAATGATTGCATGCATTTCATTTGAAATATTTCCTTTATGATTGAATGCACATATATGTTAATCTCATTAAGGATTTTCGGATTTCTTTTGGAATGATTGCATGCATTTCATTTGAAATATTTCCTTTATGATTGAATGCACATATATGTTAATCTCATTAAGGATTTTCGGAATTTTTTCGGAATGATTGCATGCATTTCATTTGATATATTTCCTTTTCATCAAATGTGCATATATGTGATGCCCTCCACCAAAGAATTTCGGATTTTCTTTCCATTACAAGTAGCATAATTATTGTTGATTGCATGCTTATATTGATTAAGGAAAGATTGGATAATTCTAAAAATTTTGGGAAGATATTATGGGCTGAAGTTTTATTGGCTTAAAAATATGTTTGAATGCTTTCCTTTGATGCAAAAATATGTGTTGCTCTCCACCCTAGAATTTCGTATTTTTTCTTTCCTAATCAAAGTAGGATAATTTTTGTGCTATCATGATTATATTGATTAGGGATAGAAGAAAAAAAATTCTGTTTTGAGAATGATTATTGTGGAGATTGGTTGTTATTACCTAACACGTTTTTTTGCCAATATTCGTGCACCATACATGCATTGTTTCCTTATGCATTACTTCCTTCTTGTTTGAATGAGGTGCACACTTTATGGTATTTTTTTTCATACGTCGGATTGTGCTAACGTATGGAAAGATTGTGCTTGTATGGAATGAATGGTTGCTGATTTTATTTACTTCCTTATTGAGAGATGAGCGTAATTTCACTCATTCATTTCCATTTGCAATAGTTATCGCAATGGGTTGTAATATTTATGGACTGTAATAATTATGGACTGTGGACTGTTTATTATTGCCCTAAGGAGACGAGGGGCTCCTTTATTTTTATTATTGCGATATTATTGCTATAAGACTCATGCAGGTTCCCGTCGACGAGTCTAAATCCCTAATGGGGATCATTAGCTCGATATGGAAGTAATGTAGTAATCATATCTGTGTGATGTTGATTGGATTTTTTTTTGAAAACTATTTTTTGGGAACTCGCATGCCTAGTGGGAGTCGCAAGGTAGAAGTGTTTTGTGTAAACCACCTTGCAACCGGCGGCAAATACCTTCTTCATTTGCTGATTTACCATGATTTAAAACGTTTTTTTTGGGTCATTAAATCATGATGGAGCTCAATATCTAGATTAGTAAATTGGCTTTATTAACTATTGCATGAGGATTTGATCGAATGTTTTATGTTTTCTTTTGGTCTGAATGCTATAGCTATTAAGTCAGTTTAATTTTTATGACTATTGTAGCTCGTTATATTTTATGCTAGAACTCATGTCTCGCTATGTATTTTGATTGTCCTAGATTCTTTATGGCTGCTTCCAAAAGCATTGTCGCTGATCTAACTCGAGGAGATAAACTCAATGAAAGAAATTATGATCTGTGACATCGTAAAATTGAGTATCTCTTAGAGGATAAGGACATGTTAGAAAACATAAACCAATCTATGTCGCTCCCCGAGGAGGGGAATACTGCGCAACATTGCAGAAACTTGGATGTTTATAATGCATGGAAAAAGAAAGGCCGAATTGCTCGAATCACAATTCTAAGTTCAATGAGGGACGATCTATAGCTGCGGTTCGAAAAGTTTCAGTACGGAGTGACCTCCGTCATAAGGTCCCGCCAGCTTGGGCTTATGTTTGATGCGTATAAAATGCGTCAAGGTCACACAATGAGGCAGCATATTACCACAATGTCAAACATGATGAGCGAGTTGAGCGCTGCCGGTCGTGCTAAGACCGATGAGGAGGAAGTGTCTGCTCTCATCAGATCATTGCCTTCGAAGAGTTGGGAGCATATGAAGGTTCATCTGACCCATGCTGATGACATCAGGACATTTGACCAGGCCGCAAAACACAAGAGCTGGAGGAGGACCGCATGCTTGCGGAAGCCCCTCTAACTGAAGTGTTTGCTGCTGAAGCTGGAGCTCCTCGGAGGAGTGCAGGTTTTAAGTGCAAAAGAGATAGAGCTCAGGGTTTTAAAGGCAAGAAGGGTGCAAATGCAAACAAAACAGAAAACAAAGCTGGAAAGAAACGACCTCGAGGATCCAGAGGTGAGAAAGATAAGTCTAATGTGACTTGTTTTAACTGCCGAAAGACTGGACATTTTGCTCGTGAGTGCACTGAGCAAAAGGTAATTACTATGTGTAATCCCTCGAATTGTAACGTGACTAGTTCTGTAATGCTCACTGATCATTCTCCTGTGTGGATTGTGGATTCAGGTGCCACGGACCACATAACGAAGGATCGTTCTACCTTCGTGGAATATCATCGTGTTCCAAGTGGGAGGCGAATAAACATGGCAAACAACACTAGCATTGAAGTTCTTGGAGTTGGCACATGCAAAGTGGCTTTGCGAAGAAGCCGGATCCTATTACTTCACGACGTGTTGTATGCACCAGCTATATGGCAAAATATTATTTCTGTTGTTGTTTTGATGACACATGGTTTTAAAGTTGTTTTTGAGAACAATGGTATGGGTTTATACCTTGCTAACATTTATTATGGACGTGCCTTTCTGTCAGACGGTTTTATTGTGTTGGACACAATTTATGATTTCAATCGTAATACTAGTGCCTTTATGAGCCAAAGTTCCATGAATAATGATTCAGTTATGTGGCATGCTAGACTAGGTCACATTGGTGTTGACCGGATGAACAGGTTGGCAAAAGGAGGGGGTATTAAGAGAATGCTCCAAATTTGAATTGCCGACCTGTGAATCTTGTCTAGCTGGAAAGGCAACTAGAAAACCTTTCGGAAAAGCCATTAGGGCTACTTCTCCTTTAGAACTAATTCACTCAGATATTTGTGGACCTTTGAATGTGCATACTAGACATGGACAGAGTTACTTCATCACATTCATTGATGACTTCACCAGATATGGTCATATTTATCTTATTTCTCACAAGTTAGAAGCTCTAGAATGTTTTAAGAAATTCATGAGCTTAGTTGAGATCAGTTGGATAATAAGATAAAAACTCTTAGAACGGCTAGAGGTGGTGAGTATCTCTCCATAATGTTCAAGGAGTTATGTGATGAAAAGGGGATATCTAGACAACTCACTATACCTTATACTCCTCAGCAAAATGGTGTTGCCGAGAGAAGGAATAGAACGTTGCTAGACATGGTTAGATCCATGATGGCGCATGCGAGCTTCCAAATTTCGTTTTGGGGAGATGCTCTAATGACTGCTGCCTACATCGTCAATAGAGTTCCAACAAAATCGGTTCCCTCAACTCCATATGAGTTATGGACAAGAGGGAAGCCTGATTTTAGTCTGCTGCATCCTTGGGGATGCGCGACATACATTCATTCTACTAGTCACCGATATGGAAAACTAGGACCTAGAGGGGAAAAGTGTATCTTTGTAAAATACAATGATTTCTCCAAAGGTTATGTTTTTATCGGGGTAGACGAGAATGAAAGAAGGACGGAACTGGAGTCTAGGGATGCCACATTCTTGGAAAATGATTTTCCAACCGTTGCTGGAGCTATCAAAGAGTCAGTGGACTTCTTTGAACGACAAGATAAGGACATTGCCACTCCACGGGATCAGGATCTCGAAGTTGAACATGAGGTTCCACCAGTCAATCCTAGTGGGAGCAGCAATGCTGAGGATCTGATAGCTCTCACGGAGGATGAGCCATTAGATACCCATCTACGTCGAAGTAAACGCGGGCTCATTCCTCGTAGGCGATTTCGCTTAGAGGAAGAGGCCCTCATGATAGCTCAAGAAGAAATTGATTATGAATCATCCGGGATGACAGTAATCGATGAGCAAGAACCGGAGACCTTGAAAGAGGCTTTGGAAGGTCCAAATGCGAAAGAGTGGTTAGAAGCTATAAAGGAAGAGTTGGAGTCGATGAAAGTTAATCGGGTCTGGGACTTGGTCGACTTACCGCCAAACCGAAAGGCCATTGGGGCCAAGTGGATCCTCAAGATTAAGTGGAAGGCGGATGGATCTATTGATAGATTCAAGGCTAGACTGGTAGCTAAAGGCTACACCCAAAGAGAAGGCGTGGATTTTGAGGAAACCTTTTCACCCGTGGTTAGGTTTGCCTCCATCCGCCTTCTACTAGCTATTGTAGCTCAGATGGACTTAGAGCTTTACCAAATGGATGTAAAGACTGCTTTTCTCAATGGAGAACTTGAGGACGAGATCTATATGGATCAACCTCAAGGTTTTGATGTGAAAGGACAAGAGTGCAAAGTGTGCAAGCTCAATAAGTCCTTATATGGCTAAAACAAGCGTCTAGACAGTGGAACATTCGCTTCCATCAAGCTATATCAGAGAATGCGTTCTCTATGCTTGAGGAAGATCACTGTGTGTACGTTAAGAGATCCAATGGTAAATTTGTCATTCTAACCTTGTATGTTGATGACATACTCATGGCTGGCAATAGCAAAGAGTTTCTGAAATCCACTAAAGAGTGGTTGTCCTCCACGTTTGATATGAAGGACATTGGTGAAGCTAGCTATGTCCTTGGTGTCAAGATTGTTAGAGATAGGTCCAAGAGACTTCTGGGATTGTCTCAAGAGACTTATATTAACAACATCTTGAAGAAATACCATATGGACAAATGCAAACCAATCGACACTCCTGTTGAGAAGGGTTTGTACTTAAGCCTTGATTAGCATCCTGAGACTCCTGAAGAGAAGGCCAAAATGAGCAAGGTTCCATACTCCAATGTTGTGGGAAGCCTTATGTACACTATGATGTGTACTAGGCCAGACATTTGTTATGCTGTGGGCATGGTGAGTCGATACTAGTCCAACCCAAGCATGGAGCACTGGAAGGCGGTCAAGAGAATCATGAGATACCTCAGAGGAACGAGTAACTACATGCTGTGTTACCAAGCATCAGATCTCCGCCTGATTGGCTATAGTGATGCCGATTGGGATGGAGACATTGATGAAAGGAAGTCTACCTCTGGTTATACTTTCTTGCTGGCTAATGGGGCCATCTCATGGTCCAGCAAGAAGCAAACCTGTATAGCCCTGTCGACTATGGAAGCAGAGTATGTTGCATGCTCTGCAGCAGTACAGGAGGCAGTTTGGTTGAGGAGGTTCTTACAACATACTGGGCTTGTAGAGACATCTGATGAGCCTGTTGTTGTCTATTGTGACAGGATGGCTGCCCTTTGTTATGTGAAAGACCCCAAATATCATTGAAATACCAAACATATACAGGTTAGGTATCATTTTGTGAAGGGCATCATAGCGAGAATGGAAGTTGTGTTAAGACATGTGTCTACTAGTCTTATGGTAGCGGACCCTCTTACCAAAGCTGTAGCTAAGGACTCGTTTGTGTCTCATGTGAAGTCCTTAGGCTTACGCAGACTTTGATGTATTGGCATGTTTAACTTCCTTTTATGAGTGATTGTTTTTTCGACTATATCTGTTTGGTTGATGTGATTGTTCTAGCATAAAATATTATTCTGTCAATAGGCTGAAGAATGCTTACTCACACGAGCATTCGCCTCTGGTGCTTTTGATAGAGCGCAGAGATGAAACTGATCATGAGGAGATCTTGTATGATAGATCCAGAGCAGTTCATGATAGGACAGTCGCCTTGATTAGAAATCAAGATGAGATCCTCTATGTTGGTGAGGATTGACATGAATGTTTCAACGATTCATGTGACCTATAGTAGCCAAGTGCGAGCATCACATGTGGCGCCAGGTGGCACCTGTATGGTGTTAAGGCGACAATGATGAAGCTCGGGTCAGGCGCAGAGGGGGTGCGACTGGACTAAGACTTATATGGTGTTGAGAGACAGACATACTGTTGTGTACAGTATGATCCACCATAATATGTTTGTCATACAACATGTGTTGAGCGACAATTGGGAAGTGAAAGGATGGATCCCTGCTCCTTCACTGTGTGAGTCCAAGACTTGATTGTCATTTGTTACCCTCAGTGACCTTCGACGACACCATGAAGCAAAGAGTTGATGTGGCTACTTTGGGATGTTATCTATGACCATGAGAGATTCGGTCTAAAGAGGCATCTTCGGGAAAGGAGTCAACTCTGAGTGTAATGGTGGTCTGGGGCGAAGGGAAAGGTTTGACTCGACTGCACTAAAAGTATTTGCTTGGCCCAACTGTATTGGATACAGTAGCAAGTACCTTGAGGACAAGAAGGTATTCTCTCCGAGGGATCGAGATGCCGTTCATGTCAAGTGAGTTTCTGAGTAAACCTGGGGAACAGTGATGTGCATTTGACTGCTTAATTATTGTTTTTTTGTGAGGATGTTGTCATTCTGGCCTTCTAGTAAGGCTTCTAGTTTGAGACTCCTAATTGCAGGTGCATCACCGGTCGCACGACCCATTTGTCCGTATGATCGGAAGAGTACATGTGTCGGGGACACAGATGGTCTTGTATCAGGGATACATGATCGGAGGCTTGCGTATTGTGGATGCATTCTTGGAAGAGAGAAATAGTTGTATATATCAGGGATGTATACATATGTGTCGGGGACACATGAAGAGATGACACATTGCCATCTTATGATTGTATGTATCGGGGATATATACATATGTGTCAGGGACACAAAAGAAGATGACGTGTTGTTGACGTGCTGTTGTGCAAGTAGGAGATATTGGATTAATCTAAGGATTAAGATGATGTTTGCCCAAAGCACTTACACGTGGCACACTCTCATTGGTTGCGGATTAGGGTTTGGGGAAGCCTCTTCTATATAAGAAGAGGAGGCTCTCATTGGAGAAAAGAGCATTCCTTGTGTGCAAAACCCTAACCCTAGCCGCCACCTCTCCTCTCTCTCCCATCCGTCCCACCTTCTCCTCCACTCCTCCCGTAGACTCTTGGGTTGTGGATTAGTCCTTCTTCTCCACGATAGTTGAAGGCCGGCTGGTTCTCGAGGCGACTCTGTGAGGTGATCTCCGGTTCCCTTCCGCTGCCACAGGTTCTCTCCTACAAAGGTAAATCCGAACCTGTAGATTCAATCGTAGATTGCTAACAGGGCTTCTTAGACTTCTAGTCTAATTACTTTCTTGGAGTTGTCTTCTAGTTCGTTTGGTAAATTTTTCCAGTTGCTTTAATAAATTGTTGTAGTTAGTTTCTAGTTGTTTTAGCATGTTGTAGCTGGCCTGAATATTGTTTAAGAAGTTGTAGTTGGTATCTAGTTGTTTTAGTAAACTGTTGTAATTGTCTTTAAGAAGTAATTTTAATTCAAATGTTCTTCTTTTATGGTTCTCATGTCCACCCTTAAGTTTTGTAACGATTCCGGAAAAATTAAAATCCAACATCTGTCTTGTTTATAGTCATTCATATTAAACTTTGAAGTCATTGTCAACTTTGTATGGATAGCTTGTGTTGAAAGCAAGTTTTGTGTTTTCAAAATCGTGCTCAGCTTTTCAGAAAGTTAAAAGACTCACTTCTTTCTAGTCATTGCCAACTTTGTATAGATGGTTTGTGTTTAAAGTAAATTTTGTGTTGTCAAAATCGTGATTGGCTTTTCAGAAAGTTAAAGATTCAGTTCTATATTGTGAACTTAAAACTAAATGAATGGTTTTTGGTGAAACCAACTTTTTGTTGCACTTGTTCACCCTTCTTGTCTATATAATCTCTAATTTAGTTAGTACATTCATTCAACCAATTCTCATTCCTTTAGTCTTTATCTACACCAATGGCTTCAAATCTGACCTACTCTTCTGTAGTTCGACTAGTTTCTCTTCTAGTTATGATGATGAAGTAAACGAAGTTATTAATTCGATGCCTTAAATATTTCTCATAATATATTATGTTGTTTTTCTCATGATAGAAGAGAGAAAGGTTGAAATAGACAAGAAGAATAAGATTTCACAACAGAAACCATGAAGAAGGGTACACTCTCTTATTTAGTGACTACTTCAATGAAAATCTTGTCTACAATAATATGATTTTTCGACAAAGATTTAGATATGAGAGCATGTTTCCTTTATATTGTGGAAGCCTTACAAACAGAAGTTCATTTGTTTCAACAACATCCTGATGCAGTCGGTAAACTGGACATATCTGGGTTGTAAAAATGCACTGCAACCATTTAAATGTTAGCTTATGGGATGTCAGTTGATGGTGTTGATGAGTACACAGGTATTGACGAAAGTTATGCAAGAGATTGGCTCCAAAACTTTACTAAAGTTTACATGAATGTATTTGAGAAGGCCTACATGCAAAGACTTGGCAATACTCCTTTAAATTGATGACCAAAGTGGATTTTTTGGAATGATAGAAAGTGTTGTATGCATTGGGAATGGAAAAATTGTTTGCACGCTTGAATAGGAATGTTTCAAGGATGCAGTGGGAATGCTACACTTGTCTTACGGGTTGTTGCATCCCAAGACCTATGGATATGAAATACATTTTTTGAAATTACAGGTTCATGCAATAACCTCAACATATTTTATCGTTCTCCCGTATTTGATGGTATAATGAATGGAGGAGCATCCCCAGTCAGGTATGTCGTTAATGGCAACAATTATGAGATGAGGTAGTATCTAATCGATGGTATCTATCTGAAGTGGGCTGCATTTATGAAGTCGATCTCCATTTTGCAAATTCAAAAGGATAAATTATTTGCTCAATGTCAAGAAGCAGTACGTAAAGATGTGGTACATGCATTTCAATTGCTTTAATCACGATTTGCAATAGTTTGAATGCCATCTCTTGAATTGAACAAATAAATATTGCATATCATAATGCCTTGCATAATATTGCAGAATAAAATAGTGTAAGCGAACGTGATACATACATGCATTATACTAGTCCAAATGAATTCAACCAAGAACAACCAAATAGCATGGGAAGGAGAGTAGTATATGATGATGAGCCTTTTCAGTACTCCTCGGACTGAATTGTGAATATTAATGAGTATTTGCAAAATAGGGATCACGTTCGTGACAAGAACATGCATCTAGCACTAAAATAGGATTTGGAAGAGAACATCTAGCAGCATTATGGGGACAATAATTAGTCGAAACCTTTTTATCAATTTATTTTAATGTATCATCATGTTTCATTATCGTTTGTAATCTTTAGTTTTCTAAAATAAACATTAGTTCGTAATGCTTTATTTAAATTAGTAAATAATGAAAAGTAATATTCAAATATAAATATAAAAATAATAATTACAATTACAATTACATTTGATAAAAATGCTAAGCATCATTTCTCGCTGCCCATTACAAAAATCTCAAGTGAGTCCAACCTGCATTTCTCTCTCCTCAACATCAGTTTTCCACAAAATAACACCAAAACTTATTGTATATCTCAAGTGTACCATTTTATCCAAACATTTTTCACCTCTTCAATTCTCTCGTTCACCAAAAAACTAATACGAAAGGATCAATGACAAAATGACATTTGCACCACATTTTCACCACATACTGATAAATACTAAACTAATCCAATGGGTCACAATGCCCCATCCTTTACGTTTTAGGAGAATCCTCCGCAACCATAAATTTGAAACTGAAACATGACAATTTTGCAGCACGCATAAATGATGATGTGGTAAATAAAGAAAAAGAGGTACCTGAGATGGACGAGATGTTGGTTTTTTGGCCTCCTTACTCTTAATTTGATGATTAACAAACTAATATTATGCACAACTTCAATTAACACATCACACATCATATTGTCAAATTGCATATATATTGTATATTCCTAACATTGTAGGTGCTCAAACCAAAGGACCAATCAACATCAAGATGAAGGCTCAAGACTTGTAATCAAAGCTCAAGGACGTCACATGCAACTTTCTATTTATTTGAGTCATGGGATCAAATGTACATTTTAAGCACAAAAGGATAAATTTGTTTCCGTCGGTCGATCGTTTACCTTCCCGTCTACCGAACATGTCCCAAACGAATGACCGAGCCACCCTCGGTGCACCGTCTCCCTAGAATCAGTATCTACTTGATCTTTCCTAGAATCATTGGTTCAGCCTACCGTATGGATACCGGTCAATCGTTCCATTCCTCTCAGTAACATTCGGACCATCTCTAGATGTCTCGATTCGGTCTACCGAGGAGGTATCAGTCATCTGAACTTGACATGCGTTTATTATCTAAACGACTAGATCATATTGGCCCCCATGGCAAAAAGTTCTTCAACAAACTTATCTTTTGTCGTTTAGCAACACCTTTTGAAATGTCCCTAAATGGTCTACCGAGTCGTCCTCCGCACTATACTCGTCCCGAATGGTCATCTGGTACTGATGCTCAATGGAATCAACCTGCTTGGGCCTACCGTCACGAGAAGCTCTTCGACCGCAATTGCGAGGAGGTGCACGAGGTTTGTGGATCAAAGTTACCAACGCATTCAAGAGCTCACCTCCGTTTTCCACGCTTTTCAGTTGGCGAGGTCAAACTCGCTAAACGAGATCAACAACCAAATTCTTGTGGTTGGAGATTCTCGCCAAGAATTTCTCGACTCTCAAATGACATCATTGATCTTCTTCGGAGCATGAACAAGCCGGACAACTAGACTAGTCTTCATACTTGTTTGTGTCTTTGCTTATTGTTTGTTTGTCTTGTTTGTTTGGTTTCTCAAACGCATTTGTTTTCTTTTGTTTGCTTTTGTATCGGCTTTACACCTTATCTTCCCTTTTGGCAATGAAATTTCATTTCCTTATTGTGTGTCTTTTTTGTCTCATCCTATACTTGATTTATCTTTTTCATTGATGTCAAAAGTGGGAGAAAAATGTACATAAAATGATTCAATGAATATATAGAATTGATGCACTTTGCAAAGGGAGTTATTATATAACTTATGCATATTGATAGGGCGAGCACTTACACAATTTGACATTAGTTTGTCATCATTAAAAGGGGGAGATTGTTGGCCTTTTGGCCTCCTTACTCTTAATTTTGATGATTAACAAATTAATATTGTGCACAACTTCAATTAACACGTCACACACATCATATTGTCAAATTGCATATGTATTGTATATTCCTAACATTGTACGTGCTCAAACCAAAAGGACTAATCAACTTCAAGATCAAGGCTCAAGACTTCTAATCAAAGCTCAAGGACCTCACATGCAACTTACTATTTATTTGAGTCATAGGATCAAATGTACATTTTATGCACAAGAGGATAAATCTGTTTCCGTTGATCGACCGTTTACCTTCCCGTCTACCGAACATGTCCCAAACGGATGACCGGGCCACCCTCAGTGTACCGTCTCCTTAGAATCAGTATCTACTTGATCTTTCCTAGAATCCTTGGTTCAGGATACCAGTCAATCGTTCCATTCCTCTCAGTAACATTCGGACCATCTCTAGATATCTCAATTCGGTCTACCGAGGAGGTATCAGTCATCTGAACTTGACATGCGTTTATTATCTAAACGACTAGATCATATTGGCCCCCATGGCAAAAAGTTCTTCAACAGACTTATCTTTTGTCGTATAGCAACACCTTTTGAAATGTCCCTAAATGGTCTACGGAGTCGTCCTCGGCACTATACTCGTCCCGAATGGTCATCTGGTACTGATGCTCAATGGAATCAACCTGCTTGGGCCTACCGTCACGAGAAGCTCTTCGACCGCAATTGTGAGGAGGTGCACGAGGTTTGTGGATCAAAGTTACCAACGCATTCAAGAGCTCACCTCCGTTTTCCATGCTTTTCAGTTGGCGAGGTCAAACTCGCTAAACGAGATCAACAACCAAATTCGTGTGGTTGGAGATTCTCGCCAAGCATTTCTCGACTCTCAAATGACATCATTGATCTTCTTCGGAGCATGAACAAGCTCGACAACTAGACTAGTCTTCATACTTGTTTGTGTCTTTGCTTATTGTTTGTTTGTCTTGTTTGTTTGGTTTCTCAAACGCATTTGTTTTCTTTTGTTTGCTTTTGTATCGTCTTTAGACCTTATCTTCCCTTTTAGCAATGAAATTTCATTTCCTTATTGTGTGTCTTTTTTGTCTCATCCTATACTTGATTTATCTTTTTCATTGATGTCAAAAGGGGGAGAAAAATGTACATAAAATGATTCAATGAATATACAGAATTGATGCACTTTGTAAAGGGAGTTATTATATAACTTATGCATATTGATAGGGCGAGCACTTACACAATTTGACATTAGTTTGTTATCATTAAAAGGGGGAGATTGTTGGCCTTTTGGCCTCCTTACTCTTAATTTTGATGATTAACAAATTAATATTTTGCACAACTTCAACTAACACGTCACACACATCATATTGTCAAATTGCATATATATTGTATATTCCTAACATTGTACGTGCTCAAACCAAAGGACTAATCAACTTCAAGATCAAGGCTCAAGACTTGTAATCAAAACTCAAGGACCTCACATGCAACTTACTATTTATTTGAGTCATAGGATCAAATGTACATTTTATGCACAAAAGGATAAATCTGTTTCCATCAATCGACCGTTTACCTTCCCGTCTACCGAACATGTCCCAAACGGATGACCGAGCCACCCTCGGTGCACCGTCTCCTTAGAATTAGTATCTACTTGATCTTTCCTAAAATCCTTGGTTCAGGATACCGTATGGATACCGGTCAATCGTTCCATTCCTCTCTGTAACATTCGGACCATCTCTAGATATCTCGATTCGGTCTACCGAGGAGGTATCAGTTACCTGCACTTGACATGCGTTTATTATCTAAACGACTAGATCATATTGGCCCCCATGGAAAAATTTCTTCAACAGACTTATCTTTTGTCGTTTAGCAACACCTTTTGAAATGTCCCTAAATGGTCTACGGAGTCGTCCTCGGCACTATCCTCTTCCCGAATGGTCATCTGGTACTGATGCTCAATGGAATCAACCTGCTTGGGCCTACCGTCACGAGAAGCTCTTCGACCGCAATTGCGAGGAGGTGCACGAGGTTTGTGGATCTAAGTTACCAATACATTTCAAGAGTTCACTTCCGATTTCCACGCCTTTCAGTTGGCGAGGTCAAACTCGTTAAATCAGATCAACAACCAAATTCGTGTGGTTGGAGATTCTCGCCAAGCATTTCTCGACTCTCAAATGACATCATTGATCTTCTTCGGAGCATGAACAAGCCGGACAACTAGACTACTCTTCATACTTGCTTTTGTATTTGCTTATTGTTTGTTTGTCTTGTTTGTTTGGTTTGTCAAACGCATTTGTTTTCTTTTGTTTGCTTTTGTATCGGCTTTACACCTTATCTTCCCTTTTAGCAATGAAATTTCATTTCCTTATTGTGTGTCTTTTTTGTCTCATCCTATACTTTATTTATCTTTTTCATTGATGTCAAAAGGGGGAGAAAAATGTACATAAAATGATTCAATGAATATATAGAATTTATGCATTTTCTAAAGGGAGTTATTATATAACTTATGCATATTGATAGGGCGAGCACTTACACAATTTGACATTAGTTTGTCATCATTAAAAGGGGGAGATTGTTGGCCTTTTGGCCTCCTTACTCTTAATTTTGATGATTAACAAACTAATATTATGCACAACTTCAATTAACACGTCACACACATCGTATTGTCAAATTGCATATATATATTGTATATTCCTAACATTGTACGTGCTCAAACCAAAGGACTAATGAACTTCAAGATCAAGGCTCAAGACTTGTAATCAAAGCTCAAGGACCTCACATGCCACTTTCTATTTATTTGAGTCATAGGATCAAATGTACATTTTATGCACAAAAGGATAAATTTGTTTCCGTCGGTCGACCGTTTACCTTCCCGTCTACCAAACATGTCCCAAACGGACGACCGAGCCACCCTCGGTGCACCGTCTCCTTAGAATCAGTATCTACATGATCTTTCCTAGAATCCTTGGTTCAGGCTACCGTATGGATACCGGTCAATCGTTCCATTCCTCTCAGTAACATTCAGACCATCTCTAGATATCTCGATTCGGTCTACGGATGAGGTATCAGTCATCTGAACTTGACATGCGTTTATTATCTAAACGACTAGATCATATTGGCCCCCATGGCAAAAAGTTCTTCAACAGACTTATCTTTTGTCATTTAGCATCACCTTTTGAAATGTCCCTAAATGGTCTACCGAGTCGTCCTCGGCACTATACTCGTCCCAAATGGTCATCTGGTACTGATGCTCAATGGAACCAACCTGCTTGGGCCTACCGTCACGAGAAGCTCTTCGACCGCAATTGTGAGGAGGTGCACGAGGTTTGTGGATCGAAGTTACCAACGCATTCAAGAGCTCACTTCCGATTTCCAGGCTTTTCAGCTGGCAAGGTCAAACTCGCGAAACGAGATCATCTCGCCAAGCATTTCTCGACTCTCAAAGGACATCATTGATCTTCTTCGGAGCATGAACAAGCCGGAAAACTAGACTACTCTTCATACTTGTTTGTGTGTTTGCCTATTGTTTGTTTGTCTTGTTTGTTTGGTTTGTCAAATGCATTTGTTTTCGTTTGTTTGCTTTTGTATGAGCTTTACACCTTATCTTCCCTTTTAGCAATGAAATTTCATTTCCTTATTGTGTGTCTTTTTTCCCTCATCCTATACTTGATTTATCTTTTTCATTGATGTCAAAAGGGGGAGAAAAATGTACATTAAATGATTCAATGAATATATAGAATTGATGCACTTTGTAAAGGGAGTTATTATATAGTTATGCATATTGATAGGGGGAGATTGTTGGCCTTTTGGCCTCCTTACTCTTAATTTAGATGATTAACAAACTAATATTATGCACAACTTCAATTAACACATCACACACATCATATTGTCAACTTGCATATATATTGTATATTCCTAACATTGTAGGTGCTCAAACCAAAGGACTAATCAACATCAAGATCAAGGCTTATGACTTGTAATCAAAGCTCAAGGACCTCACTGGCAACTTTCTATTTATTTGAGTCATAGGATCAAATGTACATTTTATGCACAAAAGGATAAATCTGTTTCCATCGATCGACCGTTTACCTTCCCGTCTACCGAACATGTCCCAAACGGATGACCGAGCCACCCTCGGTGCATCGTCTCCTTAGAATTAGTATCTACTTGATCTTTCCTAGAATCCTTGGTTCAGGATACCGTATGGATACCGGTCAATCGTTCCATTCCTCTCTGTAACATTCGGACCATCTCTAGATATCTCGATTCGGTCTACCGAGGAGGTATCAGTCACCTGCACTTGACATGCGTTTATTATCTAAACGACTAGATCATATTGGCCCCCATGGAAAAATTTCTTCAACAGACTTTTCTTTTGTCGTTTAGCAACACCTTTTGAAATGTCCCTAAATGGTCTACGGAGTCGTCCTCGGCACTATCCTCTTCCCGAATGGTCATCTGGTACTGATGCTCAATGGAATCAACCTGCTTGGGCCTACCGTCACGAGAAGCTCTTCGACCGCAATTGCGAGGAGGTGCACGAGGTTTGTGGATCTAAGTTACCAATACATTTCAAGAGTTCACTTCCGATTTCCACGCCTTTCAGTTGGCGAGGTCAAACTCGCTAAATCAGATCAACAACCAAATTCGTGTGGTTGGAAATTCTCGCCAAGCATTTCTCGACTCTCAAATGACATCATTGATCTTCTTCGGAGCATGAACAAGCCGGACAACTAGACTACTCTTCATACTTGCTTTTGTGTTTGCTTATTGTTTGTTTGTCTTGTTTGTTTGCTTTGTCAAACGCATTTGTTTTCTTTTGTTTGCTTTTGTATCGGCTTTACACCTTATCTTCCCGTTTAGCAATGAAATTTCATTTCCTTATTGTGTGACTTTTTTGTCTCATCCTATACTTTATTTATCTTTTTCATTGATGTCAAAAGGGGGAGAAAAATGTACATAAAATGATTCAATGAATATATAGAATTGATGCATTTTCTAAAGGGAGTTATTATATAACTTATGCATATTGATAGGGCGAGCACTTACACAATTTGACATTAGTTTGTCATCATTAAAAGGGGGAGATTGTTGGCCTTTTGGCCTCCTTACTCTTAATTTAGATGATTAACAAACTAATATTATGCACAACTTCAATTAACACATCACACACATCATATTGTCAAATTGCATATATATTGTATATTCCTAACATTGTAGGTGCTCAAACCAAAGGACTAATCAACATCAAGATCAAGGCTCATGACTTGTAATCAAAGCTCAAGGACCTCACTGGCAACTTTCTATTTATTTGAGTCATAGGATCAAATGTACATTTTATGCACAAAAGGATAAATCTATTTCCGTCGGTCGACCGTTTACCTTCCCGTCTACCGAACATGTCCCAAACGGACGACCGAGCCACCCTCGGTGCACCGTCTCCTTAGAATCAGTATCTACTTGATCTTTCCTAGAATCCTTGGTTCAGGATACCGTATGGATACCGGTCAATCGTTCCATTCCTCTCAGTAACATTCGGACCATCTCTAGATATCTCGATTCGGTCTACCGAGGAGGAATCAGTCATCTGAACTTGACATGCGTTTATTATCTAAACGACTAGATCATATTGGCCCCCATGGCAAAAAGTTCTTCAACAGACTTATCTTTTGTCGTTTAGTAACACCTTTTGAAATGTCCCTAAATGGTCTACCGAGTCGTCCTCGGCACTATACTCGTCCCGAATTGTCATCTGGTACTGATGCTCAATGGAACCAACCTTCTTGGGCCTACCGTCACGAGAAGCTCTTAGACCGCAATTGCGAGGAGGTGCACGAGGTTTGTGGATCGAAGTTACCAACGCATTCAAGGGCTCACTTCCGATTTCCACGCTTTTCAGTTGGCGAGGTCAAACTCGCCAAACGAGATCAACAACCAAATTCGTGTGGTTGGAGATTCTCGCGAAGCATTTCTCGACTCTCAAAGGACATCATTGATCTTCTTCGGAGCATGAACAAGCCGGACAACTAGACTACTCTTCATACTTGTTTGTGTGTTTGCTTATTGTTTGTTTGTCTTGTTTGTTTGGTTTGTCAAATGCATTTGTTTTCGTTTGTTTGCTTTTGTATTGGCTTTACACCTTATCTTCCCTTTTAGCAATGAAATTTCATTTCCTTATTGTGTGTCTTTTTTGTCTCATCCTATACATGATTTATCTTTTTCATTGATGTCAAAAGATGGAGATTGTTGGCCTTTTGGCCTCCTTACACTTAATTTTGATGATTAACAATAAAATATTATGCACAACTTCAATTAACACATCACACAATCATATTGTTAAATTGCATATATATTATATATTCCTAACATTGTTGGTTCTCAAAGAAAAGGACTAATCAACTTCAAGATCAATGCTCAAGACTTGTAATCAAAGTTCTAAGGACTTCACATGGAATTTTCTATTTATTTGAGTCATAGGATCAAATGTACACTTTATGCACAAAAGGATAAATTTGTTTCCGTTGGTCGACTGTTTACCTTCCTGTCTACGGAACATGTCCCAAATGGACGACCGAGTCACTCTCGGTGCACAGTCTCCTAAGAATCAGTATCTACTTGATCTTTCCTAGAATCCTTGGTTCGGGCTACCGTATGGATACCGGTCAATCGTTCCATTCCTCTCAGTAACATTCAGACCATCTCTGCATACCATAATGGCTCTGTTTGTTTTGAAGACTATATAAGCTTCATTTAAGAGACACAATTGTCACAGTACTTGCTAAATATCTATAATACTTATGTGCTCTTAATCTCCAAGCCTTCAAAGCTCCACCAACTCCAAACTTCAATCAAATCCACTCCAAGTTCAATTCCAATCCTTGAGTGCATTCGACTTAGAGTTCAACAACCTCTTTCAGTTTCCATTATGATGTAAAGCTTCGAGAAAGTACCCTCTCGGGTTGTGCGAGGAGATTCGAGGAAGGTGAGGGTGTTTGCAAGGCTCCGATTGTAAGAGGATTTATCTTCGACTCGTAATTAAGATAATAGTGAATTCTCAAGTAGAGATCGAAGGAGCGATCAGAACTTTAGGTGAGGACCAGAACACGGTGGTGTGATCGAACCTCTATCAATCTCCGGTGTCATATTTTGGTTTACAATCTTCCCTTCACTATTTTTATTTGTGCATAATTTAAGTAATTTTGGATATAATCTATTCACCCCCCTCTAGATTAGTAATGGATCTACTTACATTTGGATTAAGAGCATAGGTTTACTCATCTAACTCATTTATCCATGGTGAGTAACACTAGTCAACTTAGTGAAGGATTATCCACTACTAGGCCCCCTTTGCTTACCAGGAATAAATATGCACACTGGAAAAATAGAAGGACGATTTACATATTAGCTACTTTGACTGATGAACTAATAGCTAATGTCGAGACGAATGCTAAACTCATGAACATATTTGCTTGTGGAGTAGAGACTCAAGAATATAGTAGGATTAGCTGGTGTGACACTGCTTATGAAATATGGAAATTACTTGAATCTCATCATGAAGGATCATCTAGAATGAAAGAAACTAGGGTTGATATATTCGTGTGCAAATATGAATTATTCTCTATGCAAACCGGTCCAATTATAAGCGAGATGAACACTCGCTTAACCGACATTACTAAGAATTTTAAAAATCTTGGTAAGAAGGTGAATGAAGGTGACAATGTGCGGAAGATTCTTCGATCCCTCTCAAATGATTGGGAGAAAAAGACAACTGCCATTGAGGAAGCTCAAGATGTAACGCCCCCGATCTCGTGGGTATGCACACTAGGGAAGAAACACTAGTGTTGCGTTCAGAGACCTCCGCGACGACCGAATGAGTTACAATAATAAGACCAATAGACCCTCGCGACGATGTACAAAAGACATACATTGATAGCTGACATGTAAAAATAACTGAAACAACTGAATATCCATATATGAAAGGATTCATTACAGTACTCGAGTTTCAAAAGTAAAAACAATAACAATAAGCGAAAGTAAAGATAACTGAAGACCCTGGTCGACGTGTCCCTCGTGTACAGAATCTTCGACTACTCGTCCAGTCTTCCCTGTAGGAACCGAAGTACATGCAAGCACTGCATTATCATATGTGTGAATTTTCAATAAAGAAAACCCAGTATGCCCTCGGTCCAATCACAGTTTTACCTAAGAATGCATGCAGTGTAACTAAGACAAAGGCAATAGAATCAAAATAGAATAACACAATTTGCAATAGAAGGCTACGGCTCAAACAGTGGTGTCAGTGGGGCGCACCCAACCACATTCCTCTAAAAAGAACTAGATCACCAGCCACACCGGTCAGAAACATAAGCGGGTCACTCAATAGTGACCCACCACTTGGCACAAAGCGGTATGCCGGATAGAGACCCCAAATCGCGGAATTAAACTTACATGGTGCTATCTCGAACTTGGGAACATCTAACCTGAGACAAAATACAGTGTGACTGCCCAGGACTTATCTTACGCCTAGCCTCCACATAGAGGTCTTATGTGAATGGCCTCTGAAGATAGAGGACGCACTCGTGGGCCGTCGGCCCAGAAAATAGAATGTGCCCAGAATTACTTTGCAGATTAAATGCAATGCAAGCTACTTAAGCATCTAAAATCTAATGTAGTTACAGAGTCCAGAACGAGCTCATGGAAGGATATAAGAATACCCTCCCTCAGCCCCAACAACAATCATAAAAAACGTCCCAAATCAGGGATCAAAAGCATCCACAACAACAACCAATCTTAACTGAATCGGTAAAACCATCCAGCAACTAGTCGAGTCGTCTACGAGTCATGATAATGGTGTTATAAGGTCTGATATCCTAAGGGTCATACACAAACACAACATAACATATCACATCCATAACACAGACATGAAAGAAGCAATAGGATGATGCATGACAGCAAGATATGCCATAGTCGAATTCCAGAATAATCGATACATACATTCATCAATTTCAGGGCGTATATGCAACAGTACTAAAATCTCAGAGTATGATAAGAGTTTATATACATATCAAAATCAATAAATATCAATAGAACAACATGACATGACATGCATATAGCATCAGCAACGCTATAGGTATCTAACTAGCATATATGCATGCAATCGGGAACATGTTGCATTAGAATACGACACGACTAGCATATGGCATGAAAGATCTAAATCACTTTCTCAAATACATGCATGACTCAACATCAGGAAAATACATGCACATTAGAGCCTATAAATATATATATAGCAACTACTAAAACACAACTCACATGTCGTAATATAACATTCATCACATAGAATGTGATAGTGTACAACAAAGAACCAAGTCAACAACTGACTCACAGCCAGATGTGTGAGCCCCTAACTCGTCCCACCCAAGTGATTAGAATTTCCTCCTTAGGAGGCCCGAAGTGGGAGGAGGTCAGTAGGGATCCATCCAGGCCGCTCAGTCCACCAACCGAGCAATGTGACACGCATGGTGCACTAACCGCATGGTTAGCCCACCCTAACGCACCTTGCTCAGACCACGCAAGCCCGTCCAGACCCCTCTCACCCTTAGCCTCCATAGGGTCTGTACCCAACCCTTCTTGACCCCAGCCACCATTTGAGAAGGCTTCACCAGCCAGCCGACCCAAACGATGAGTCAAGAGCGTTGAAGACAAACCCTAGTCGGATCATGTGTGCACCAGCCACACCCAACCAGATCCGTGTCAACTTCAAAACTTCACCAAGAAGAAACCCTCACCACCCCTGGTCGAACCTCACCGGAGCTCGCTGGCGCTCTGGCCCCTCTAACTGTCCCACAACCAGCCTCATCTAGCGTGTCAACTGATTGACATCATTTCATGCTTACATTTGTATCTTATATCCATTATCTTTCACCTACACAATGCTACGTAATGAGCTTTATGTTTGAATTTAAAAAATAAATTGACAGGTGGGGAGAGAGTGAGAAGGGCAAGGAGAGGGAGGAGAGATGGAGAAGTAGAGAGAACAATAGAGAAGGAGAGAGAGGGAGAAGGAGAGCGATAAGGAGTGAAACGGAGAAGGGGAGAGAGTGAATTGGAGTGAGAAGTGGAGAGAGGAGAGAGAAGGAGATTGTGAATGAAGGAAAAGCACAGAGACAAAGAGAAGGAGAGAGGGAGAAAGAGTGAGGGAGTCGGTAAGTGAGCTAGACGGAGAAGGAGAGAGAGAAGGAAGAGGACACTGGAAAGGAAGGAGAGAAGGAAAGAGGGAGGGAGAAGTAGAGACAAAAGGCAAGGAGAGAAAGAAATAGGGAGATGGAGAAGGGGGAGAGAAAGAGAGAAGGAGTATAAGAGGAGTGAGAGATAGTGAAGGTGACGGAAAGGAAATGAAAAGGGAGGAGGAGAGAGAAGGACAAGCAAAGAAGATGGAGAGAGATGAGAGAAAGAGATAGCGGAAGAGGAGGAAGAGGAGGAGGGAGAAGAAGGGGAGAGGAGGAGAAGAAGGAGATGACAAGGAGAACAAGAGAGCGGACAAGGAGAGAGAAGGAGAACGACGGAGAGAAGAATAAGGGCACACAGAGAGAAGGAGAAGGGGAGAGTAGATAAGGATAGAGAGAGAAGGACAATGCGAGTGAGAGGGGAGCAGAGCGAAAAGGACACAGGGAGAGGTGAGATAGAGGAGGAGGAGAGAGAAGGAAAGAGAGAGAAGAAGGAGGAGAGCGAGAGAGTACGATAGAATGAGAGAGGAGGGGAGAGAGAGATGGACAAGGTGAGAGAAGTAGAGGAAGAAGGAGGAGGGATGGAGGAAGAAGGATTGATTGACATCATGTCATGCATATATTTGTGTCTTATATCCTTTTTTTTCGCCTACGCAATGCTACGTTACGATATTACGTTTAAGTTTAAGAAATAAACAGGTTTTAAGAAAAATGACCTAAAAGCAAGAAAAATGACCGAGTTGTGAGACTTGAGGACTAAGATGAAAGGGAGAAGGACCTGAATGAATGTCCGAAGCACCAAATGAGGAGTATTTTGGCCATTCGGGTCGGGCCTAAAGTCCAACAACTGACTTGGGTGCATCAAACATGAACAACAACACAGAAAAGCCGAACCAAAATCCAGAGCGGATCCGAACTATATGGACCGCCCATTGGCTGTCTGGGACCGCTGATTGGCGGTCTGGTCGGCTCCGGATCCGACACACTTTGGGCAGATCATGTATTATGGGTGTTTATGTCTATTTTTGGTATTTTATTACTCCCACATTGGGAGATTGTCCCTAATCACCCATTTCAATTGTAATCACCCATTTCTTGGTGGCATTCTCTCTACTTGGAGTACGCCTTGAAGCAAAAACTCAAGGTGGAGAGGAATGCTACTAGTAATGTGAGTCATTTAATAAAATTAATTTTAATTATTTTGTTGTCATGTTCTCTTTTTTATTCATGTTTGGCTTAGTCTTGTTTCTTTGATCTTAGGCTAAATTAGTTAGAATGTCTGCTTTCTTCTTTAGAGTAATTGCTAGAATAATGCGTAGTGAGTAGATCCATTCCCTTTGGGGGTGGAGATGATGTTCATATATAGACTTGCACGTTTTGTATGTTCATTGGGGATATTTTAATCATCTACTTGTTGGGGAATTTTGATGGGTTTTTCCATAAGATTTAGACACTTCCCATACTTAGTTTTCTCATGTTTATTGACATAAATTTCATGTTGAATATGCTACATGTTAGTTATGTGTTTGTATTTTTGTTTGCTTGCTTGATTGATTGAAGAAACTTTGTTTTGATGGGTTTTGCCATAACATTTAAACACCTCCCATGCTTACCTTTGTTTTTCACATGAGTTTATGGTTTTTGATGAGTCTTGCCATATCTTTAGACACTTGTCATGCTGAGCCTAATCTTATGTCAATCAAGTAGTAATTTTCGATACGTTGTGTGAATGGATTGATAGGTTTTGCCTCATCTTTTAGACACTTCCTATTCATGACAACAAACACACGCCACACACACATACAAGCTTACATGCATCATTCATCACTAATTTCGCTTCATATGTGAACACACTCCACCCCTTAGGGGTTTCTCTTCTTGATTTTCAAACTTTCGTTGTTTTCTTTCGTATTTGTTACTTACTTGTTTAGTGTAGTTAGCTTTAGCATAATAACAACTTTTCTCCATTTATTCGCCAATTGATTTCTGGCAAACCAGAGGCTACTCACCTTCAACGCGGTCATGCACTTGCGGTAATTAATAAAACGTTTAGTGGGAGGTAGCTGGAGAAGTTTGGAGTCAAACTGAGCTTGTTGGACCGCCAAACAACGACTTAAACCGCCAACTGGCAGTCTGGTAAGCTCCTCTCTACTTCTTCTTCTGTGTCTTGTTTCTTTATCTGATATAGAGGTCTGGGGATTAATTTGGCATGTTCTGACTTTTAGTTTGTCCCCGGATAAATAATCAATCGCTCTTTAAGCAACTTGGACGCTAAAACCCAAAGCAAAGGATTGGGCATTCTTTCTTGTTTAGGTCATGCATCATGTACTAACTTAGGCACGTATATTGTCTTTTATTTTAGCTTTACTTTCAGTTGCTGAGTGCTGGCGTGAGGTACGCATTTCCTACTCTCTTTCATGCATTTCGTATGAACATGCATTAGTTTGTAGGAATTGCATGGCAACAAGTGTGAGTTGAGCGTTTGTTTGGAGAGTTGATTGCTAGATTAAGAATCCAAAACGCTACTAAGGAGGGGTTGTCCAATATAAGATAAGGTTGGGGATTCCATCACCCTTTCCTTCACCCCAAAAACCACACTAATTAAGAGCCTAATTTTTAAATCAAGTAGACGTTAACCCTAAGGATCTCCAGTGCATTAGGAGAGTGATCTGGGCACGACCGTCATGGCCTAATCGGCGTCGCCCACTCTGTTGATAGTAGGAGAGATGAGATCTCCAGATCTTGACTCACTTACTGGCCTTTGTGGTCATTGTCGTAGGGAGGTGAGGCGTGTTGAGGCCGTGTGACCTCGCAGTTAGGTGTCGTGTAGTTGTAAGGACCTATAACGACCTTAGGATTGTTTGAGCCTTGTTTGCTTGTGTACTTCTACCTCTACCCACCCGCCATAGCATAAGGACTTCTTCTATTCTCTCTAGAGTAATCCTCTCTCTCCTGTGTCCTCCCGTTTTCTCCTATACGCACTTTCTATTTTTGTTGCCGAAAAAAAGAAGGTTTTTGGTTTGTGTGTGTGCACCTTTGTTCGTGCTTGTGTGGGCACAAGATGAGATTGGCCATTTAACAAGGCGTGTCGTCAATCCTGCCTCGGTAGTCTATTTCTCGATGCCTTCATTTTCTCTTGTCGCACACAGTCCAGGTTCCATGGCTGCTCAGTACCACGAGGAGGAGCAGTTGTTGGACCCACCTGTGCCACATGTTCTTGGGCCCATACCTCTCGGTGATTGATGCTACCCGAGCTGTACTGCTCTACCCTCATGCGTCGTATTGCCATAGGCGAATGAGAATCACTTTGAGGTTAAGCCTCAGTTTATCTTCATGCTCCCCCACTTTACTGGGAAGGGTGACCCCTATATCTGTCTCAGGGAATTTAAGGAGGTTTGTGCTATGTTAAAGTTGCAACAACTTACCACAGACTCCGTCCATCTTAGGCTTGTCCCCTTTGCACTAAAAGATGATGCCAAGAAGTGGTTGTCCAGCAACAAGGCGAATGCCTTTTGGACTTGGGATGAGTTTTAATCTGCAATCCATAAGTACTTTCGAAATCATCGGACTCAAAAATTGAGGAACGAAATCAATTTGTTCTATCAACTTGAGACTGAAACATTTCATGCATAATTAGAGAGGTTCAAGGAGCTACTATCCACATGCCCTCACAATGACATCGAGTTGTGGTGCCTTTGTCATGTGTCTACATCTGGTCCAGTTCCCAATCATTTATGTGGTAGGATAGATCATTGATTGACATCTTATCATGCATATCTTTGGGTCTGATATCCGTTATCTTTCACCTAAACAAGGCTACATAACGAGTTTAATGTTTAAGTTTCAAGAATACGTTGGTTTGAGGACTCAAAAGCAAGAAAAAGGACTAAGTTGCAAGACCTACGGACTAAGATGCAAGAGAGAGTGACCGAAATGCAAAACCAAAGGACCAATGATCAAATGAAGAAACTCCACACCATCTTGGGGAGTATTTTGGCAGTTCTATTCGGTCTAGAGATCCAGCAATCGACTTCGATGCATCAAACACAAGCAAAGACATCCAGAAAAGCCCACACGAAAAAACAGTCTGATCCAAACCCGGTAGACCGCCAATTGGCGGTCCGGGTTGCTCCGGATCCGCTAAGATTTCGTTTGCTCGCGTATTAGAGTGTATTTAGTCTATTTCTGGTATATGTTTAGTCCGATACCGGGGGATTGTCTGGGATTACCTTTTTCTTTGGCTACAGAACTCCTCCTCCCTTGTATTCATCACTCTGTTGGTGGCCATCCTCTCTACTAGGAGTAAAAGCCTTGAAGTAAAAACCCTGGTGGAGAGAGGCTACTTGTATTGTGAGTTTGAAATTAATAAAGTTTTTCTTTAGTTATGTTGTTTATTTCTTAGTTTAATTTCCTTTCATATGTCTTGAATGCCTCTTTAGTTTGATGTCCTTTTAGCTTCCTTAATATTTCTTGCTTGCTTGCTTAGTTTAATTTCCTTTCAGTAGAATGTTTCATTTTGTTAATGTAGGTTGTAGTTTAAATATGAGTGAGTAGTTCCATCCTCATTTGGGGGGGGGGGGGGAATATGTGATATGATTATGTGATGTAGTAGGTGTGTGTTATCTTAATCCTTTGAACCTTACATGATTTCCATAACCATCTAATGAGATTTCACTCTTGTCTTTGATATGTTAATGCTCTTGAATGAAGCTTAGCATATACGTAGATTAGTGGACCTATTTTATGGGGAATGATAAGGTGAGGATATGGATGGAATTGATGAAGGAAACATGACTTGTAGTTTCATGTACTCTTGTTGCCTTTACCTTGGTTCATGTCTTGTATGGTTTAATGATTGTCTAAATCTTATTTCATGTGGAGGCCTAGTGAGGTTTGGTCTTTATACATGAGTTCATTAGGTTCATTCCAATTATTGTCTTGTACGTTTTAATGATATTGTGTTATCTTATTTCATATCGAGGCAAAGTTGGATTTAGTTTTATGATTTTCATGCACTACATGTTGTGTCGAACATAATTAAGTATTGGATTAATCTAGGATTAATAAGATATTTGCCCAAAGCACTGACTTATTACGCGTCCCTATTGGACTACACATTTAAGGGTTTAGGGTGGAGCCATCTATATAAGGAGGGGAGCCTCCCATTGGATGAAATAACAAGTGTGCAAACCCTAGCCTCCACCCACCCTAGCCGCCACCTTCTCTCTCTCCCATTTCGTCCATCCACCTCCGCCAAGCTCATTCCGTGGACTCTTGGGTTGTGGACTCGCGCTCCTTCTCCAAGAGAGTAAGAGACCGACCGGTGAAAAGGATTCCGTAAGGTGACCTCCGATCTTCCTTCCGCTGCCACAGGTTCTCTCGAAGAAAGGTACTCCTGAACCTGTAGAATCGATGTTTGCTAACATTGGTACCAGAGCCATCTCGATTACCTTCAAATCCTCACCATGCTTGACGAAGTTTTGTTTCATGATAATCTGATTTGAGATAAAAATTCGGTGGTTATGTTTTTGGAGAAAGAAAGATAACAGAAAAATCAGCATTGGTTATTTACATGATGCGCATGTTATATATGTTGATTGTTCATGTTTTTTCTTTCAAATTCATTTTTGATATTCTGGAAATGAAAACTCAGAGGGTTTTTTATCTTTAAATGAAATAATATCATCGTTCATTTAGAGATATAAGTGGTGCATGTTTGCTGAGTTCTTTCTAACATGCGATTAGGGTTTAGACTAGACTCTACTTGTTGCGCAAGTTTTGGATCATTAGAGCATGCATCTAGGGTTACATTTTGCTCCTCCATTCTTGCGCATGTATGCATGGTTTATGATGGATTTTTCCTGATTTTATTTCGAGCCAATATGATATGTTGCTCTCCTATCATTGCACATACATAGATGTGACCAGAATTCTGTTTTTTCTGTGTTGTTACCTCTATTCTTTACGCATGTATTAGATAAAATCAGAAGTTATTTTCCATATTGATTCTTCTAAATCATGCACATGTATACATGAAATCAGATGTCTATTTTTCCTGATTTTTCCGAATTAGGGTTAGATATTATTTATTCTAATCTTTGAGCATGTATACATGAAATATGTGTTAATCCTATCATGATGATCTTCTGTTTTTGCGCATGTTTTATATGATAATCAGTAGTTTAATTCTCTGATATTTTTCATGCTTGAATTAGATGATAATGTTTGTATGTCATTTGTATATCATCATGCATGTCGGATTGCATGGATGGATCAAATGTTGTTATCTCTGATTCGTGTACATGCATGACTAGATCTCATGTTTGCTGGAATTTCGTGTATATGCTTCTTTATTTAGCATTTTTCAAAATGAGCATGCATCTAGAGTAGATGTTTATTGCCATATGCATATGCATGATAATTTTATTGCCTTGTTGCTCCAAAGAATTTCGGATATGACAGTTTTTGGAGCATTAACATGCATGTGATTGATTGGTTTCCTTACTGAAAACTTTGCATATATGCTTGCTGTTCTCTTGAAAGTTTCGAAATTTTTCTTTCCAATACAAGTAGCATAATTATTGCTGATTGCATGCTTATATTGATTAAAGAAAGATTGACAAATTCTGAAATTTTTAGAGCATATTATGGGCTGGAGTTTTGTTGCCTTAAAAGTATTTTTGAATGCTTTCCTTTGATGCACATATATGTGTTGATCTCATTTAAGGAATTTCGGATTTTTTGGAATGATAGCATGCATTTCATTTGAAATATTTCCTTTATGATTAAATCCACATACATGTGTTGATCTCATTGAGGATTTTTCCGGATTTTTCTTTCCTAATGCGAGTAGGATAATTTTTACGCTCTCATGATTATGTTGATTGGGGAAAGAAAAGAAAATTTCTGTTTTGAGATACTATTATGGAGATTGATTGGTATTTCCATATACATTTTTCTTACGCTCCATATATGCGTTGTTTCCTTATATATTACTTCGTTCTTATTTGGAAGTGGTGTATACTTTATTCATGCTTGTGATTGTGCTAACGTATGGAAAGATTGCGCTTGTATGGTATGAATGGTGTGAATGGATGCTGATTTATTTTTGCTGCCTTATTGAGAGTTGAGCATAATTTCATTCATTCATTTCCATTTGCAGTAGATGTCGCAATGGGCTGTAATATTTATGGACAGTAATAATTATGGACTGTGGACTGTGTATTGCTCTAGGGAGACGATGGGCTCCTTTATTTTTATTATTGCGATAATATTGCTATAACGCTTATGCATGTTCCCATCTACCGTGCTAAATCCCTATAGGGGATCCTTAGCTCGATATGGAAGTAATGTAGCAATTAATTTCTGTGTGATCTTAATTGGAATGTTCTGAAAGGAACATTGTTTTTGGAACTTGCATGCCTAGTGGGAGTTGCAAGGTAGAAGTGTTTTGTGTAAACCACCTTGCAACCGGCGGATAATTATTTATTTGTTGCTGATTTGCCATGATTTATACATTTTTTAGGGTTATTAAATCATGATGGAGCGCAATATATGAATTGGTAGAATGGCTTTATTAACTATTGCTTGAGGATTTGATCGAACGCTTTATGTTTTCCTTTGGTCTGAATGCTATAGTTATTAAGTTAGTTTATTTTTTTTATGACTATTGCGGCTCGTTGTATTTTATGCTAGAACTCATGTATCGCTATGTGGTTTTTTGTCCTAGATTTTTATGGCTGCTTCCCAAAGCATTGTCGCTGATCTGACTCGAGGAGAAAAACTCAATGAAAGAAATTACGATCTGTGGCATCGTAAAATTGAGTATCTCTTAGAGTATCAGGACATGTTAGAAAATATAACCCCAACTATGTCTCCCCCCGAGGAGGGGAACACTGCGCAGCATCGCACAAATATGGATGTCTATAATGCATGGAAAAAGAAAGACCGTATTGCTCGCATTACAATTCTGAGTTCGATGCGAGAAGATCTGTTACTGCGGTTCGAAAAATTGCGAACTGCAAAGGCCTTGTGGGAAGCTGTGAAGTTTCAGTACGGAGTGACCTCCATCACACCGGCCCGCCAGCTTGGGATCATGTTTGATGGGTATAAAATGTGCCAAGGTCACACGATGAGGCAGCATATTACCGCAATGTCAAACATGATAAGCGAGCTGAGCGTTGTCGGTCATGCTAAGACCGATGAGGAGCAAGTGTCTGCTCTCATCAGATCATTGCCTTCGAAGAGCTGGGAGCATATGAAGGTCCATCTGACTCATGCTGATGACATCAGGACATTTGACCAGGCCGCAAAACACCTAGAGCTGGAGGACGACCGCATGCTTGCGGAAGCCCCTCTAACTAAAGTGTTTGCTGCTGAAGCTGGCGCTCCTCGGAGGAGTGCCGGTTTTAAGCGCAAAAGAGATAGAGCTCAGGGTTTTGAAGGCAAGAAGGGTGCAAATAAAAACAAAACAGAAAACAAAGCTGGAAAGAAACGACCTCGAGGATCCAGAGGTGGGAAAGATAAGTCTAATGTGACTTGTTTTAACTGCCGAAAGACTGGACATTTTGCTCGTGAGTGCACTGAGCAAAAGGTAATTACTGAGTGTAATCCCTTGAATTGTAACGTGACTAGTTTTGTAATGCTCACTGATCACTCTCCTGTGTGGATTGTGGATTCAGGTGCCACGGACCACGTAACAAAGGATCGTTCTGCCTTCGTGGAATATCGTCGTGTTCCATGTGGGAGGCGAATAAACATGGCGACCAACACTAGCATTGATGTTCTTGGAGATGGCACATGCAAAGTGGCTTTGCGAAGTGGCCGGATCCTATTACTTCACGACGTGTTGTATGCACCAGCTATACGGTGAAATATTATTTCTGTTGTTGTTTTGATGAGACATGGTTTTAAAGTTCTTTTTGAGAACAATGATATGGGTTTATACCTTGCTAACATTTATTATGGACGTGCCTTTTTTTCAGACGGTTTTATTGTGTTGGACGCAATTTATGATTTCAATCATAACAATAGTGCCTTTATGAGTCAAAGTTCCATGAATAATGATTCAGTTATGTAGCATGCTAGACTAGGTAACATTGGTGTTGACTGGATGAACAGGTTTGCAAAGGAGGGGGTAATAGGAGAATTCTCCAAATTTGAATTGTCGACCTGTGAATCTTGTCTAGCTGGAAAGGCACTTAGAAAACCGTTCGGGAAAGCCATTAGGGCTACTTCTCCTTTAGAACTAATTCACTCGGATATTTGTGGACCTTTGAATGTGCGTACTAGACATGGACAAAGTAACTTCATCACATTTATTGATGACTACACTAGATATGGTCATATTTATCGTATTTCTCACAAGTCAGAAGCTCTAGAATGCTTTAGGAAATTCATGAGCTTGGTAGAGAATCAATTGGATAATAAGATAAAAACTCTTAGAACAGACAGAGGTGGGGAGTATCTCCTAATAATGTTCAAGGAGTTATGTGATGAAAATGGGATATCTAGACAACTCACTATGCCTTATACTCCTCCACAAAATGGTGTTGCCGAGAGAAGGAATAGAACGTTGCTACACATGGTTAGATCCATGATGGCGCATGCGAGCTTGCCAATTTCGTTTTGGGGAGATGCTCTAATGACTGCTGCCTATATCCTCAATAGAGTTCCAACAAAATCGGTTCCCTCAACTCCATATGAGTTATGGACAGGACGGAAGCCTGATTTGAACCTGCTGCATCCTTGGGGATGCGCGACATACATTCATTCTACTAGTCACCGATATGGAAAACTAGGACCTAGAGGGGAAAAGTGTATCTTTGTAAAATACAATGATTTCTCCAAAGGTTATGTTTTTATCGGGGTAGACGAGAATGAAAGAAGGACGGAACTGGAGTCTAGGGATGCCACATTCTTGGAAAATGATTTTCCAACCCTTGCTGGAGCTATCAAAGAGTCAGTGGACTTCTTTGAACGACAAGATAAGGACATTGCCACTCCACGGGATCAGGATCTGGAAGTTGAACATGAGGTTCCACCAGTCAATCCTAGTGGGAGCAGCAATGCTGAGGATCTGATAGCTCTCACGGAGGATGAGCCATTAGATACCCATCTACGTCGAAGTAAACGCGGGGTCATTCCTCGTAGGCGATTTCGCTTAGAGGAAGAGGCCCTCATGATAGCTCAAGAAGAAATTGATTATGAATCATCCGGGATGAAAGTAATCGATGAGCAAGAACCGGAGACCTTGAAAGAGGCTTTCGAAGGTCCAAATGCGAAAGAGTGGTTAGAAGCTATAAAGGAAGAGTTGGAGTCGATGAAAGTTAATCGGGTCTGGGACTTGGTCGACTTACCGCCAAACCGAAAGGCCATTGGGGCTAAGTGGATCCTCAAGATTAAGAGGAAGGCGGATGGATCTATTGATAGATTCAAGGCTAGACTGGTAGCTAAAGGCTACACACAAAGAGAAGGCGTGGATTTTGAGGAAACATTTTCACCCGTGGTTAGGGTTGCCTCCATCCGCCTTCTACTAGCTATTGTCGCTCAGATGGACTTAGAGTTTTACCAAGTGGATGTAAAGACTGTTTTTGTCAATGGAGAACTTGAGGAGGAGATCTATATGGATCAACCTCAAGGTTTTGAAGTCAAAGGACAAGAGCGCAAAGTGTGCAAGCTCAATAAGTCCTTGTATGGCTTAAAACAAGCGTCTAGACAGTGGAGCATTCGCTTCCATCAAGCTATATCAGAGAATGCGTTCTCTATGCTTGAGGAAGATCACTGTGTGTACGTTAAGAGATCCAATGGTAAATTTGTCATTCTGACCTTGTATGTTGATGACATACTCATGGCTGACAATAGCAAAGAGTTGCTGAGATCCACTAAAGAGTGGTTGTCCTCCACGTTTGATATGAAGGACATGGGTGAAGCTAGCTACGTCCTTGGTGTCAAGATAGTTAGAAATAGGTCCAAGGGACTTCTGGGATTGTCTCAAGAGACTTATATTAACAACATCCTGAAGAAATACCATATGGACAAATGCAAACCAATCGACACTCCTGTTGAGAAGGGTTTGCACTTAAGCCTTGATAAGCATCCTGAGACTCCTGAAGAGAATGCCAAAATGAGCAAGGTTCCATACTCCAATGAGTGGTTGTACGCTATGATGTGTACTAGGACAGACATTTGTTATGTTGTGGGCATGGTGAGTCGATGCCAGTCTAGCCCAAGCATGGAGCACTGGAAGGCAGTCAAGAGAATCATGAGATACCTCAGAGGAACGAGTAACTATATGTTGTGTTACCAAGCATCAGATCTCCGCCTGATTGGCTATAGTGATGCCGATTGGGCTGGAGACATTGATGAAAGGAAGTCTACCTCTGGTTATGCTTTCTTGCTGGCTAATGGGGTCATCTCATGGTCCAGCAAGAAGCAAATTTGTATAGCCCTGTCGACTATGGAAGCAGAGTATGTTGCATGCTCTGCAGCAGTACAAGAGGCAGTTTGGTTGAGGAGGTTCTTACAACATACTGGGCTAGTACAGAAATCGTATGAGTCTGTAGTTGTCTATTGTGACAGCATGGCTGTCCTTTGTTATGTGAAAGACCCCAAATATCATGGAAAGACCAAACATATACAGGTTAGGTATCATTTTGTGAAGGACATCATAGCGAGAAAGGAAGTTATGTTAAGACATGTGTCTACTAGTCTTATGGTAGCTGACCCTCTTACCAAGGCTATAGCTAAGGACTCGTTTGTGTCTCATGTGAAGTCTTTAGGCATACGCAGACTTTGATGCATTGACATGTCTAACTTCCTTTTATGAGTGATAGTGTTTTCCTTTCGACTATATCTGTTTGGTTGATGTAGTTCTTCTAGCATAAGATATTATTCTGTCAATAGGCTCAAGAATGCTCACTCACACGAGCATTCGCCTCTGGCGCTTTTGATAGCGAGCAGAGATTAGACTGATCATGAGGAGATCTTGTATGATAGATGCAGAGTAGTTCATGATAGGACAGTCGCCTTGATTAGGAATCAAGATGAGATCCTCTATGTGGGTGAGGATTGACATGAATGTTCCCACGATTCATCTTACCTATAGAAGCCAAGTGTGAGCATCACATGTGGCGCCAGGTGGCACCTGTATGGTGTTAAGGCGACAATGATGAAGCTCGGGTCAGGCGTAGAGGGGGTGCGACTGGAATAAGACTTGTACGGCGTTGAGAGACAGACATATTGTTGTGTACAGTACGATCCACCATAACATGTTTGTCATACAACATGTGTTGAGCGACCATTTGGAAGTGAAAGGATGGATCCCTACTCCTTCACTTTGTGAGTCCAAGACTTGATTGTCATTAGTTGCCCTCAGTGACCTTCGACGACACCAAGAAGGAAAGATTTGATGTGGCTACTTTGGGATGTTATCAATGACCATGAGAGATTCGGTCTAAAGAGGCATCTTCGGGAAAGGAGTCAACTCTGAGTGTAATGGTGGTCTGCGGCGAAGGGAAAGGTTTGACTCGACTGCACTAAAAGTATTTGCTGGGCCCAACCGTATTGGATATAGTAGCAAGTACCTCGAGGACAAGAAGGTATTCTCTCCGAGGGATCGAGATACCATTCATGTTAAGTGAGTTTCTGAGTAAACCTGGGGAA
Organism: Triglochin maritima; assembly: GCA_963682175.1. Lineage (NCBI taxonomy): Eukaryota > Viridiplantae > Streptophyta > Magnoliopsida > Alismatales > Juncaginaceae > Triglochin > Triglochin maritima. The sequence continues at coordinate 11,042,386 of OY821790.1, read as the reverse complement.
CTGTGATGTGCATTTTGACTGCTTATTTTTTGTTTTATGAGGATGTTGTCATTCTGGCCTTCTAGTAAGGTTTCTAGTTTGAGACTCCTAAATTTCAGTTGCATCACCAGTCGCACGACCCATTTGTCCGTATGATCAGAAGAGTACATGTGTCGGGGACAAAGATGGTCATGCATCGAGGATACATGATCAGAGACTTGCGTATTGTGGATGTGTACTTGGAGAGAGGAGTAGTTGTATGTATCAGGGATATATGCATATGTGCCGGGGACAAATAAAGAGGTGACATATTGCCATTGTGTGATTGTATGTATCAGGGATATATGCATATGTGTCGGGGACATGTTGTTATCGTGCTGTTGTGCAAGTGGGAGATATTGGATTAATCTAGGATTAATAGGATATTTGCCCAAAGCACTGACACATGGTGCGTCCCTATTGGACTACACATTTAAGGGTTTAGGGTGGAGCCATCTATATAAGGAGGGGAGCCTCCCATTGGATGAAATAACAAGTGTGCAAACCCTAGCCTCCACCTTCTCTCTCTCCCATTTCGTCCCTCCACCTCCACCAAGCTCATAACGTGGACTCTTGGGTTGTGGACTCGCGCTCCTTCTCCAAGAGAGTAGGAGACCGACCGGTGAGAAGGATTCCGTAAGGTGACCTCCGATCTTCTTTCCGCTGCCACAGGTTCTCATTAAGCACACAGACATACACATATCTTTATATTCACATTCTTTCTCTACCCCTTATGGGGTTTAGTTTTATTGCGTATTTCCCATTTCTTTTTGCGTTGTAGTGTAGTTTAGATCATAACTCCTTTCTCTCCTTTCGTTTCCACTCGCCATTGAACAAACTAAAGTCGACACACCTCCCTGTGGATCGACCCGTATTTGCCACCGCTTCAACGCAGCCGTGCACTTGCGGTTATAATTAAAACGTTCAATCATGTTTTCGGTGCCATTGTCGTGGAGGTGTTCTGTCCAGACTTTGGTTTGGACGATTAGAGTGGTTTTAATATTTTGTTCTTAGTTTTGATTTGTTTCAGGGATCCTGATGATCAAGGGGAGGCAAGTGGAGGAATTGGAGAGCAAAAAACCTCAACAGTGACCGCCAATCAGCGGTCTGGGACCGCCAATTGGCGTCCTGGTGAGCTTCATTTTCTCCCACTTTTTTCTGGTTGTTGTGTATTTTAGTGTAGTTATCGGGGAGCACAATCTTGCATGTTGTGACTTGTAGTTTGCTCCCAGATTGAATAACAAACCTCTTTAATCAACTTGGCCACTAAAATCGAAAGCAAAAGATTAGGCATTCTTACTTGTTTAGGTCATGCATCACACACTTGACTTAGTTATGTAGTTGTCTTTTATTTTAGCTTACTTTCAGTTGATGAGTGCTAGCGTGAGGTACGCATTTCCTACTCTCATTCATGCATTTTCTATGATCGTGCATTAGTTGGTAGGAATTGCATCGGGACAAGAGTGAGTTGAGCGTTTGATAGGAGAGTTGATTGCTAGATTTAGGATCAAAACGCTACTAAGGAGGGGCTGTCCCATTAAAGATAAGGTGGCAGATGTCATCACCCTTTCCTTAGCCCCAAAAATCACTCTTAATTAAAGCCTTAATTATAAAAGCAAGTAGACATTGGCCCTAAGGATTTCGGACGCACTAGGAGAGTAATCTAGTCGAGACCGTCATGACCTGATCGGCGTCGCCTGCCTTGTCGATAGTAGGAGGTACTATGTAACGCCCCTGATCTCGCGGGTACGCACACTGGGAAAGGAAACTAGTGTCGCGATCAGAGACCTCTGCGACGACCGAAGGGGTTACAAAAGACAGACCGAATAGACTCGACAAACTGAAAGAAATCATACACAAATGGACTGACATAAAACATAATAGGAATAATAGAATAATCATAACAACAAAAGTCTTATTACAACACATCGAGTATCAAAAAGGAAATACATAGGGAAATATGCGGAAGCAAAGATAACTGGCAATCTGGTCGACGCGTCCCTCGTGTACAGAATCTTCGGAACTCGTCCAGTCTGCCCTGTGGAACCTAAGTACCTGCAAGCACCGCATTTAACAATGTGTGAGTTTTCAATTAAGAAAACCCAGTATGCCCCCGCCAATGCAATAAATGAAAGGTAGCATGAAATGCAAAAATGGCAGGTTTCAGAAACAGAACAGAACAGAACAGAAAGCATCAAATGCAACAGAAGGCTACGACTACACCAGTCGTGCCAGTCAAGCTCACCCGAATCGTTCCTCCATAGGAACCAGAACACCAGCCTCGCTGGTCAGAGGTGGTCACTCGTCAGTGACCCACCGCTCAGCACAAAGCGGTGCGCCGGATAAGTGTCCCAATCCGCGGAAAATAAACCTACATGGTGTCATCGCGAACTGAGGAACACCTACCCTGAGACAGAATGGCAGTGCACATGCCCAGGACTTATCTTAGGCCTGGCCCCCTACAGGGGTCTTAGCCGAGTGGCCTCTGAAGCTAGAGGACCCACCCGTGGCCCGTCGGCCCAGAAAACAGAACGTACCCAGAATTACTCCATCAGATTAGATGCAATGCAACTACTCTATAGTCTAGTGCAACTAAATTATTCAGAAATGAGTCCAAAGGAGAACATGCAATATCTCCCTCAAGCTCTATGCAAAACAGAATATTAATTCAGCAAAATCACACCAAGATCAACAACAAGACTCATGGTTGTTTCCTAAATTCAACCAGCACACAATTCCGGAAATAAAGGCATGTCATAAGCATCCATAATATATACAGCCAACAAAATAAAGCATACAAGTTTGAATCCAGCAATTATTTAACATGACATCATGATACATCCTTGAAATAGACAAATCAGGAAAATAGGCCATGTAACCAGCCACAAGGTAAGCAATATTATTCGTCAACCTTATAATACATGATTTAGGAAATAATTATGTAACCAGTAGCTAACTAATATATGGTTAAACGTCAACTTATTAGCATAAGATTTAGGATACACAATGCCTAATACACGGGCATGTAAGGTCTAGCAACAAGTCCGGTCATGGAAGTTTCCTATTTCCAACAATGACATGGTGAATGAATATGCAATGACTTGTATCAACCAGCCATTAAACTTTCCTATATTCCACAACCTATTAGTGCATGAAATATGGGGCTTAAAATCAGAAACAAATCCGGAAGTAAACCTTGTATCCAGCCAGCAAATCCGGATCTTCTAGGTCTGAATCCAGCAGTAATCCGAACATTGATCAAGCAAGGTTTTTGGTAACAATCCAGCCATGTGGTCTATTGATTTCAGTACCCATTAAGGAATGAATTTTTCGGCTTATACCCAACACTAAAATCAGGAGATAAATCATGTGTCCAGCAACCTAAGATGTCTAGATATCCGGAATAGATGGTTGTGATTATGCGAAAACTTAGAAGCAAACCGGGTCATGGAACTTTCCTAATTTCAGCAACCTAATGATGCATGACCTATGGCATCTAATATCAATCTTTGTGGAGAATTAATCACGTAACTAACAATAAATATGCGCAACATGTAATAACATGAACCATCCAAGAATATGAAATCAAATTCAGAATCACATCTAGGAAATCCGGTAACAACATAAATCAACCGCATGAAACCCTAGATAAGTTAGGTTGGGAATTGCATGAACTTATTTCAGAGAACCTACATGATATGCTCCCCCCCGAAATCTTCCTTCTTCCCCCCTGATTGGTCCAGCAACCTCCCAAGAAAAACGTGAAGATGGTGCCACCAGCCGGAAGAGTATTCCAGCCACCCGCTGGAAACTAGGGTTGCACCGCAACCTTCCATTCTTGCAAGGTTAAAACGTGCCAACCCTAATCAAACCCGACCCAGCAGCCTTCCCTACCCACCATGCATCCTAAAGCTAACGGAGAGAGGCATACCTGAAGAGAGGAGAGGCTGAGCTACACCGAAGACCGACAAGAAACTTCTCCTCCTAGCTGCGCACCAAGAGCACCGCCGGGTTTCTCCTTCCAAGCTGCTGGAGCTCCAATGTTAATTTCGGTGGTGAGGGTGGAGAAAAGGTCTAGGGAAAGTTGGCTAGGGTGCTATATTTATAAGGGTGCAAGTTGGAAAGAAGAAACTAGGAAAAAGGCAAGAGATAATTGGGAGTTAATTTGCTTTGATGGCAAAATCAGCACTTTCCTAAATCCAAATCAAAGCACATGCTAGCAAGATTTTCTCTCATTAATTTCGGATATGGTAAGGCCAGCCCAACCTCCCAATCTAACCAACACGCCTCATCAAGCAACAAATAAATCCGCACACCAGGTTTTAGGCACCCGATAAACCCGGTTAAGTCTAACGAATGCAACCGCACCCGGCGGTTAAATTCGCCCAAAAAGGAAACTTTTGCAAAACCAACTTAACTCAAAACAAAGACAATAAAACACATAAAAGGACAAATAAAACCTAAAACAGAGTGGCAGGAGAGCGGGTCTTACAACCTACACCCCTTAAACAAAATTTCGTCCTCGAAATTTGCTATCCCTAACTCTCAACCAAAAACTTGAGATACAATATCCTCACATCAACCCACACTCAAACAACGTTAACAAAAGTTACAAGATGATGAAATACATGTGCCATAACAGCCAAAGATTCTGAGAACAAATCATGAACCAATCACATGAAATCCAGCAAGTAATAATGTATGAACCTATGATACATTGACAATCATAAAATTTATAGCAACTAATATATACATACATATGCGACATCTTGACAGTAAGTATCCATGAGGATCATATAATTTCCAGCAACCAATTAATACATGCATATGTGACGTCTTAGCAGCACCAAAACGTAAGTAACATATGGTATTTAACAGCAACCTAATCATGAGATCGTATAGTTCCAGCAACTAAATAATAGATATCATACATGTCATGTATCAAGACCGCAATTAAATGAAGAAGGAATAACAATCTCTCTATAGATAATATACGTGCACATGATGTATTTAGGCAGCAATTAAATCATGGAAATAATTACAAGATCTTAATAGACAATACTCATGCACGAGATATATCTAGGCAACCATTAAATCGTGTCATAATAACAAGATCTCCATGGATTTCTATATTTACATGTACATGAGTTATGAGGACAACAAATTAACTACGTAATTATAATAAAATTTCGATGGTTAAATATACATGTGCATGATGTAACTAGGCAACAACTAAATCATGAAATCGTAGTCATATCATCACGACATGAACTTACTTGCATGCAGTTACACCATCATACCCATAACAGTAACATGAACAATTATAATAAATTTGGTAAAGCACATGCTATAGTAATCATGGATCATGGAAACGAATATGCAACCAGTAGGAGATATGGGTCATGATGAGATGATTATACAACATTTACTTCAATCTATAGTAACGCATTCATGGGTTTTGAATTTATACAAGCACGAATCTAATTATAATTAGGAGAAATATGTGACTATAACGTGACTGATTTCAGGGCTCATCATGCAAGACATCGAGGTTGTGAACTCAACCTCTACTCGCATATAAACACCTGAAATTTGCATTAGTTGCACTATGTATTAAACATACTAAGATTGAGACTATATGCATAATATAAGATCCCACGATACAATCATCACAATACAGGGGATAGGCGTGCATGCATGAATGGATGGTAAGTTACTTCTGATTTCAACATTTCCGGGCATAGCATCATGGACATTGTAGAATCAAAACTATTTGGTTAACCTTTTCACATAATGCAATTTCTTGTTTCCAACAACTATGTCATGCGTCCCAATATAACTTCCTAACATCAATCTAAACATGAAATGAGTAATAGAATGTGTAAAAGGCATCGTAGTAAAATACTACATGCATTCGATAGCATGAGTCATAAATTTCAGGACATATATGCGTTACAATCTTGCAAATCAGACCATGATCAGAGATTATATCGACATAAAACAATATAAGTATTAGTAATACAACATGGTGAACATGCACATGAGATCAGGAGTCTACATATATCCATAAATAATATACATGCATGCATTCGGATTCACACATTACGTTAAGTCATGGAATGAGTTGCATATGTCATGGATGAGTACATATTTTAGTCTCAAAGAAAGCCTAACGATAACATCAGAGAAGGTATACCAAATCAGATCATGAATGTGGTATGCTTACTACTGGAATGAAATCAACTCAAATAACAAGTCACCACAAACAACACCTATAATCCAACTGATTGCACCAATCATAATTTTAGAACGTACATGCATTAGAAGATAGCGATTCAGAAAATGGCCCGAGATCATATGAACATGAATTAATATATGAATATATCAGCGATCTAACATGGAAAGCATATATCTAGAAATCAGAAGTCGGAGCATATTCATGATCGATATAAATCTACATGCATAAGGATTTGCACAAAACTAGACGGCATACGATGAATAGCATCACTCATAAATTCTGATATAGTATTCATGTGAGAGCATAACAAGTCATAGAAGAGAAGATTTATGGAAATCAGATAATACACGTAACTGAACATGGTGGGGTTAAAATCAGACTTGAGAAACTCATAGCAACATTAGAGCCAATACATGCATTTATACCAATGGCATCAACATTTAAATTAAAATTTATAACTTATGCTCAGATGTTGTAAAGAATATATCTCAGAGGGATTACAAATCAGAGCATATTCATTGATTAGTCATGAGTGGGATAAAATCACACATTTAATTCATCTTAACATTCCAATCGATGAATGCAGCATTCCTTCAACATAAAATCAGATCACCATAGAAACTAGATTTGAAATTAATAACATGTCATGACGCCTGATCCAAATCAAAAAATAACATGTGATTATGACATCTAACATCAGTAAGCATATCATGCGAGAAAATCCGGACTTGATCACAATATCATGCATGAACATAACATCTAAAAGATCACAAGATTCTACACCACAAGGTTATTAACACATCACTCAACATGAAAGCAAAACCCCTTCCCCAACTAGCTCTCCACGATCGAGCCCACTTCCTCTGGTTTCTCCAGCAAACCACCAAGGAAGACTGAAGCCCAAGTCAAAGTAGAGATGGAGGTGCTTAGCCACCTCTGAAATTCGGATGGTGCACCACAGTCCACACAATCGGTGGATCTCCACTAGTGCATACCAAACCTCAGATCGGAAAACACAATGGTGCTGGACCAAACTTTGTCCAACACGCACTCTACCTCCTCTTAAACTAAAGGTGTAGAAGCATACCTGAAACTGATGGAGAAGGATCCCAAAGTTTGCTGGAATTCAGCTACAGCCGCCTCCCATGCTTGCTAACTAGTCATCTCTTGCACTTGCAATTCTTGCTTGTTTGACCAGTGGGACTTGTTGGAGATCTCAGCACCAAAACGTAGGAGGAGGTGAGGGAACTGATAAAGACAGATAGGGTTGGGTGGTTCGTTCTCCAAGTACACGAGACGATCCACAAGAAGCAATTTAACCAATGCAAATATAATCTATCACTATCAGAAAGCAATTCTAAAAGATAAGAAATTACCGACAGGGTTTGGGCAAGATGCCCCACTGGAGAGTCTTCAGATTCTGTACACTTTAGGGACCGACCTGCTCTGATACCAAGTTGTAACGCCCCTGATCTCGCGGGTACGCACACTGGGAAAGGAAACTAGTGTCGCGATCAGAGACCTCCGCGACGACCGAAGGGGTTACAAAAGACAGACCGAATAGACTCGACAAACTGAAAGAAATCATACACAAATGGACTGACATAAAACATAATAGGAATAATAGAATAATTATAACAACAAAAGTCTTATTACAACACATCGAGTATCAAAAAGGAAATACATAGGGAAATATGCGGAAGCAAAGATAACTGGCAATCTGGTCGACGCGTCCCTCGTGTACAGAATCTTCGGAACTCGTCCAGTCTGCCCTGTGGAACCTAAGTACCTGCAAGCACCGCATTTAACAATGCGTGAGTTTTCAATTAAGAAAACCCAGTATGCCCCCGCCAATGCAATAAATGAAAGGTAGCATGAAATGCAAAAATGGCAGGTTTCAGAAACAGAACAGAACAGAACAGAAAGCATCAAATGCAACAGAAGGCTACGACTACACCAGTCGTGCCAGTCAAGCTCACCCGAATCGTTCCTCCATAGGAACCAGAACACCAGCCTCGCTGGTCAGAGGTGGTCACTCGTCAGTGACCCACCGCTCAGCACAAAGCGGTGCGCCGGATAAGTGTCCCAATCCGCGGAAAATAAACCTACATGGTGTCATCGCGAACTGAGGAACACCTACCCTGAGACAGAATGGCAGTGCACATGCCCAGGACTTATCTTAGGCCTGGCCCCCTACAGGGGTCTTAGCCGAGTGGCCTCTGAAGCTAGAGGACCCACCCGTGGCCCGTCGGCCCAGAAAACAGAACGTGCCCAGAATTACTCCATCAGATTAGATGCAATGCAACTACTCTATAGTCTAGTGCAACTAAATTATTCAGAAATGAGTCCAAAGGAGAACATGCAATATCTCCCTCAAGCTCTATGCAAAACAGAATATTAATTCAGCAAAATCACACCAAGATCAACAACAAGACTCATGGTTGTTTCCTAAATTCAACCAGCACACAATTCCGGAAATAAAGGCATGTCATAAGCATCCATAATATATACAGCCAACAAAATAAAGCATACAAGTTTGAATCCAGCAATTATTTAACATGACATCATGATACATCCTTGAAATAGACAAATCAGGAAAATAGGCCATGTAACCAGCCACAAGGTAAGCAATATTATTCGTCAACCTTATAATACATGATTTAGGAAATAATTATGTAACCAGTAGCTAACTAATATATGGTTAAACGTCAACTTATTAGCATAAGATTTAGGATACACAATGCCTAATACACGGGCATGTAAGGTCTAGCAACAAGTCCGGTCATGGAAGTTTCCTATTTCCAACAATGACATGGTGAATGAATATGCAATGACTTGTATCAACCAGCCATGAAACTTTCCTATATTCAACAACCTATTAGTGCATGAAATATGGGGCTTAAAATCAGAAACAAATCCGGAAGTAAACCTTGTATCCAGCCAGCAAATCCGGATCTTCTAGGTCTGAATCCAGCAGTAATCCGAACATTGATCAAGCAAGGTTTTTGGTAACAATCCAGCCATGTGGTCTATTGATTTCAGTACCCATTAAGGAATGAATTTTTCGGCTTATACCCAACACTAAAATCAGGAGATAAATCATGTGTCCAGCAACCTAAGATGTCTAGATATCCGGAATAGATGGTTGTGATTATGCGAAAACTTAGAAGCAAACCGGGTCATGGAACTTTCCTAATTTCAGCAACCTAATGATGCATGACCTATGGCATCTAATATCAATCTTTGTGGAGAATTAATCACGTAACTAACAATAAATATGCGCAACATGTAATAACATGAACCATCCAAGAATATGAAATCAAATTCAGAATCACATCTAGGAAATCCGGTAACAACATAAATCAACCGCATGAAACCCTAGATAAGTTAGGTTGGGAATTGCATGAACTTATTTCAGAGAACCTACATGATATGCTCCCCCCCGAAATCTTCCTTCTTCCCCCCTGATTGGTCCAGCAACCTCCCAAGAAAAACGTGAAGATGGTGCCACCAGCCGGAAGAGTATTCCAGCCACCCGCTGGAAACTAGGGTTGCACCGCAACCTTCCATTCTTGCAAGGTTAAAACGTGCCAACCCTAATCAAACCCGACCCAGCAGCCTTCCCTACCCACCATGCATCCTAAAGCTAACGGAGAGAGGCATACCTGAAGAGAGGAGAGGCTGAGCTACACCGAAGACCGACAAGAAACTTCTCCTCCTAGCTGCGCACCAAGAGCACCGCCGGGTTTCTCCTTCCAAGCTGCTGGAGCTCCAATGTTAATTTCGGTGGTGAGGGTGGAGAAAAGGTCTAGGGAAAGTTGGCTAGGGTGCTATATTTATAAGGGTGCAAGTTGGAAAGAAGAAACTAGGAAAAAGGCAAGAGATAATTGGGAGTTAATTTGCTTTGATGGCAAAATCAGCACTTTCCTAAATCCAAATCAAAGCACATGCTAGCAAGATTTTCTCTCATTAATTTCGGATATGGTAAGGCCAGCCCAACCTCCCAATCTAACCAACACGCCTCATCAAGCAACAAATAAATCCGCACACCAGGTTTTAGGCACCCGATAAACCCGGTTAAGTCTAACGAATGCAACCGCACCCGGCGGTTAAATTCGCCCAAAAAGGAAACTTTTGCAAAACCAACTTAACTCAAAACAAAGACAATAAAACACATAAAAGGACAAATAAAACCTAAAACAGAGTGGCAGGAGAGCGGGTCTTACATACTAGATCTCCGGATCTGGTATCACTTGCTGGGCATTGTGGTCTTCGTTGTAGGGAGTTGAGGCGTGTCGAGACTAGTGACCTCGAAGTTAGGCGTCGTCTAGCCTAAGGACCCATAGCCTTAAGTTGTTTGAGTTGTGCTTGCTAGATTAGGCTTCTACCTTCACCACTCGCCACGCTAGCTCTAAGGATTCTTCCCTCCTCATCTGAGTCCTCTCCTCATCTATTTTGTACGAGTAGTCTCCTCCTCTGAGTACACCTTTTGTTGTGTGTTTTTTTAGAGTTGAGTAGAGCGTTTTTATGCGAGGTTGGGCTCGTTCTGGTGAGAGCGCTCGACTTGAGAGACTGCAGTTTTCTAAGATGGACGGTCTTGGTGATTGACCATCTCCGCCTCGTGCTCCTTTGGAGAGTAAGGCCGAGTCTTCTCGTGGTGACAGGGGGGACCGGGTTCCATACATGGATTACCTCAGTCCGCTCCCACCACCACGTAGACCTCCTTCTCCTCCTCCTCTGACTCCAGAGGAGGAGGGATTCGGTCAGGATCGAGTTTCACTTCATATATGCACACACTCCAACCCTTAGGGGCTTCCCTTTTTATTTTCAATCTTTCATTGTTTTCTTTCGTATTTCTTACTTATTAGTTTAGTGTAGTTAGCTTTAGCATAATCACATTTTTTCTCCATTTATTTGCCAGTTGATTTCTGGCAAACCAGAGGCTACTCACCTCCCTGCGGATCGACATGTACTTGCCACCGCTTCATCACGGTCGTGCACTTTCACTAGCGGGAGACGGAGGAGGGAAGGTGGAAGAAGGAGAGGGAGAGAGGGAGAAGAGCGGAGATGGGAAGGAGATGGAGAGAGAGGGAGAGAAGCAAGAGGAGAAGGAAAGCGAGGGAGAGAGAGACAAGGGAGAGAAGGAGAAGGAAAAATGGAAAGAGAGGGAGAGGTATTGAAGTAGAGGAGAAGGAAAGAGGGGGAAGGAGATTGAAGACGAGGAATGAAGGATAAGGAGAGAGACGATAGAAGAAAGAAGGGAAGAGAAAATCAGAGAGAGGAGTGAAAAGGAGAGAGCGCGGGGCAATAAGAGAGTAAAAAACAAGGAGAAGGAGGGGGGAGAGAGAGCGAGAGTGTAGAACGAGAGAGAACGAAATGCGGAAACAAGGAGAGAGGGAGAGATGAAGGGAGAGAACTAGAAGGAGAAGGAGAGAGAGGAGAGGTGGACAGAGGGGGAGAGTGAGAAGGGCAAGGAGAGGGAGGAGAGATGGAGAAATAGAAAGAACAATAGAGAAGGAGAGAGAGGGACAAGGAGAGTGATAAGGAGTGAAATGGAGATAGGGAGAGAGTGAATTAGAGCGAGAAGTGGATAGAGGAGAGAGAAGAAGATTGTGAATGAAGGAAAAGGAGAAAGGCAAAGAGAAGGAGAGAAAGAGAAAGATTGATGGAGTCGGTAAGTGAGCTGGACGGAGAAAGACAAGGAGAAGGAGACAAAGAAGGAAGAGGAGACTGGAAGGGAAGGAGAGAAGGAAAAATGGGGGGAGAAGTAGAGACAAAAGGTATGGAGAAATAGAAATAGAGAGAAGGAGAAGGGGAGAGAGAAATAGAGAATGAGAACGAGAGGAGTGAGAGAGAGTGAAGGTGACAGAGAGGAAAAGAAAAGGGTGGAGAGAGAAGGACAAGCAAAGCAGAAGGAGACAAATGAGAGAAAGAGAAAGAGGGAGATGAGGAAATGGAGGAGAGACAAGAAGGAGAGAGGAGGAGATGAAGAATATGAGAAGGAGAACAAGAGATAGGACAAGGAGAGAGAAGGAGAACGATGGAGAGAAGAACAAGGGCACACAGAGAGAAGGAGAAGGAGAAGGAGATAGTAGATAAGGAGAGAGAGAGAAGGACAATGGGAGTAAGAGGGTAGGAGAGCGAGAAGGAGACGAGGAGAGGAGAGATAGAGGAGGAGGAGGAGGAGGAGGAGGAGAGAAAGGAAAGAGTGAAGAAAGAGGACAATGAGAGAGTACGATTGAGTGAGAGAGGAGGGAAGAGAGAGATGGACAAGGAGAGAGAAGTAGAGGGAGATGGACGAGGGCAGGAGGAAGAAGGAGACGGAGAGAGGGAGACGAGCGGAGATGGGAAGGAGAAGGAGAGAGAGGCAGAGAAGCAAGAGGAGAAGGCAAGTGAGGGAGAGAGTCACAAGAGAGAGAAGTAGAAGGAAAAGGGGAAAGAAAAGGAGGGGTATTGAAGTAGAGGAGTAGGAGATAGTGGGAAGGAGATTGAGAACGAAGAGTAAAGGATAAGGAGAGAGAAGACAGGAGAAAGAAGGCAAGAGAGAATCAGAGAGAGGAGTGAGAAGGAGAGAGCGCAGGGCAACAAGAGAGTGAAAAACAAGGAGAAGGAGGGGAGAGAGAGAAGGAGAGTGTAGGACGAGAGAGTAGGAAATGGGGAAACAATGAGAGAGGGAGAGACGGAGGGAAAGAGCTAGAAGGAAAAGGAGAGAGAGGAGAGGTGGACAGAAAGGGAGAGAGTGAGAAGGGCAAGGAGAGGGAGGAGAGATGGGAAGCAGATAGAATAATAGATAAGGAGAGAGGGGGAGAAGGAGAGCGATAAGGAGTGAAATGGAAAAAGAAAGAGAATGAATTAGAGCGAGAAGTAGAGAGAGGAGAGAGAATGAGACTGTGAATGAAGGGAAAGGAGAGAGACAAAGAGAAGGAGAGAGGGAGAAAGAGTGAGGGAGTCGGTAGGTGAGCTAGACGGAGAAAGATGAGGAGAAGGAGAGAGAAGGAATAGGATACTGGAAGGGAAGGAGAGAAGGAAAAAGGGAGGGAGTAGGTGACGTAGAGACAAAAGGTAAGGAGAGAGAGAAAGGGAAAGAGGGAGGGAGTAGGTGAAGTAGAGACAAAAGGTAAGGAGAGAGAGAAGGGGAAAGAGGGAGGGAGTAGGTGAAGTAGAGACAAAAGGTAAGGAGAGAGAGAAGGGGAAAGAGGGAGAAGGAGAATGACGAAGAGAATAATACGGGCACACATAGAAAAGGAGAAGGGGAGAATAGATGAGGAGACAGAGAGAGAAGGACAATGTGAGTGGGAGAGGAGGAGAGCGAGAAGGAGACGAGGAGAGGAGAGATAGAGGAGGAGGATGAGGAGAGAGAAGAAGGAGGAGAGTGAGAGAGTACAATAGAGTGAGAGAGGAGGGGAGAGAGAGAGATGGACAAGGAGAGAGAAGTAGAGGGAGATGGAGGAAGGAAGGAGGAAGAAGGAGACAGAGAGAGGTAGAAGAGTGGAGATAGGAAGGAGAAGGAGAGAGAGGGAGAGATGCAAGAGGAGAAGTCAAGCGAGGGAGTGAGAGACAAGAAGAAGAGAGTGAAGGAGCAGGAAAAGGGGAAAGAGAAGGAGAGGTATTGATGTAGACAAGGAGAGAGGGAAGGAGATTGAAGATGAAGTGTGAAGGATAAGGACAGAGAAGATAGAAGATAGAAGGGAAGAGAGAATCAGAGAGAGAAGTGAGAAGGAGAGAGCACGGGGCAACAAGAGAGTGAAGAACAAGGAGGGGAGAGAGAGAAGTAAATGGGGAAACAAGGAGAAAGGGAGAGAGCTAGAAGGATAAGGAGAGAGAGGAGAGGTGGATAGAGGGGGAGAGAGTGAGAGCGATTAGGAGGGGGAGTGAAAGGAGAGACGAGGTGGAGAAGGAGAGAGAGGGAGAACGACGGAGAGAATAATGAGGGCATACAGAGAAGGAGAAGGGGAGAGTAGATAAGGAGAGAGAGAGAGAAGGACAATGGGAGTGAGAGGGGAGGAGAGCAAGTAGGAGACGTGGAGAGGAGAGATAGAGGAGGAGAGCGAGAAGGAGACGTGGAGAGAGAGAGATAGAGGAGGAGGAAAGAGAAGGAAAGGAGCTCTCTTTGGGTGAAGTGTGTCAAAAGAAAATACCTTAAAAACCGGTCTATTTGGCTATTGAGGCCCCCATCAACATCATCATGGGCATGGCGAGGGATTCTCCGAGTTCGCGACATTGCCCAACGGCACATCCAATATGAGGTGGGAAGTGGGCAAGAGATACGATTCTTCCAATATCCATGGTGTGGCGAACCATTTAAATGTGAGAGTTGGGGGGCTCGTCTTCATCATGAATTGGGAGTGCCTTGGGATACCAAAGTTTCCTACTTCATAAGAGAGGAAAAATGGAACCTCCCCCCCTCCCCAACATCAACGATAACGGAGGAAGTCCACTTGAAGATCAGAAATATGCGCATTCATGGAGGTATGGAGCAGCCTATGCGCATAGAAGAGAAGGCGGCTACATTAGGAATCAAGGAAGTGTGGAAATGGGTGGTGAAACCGGGGAGGAAGGTCACTTGGGCGGATGTGGTTTGGCACAAACATGCAATTCCCAAGCGTGCTATCACAGCTTGGCGTGCAATGAGGGGGCGCCTCCAAACAAAGAAGCTTTTGAATTTACGATGAGCAAAGCATGATCCGGTGTGTAGCCTTTGTGAGAGGGAGGAAGAGGACATGGACCATCTTTTCTGGAGGTGTTCGTACATTAAAGGGGTGTGGACAACACTACTCCTCATGAAGTTGGGAACTCGGATTGCAAGATCCCTCGAAGGTGAAGCTACACGCCTCTCACACGCGAGAGGAAGCCGAATTGCAAAAGTGGTGCGAAGGTGGGCTCTTAGTGCCATGATTCATGAGTGCTGGCTGTAACGGAACCGATGGATTTTTTAGGGAAGGAAGAATGAGTCAGGAGACATTGTGGTTTTAATCAAGGACATGGTTGGGTGTCTTTGGGATAAAGTCAAGAAGCTTGCGGATAAAGATAGTGAGGAGCAGAATTTTTAGACCATGTGGTGCTAGTTCGGGGATACTCGGACATGGTTTTAATTACATAGCTTGAGTGGTGCAATACTTGTAGTGTGTGTGGCTGGTTATGCATGTTAGCATGCCCGCGGACTTCAAATTTTTCTGTTCGGGTTTTCAAGTTGTAAACTCGGTTCTTTCATTTAATAAATTTAGAGGCCAAGCCTCCCTTTTGCTTTGCAAAAAAAGGTAAGAGAGAGAAGAAGGAGGAGAGGGAGAGAGTATAACGGAGTGAGAAAGGAGGGGAGAGAGAGATGGACAAAGAGAGAGAAGTATAGTTAGATGGACAAGGAGAGATAAATAGAGTTAGATGGAGGAGGGAAGGAGGGAGAAGGAGGGAGAAGGAGACGGAGAGAGGGAGTAGAGCGGAGATGGGAAAGAGAAGGAGAGAGAGGGGAGAAGCAAGACGAGAAGGGAAGTGAGGGGGGGGGGGGGGAGAGACATGAAGAAGAGAGAAGGGGAAGGAAAAAGGGAAAGAGAAGGAGAGGTATTGAAGTAGAGAAGACGGAGACAGAGGTATAAGATTGAAGACGAAGAGTGAAGGATAAGGAGATAGAAGTTAGAAGAGAAGAGAGAATCAGAGAGAGGAGTGAGAAGGAGAGAGCGCGGGGCAACAAGAGAGTGAAAAACAAGGAGAAGGAGGGGGAGAGAGAAGGAGAGTGTAGGACGAGAGAGAAGGAAATGGGGACACAAGGATAGAGGGAAATGGGGACACAAGGAGAGAGGGACACAGGGAGAGAAGGAAATGGGGACACAAGGAGAGAGGGAAATGGGGACACAAGGAGAGAGGGACACAGGGAGAGAAGGAAATGGGGACACAAGGAGAGAGGGACACAAGGAGAGAAGGACACAAGGAGAGAGGGACACAAGGAGAGAAGGAAATGGGGACACAAGGAGAGAGGGACACAAGGAGAGAAGGAAATGGGGACACAAGGAGAGTGTAGGACGAGAGAGAAGGAAATGGGGACACAAGGAGAGAGGGAGAGAGCTAGAAGGAGAAGGAGAGAGAGGAGAGGTGGACAGAGGGGGAGAGAGTGAGAACGGCAAGGAGAGAGGGAGGAGAGATGGAGAAGTAGAGGGAACAATAGAGAAGGAGAGAGAGGGAGAAGGAGAGCAATCAGGAGGGGGAGTGAAATGGAGAAGAGAGGAGAGTGAATTATAGCGAGAAGTGGAGAGAGGAGAGAGAATGAGACTGTGAATGAAGGAAAAGAAGAGAGAGAGGGATCAATTGTGTTTGAGGACGAGAGAGGGTAAGGAGGGGAAGTTCAGGACAGAGGATGGGAGAGTCTTGGGTTTCTAGGGTATTTCTTCACCAGTTCTCAACCTAAATCGTGTTTTGGATCTAGTTTTTTGTTCTCCTTCCTGCTATGGGACAATCCTTGAGTGCTAGTGCAGCCCTCACCGACTTGGAGGATTTCCCAAGTCTATGGAGTGCCGCAATGGGCTGTGACGGAGCTAAAGGTGTGGATGCGGAGCAGCCTAGGGAGATTGCTCAGCCCTGCAAGTGGTCTGATCTCTTTGAGAAGAGGGTCAATCCCAGCACCTCCCTGGATTTCGTTGCACCAACTATTAGGGAGGGAGGTGCTAGGGTTGCTACTATCTCGAGTCAAGAGCAAGAGGAAGCTAGTGGTGCATGGAAGAAGGTGCTGATGGGTTATTTCGTGGGGTTCTCTCCCCACTTACCCACATTTGAGAGGCACTTAGCAAAGGTGTGGAGGATCTCGGGGGAGTTAGAGATTGTGCGACGGGGGTCCAATATGTTGATTTTCAGATTCTCGCTAGACACCGATCGAATTTTCGCTCTTGAAAATGGTCCATGGTTTGTGAGGGGGGCGGGGCACTTATCCTCCAACCATGGTCGGCTGGCATTAAAACCTTGGACAAGGTTTGCACAATTCCCATTTGCGTGAGGTTCCCCGACTTGGATCTGAAGTTCCGGTCAAGGAAGCACCTAGTCACGATTGCAAGTATGTTAGGGTCACCAATGTACATGGATGAGAACATGGCAATGGGGCGTCGGTTAGCTTACGCCCGAGTGTGTGTGGAGGTAAGCGGTGACTTCGATTATCCATTACAAATATTGGTGCAAAATGAGAAGGAGGGTGAGGTCGTCTTTGTGGAGTACGAATGGAAGCATTGTTTTGTAAGTTTTGTTCCATGTTTGGTCATTCCGAAGCTCGATGCCCTAGCAAGGGATCAAAGGAGAGGTACATTGTTGGAAGGGGAGCTATGGGACGACGGAATAGGTGGGTGGATAAAAGGAAGGAGAAGGAAGACGAGAATGGGAGTAGCGGAGGAGGGTTTGCTGGTGATGGAAGTAAGGGGACGTGTGGGCTGCCGGAGCTGGAAGTTTTGTCCAAGGGTGCTGCTCCAGCAGGCCTAACAAGTGCAATGAAAGGGTGTAACGGTGAAGGGGCTGATGGGAGGTGCAATGGTAGTTTGACTAAAGGAATTTAGAGTATTCCGTTAGAGGAGGAGAGTATGATCAGTTCTGGAAGAGAGATGCAAAGCCCCTTGTTGTCTCCAACAAGAGCCCTACCAAAGAAGGAAATCGTTGGGGTGGGGCTGCAAAAGATAAACCTAGGGAGATGGGAACCAATGGGAAGGAGTCTGGAAAAGGGGGGGACCAATAGAAGCTGAGATAGGTGGAGGGAATGGAGAGAAGCCAATGGGAATTGAGATAGGTGGAGTGGAAGGTTTGTGTGTCGCTGAGAATAGCAAAGACGACTCATCTTCAAGGGGAGTACTTTCCTTGTTGGGTGTAGAAAAGGAAAGAGGGAAAGGGTTAGTGGAGGAAGGGATGTGTAGGGTTGAGAATAGCAAAAAGGCCTCCCCATGCAAGGTGTCACGTGTGGAAGAGGAATATGGGCAAAGCTTAGTGGAGGAAGTAGGTGTAGGTGCACCAAATAAGAGTGATTCACGTTGGGAGCTAGAGGGTATGCATGGGATGCAAAGGAGTGGTGTCATGCAGCTTGAAGAGGGGGAGATACGGAGTGGATGGTTGCACAAGGGTGGACTCCATCAGCCTATGGGGGAGCATGCACACGAGGGTGAAGGAAATTCACGTAAGGCGATGGTGCATGAGCTGCGTGGGGGTGTCTTGAGGATGGAAGAAGAGGCGCACTAACCAAATCAGTTCCACTTACTTGCTGAGATGGAAGGGGAGGGCGAGAGTAATTTGCTGACTTGTAAGGGTAGTCAAGAACGCATGAGGGGACCCTCACAGCTCAGCCTCGAGGAAGCTACACCGCCTTATTCATTCAGGCACGTGAGAGTGGTGGACGTGGCAAAGAAAAGGAAAAGTAATCGAGGGAAAAAGGGAGTTCGCTCCCCAACCTCACATCCATGAAGTGCCTTTGCTAGAATGTACGTGGTACAAATGCCCGGGGGCGCCCGTACATGATCCGAGATAAAATTCACCGGGGGAGAGCGCATTTGGCTTGTGTCATTGAGCACAAAGTAAAGAAGAAGAGGATGACAAGGTTTGTTAAATGTATATGGCAAGACAATCGGGAGTCGAATAGTGAGGTGGTAAATTCTGGGAGGATCCTTGTATTATGGAAGGATTCAGAATACCAACTTCAGAAGACCCGGGAGACGGATCAGCTGGTTCACACGGAGGGTATAGTTCGGGCCACAGGTCAGCAAGTCGCCATTAGCTTTGTGTATGGGGATAACAACTATGTTACGAGGCTAACACTTTGGGAGGCCTTGCGTGGGTGCAAACCTGCTGCTGACGTAGCATGGATGGTCTTGGGGGACTTCCATTGTATTAGGAGTGTATGGGAGAAGCGTGGAGGTGGTGGGTCAAATCCGGTGGCAATGGTGGAGTTTAACAATTGGATTGACACAACTAGTTTGGTTAAGGTACAAACAGCAAGAGGCGACTTCACATGGTCGAATTCGACGCATGGGCCCGGACGGATAGAGACGCGGATTGATCGAGCTCTTTGCTCCCAGGTGTGGTTCAAATGCTTCCCGAATGCAATTTGTTATGTGGATGGTAAAGAGCTCATCGACCACAGTCCCTTGATGGTGGATCTCGAACCTCATGGTGTGCGGAAGAAGAAGATGTTCCGGTTCGTGAATGCTTGGGCTGGGCATGACAAGTTTTTAGGGGTGGTAAAGGAGGCGTGGTCGACATACATTGTAGGTACCCCAATGTATCGGGTGGTGGGGAAGTTGGAGGCTGTTAAGAGGGCACTTAAGACGTGGAGTGATGAGGTGTTTGGGAATATAACCGAGCGTCTTACTGAGGCAAGGAATGAGCTACAGCAGATTCGAATGGAGATGGAACGCCTTCCGGATGAGGAGGGACTGAGAAGGAAGGAGAGCGAGGTGGTTGATAAGCTATCCAACCAATTGGGGATTTAGGAGTCGATTATTCGACAAAAATCTAGGGTGAAATGGTTGGGGGAAGGTGACTCAAACTCGAGGTTCTTCCATGCTTCTCGTAGGGTGAGTAGAGCCACCAACACAGTGCGTAGGATAGTTGAGGGCGAAGAGACGATCGAGGACGAGGTTCAAATTCGTGAGGCGATACGTCGCCGGTTTGCTAACTTATTTGATTCTAATGTGCAGGGGGGTAACATTGCGGATGATATTGATCTTCCTAAGTTAGAAACTATGGAGGCTGGGCTGCTCACACTTCCGGTGACCATGGCTGAGCTGGAATTCGTGGTTTTGCAATCCAATAATGACAAAGCACCAGGACCGGACGGCTTTAATGCGAAGTTATTCATGGTGGCTTGGGACGTTATTAAGAACGATCTTCTTAAGGCTGTTGCTTCTTTCTTTCAGGAGGGTAAACTCCTCTAGCAAGTCAATTATACGGCGATTACATTTATTCCAAAGAAGAGAGGCCCAACTACGATTGATGACTACCGTCCGTTTTCCTTATGCAATATTTTGTATTGCTATATCTCAAAGATTCTTGCGAATAGGTTGAAGGAGGTGCTGCCCAAGCTTGTAAGTGAGAACCAAAGTGCTTTCATCCGAGGGCGTCGGATTGGGGACAATGTTTTCCTGGCCCACGAATTATGTCACAACTTGCATTCTGAAAAAGGGCTGGGACGCATGGCTGTCAAGATTGATTTGAGGAAGCTGTACGACACAGTGTCATGGAGATTTCTGGATGAGGTGCTATGTAGGCTCGGCTTCAATGACAAATGGAGGAAGCTGGTGGGGGCGTGCGTGAAGGCCTCCTTCGTGGTGAATGTCAATGGTGCCTATTCGAGGCCTCTCGTGGCTTCCAATGGTCTCCGACAAGGTGACCCATTAGCCCCATACATCTTTCTGCTTTGCATGGAAGTGCTGGGGGGTTTCCTGCATCGTGAGGAGAGGAGAGGTGGGTTTCGACCGGTTAAATGTTGTTCGATCTCGGTCTCGCACTTGATGTTTGCTGATGATGTAATGGTTTTCACGAGTGCCGCAAAGGCTGATGCCCGCGCGCTGAAAGAGG
The DNA here is from genome assembly GCA_963682175.1 of Triglochin maritima. Lineage (NCBI taxonomy): Eukaryota > Viridiplantae > Streptophyta > Magnoliopsida > Alismatales > Juncaginaceae > Triglochin > Triglochin maritima. Next base: position 11,021,601 of record OY821790.1, on the reverse strand, counting down.
TGCTGGAAGAGTTCTCACGATAATCGGGGCTGCAACTAAACGACTCTAAGAGCCAAGTATTCGTGGGAGGGAGCACACCGGACGGGGAGTGTATTAGCAACCATCTTCGAATGCAGCAGAGCACCTTCCCGGTGACATATCTTGGGTTGCCACTTTTTTCATCCAGGTTTGCGAAGACGCATTGTGAAGCACTCCTGGACAAGGTACGGGGGAGGCTGAGCTCATGGAAGGGCAAGCTCCTCTCCATGGCGGGGCGAGTGGAGCTAGTGCGTAGTGTGCTTACGTCCTGTAGCATTTATTGGATTTCGGCCTTTCTCGTACCACGGAGTGTGCTTCACGAAATAGAAAGATTGATGATGCACTTTGTTTGGGGGGGAACGAAGCGGTTGCCTGCTGTCTCGAGGCAGGACATATGCACTCCGAGGCGGGAAGGAGGCCTCGGTTTGCGTCGATTGGTGGTTTGGAACGATGTTGGCCTTCTACCCTTATTTTGGATCGTTGCGTCACATGATACATCCCTTTGGGCCTCCTGCTTGCGGAGTAAGGACCTAAGGAGGAAGACCATATGGATAATGTGGCCTCCAACAAATTGCTCTTGGGCGTGGCGAGGTCTCATGGGAGTTCGGAATATTGCAAGGGAGAAAATGATTTTCAGACTACGTGATGGGCGGAGGGTGAAGTTCTTTGAGGATCCGTGGTGTGGCCCGCCACTTCTAACCTTGCCAAAGGGGGAGAGAATTAGGTATGATCTAGGGGTTCCAGAGGATATCACCGTGTCCCACTTCCTCGAAGATGGTAGGTGGAGAGTGCCTCGACTACGCTCCCGAGCTGTCACACAACTTTGGACATGGCTGCCTCTCATGGATGGGTGCCTCCCGAAGCACACTTACCTTGAGGGATACGTGGAAGTGGGTCAAGCTGGAACGACCCGTCGTTAGGTGGGGGACAATGGTGTCGCACAAATAGGTTGTCCCAAAGCATGCGTTAACATTATGGAGGACAATGCATGGGAAGCTACCTACTCATGATATGATAAGACGGAGGGGCTAAAGCTATACATGGTGTCAAGGTGTGCGCTATGTAAGAATGCCTACGAGGAGTTAAATCACCTGTTTTGGGAGTGCTCCTTCGTACAGAGTGTATCGTAAGCAATCCGGAGGATTGGAGGAGATATGGGTCACATGGTTCCAGCTACATTCGAGGAGATTTATAGGATTCAGACATGGATTACACCTACAAAGCATGGGGCACTAACGCTGAAGTTAGCTTTGGGAGCTGTGGTGTTCGAGTGCTGGGCTGAAAGGAATAGGCGATGTATGGAGGGTGAGGAATGACAAGTGGAGTCCATTATTCAGCATGTGAAGGATGTGATTCGGATAAAAGGGCTTGGTATGCTGGAAGGAAAGGGAGACGAGCATGAGAGGGTGACATTTGAGACAACATGGAGGTAGTATTGGGTCTCTTTCGTTAGTGTAGCTTTAAGTTAGTAATAGCTAGCAATGCGGGGCATGCTGTAATTCATTGTCGTAGACGGTGGAACTTGTGATAGAAATGTGCTAGATAAGAATCTGAGCTTGTACCCAGCAAGTTCCGAATGCTTTGGGTGTTTGTTGGGTTGGTTTGTATGTAAGTCCGTTTACACAAATCAATAAAATTCGAGGCTGCGCCTCCCTTTTGCTTTGCAAAAAAGAAGAGAGACAAAGAGAATGAGAGAGGGAGAAAGAGTCAGGGTGTCGGTAAGTGAGCTAGACGGAGAAAGACTAGGAGAAGGAGAGAGAGAAGGAAGAGGAGACTGGAAGGGAATGAGAAGGAGAAGTAGAGACAAAAGGTAAGGAGGGAGAGACAAAAGGTAATTACTTAGCTTCATTTCAATTATTGTTTTGTATGTTTTAATGATAAGGTTTTATTTTATTTCATGTATAGGCAAAGTTGGAATGGAGTTTTGTGGATTTCATGTATGACATGTTTTAATGAGCACATTTGAACACACACTACACCACACATTTCCATATTCATGGTCTTTCTCTACCCCTCGACGGGTTTAGTAGTTTGATTGTTTGTTTTCCATTTCTTATGTGATGTAGTTTGATTCCAATCGTATCTATCTCCTTTTCTTTTCCCACTCGAGTATTGCGAATCTGACTCGCGCACGCTCCTTGTGGATCGTCCCCGTGCTTGCCACCACTTCAACGTGGCCATGCACTTGTGGTATTTTAACTGATTCAATCACTCATCATGAATTGTGTAAAGGGATCTTTTGGGGTGACGGTTAATGGAGCCAACTCCACCCCGTTCATGGCAAGAAACGGCTTGAGACAAGGTGATCCTTTGGCCCCCTATTTGTTTGTTATGTGTATGGAAATCTTGAGTGAGATGGTGAAGAAAGTGGTTACTGAAGGGCATATTGAACCTTTAATTTGTGGAGATGTTCCCATGTCACACTTGCTCTTCGCCGACGATGTCGTATTGTTCGCAAGCGCCACAAAGGAAAACACTCGTGCTATAAAAGTCATCCTTTAGGAGTTCACGGCTTGCTCGTGGTTGAGATTTAGCATGTTGAAAGCCAAATATTCATGGGGGGCGTACCACATGGAGCATGGATTGTAGCACACCTTGGTATGGAACGAAAGGAGTTCCCGGTGACCTACCTTGGGCCTCCATTATTTTCCACGAGGATGGGAAGAACTCATTGCATGGCACTTGTGAATAAGGTGAAGGCGCGACTTAGCACTTGGAAGCAAAAACAATTATCGAGTGTCGGACGGGTGGAACTTGTGATAAGTGTAATTGTCTCCCTTAGCATCTATTGGACGTCCGCTTTCCTAATCCCACAGAAAGTGTTGCATGAGATGGAGAGTCTTATTTGCCACTTTATTTGGGGAGGGACAAAGAAGTAGGTTGCGGTAGCTTGGAGAGATGTGTGTACACCGAAGGATGAATGAGGCCTTGGCCTTAAAAGACTAACGGATTGGAATGATGTGGGCCTACTTCGCTTGTTGTGGCTCGTGGTGGTGGAAGGAAGTTCTCTTTGGGTGAAATGTGTGCGCCGAAAATACCTTAAAAACTGCTCTATTTGGATTGCAAGACAACTATCCACATCCTCGTGGGCATGGCGTGGGCTCCTCCAAGTCCGAGACATTGCTCGACAACACATCCAATATGAGGTGGGAAGTGGAAACGAGATACGTATCTTCCAATACCCTTGGTGTGGAGAACCGTTTCATTGTGGAAGTTGGGGGGACCACCTACACCATGAATTGGGAGTGCCTTGGGATACTAGACTCTCCTACTTCAGAAGAGAGGGGGAGTGGAAACTCCCCCCCCCCCCCCCCCCCCCCCGCTCAACCATGATGGAGGAAGTTCACTTGAAGATAAAGAACACTCACCTCCATGGAGTCATGGACCAACCAAAGCGGATAGATGGGAAGGGTGTTACAATCAGAATCAAAGAAGTGTGGACATGGGTGAGAAAATCGGGAAGGAAGGTGACTTGGGCTAGTATGGCATTAAAATGATATTCCCAAGCATGCACTCACAACTTGGAGAGACTTGAGTGGGCGCCTCCTCACCAAGTGGCTCGTGAATCATCGGGGGGCAAAAATGACCCGGTATGCAGCCTTTGTGAGAGGACGGAGGAGGACAAGGAGCACCTATTTTGGGGGTCCACGTACATAAAGGAGGTGTGGACTGCAGTCCTTCATCTCATGGAGCTCAGCAGTCGGTTTGCAAGGTCCCTTTAGGGCGAGGCTACAAGCAACTCACACGCACGAGGAAGCCGACTTGACAAAGTGGTCAGACGGTGGGCCTTTAATGTCATGTGATTGACATGATTTCATGCTTATATTTGTATCTTATATCCATTATCTTTCACCTAAACAATGCTACGTGACGAGTTTTACGTTTGAATTTCAGAAATAAATAGGTTTGAAGAGAAGAGGCATAAACGGACCTAGATGCATGAAAAAGGACTGAGTTGAGAGACTCAAGGACTAAGATGCAAGATCTAAGGACCTGAACGTAAGATCAAAGGACCAATGAGCAAACAAGAATACTTCACACCATCATGGGGAGTATTTTGGCAATTCTATTCGGGTCAGAGTTCCAACAAGCGAAGTAGATGCATCAAAGACAAGCCAAGCCATTCAGAAAAGCCCAGAAGAAAATACAGAGTGATCCAAACACTGTAGACCGCTAATTGGTTGTCAAAGACCGCAAATTAATGGCCCCTTTTGGTCTGGATCCGCTAAGATTTATGTGGGTCGTGTATTGGAGCGTATTTAGTCGATATGTGATATTTGTTTAGTCCCATACCGGGGGATTGTCCCGGATTACCTTTTTCTCTGGCTATAAATAGAACTCTTCACCTTCTATTGTAATCACCCATTGCTTGGTGGCATTCTATCTACTTGGAGTAAGCCTTGGAGCAAAATCTCAAGGTGGATAAGAATGTTGCTAGTGATGTGAGTCATTGAATAAAATAAATTTTCGATTGTTTTGTTCTTATGTTGTTTCTTTATGCATGCTTAGCTTAGTTTTATTTCATTGATTGTAGGCCAAAGTAGTTAGAATGTTTCCTTTCTTCTTTAGTTTAATTGTAAGACTAATGTGTAGTGAGTAGATCCATCCCCTTTGGGGGTGGAGATGATGTTCATACATGCATTAAAGAATGGATATGAATGCTTTATATTTTGATCTAGTTGATAAATGTGAATGTATGCTTACTTGTTAGAGTAGAATACTACACTTGATGGGTTTCACCACACATCTTAGACACCTCCCATGCTTGTTTAGGTTCTGAAATAACCAGCTTGTGTATATGAATGTTAATCAACTTGGTTAGTGAATGGATTGTTAGGTTTTGCCATAACCTTTAGACACTTCCTATGCATTAAAATACTACCTACATTTGTGCCTATAGAATGCATTCATCACCATCTTTTTACATGTGTGCGCACACTCCACCCCTAGGGGCCTTTCTCTTTCTGATTTCCAATGTTTGTATTAAGTTCATTTAGTTTTGTTTGAAGTAATCATTAGTCACTTTGCTTTGCATTTTCTTCTTAGTAGGTTAGTATAGCGTAGATTAGCATAAACAAAACTCTTCCCCCTTTTGTTGCCACTTCATTTCTGAAAAACCAGAGCGTACTCACCTCCCTGCGGATCGACCCATACTTGCCACCACTTCATCGCGGTTGTGCACTTGCGGTATTTAAAACGATTAAACAAGTTTTTGGCGCTGTTGCCGGGGAGGTGCCAGTCCAGACTCTGGTTTGGACGATTCGAGTGGATTTAATTTGTGTTTTGTAGTTTTCTTTGTTTCAGGAGACTCTGCGGATAGAGGGAAATCACCAGGAGAAATTTGGAGCAGAACATAGAAGCTTGGACCACCAATCAGCAGCCTGAGACCGCTAATTGGCGGTCTGGTGAGCTCTGTTTCCTTCGTGTTTTCGTTGGATTGTTGTATTATCTGATATAGTGATCTGGGACTCGATTTAGCATGTTTTGACGTATAGTTTGTTGCCAGATCAATAATCAATCTCCTTTTAAGCAACTTGGACCTTAAAACCCAAACTAAAAGATTAGACATTATTTCTTGTTTAGATCATGCATCATGTGCTCGACTTAGGCACGTAGATTGTCTTTTCTTTTAGCTTTACTTTTAGTTGCTGAGTACTGGCGTGAAGTACGCATTTCCTTCTCTCATTCATGCATTTCGTATGAACATGCATTAATTAGTAAGAAGTGCATTGCAACAAGTGTGAGTTGAGCGTTTCTTTGGAGAGTTGATTGCTAGATTTAGGACTCCAAAACGCTACTAAGGAGGGGTTGTCCCATATAAGATTAGGTGGGAGATTTCATCACCCTTTGCTTCGCCCCAAAAACCACACTAATCAAGAGGCTAATTTTAAAATCAAGTAGACATTGGCCCTATGGATTTCAGGCACATTAGGAGAGTGATCCTGTCCCGACCGTCATGGTCTGATCGGCGTCGCCCACTCTGTCGATAGTAGGAGAGGCAAGATCTCCGGATCTTGACTCACTTGCTGGGCTTTGTGGTCCTCGTCGTAGGGAGGTGAGACGTATTGAGGCCGTGTGACCTTGCAGTTAGGGGTCGTCTAGCTGTAAGGACCTATAGCGACCGTAGGACTGTTTGAGCCTTGTTCGCTTGTGTGCTTCTATCTGTACCAACCCGCCGTAGCATAAGGACGTTTTCCCTTCTCTCCTGAGTCATTCTCTCTCTTCTGTGTCCCTTCATTCTCTCCTCTACGCACATTCTTTGTTTAAAAGAAAAGAAAAGAAAAGTTTTTGTTTGTGTGTGTGCACATTTGTGCATGCTTGTGTGGGCACGAGATGAGAGCGGCCATTTGACGAAGCGTGTCGTCAACCCTGCTTCGGTAGTCGATTTGTCGACACCTCCCTCTTCTCGTGTCGCACATAGTTCGGGTTCAATGGCTGCTCATTACCGCGAGGAGGAGCAGTTGCTGGACCCACCTGTCCCACCTGTTCTACCTGTTCTTCCAGTTGTCGCTCCCATACCTCTCCGTGATCGATGCTACCCGAGCTGTACCGCTCTCCCTCATGCATCGTATTGCCAAAGGCAAATGGGAACCACATTGTGGTTAAGCCTTAGTTTATTTCCATGCTCCCTCACTTCACTGGGAAAGGTGACCCCTATATCTTTCTTAGGGAATTTGAGGAGGTCTGTGCTATGTTCAAGCTGCAACAACTTAGCACAGACTCCATCCATCTTAGGCTTGTCCCCGTTGCATGGAAGGATTATGCCAAGAAATGGTTGTACAGCAACCAGGCGAATGCCTTTAGGACTTGGGATGAGTTTCAATTGGCATTCCACAAGAAGTACTTTCCAAATCATCGGACTCAAAAATTGAAGAACGAAATCAATTCATTCTATCAACATGAGACCGAAACATTCCATGCATACTTAGAGAGGTTCAAGGAGCTACTATTCTCATGCCCTCACCGTGGCATCGAGTTGTGGCACCTTTGTCAGATTGTCTACGAGGGTCTTCACATCCCATCCCGAACGCTCCTTGAGTCCATGTGTCAAGGAGAGTTCTTAAAAAATGATAAAAGGGAGGCATGGGCTTTCCTAGAAGACCTCGCTGAGAAAACCATGCAGTGGGAGAGTGTGAGGGAACCCCCAGCATCATCTAGCATAGGAGCGAGGATCGCAAACACAAACTCGACTAGATCGGGTGTCGCATTTGCTGTCGATACAACTACGGCCACCGAGGCGCGCATGGCGGCCTTAATGCGCCGTATGGATTCGATTGAGCTCCAAAACCAACAAGGTCCACCTCACATGTCCACATCTGCTCCAGTTCCCTGTGATGCATGTGGTAGGATAGGTCATGTAGAAAGCGAGTGTGTGTCCATTCCTCTGGAGATGAAACATGTCAACGGCATCTATGATAGAGCTAGGAATGACCCATACTCATCATCTTATAATCCCGGATGGAGGAACCACCAAAAATTTTCATGGAACCAAAATAATGCCCCGGGTGGTCCTTCAAACTCCTCTCGACCACCTAACCAACCACACCAACCTCCCATGCATGCACAATCTTAGCAGCCACCCCAAGCTCAAATCACCAATCAATCGGGTTTCCCAAATTCCAACAATATGAAAACCCGATTCAATTCACTTGAGACCTTGACTCGTGGACTTGAAAACTCAATGAATTTTTTTATGTCAACCACAAGTCAAGTTCTCACTTCAAAACAGCAGACCATCAAATCTCTAGAGCTTCAGAGAGGCTAACCCCCGCATGTACGAGCAACAACACATGCAAAATGAGAATGTGGTACCTCAGGGGCGGCAAGTGTACCATGTAGAGGAGCCTGTTTACCATGTCAATGCCATTGCAACCTTAAGGAATGGAAAGCAGGTTGACAATCACATTTCCTTGCCACCTCCACCATCTATACAGTCCCTCAGTGGGAATGGTGGGGAAGAAGAGGCTGAGGGTGAGGGTAATACACCAACACCTCCTTCTCAGGCACCATAGAAAACCTACCTGCCAAAAGTTCCCTATACCAGTAGGTTAACCAAAAAGCACAGTGACACAATGCACAATATATTAGAGGTGTTTAAGCAAGTGAAGGTTAACATCCCCTTGTTGGATGTCATCCAACCAATACCTCAATATGCCAAAGTGTTAAAAGATCTCTGCTCAACCAAGAGGAAGACCAATGTTCCTAAGAAAGCATTCTTGACTGCAAATGTAAGCTCACTTTTGTCCAATCCCACCTACACAAAATACAAGCACCCTGGGTGTCCTGCTATTCAGTGTATGATGGCGAACACTACCATGAGTAATGTATTGCTTGATTTAGGATCAGTTGTCAACCTCCTCCCATTTTCTGTTTATCAACAGTTGAACTTGGGAGAATTGAAACCAACTAAGATCACACTCCAATTGGCGGATAGATTCATTCGTATTCCAAAAGGCATTATCGAGGACGTGCTTTTCAAAGTTGGAGATTTTATATTTCCGGTCGATTTTGTCATCCTCAATACCAATCCTATTGCAAACACCCACTCTCAAATACCTTTGATTTTGGGTAGACAATTTCTGGCCACCTCCAACGCCTTAACTAATTGTAGAAATGGTCTCATTAAGCTCTCATTCGGTAACATGATTGCTGAGTTTCATGTGTTCAACTATGGTAGGCAACAGGAGCCCATGGACCAACCTTTAAATCTCAATCTCATCTGCGAATTAGAGAAAGCTCCACAAAATCGACGAACACCCCTAACACCAATGCAACCCATTGAGAATGTTTGTGGGCCCAACGAAAACTCATTGCCTATCTTTGCAATGCAACAGAGTTAGCTGGCATCAAACATGAATGTCCAACGGGAGTGTTCGTTGCATGATTCATTTGAGACCATTAGTGAGGGGGACACACCTCAGGATATGCACATTCCAGAAGGTGTTGTCACCCCGTGTCCTAGGGCTATTAAGCCCTTTGAGCTTCAGATTGACTCCAACAAGGACCCACCTACGACCGAGCTTATGCTTGATGATGTAAATGATGGTGGGAGGTCCTTGTTGGATGACTTGGGGAGAAGCCCCATTCTTAGTGATACAGATTTGCTGCATCCATCGAATGAGCCTGAGGAACTCATTCCGATGCACCCACCTATTGGTTTGAGGGTTTTGTTCGATGAGTAACTAAACCCTAGTGAGGCAATACAACTTCACTCATTCATGTTGCCTACACCCAACGAATATCATGAGGGGTTCGAGCCTTTCAGCTTTGACCTTTCACCCCTCATGACACCTCAGAGTACCAGTGAAGTTTGCCCATCTCGGCAAGTCTCTGGTCCTCATAACTCGATGTTCTCATTTGATGTTCCATGACCTAATGATTATGAGAATATCTTTGTTGATGTATATATCTTGTAAAACAATAAAAAAGAGTAATAAAAGACTCCATGAGCGAGCATTGCTTGTGTGGGCCCCAACCCTTGTGTACTTGGGCCCCATTTCTTCACGTATTTGTCTACCTTCTTCAGTATCTCAAAGGTTTTTAGCGAATTCGGGTTTGTGTCCATCACTATAACCATGAACTTCCTGTTGCGCTTCATGTTGGTGAGATCTTTCCTTTTTCATGCATAAATCCATGTAGTATCATGCTCACATTCATTGAGGACAATGCATGAAGTGGGTGTGTGTGTGGGGGGGGGGGGTGTGTTTTACGTGTGTACATAGTCGAGTCATTTTTCCTTTGATTTTGTTTTCTTTTGTGTGTATTGTTAGGGTCATGTTAGTGTGCTGCATTTAATATCGATATATGTGCTTTCCATGGTCCTTGGGAGACTTGTCTTCTTTTGCTTGCCTAGTGCTTTAAAATTCACATTTCTTTCAAAATATTCATGTGTTTGCGAAAGAAAATGTTTCGTTGGTTTCGCGTGTGTTTAGCATGTGCAAAACCGTTGAGAGGCAAAGTAAAAAGAAAGATCGAAAAACTGTCTTGAACTTGATGCATTAGGATACCTAATATACCGGCTTTAGGGCTTATCGAGTCGTTAGGATGCACCCCGGTTTTCCCTCGGGGGGCGAGTAATCATAGGGTTTCAGTACTCAAACATTTAAAGAAGTCCACCCTGAACCTAGTGAGTAAACAATAATTATTTTATAGAATTAGAGGAAAAGCCTCCCTTTTGCTTTGCAAAATAAAAGAACAAGAGAGAGGACAAGGAGTGAGTAGGACAACGACGGAAAGAAGGACAAGGAGAAGGGGAGAGTAGATCAGGAGAGAGAGAGAAATACAATGGGAGTGAGACGGAAGGAGAGCGAGAAGGAGACAAAGAAAGGAGAGATAGAGGAGAAGGAGAGAGAAGGAAAGAGAGAGAAGGAGGAGGAGAGCGAGAGAGTGTTAGAGTGAGAGAGGAGGGGAGAAAGATGGACAAGGAGAGGAAGTAGCGGGAGATGGAGGAGGGAAGGAGGAAGAAGGATCTCAGATGGAGACGAAGAGAGGGAGAAGAGCGGAGATGGGAAGGAGAAGGAGAGAGAGGGAGAGAAGAAAGAGGAGAAGGCAAGTGAAGGAGAGAGAGACATGAAGAAGAGAGAGACGGAGAAGGAAAAGGGGAAAGATAAGGAGAGGTATTGTAGTAGAGGAGAAGGAGAGAGGGAAGGAGATTCAAGACGAAGATTGAAGGATAATGAGAGAGACGATATAAGGTTAGAGAGAATCAGAGAGAGGAGTGAAGGAGAGAGTGAGGCAACAAGAGAGTGAAAACAAGGAGAAGGAGGGTAGAGAGAGAAGGTGAGTGTAGGACGAGAGAGAAGGAAATGGGGAAACAAGGAGAGAGGGGGAGATGGAGAGAGAGAGAGCTAGAAGGAGAAGGAGAGAGGGGAGAGGTGGACAGAGGGGAGAGTGTGAGAAGGGCAAGGAGAGGGAGGACAAATGGAGAAGTGTAGAGAACAATAGAGATGGACAGAGCGGGAGAAGGAGAGCGATAAGGAGGGAGTGAAATGGAGAAGGGGAGAGAGTGAATTAGAGCAAGAAGTAGAGAGGGGAGAGAAGGAGACTATGAATGAAGAAAAAGGAGAGAGACGAAGAGAAGGAGGGAGGGAGAAAGAGTGAGGGTGTCGATAATTGAGCTAGATGGAGAAAGACCAGGAGAAGGAGAGAGAGAAGAAGGTTTTTGTAAGTACGTTTATTGTGGCATCAATAAATTTCGCAGCTCTACTGAGACCGCCCTTTCGATTTGCAAAAAAAAAGGAGAGAGAGAAGGAAGAGGAGACTGGAAGGGAAGGAGAGAAGGAAAGAGGGAGGGAGAAGTAGAGATAAAAGGTAAGGAGAGAGAGAAATAAAGAGATGGAGAAGGGGGAGAGAGAAAGAGAGAAGGAGAACGAGAGGAGTGAGAGAGAGAGTGAAGGTGGACGGAGAGGAAAACAAAAGGGAGGAGGGGAGACAAGGACAAGCGAAGAAGAAGGAGAGAGATGATAGAAAGAGAAGAGAGAGAGGCGGTGGTGGGGAAGATGTAGATGAGAAGGAGAACAAGAGAGAGGACATGGAGAGAGAAGGAGAACGACAGAGAGAAGATTAACGGCACCCAGAGAAAAGTAGAAGGGGAGAGTAGATAAGGAGAGAGAGAGAAAGAAGGACAATGGGAGTGAGTGGGAAGGAGAGCGAGAAGAAGACGAGGGGAGGAGATATAGAGGAGGAGGAGGAGAGATCTTTAATCATTTTAAATACCGCCGCGTTGAAGCGGTGGCAAGTACGGGTCGATTCTCAGGGAGGTGAGTAGCCTCTGGTTTTTCAGGAATCAAGTGGCAACAAAAAGGGAGAAGAGTTTGTCTATGCTAATCTACGTTATACTAAACTACTAAGAAGAAAAATGCAAAGTAAAGAAACTAACGATTTCTTCGAATCAAAACTAAAAGAATGTAAAACTAAGCTGGAATCAAGAAGAGAAAGACCCCTAGGGGTGGAGTGTGTGCACACATGTAAAAAGATGGTGAAGAATGCATTCTAGAGGCACAAATGTAGGTAGTGTTTTCATGCATAGGAAGTGTCTAAAGGTTATGGCAAAACCTATCAATCCATTCACTAACCTAGTTGATTAACATTCATATACACAAGTTGGTTATTTCAGAACCTAAACAAGCAAGGGAGGTGTCTAAGATGTGTGGCGGAACCCATCAAGTGTAGTATTCTACTCTAACAAGCAAGCATACATTCACATTTATCAACACAATCAAAATATAAAGCATTCATATCCATTCTTTAATGCATGTATGAATATCATCTCTACCCCCAAAGCGGATGGATCTAGTCCCTACACATTACTCTAAAAATTAAACTAAAGAAGAATAGAAACATTCTAACTACTATAGCCTACAATCAAAGAAAGAAGACTAAGCTAAGCATGCATAAAGAAACAACATAAGAACAAAACAAATGGAAAAATTATTTTATTAAATGACTCACATCACTAGCAGCATTCTTCTCCACCTTGAGATTTTGCTCCAAGGCTTACTCCAAGTAGAGGGAATGCCACCAAGCAAAGGTGATTACAATAGATGGTGAAAAGTTCTATTTATAGCCCTAGAAAAAGGTACTCCGAGACAATACCCCTGTATGGTACTAAACAAATACCAAAAATAGACTAAATATGCTCTAATACACGACCCACATAAGTCTTAGCGGATCCGGAGCAACCCGGACCGCCAATCAGCGGTCTACGGGGTTTGGATCACTCTTGATTTTCTTCTGGGATTTTCTGGATGGCGTTGTTTGTCTTTGATGCATCTACTTAGCTTGTTGGAGCTCCGACCCGAATAGAATTGCCAAAATACTCCCCATGATGGTGTGGATTATTCTTGTTTGATCATTCCTCCTTCGATCTTACATTCAGGTCCTTCGATCTTGCATCTTAGTCCTCGAGTCTCTCAACTCAGCCCTTTTTCAAGCCCTTAGGTCCTTTTATGCCTCTTCTCTTCGAACCTATTTATTTCTCACATTCAAACATAAAACTCTTCCTGTAGCATTGTTTAGGTGAAAGATAATGGATATAAGATACAAATGTAAGCATGAAATGATGTCAATCAAATACCCCCACACCTAACTTTTGCTGGTCCCGAGCAAAACAAAGAAGGAGAAAAGCATACGAAAAATAAGAAATCCTAACTCACTTTCGTAGGAATCACGGTTGCACTTAGCACGTGCAAGAAGCCATAAAACCTCCTTGTCGCCTAGGAGGAGGAGTGTTGTCTCCTGAGGGTTTTCAGCGGATACGCCCACAAAATCCGAACAAAGATGCATTATTCAGTCTAGACACTCGACTTGCTGGACTTATTTTCTCGATCATTGCACGCGGTAATCCTACGGGCTAACTCTATAAATGTAATCAGTCCACACACCTAGCCTAATGAATCATTCCTGAAAGTTGATTAAGGACTTAACTGAAAGACATGGGCAACCTCAACATCCTCAAGTGATACAAAGTGTAAAGTCCATTAAGGTTCTTATTTGCATTACCAATATTTTTTCTTTTTGTTTCTTTTCTTAATATTTTTTTTCTTACTAGTTGGAGTTTCATTCTCCCATAGTCAAGTTTCGTGCATCATTGCGTACGAGGACTTACACTATCACGTACACCTTTCCCCAAATCTCCACATAGGGCAATCCCTACAACCCGTGTAACGGGAGTTCGGTCGGTGCATCCCAAGTCAGATGACTCGAAAGCACCAAGCACAAAGTCCCCTTAGACCTAATTTCCCATGTGATAGGAGCCGTGCGAGAAGGGAGAACACCTACTCACTTATTTCTTATCTACACATGAACCAAAACCCCTACACTAATGTCTCACAATAAGATTTAAAGGGTCCTCCTTGTATTAACCGACACGAATTATTGACTCACTAGGTTCAGGGTGGACTTCTTTAAATGTTTGAGTACTGAAACCCTATGATTACTCGCCCCTCCAGGGAAAACCGGGGTGCATCCTAACGAATCGATAATACCTAAAGCCGGTATACTAGGTATCCCAATCCATCAAGTTCAAGACAGTTTTTCGATCTTTCTTTTTACTTTGCCTCTCAACGGTTTTGCACATGCTAAACACACGCGAAACCAACGAAACATTTTCTTTCGCAAACACATGAATATTTTGAAAGAAATGTGAAAATTTTAAAGCACTAGGCAAGCAAAAGAAGACAAGTCTCCTAAGGATCATGGCAAGCACATATATCGATATTAAATGCAGCACACTAACATGACCCTAACAATACACACAAAAGAAAACAAAATCAAAGGAAAAATGACTCAACTATGTACACACGTAAAATACCCCCCCCCACACACACACACCCACTTCATGCATTGTCCTCAATGAATGTGAGCAAGATACTACATGGATTTATGCATGAAAAAGAAAAGATCTCACCAACGTGAAGTACAAACACGAATTCCCTCAAAACCAGTGAGATGCTAAAGAAGGGATATAAATACGTGAAAGGAATGGGCCCCAAGTACACAAGGGTTGGGTGTCACAACAATCATTGCTCACTGGAGGAGTCTTTTATTACTTTTTTTTGCAACAAGATATATGCATCAACAAAGATATTCTCATAATCATTTGGTCAAGGAACATCAAATGAGAACATCGAGTTATGTGGACCAGAGACGTGCCAAGATGGGCAAACTTCACTGGTATTCTGAGGTGTCAAGAGGGGTGAAAGGTCAAAGCTGAAACGCTTGAACCCCTCATGATACTGGTTGGGTGTAGGCAACATGAATGAGTGAAGTTGTGTTGCCTCACTAGGGTTTAGTTGCTCATCGAACAAAACCCTCCAACCAATAGGTGGGTGCTTTGGAATGAGTTCCTCAGGCTCATTCGAAGGATGCATCACACCGACATCACTAAGAATGGGGCTTCTCCCCATGTCATCCAACAAGGACCTCCCACCATACTTTATTTCTGTGATTGTAGGCTAAAGTAGTTAGAATGTTTCTTTTCTTCTTTAGTTTATTTGTTAGAGTAATGTGTAGTGACTAGATCCATCCCCTTTGGGGGTGGAGATGATGTTCATACATGCATTAAAGAATGGATCTGAATGATTTATATTTTGATTGTGCTGATAAATGTGAATGTATGCTTGCTTGTTAGAGTAGAATACTACACTTGATGGGTTTTGCCACACATCTTAGACACCTCCCATGCTTGTTTAGGTTTTGAAATAACCAGCTTGTGTATAAGAATATTAATCAACTAGGTTAGTGAATGGATTGATAGGTTTTGTCATAACCTTTAGACACTTCCTATGCATGAAAACACTACCTACATTTGTGCCTATAGAATGCATTCTTCACCATCTTTTTACATGTGTGCACACACTCCACCCCTTAGGGGTTTTCCATTTCTGATTTCCAGCTTTCAATTTCCCTCGTTTTCATTTTCCTTGTTTGATGCTTACTCGATTAGTTTAGTTCGTCTAGTTTAGTGTAATCACAACTTCTTCCCCTCTTTTCCCACTTTCCTTCGAACAAACCAGAGTCTACACACCTCCTTGTGGATCAACACGTATTTGTCACCGCTTCAACATGGTCGTGCACTTGCGGTATTTAAAATGATTAAACAAGTTTTTTGGCACCGTTGTCAGGGAACAAGTTGCTCATCGAACAAAACCCTCCAACCAATAGGTGGGTGCATCGGAATGAGTTCCTCAGGCTCATTCGAAGGATGCATCACACCGACATCACTAAGAATGGGGCTTATCCCCATGTCATCCAACAAGGACCTCCCACCATCCTTTATATCACCAAGCATAAGCTCGGTCGTAGGGGCGTCCTTGTTGGAGTCAATATGAAGCTCAAAGGGCTCAATAGCCCTAGGACACGGAGTGACGACACCTTCTAGAATGGGCATATGCTGAGGTGTGTCCCCTCACTAATGGTCTTAACTGAATCATGCAACGAACACTCCCTTTGTACATTCTTGTTTAAGGCCAGCTCACTCTGTTGCATTGCAAAGATAGGCAATGAGTTTTTGCTGGGCCCACAAACATTTGCAATGGGTTGCATTGGTGTTAGGGTTGTTCGATGATTTTGTGGTGCTTTCTCTAATTGGCGGATGAGATTGAGATTTAAAGGTTGGTCCATGGGCTCCTGTTGCTTACCATAGTTGAACACATGAAACTGGGCACTCATGTTACCGAATGAGGCCAAAAACTTGATTGATCGTTTTATATTTAACTGCAAGTGCACGGCCGCGTTGAAGCGGTGGCAAATACGGGTCGTCCACTGGGAGGTGTGTCGACGATTGGTTTGTTCGAAGGCGAGAGGTAAAAAGAAGGAGAGAAAGGTTGGTTACACTAAACTACACTACAAAGCTGAAATGAGATGGAGAAGAAACGATAAAACTAAACCCCAAAAGGGGTAGAGAAATAATGTGAACATAAAGAAGTGTATGTGTGTGTGTTCATTAAGCTCTTCACAACATGTAGTGCATGAAAACATAAAACTACATCCAACTTAGCCTCCACATGAATTAAGATAAGACTACATCATTAAAACATACAAGACAATAGTTGGAATGAAGCTACATGAACTCAAGTATAAAGACTATACCCTACTATGCCTCTACATGAATTAAGATTTCACTACATCGTTAAAACATACAAGACATTAGCTAAGGTAAAGGCAACAAGAGCTCATATACTACAACTTGTGTTTCCAATATTAACTTCATCCATATCCTAACTTTATCATTCCCCATAAAATAGGTCCACTAATCAAAGCATAAGCTAAGCTTCACTCAAGAGCATTAGCATATCAAAGATAAGAGTGGAGACCCATTAGATGGTTATGGAAATCATATAAAGCTGAAGGGATAAAAATAACACACACTTAATACACTACATAATTATATCACATATTTCTCCACCCCCCAAATGGGGATGAAACTACTCACTACTCATTACACTAACTATATTAGCAAAAGAAAGCATAATACTGAAATGAAAGTTAACTAAGAAGGAAAGAAGCATTAAAGAAACATAAAAGGAAAGGAAAGACTAAACGAACATGCACAAATTACAAGACAAGATTAAAAGAAACTAGAAGAATTATTTTATTAACAAATGACTCACATTGAAGGTAGCATTCTTGTCCACCTTGAGTTTTTGCTTCAAGGCTCACTCCTTAGTAGAGAGAATGCAACCAAGCAATGGGTAATTACAATGGAAGGTGAAGAGTTCTATTTATAAGCATGGAAAAAGCTAATCGGGGACAATCCCCCGATGTGGGACTAAACCAATACCAAAAATAGCGTAAACGAACATTAATACAAGTCCAGGAGAAATTTCGACGGATCCTGAGCAATATGGACCGCCAATTAGCGGTCCAAAATTGTCGGATCGTGTTGGAATTTGTTGTGGGCTTTTCTTTCTGGTATTGTTGGTATTTGATGCGGTTACTCGACTTGTTGGAGCTCCGACCCGAATAGAATTGGTAAAATACTCCCCATGATGGTGTGGAGTATTCTGTTTTGCTCTTAGGTCCTTCTGTCTTACATTCAGGTCCTTCTCCCTTGCATCTTGGTCCCTAGATCTCACCATTCAGTCCTTTTTCCCAGCTTTTGGGTCCTTTCATGGCTCTTCTCTTCAAACCTCTTTATTCCTGAAAACTAAACATAAAACTCGTCACGTAGCATTGCTTAGGTGTAAGATAATGGATATAAGATACAAATATGAGCATGAAATGATGTCAATCAAATACCCCCACACCTAAGTTTTTGCTAGTCTCGAGCAAAACAAAGAAAGAGAAAAACAAACGAGAAACAAGAAATCCTAACTCACTTTCGTAGGAATCACGGTTGCACTTAGCACGTGTAACAAGCCGTTAAACCTCCTTGTTGCCAAGGAGGAGGAGTGTTGTCTCCTGAGGGTTTTCAGCGGATATACCCACAAAATCCGAACAAGATGCATTATTCAATCTAGACCTCGACTCGTTGGAAATATTTTGTCGATCAATGGACGCGGTAATCCTACGGGCCGACTCTATATAGGTAATCAGTCCACACCTAGCCTAATAAACCATTCGTGCAAGTTAAATAAGAACTTAAGTGAAAGACATGGACAACCTCAAGATCCTCAAGTGATACAAAGTGTAAGGTCCATTAAGGTTCTTATTTGCATTACAATATTTTTTTCTTTTTGTTTCTTTTCACAATTTTTTTTCTTTTTTTTTCTTTTTATTAGTTGGAGCTTCGTTCTTCCAGGGTCAGGTTTCGTGCATCATTGCCCATGAGGACTTACACTATCACGTACACCTTTCCCCAAATCTCCACATAGGGCAATCCCTACCACCCGTGTAACGGGAGTTCGGTCGGCGCATCCCAAGTCAGATGACTCGAAAGCACCAGGCACAAAGTCCCCTCAGACCTACTTTCCCGAGTGATAGGAGCCGTGCGAGAAGAGACAACATCTACTCATTTATTTCTTATCTACACAAGAACCAAAACCCCTACACTAATGTCTCACAACAAGATTAAGAGGGTCCTTGACTACAACAAACTTCCTAAATTAACAAACACGAATTATTGACTCACTAGGTTCAGGGTGGACTTCTTTGAATGTTTGAGCACTGAAACCCTATGATTACTCACCCCCAAAGGAAAACTGGGGTGCATCCTAACGACTCGATAAATCCTAAAGCCACGTACTAGATATCCTAATGCATCAAGTTCAAGACAATTTTGGGAGCTTTCTTTTTACTTTGCCTCTCAACGGTTTTGCACATGCTAAACACACGTAAAACCCACAAAACATTTTCTTTCGAAAACACATGAAGATTTTGAAAGAAATTTGAAAATTTTGAAGCACTAGGCAAGCAAAAGAAGACAAGTCACCCAAGGATCATGGCAAGCATATATATCGATATTAAATGCAGCACACTAACATGACCCTAAAAATGCAAACAAAAGAAAACAAAATCAAAAGAAAAGACTCGACTATGTACACACGTAAAACACCCCCCACACCTACTTCATGCATTGTCCTCAATGAATGCAAGCAAGATACTACATGGATTTATGCATGAAAAGGAGAGATCTCACCAACATGAAGTACAAAGGGAAGTGCAAGGTCATGTTGATGGACATAACCCGAATTCCCTCAAAACCTGTGAGATGCTAAAGAAGGGATACAAATACGTGAAAGAAATGGAGCGCAAATACACAAGGGTTGGGGCTCACAACAATCAATGCTCACTGAAGGAGTCTTTTATTGTACTTATTTTTTTCTTTTTTATCTTTTTTTTTCTTTTTTTTATATAACTATGTACAAACATAAGTTCCCATCTTCATTTGTCAAAAGACATCAAATGGGAACCTCAAGAGTGGGTCAATGCACTTGGAAAGGGAACATGACACCACGCGGGGCCAGAATACGCATGCGTGGGCCCCCTTTACAAAGAGCACCAGATGAAATGAGAGGTTCATGAATTGGACGCAAAGGCGTCTCATTCAAAGGATCAAACTGAAAGAGCTTGAACCTCTCAAGAGTTTGGGAAATAAGGGGCAACGGAAGAAAAATATCTCCCGTTGCGGAACTGAAGTTATGATCATCAATCCAAACTCTCCAACCAACAGGCTGGTGGGTCGGAACGAGGTCAAGCACCTCGTTATGCATGTCCAACTCACCAGGAGAACAGGAAGTGGGTCTCATACCCAAGGTATCCTCCAAGGAACTCCTAATACCCTCATGAGCAATGTGGTTGTTTGATGTTCCATCATTTCCAAGATGATCAGGAACAATAGTGAGAGGTAAACTCTCATCAGGTTGTTTGAAATTGAGGGTACTAGGGAGCTCTTGCTCCACCAGAGGTGAGTCCTTAAGAGGCACAACATGAAGATCATGTGGCTCAAGGGCCACGGGACAAAAAGATAAGGCACAATCTTGTGCCGACTCATAATGAAGCTGGTCCAAGTTATTCTCAATTTGAATCGAATCCTCCACTAAGTGATCGTGAATTGAAACCCCAAGTCCCTCAGACTGACTAGGAGTTTGACTTTGAAAGATTGTGCTTTGAATTTGTGGATGTGGTGGTGGTTCGATTTCAGAAGATAAATCCTCAAGTTGACAAGAAAGGTTACTCTCCTCACTTAATTGTTGCGTCAGTTGACTCACTTGAAGTGTCAGATTTTGTATGCGGTCAACGAGGAGGTCCAAGTCAGATCTTGGGAAATTTTGGGGTTGGGTGTTGATGTCCTGAGAATAAGTCCAATGATTTGGAGTGGGGTGTTGGTAGAATTCTGGGTATTCGGGAGGAGGATACTGTGGTGGAAATGAAGTATAAGAATTTGGATATGAATTGTCTCCCCATGAATCCATAACTCTCGGATTGTACGCGGATGCGTAATGGTCATAATGAGCATTTTGGGAAAATGTATGCTCATACTCAGGCTCTGGGGGAACATAAGGACATTCCCCGAAATCATGACCACTCAACCCACAATAGTGACACGGTACGGCTACTGGAGCCACCGGTGCACCCATGTCATCTACCACATGCATGAAAGAGGCCAAAGTTTGTTGCCCAGAGTATGATCCAACATAACTAGATGGAGATCTAGCCGTCGGTGCCTCTCTCATATCACCCCTATATGAAGATTGCTCAGTCACATAATGAAGATCATCCCAATTGTACGGGGTGTTCGTCTGAGCCACCCCAGGTTGCATGGGTCCGGAATACCAGGGAGAATCATCCTGGTCCCAATAATGATATGAATGGTCGCCCATGTAACCATCCATCTCAACAAACAACTCTCGAGTCGACCACTCTCACCACCACGAGACTAAGCTCGCAAAAAGTGCTCGACTCGACCCTAAAACGCTACCAGAGAGTGTAAAGGAGAGGAGACTATAACGTAGAAGAAGGTGAGAAGAAGATGACTCAGAGGAGAAGGGAAGAAACCCTAAAGCTAGCGAGGGTACAGGGTGAAGGTAGAAGCCTAACTAGCAAGCATGGCTCAAACAATGTAAGGCAATGGGTCCTTAGGCTAGACGACGCCTAACTTCGAGGTCACTAGCCTCGACACGCCTCACCTCCCTACAACGAGGACCACAATGTCCAGCAAGTGATACCAGATCCGGAGATCCAGTACCTCCTACTATCGACAAGGTAGGCAACGCCGATCAGGTCATGGCGGTCTCAACTAGATTACTCTCCTAGTGCGTCCAAAATCCTAGGGCCAATGTCTACTTGCTTTTAGTTAAGGCTTTACTTGAGTGTGCTTTTTGGGGCTAAGGGAGGGGTGATGAAATCCCCCACCTTATCTTTGAAGACTATAGGTGATGCCCCTTAAAGATGTTTTGAAATCTTAGGCTAGCAAGCAACTCACCAAACAAGCACTCACCTCACTCTTGTTTCGATGCAAACCTTACTCACTAATGAATGTCCTAATGCGTGAATGAGTGATAAGGAATGCGTACCTCGCTCCAGCAATCAACGACAAAATGTAAAGCAAAGAAAAGAAAGATGCATGCAAGGTCTACATATGATGCATGACCTAGATGGCAAAGAGTCTAATCTTTTGCTTTGAGTTTTATGGTCCAAGTTGATTAAAGGGGGAGTGATTAATGATCTGGGAGCAACCACGAAGTCACAGCATGCAAAATTGGACTCCCAGATAACACCAATTACAGAACTAACTACCACAAAAAATTTGGAAGCAGGAAACCCTTACCAGGCCGCCAATTGGCGGGCTCCAACCGCTGATTGGCGGTCCTTTTGTGGTTTCTATTCCTCAAACTTCTTCAGTAGCCTCCCCTTGATGTGCTGGTTCCCTGAAACTAAGAAACACTGGAAACAAAAAATTAAAAACCCCTCGAATCGTCCAAACCAAGGTCTGGACAGAGCACCTCCCCGGCAACGGCGCCAAAAACTTGATTGATCGTTTTATATTTAACTGCAAGTGCACGGCCGCGTTGACGATTGGTTTGTTCGAAGGCGAGAGGTAAAAAGAAGGAGAGAAAGGTTGGTTACACTAAACTACACTACAAAGCTGAAATGAGATGGAGAAGAAACGATAAAACTAAACCCCAAAAGGGGTAGAGAAATAATGTGAACATAAAGAAGTGTATGTGTGTGTGTTCATTAAGCTCTTCACAACATGTAGTGCATGAAAACATAAAACTACATCCAACTTAGCCTCCACATGAATTAAGATAAGACTACATCATTAAAACATACAAGACAATAGTTGGAATGAAGCTACATGAACTCAAGTATAAAGACTATACCCTACTATGCCTCTACATGAATTAAGATTTCACTACATCATTAAAACATACAAGACATTAGCTAAGGTAAAGGCAACAAGAGCTCATACACTACAACTTGTGTTTCCAATATTAACTTCATCCATATCCTAACTTTATCATTCCCCATAAAATAGGTCCACTAATCAAAGCATAAGCTAAGCTTCACTCAAGAGCATTAGCATATCAAAGATAAGAGTGGAGACCCATTAGATGGTTATGGAAATCATATAAAGCTCAAGGGATAAAAATAACACACACTTAATACACTACATAATTATATCACATATTTCTCCACCCCCAAATGGGGATGAAACTACTCACTACTCATTACACTAACTATATTAGCAAAAGAAAGCATAATACAGAAATGAAAGTTAACTAAGAAGGAAAGAAGCATTAAAGAAACATAAAAGGAAAGGAAAGACTAAACGAACATGCACAAATTACAAGACAAGATTAAAAGAAACTAGAAGAATTATTTTATTAACAAATGACTCACATTGAAGGTAGCATTCTTCTCCACCTTGAGTTTTTGCTTCAAGGCTCACTCCTTAGTAGAGAGAATGCAACCAAGCAATGGGTAATTACAATGGAAGGTGAAGAGTTCTATTTATAAGCATGGAAAAAGCTAATCGGGGACAATCCCCCGATGTGGGACTAAACCAATACCAAAAATAGCCTAAACGAACATTAATACAAGTCCAGGAGAAATTTCGACGGATCCTGAGCAATATGGACCGCCAATTAGCGGTCCAAGACCGCCAATTGGCGGTCCACAATTGTCGGATCGTGTTGGAATTTGTTGTGGGCTTTTCTTTCTGGTATTGTTGGTATTTGATGCGGTTACTCGACTTGTTGGAGCTCCGACCCGAATAGAATTGGTAAAATACTCCCCATGATGGTGTGGAGTATTCTGTTTTGCTCTTAGGTCCTTCTATCTTACATTCAGGTCCTTCTCCCTTGCATCTTGGTCCCTAGATCTCACCATTCAGTCCTTTTTCCCAGCTTTTGGGTCCTTTCATGGCTCTTCTCTTCAAACCTCTTTATTCCTGAAAACTAAA
Source organism: Triglochin maritima (assembly GCA_963682175.1). Taxonomy (NCBI): domain Eukaryota; kingdom Viridiplantae; phylum Streptophyta; class Magnoliopsida; order Alismatales; family Juncaginaceae; genus Triglochin; species Triglochin maritima. Next base: position 10,998,236 of record OY821790.1, on the reverse strand, counting down.
CATAAAACTCGTCACGTAGCATTGCTTAGGTGTAAGATAATGGATATAAGATACAAATATGAGCATGAAATGATGTCAATCACTTACCATAGTTGAACACATGAAACTGGGCACTCATGTTACCGAATGAGGCATTGGAGGTTGCCAGAAATGGTCTACCCAAAATCAAAGGTAGTTGAGAGTGGGTGTTTGCAACTGGGTTGGTATCGAGGATGACAAAATCGATGGGAAATATAAAATCTCCAACTTTGATAAGCACATCCTCGATAATCCTCTTTGGAATACGAATTGATCTATCCGCCAATTGGAGGGTGATATTAGTTGGTTTCAATTCTCCCAAGTTCAAATGTTAATAAACTGAAAAAGGGAGGAGGCTGACCGCCGATCCTAAATGAAGCAATACATTACTCATGCTATTGTCCCCTATCATACACTGAATAGTAGGACACCCAGGGTCCTCGTATTTTGTGTAGGTGGGATTGGACAAAAGTGAGCTGACATTTGCAGCCAAGAATGCTTTCTTAGGAACATTTGTCTTCCTCTTGGTTATGCAGAGATCTTTTCACACTTTGGCATATTGAGGTATTTATTGGATGACATTCAACAAAGGGATGTTAACCTTCACTTGTTTAAACACCTCTAATATCTTATGCATTGTTTCACTCTACTTTTTGGTTAACCTACTAGGATAGGGAGCTTTTGGCAGGTAGGTTTACAACGGTGCCCGAGAAGGAGGCGTTGGTGTATTACCCTCACCCTCAGCCTCTTCTTCACCACCTTTCCCATTGAGGGGCTGCATAGATGGTGGTGGTGGCAAGGAAATGTGATTGTCAACCTGCTTTCCATTCCTTAAGGTTACAATGGCATTGACATGGTGAACAGGTTCCTCCACATTGTTCACTTGCCGCCCCTGAGGTACCACATTCTCATTTTGCATGTGTTGTTGCTGGTACATGCGGGGGTTAGCCTCAGGCTGGCTAGGTAGAGACCCTCTCTCTCTTTCATGTATAGACTGAGCCAATTGGCCCATCTGAAGCGCTAGAGATTTGATGGCTTGCTGATTTGAAGTGAGAACTTGACTTGTGGTTTACATAAAAATTTCCATTGAGTTTTCAAGTCCACGAGTCAAGGTATCAAGCGAATTGAATCGTGTTTCCATATTGTTGGAATTTGGGAAACCCGATTAATTGGTGATTTGAGCTTGGGGTGGCTGATAAGATTGTGCATGCATGGGTGGTTGGTGTGGTTGGTTAGGTGGTCGAGAGAAATTTGAAGGACCACCCGAGGCATTATTTTGGTGTCATGAAAAATTAGGGTGGTTTCTCCATACGGGGTAATATGATGATGAGTATGGGTCATTCCTGGCCCTATCATAGATGACATTGACATGTTCCAGCGCAGGAGGAATGGACGCACGCTCGCCTCCTACATGACCTATCCTACCACATGAATGGCAGGAAACTGGACCAGATGCAGACACATGACATGCACCTTGTTGGTTTTGGAGCTCAATCGAATCCCTACGGCACATTAAGGCTGTAATACGTGCCTCGGTGGCCGTAGTGGTATTGGCAGCAAATACGACACCTGATATAGTCGAGTTTGTGTTTGCGGTCCTTGGTCCTATGCTAGATGATGCTGGGGGTTCCCTCACACTCTCCCACTGCATGTTTTTCTCAACGAGGTCTCCTAAGAAAGCCATTGCCCCCCTTTCATCCTTTCCTAAGAACTCTCCTTGACACATGGACTCAAGGAGCGTTCGGGACGGGATGTGAAGACCCTCGTAGACAATCTGACAAAGGTGCCACAACTCGATGCCATGGTGAGGGCATGAGGATAGTAGCTCCTTGAACCTCTCTAAATATGCATGAAATATTTCGGTCTCAAGTTGATAGAACGAATTGATTTCATTCCTCAATTTTTGAGTCTGATGATTTGGAAAGTACTTCTTGAGGAATGCAGATTGAAATTCATCCCAAGTCTTAAAGCCATTCGCCTGGTTGTTGTAGAACCACTTCTTGGCATCATCCTTTAGTGCAAAAGGGAGTAGCCTAAGATGGATCGAGTCTATGCTTAGTTGTTTCCCTGAGAAAGATATAGGGGTCACCCTTCCCAGTGAAGTGAGGGAGCATGGAAATGAATTGAGGCTTAACCTCAAAGTGGTTTGCATTCGCCTCTGGTAATACGATGCATGAGGGTAGAGCGGTACGGCTCGGGTAGCATCGATCACGGAGAGGTATGGGAGCCATAACAGGTGGGAGAGGTGGGTCCAACAACTGCTCCTCCTCGTGGAAATTAGCAGCCATTGAACCCGGACTGTGTGAGACACGAGAGGAGGTAGGCATCGAGAAATCGACTGCCGAAACAAGGTTGACGAAATGCCTCGTCAAACGGCCACTCTCGTCTCGTGCCCACACAACCATGCACACACAAAAACCAAAACTTTCTTCTTCTTTTTCTTTTTTTTAAACAAAGATTGTGCGTAGAGGTGAAGATAGGAGGACACAGAAGAGAAAGAATGACTCAGGAGCGAAGGGAAGAGGTCCTTAGGCTATAACGGGTGGGTACATGTAAGATCCACTCTCCTGCTAAAATATTAATAAGTCCACGCTCCTCCGTTATGCATAATTTAGTTCTTAGAATGTCAATTTGTGTTATGGTATGTTTGTTTAAGTAGATTTGATCGGATTTCTCGTTGGTCGATCGGGTGTGACACATCAGGCTAGTACGCGGTGGTTTGACTCGATCGACTCAATTTGAGCCCGAGTGAGTGTAGGGACGGTTTTGGGCTGAGCCCAGGTTGGGGGTGGCATGGAATTGAAAGGGAGCTTGGGAGTTACTTGCATCCTTCAAGGGAGGCTTTTGGATGTCCTTGCTGGTGCCATTTTTGGCAAGTCTTGATGTGGCTTGATAGCTAGGAAGTTGGAGAGTTGGGTGCAAAACTATAAGGCCCTTCCAGCAATCCTCTTCCTCCCTTTTCCTTCCTCATACACACATCACTTCAGACCACTCATCCCTTTCACTCCAGCTGATTGGTGCGCTGATCTCCGGCGAGTTGGGAACTACGTCTAGTGCAGCTTTGTGCGGCTAGAAGAAGAGTTGGTGGTCAGAATCTCCGGAAAAGATCGCGCAATCTTCCTTGCTGATCAGGTATGCTCCTGACCCATGAAGAGTTTTGTGGGAGGGTGTGTTGGCTGGAGGTCCGCCAAGTACCATGTTGGTGGTTGGTGCAATCGGTTGCAACATCAACCGAGTTCCCTGCTAGGGTGCTCATGGAGCATGCACTAGATGGGGCTAGCTGTGGGGCACCCAGAGCGACCGGGCCTCTGACGACCACCGGTGAGGTCCCACCGGGAGTGATGAGTTTTCTTCTGGGCTGAGTTTTGGAGTGGACATGGATCTGGTTGGGTGTGGCTGGCGCACACAAGATCCGACTAGGATTTGTCTTCAACCATCTTGACTCTTTGTTTGGGTCAGCTGGCTAGTGCAACCCTTCTAGACGGTGGCAGGGGTCAGGAAAAGGTGTGGAACAATCCTAGGGAGGCTAAGGGTGAGGGTGATCTGGATGGGCTAGCTCGGTCTGAGCAGGGTGCACTTGAATGGGCTAGCCAAGCGGTTAGTGCACCATGTGCATCAGCTTGCTGGGTTGTTGTTCGGAGTTGCTTGGATTGATCTCTACTGACCCTCTCCCACCATAGACCGCCTGAGAGGGATACTCTAAGAACGTGGGTTGGAGTGGTCAGGGGCTCATGCATCTGGTTGTGAGTCGATTGAACTTGTTAGCTTGCCTATTGTAAGTTATCGTGTTCTTTGTGTTGAATGTGTTTTGCTATATATGACTTGTTGTTTTTCAGTAGCAAATATAATGTGGTTATATGATCTCGTGTGTGTGTATTCCTGATGTTGTAGTCATGCATGCACTTATGAATGTAAACGGGCTATTCCATATCATGTGCTAATTGTGTCATATTCTAAAGAAACATATTAACCCGTTGCATGGATGTTGTGATGTTGAGGCAATCGGTAGGGTTTTTATGTGCCGATTGCTTTGATTGCTAATCTAGTTTGATCTCATTCCAATAGTAATGATATCTGATGAGAATTAAATTTATACCGCAAGTGCACGGCGTCAATGAAGACGTGGCAAGTACGGGTCGAACACAAGGAGGGAGAGATTTGTTATTTGTGTGATTTTCGATTACGGGAAAGAGGGAGAGAAGAATAAATTTGGGTTTTGAGATTTTTGATTTTTAATTATCTTAAGCAAGAAACGTGAACAAATAAAAATAAAACAAGAATAAAGATGGTGAATTCCGTTGGGTGGAGGTTTAGACATAGGATTTAGATTAGAGAGTTCAGAAACTTATAATAAATCATGTTAGTTATGAAGCATTACATGATAAATGATTTAACATAAACTCAAGTAATCAAAATATACTAATCACGAAATTAAAATAATAACTTTATTCTCTTCTCATCACCCTAAATCCCTCACCTCCACCCTTTGGAAAGAGTTACAACCTCATAGAGGGAGGAAGAAGGGGTCCTAGAGGAATTACAAAAGAAAACTAAAACAAGAAATAAAAGACAAAATTTTATTACTAAAAAGAAGAATACAAAACTAAGACTAAGAATTAAAAACTACAAGCTAGGACCTCTATAACATCGTTCTTGGGGCTATTTATAGTTGTTACAAGAGACCTAAGTATAGAATTGGAAAGTACACGTGTCCAGACACGACTGGACAAAATTTGAGCACATGGATCGCCTAGGGGGCGGCGGAATCGCCGCACATTGTGTGTGTTGTGCGGCGGAAATGCCGCACAATCGAGTCGGATTAAATCTGGATTTTGGCTGAATGTTTATGGTATGATTTGATCCTCCTTTGCGCGTCTGTATTGATTCTTTCCATTCTTTTGAGCTCCGAATTAATTTCTTTATATATTTGGAGATCGACATTGATTTTTCTTTAGATTTTCTCCATAATAATAAAAGCTACTCGTGATTTGCAATTAGGTCCTTGGCTTCTTGCAATTATGTCCCGGGCTACTTTTGTGCTTAAGTCCTTGTTCTTTTTGTAATTAGATCTTGAATGCTTTTATGCTTGGATACATTTCCATTTGAAACCCGATAATCTTGAGCTTGGTGTTTATGATAGAAATGAGTCTTTTGCACGCGTTTATGCTCGGGATGTGGGTAATTTGCATTCAGGTCCCTGTATTCTGTAAATAGGACTAAACACATACCTTAGTAGCATTTATTGATATAAAATTAATCTAAATGAAAGACATATGATGCAATGTATGCAATGCATCAAATACCCGCACAACTAGATTTTGCTAGTCCCTAGCAAAACAGAATATAAGAAAATTAAAAACAGGGAAATCCTAACTCACTTTCGTAGGAATCACGGTTGCACTTAGCATGTGCAACAAGCCTTTAAACCTCCAAGTTTCCTTAGAGGACAAGTTTTATCTCGTGAGGGTTTTCAGTTGACACACCCACAAAGTCTTAAATCAAAATTTCATTAATAGTTCTCAATATCCCTACCTCAACCTTATACATCTCACTGAGAATTCTTGCATGCTTATTATATAAGTCTAACTCATAAATTTTTTGACTTGGTCTTTGTTCCTCCAATATTCACCCCACTAACCCTTCTACACATGTTATCACTTAAATTATTTTGCACGCCTCCTCTGGTGGTGAAGTATCATTTGGATCAACCATGGCATGGATCATTCTTTTAGCTTTGGGCCTTGAGTAACTTAAAGTGTATATATATATATATATATATATATATATATATACTTTCCATGATTCAACACATTTGCTTTTTCTGACACTTTTACCATTTTTGTATTCGTGTAGCGAGTTTGGTCGATAATCCCGAGCTGGCAGAGTCAAGTATCGGGTTTCAAGATACCCCTACGGACCAGTGACTCGAAGGCTTGGGCTTTTGTAATCATTTTGCAAAATGTGTTTTCCTCACTTTATTCCCTTTTTTTACTTTTATTTTCCTCAGGGCTTAATTGCTATTAGAAGTCCACACTTCCCGGTATATTTTCCTCAACCTCTTCTTTTTATCAACCACTTCAAAGATTTGATTCATCCAATTTAAGTGCATACATGTCTTAAAGGGTAATGGGTTATTTCTTTGGAACTTAGATTTATGTCATAGTTTCTACAAGCAGAACTATATAGTAAGGAACAAAAAACTCAATGCAATTTGTACTCCGGTTTTGGTAGTTCAATCTTAAGCTATGTCATGAAACATTGATTTTTATTTTTTTTAAGAACAGAATTTACATAGATATATATATATATATATATATATATATATAAACACCCCCCACACCTAAATCATGCATTGTCCTCAATGTATGCAAATATAAAGCAAATGCACTTATTACCTGGGTGAACTGCGGTGGAGGGATGGAATTTGCTCAAAGTCAACCATAGTCAGAACTGGATTGAATGACACCATATTGTTGCATGTATCCAGTTGAATTGTACCCCATGTTGCAATAAGAGTCCTGAGTCACAGGTTCCACACCCCTCACATAAATTGGTTCTCTTATTTGCTCGAGTGATGGTGGGTGTGTAGATGAATTCCTCCCCTTTTTCTTGCTTCCTTTTTGATTTTGTGATGATTTATTTAATTCAGAAATCTTATTGATACGTGATTTCATCACGACATCACTTTGATTGCATATTATTTCGGGCTCACTATCAACATGAAAGATATTAAATTCAGCTTTTAAGTTCCCAAAAGATAATTGCATGAGCCCATTTCGACAGTTTATCAGTGCTTCAGAAGTGGCTAAAAAAGGTCTGCCTAGTATTACAGGGATTTGTCGATTAGGATTTACAACAGGTGCGGTATCTAGTACGACAAAATCCACTGGGTAAATGAAGTCACCTTCCTTGATCAAAACGTCCTCGACTATACCTCTTGGTTTCTTAATAGAGCAGTCAGCAAATTGAAGGGTTGTCTTAGAGGGTTTTAATGGACCAAGGTTGAGTTTCTCGTAGACAGAGAATGGGAGTAGGTTAACACTAGCACCAAGGTCTAGAAGGGCTTTGTTGATAAAAGTATCTCCTATTGCACATGAAATTGTGGGACACCCAGGGTCCTTATATTTTATAGGAGACGAATTTGACAGAATAGAGCTTATGTTTGTAGTTAAGAATGCCTTCTTTGGTACGTTCGTTTTTCTCTTTTTAGTGCACAGATCTTTTAAGAATTTAGCATAAGCAGGTATTTGTTGAATCATGTCTAAGAGTGGAATGTTCACCTTAACTTGCTTAAATACTTCCAAGATTTTCTCCATTTGTGCACTTGAGTTCTTTTTGAGTCTATTAGGGAATGGGGCTTTAGGAACATAGACTCGCTCAGGTTCAGGTTGAGCTATGGGTTCAGGTTGAGTAGGTGGGTTGGGCGTTTCAGAATGGACATCAGGTTCAATGGTTAAGTCATATGTGGTTGCTTGATGGCTAGATTGATTAGAAGTTCTAGGATTTACCAAATTATTATCAATTTGTCTTCCGGACCGTAATGATACTACTGCATTTATTTGTTGGAACGGTCCTTCCTCATTAACCATTTGAACCGGTCTGGGGTTATTATTTCCTGAAAGTGGTTGATAGGACTGATACTGAATATTAGATCTTGGGTTCACATCAGGTTGACTTGGAAATTCACCATTTTCTCTTTCACCTACTCTTTGTGCTAGTTGGCTGACTTGTGTTTCTAGCCTATGAAAGGATTGGTTGGTTGTTTGTATACAGTTTTTCATCAAATTTTCCAGGCTTGTCAACCTATCCTCACGATCGCCATTGTTATTAAACCCAGATGATGTATTATTTTGGTTATACGGGTTTGGTTGTTGTCTAGGAGGTTGACCTTGTTGGCTTGATGAGAAATTAGAATTATTACGCCAACCCGAGTTATAGGTTGATGCGTATGGGTCATTTCTAGCATGGTTATACATGGCATTAACTTGTTCCCAGTCCGCACAATCCTCCATTAAATGACTAGTCTGACCACATCTAGAGCAAGGGATAGACGAGGCTTGATTCATTCGGGGTCGGGTTTGTAGCTCTAGACTTTCCATTCTGCACATAAGGGTAGCTAATTTTGCTTCAACCGCTATGTTGGCATCTACAGCTAAGACACCAGGTTTGGGTTGACTTGCTATTCTAGATCCAATACTTGTGTCAAGCGGTGCTCTAGCATTGTCCCATTGCATACTGTTTTCAGCTAAATCCTCAAGAAAAGTCCAGGCATCATTTTCATTTTTCGACATGAAGTTCCCTTGGCTTACAGATTCTAACATAACCCTAGATGTGGGTGTCAATCCCTCATAAATAATTTGGCATAATTGTCATCTTGGAATTCCGTGATGAGGGCATTGGGTCAGTACACTTTTAAATCTTTCTAGATAGGAATAGAACGGCTCGCTCTCAGACTGAACGAATGCAACAATTTCATTCCTAATCCTCATAGTCTTATGGTTGGGGAAATATATTTTTAGGAATACTTGAACAAACTCAGCCCAACTCCTAATAGATCTTTCGGCTAGACTATATAGCCATTTCTTAGCGTCGTCTTTCAATGCTAGAGGCACGAATTTCAGACGCACTGCCTCCTCAGGAATACGCTGGTATTGCATAAGAGAGAAGATTTCCTCAAATTCTCTAAGGAAGAGATAAGTGTCTTCCTTAGTGGTGAACTTAGGCAACATACTCAGGTATTGTGCCTTTAGTTCGAAGTCGCGACCCGGTATGGTGGGCATAACGATGCACGATGGCTGAGCAGCCATCGCTGGGTAGCATCGATCCCTCAGAGTTATGGGCGGGTTTACAACATTCTCACCCATTAGATCCGGGTGAGGTGGTGCAGCAGATGGATTGGGGCTAAGTTCCAGACTGGAATCTAGATGAACTCGTGAGAGTCGATTACTCAAGTCCCGAATCCAAATCTGAGTGCACCGGGTTGAATCAATTTTTAAATTCAAATTCCAAATTTAAATTCCAAATTTAATTTCAAGAATTAATCACAAATTTTTTTCGTTTTTTTTTATATATATATTTTTTATGTTTTTTTTTCAAAAGGGAAACAAACAATAGAATGGGGAAAGATGAGAAAGGAATCCTAATCTAGAGAATTGAGGTGAGAAGAGAAAGAAGACTCAGATGAGAAGGGAAACTTAACTCTAAAGATAGAAAAGAGGGTCGGTCAGAAATTTCCTAAGAAAGCACGGTGCAAACAATCCTAGACCTAGTGTCGCTTAAATCTAGACGACTCCTAACTGGTTTAGTCGAATTGATTTGCTTGATTCACCTCCCTCACTAATCAAACCAACTTGGCCAGGCCGTGTTTAGCTAGTGGGGGCGCTTCCGACAGAGTCGGTGCCAATTAGACAACCACTTCGCTTGGAACACTTACGTCAACCCAAAAACACTTTCTAGTCACCAAATTAAATTCGATCAGCTTCAGGTCATAGCAAGTCAAACCAATCTTCTCCTTAATTGAGTCTGAATCCTTAGGGGCCAATGTCTAATTGATTTTAATTTAAGGCTTGGGTGACACTTTAGGGTTGTGATTTGTGGGCCACGGAAGGGTGATGAAATCCCCATTGTATCTTTGCCTACGGAGTTGCCCTTAAGATAGTTTAACTTAGATCTAACAAAGATAGTCAAACAATTGTCTTTAGAGGGGGGAAATTGCAAGGTTGTATGCAAACTAAATTATATGCTTAAATGCATTCAATAAAAAACCGCGATACGTACCTTGCCTCCAGCACTCTTCAACAAGAATTGATTTGCAAGAACTTAGCAAGAATAATGCAAACAAAACATTAAATGATGCATACACTAAGGCCTTTCTAGTTTTGCCAAATTTAGGTCAGAATTGAATTATTGCCACTTATGGAATTTAAGCTTAACACGTGCAGTTCTACAAAAGGAAATTTTCTGAAACTAGAAATTACGAGGAAAAAGGCAACAAAGGTTACCTATGCGATGCTCAGTCGGGTTCACCGCCCGCTCTCGAAATTTCAGTTGCTCCACGCGTCCACCCAGAGATGGTGCTAACCCCAGAAAAATTTGAAGCCCAGAAGCTTCAGGTGTGCGGCGGATTCGCCGCAAACTGCTCTTTAGGTGCGGCGATTTCGCCGCTCGTTTAGCTCAAAATGTGCTCAGATTTCGCCGTGCACTCTGTTGTCTCCTAGAACGCATACCCAAATAGTTAGACCGCGCACAAGATAAACAGAATAGAATCGAAAACACAAAAATAAACAAAAATCTGCGTCGCCTCCCCGGCAACGGCGCCAAAAACTTGATGAGAATTAAATTTATACCGCAAGTGCACGGCGTCAATGAAGACGTGGCAAGTACGGGTCGAACACAAGGAGGGAGAGATTTGTTATTTATGTGATTTTCGATTAGGGGAAAGAATGAGAGAAGAATAAATTTGGGTTTTGAGATTTTTGATTTTTAATTATCAAAAGCAAGAAACATGAACAAATAAAAATAAAACAAGAATAAAGATGGTGAATTCCGTTGAGTGGAGGTTTAGACATAGGATTTAGATTAGAGAATTCAGAAACTTATAATAAATCATGTTAGTTATGAAACATTACATGATAAATGATTTAACATAAACTCAAGTAATCAAAATATACTACTCACGAAATTAAAATAATAACTTTATTCTCTTCTCATCACCCTAAATCCGTCCCCTCCACCCTTTGGAAAGAGTTAGAAACTCATAGAAGGAGGAAGAAGGGGTCCTAGAGGAATTACAAAAGAAAACTAAAACAAGAAATAAAAGACAGAATTTTATTACTAAAAAGAAGAATACAAAACTAAGACTAAGAATTAAAAACTACAAGCTAGGACCTCTATAACATCGTTCTTGGGGCTATTTATAGTTGTTACAAGAGACCTAAGTATAGAATTGGAAAGTACACGTGTCCAGACACGACTGGACAAAATTTGAGCACATGGATCGCCTAGGGACGGCGGAATCGCCACACATTGTGTGTGTTGTGCGGCGGAAACGCCGCACAATCGAGTCGGATTAAATCTGGATTTTGGCTGAATGTTTATGGTATGATTTGATCCCCCTTTGCGCGTCTGTATTGATTCTTTCCATTCTTTTGAGCTCCGAATTAATTCCTTTATATATTTGGAGATCCACATTGATTTTTCTTTAGATTTTCTCCATAATAATAAAAGCTACTCGTGATTTGCAATTAGGTCCTTGGCTTCTTGCAATTATGTCCCCGGCTACTTTTGTGCTTAAGTCCTTGTTCTTTTTGTAATTAGATCTTGAATGCTTTTATGCTTGGATACATTTCCATTTGAAACCCGATAATCTTGAGCTTGGTCTTTATGATAGAAATGAGTCTTTTGCACGCGTTTATGCTCGGGATGTGGGTAATTTGCATTCAGGTCCATGTATTCTGTAAATAGGACTAAACACATTCCTTAGTAGCATTTATTGATATAAAATTAATATAAATGAAAGACATATGATGCAATGTATGCAATGCATCAATATCACATATATAATCTGATTTTCGTATACCTCCTCTGATATGTCTTGTTATGCTCTCACATGAAAATGAAATCAGAACTTATCCATCTTTACGCAACTCATTCTATGACTTATAAGTAGTAAGTAAATCTGAATGCATACATGTATATCAATTTCTAAATCGGTTTGGACTATTGATATTACAAGCATGTTTCATTACCTTATGTTATTGTTATATACTTGTGCATGTTCATATCATCTCTGATTATGTTGGGTGTTGCTAGAACTAACGTGCATGTGGTCTGAAATTTAATGTTCTTGCCATATAATGCTTGTAGTATCTCTTTTGTGATACCTCTTTTTGTTATGGATGTGTTTCTCCTACTGAATATGTTTGAATTTCATTTTCTGTTAATTAGGTACATCACATACATATATAATTATCCTTTGAGATTTGGTTTTTATTTTTATTTTTATCCCATAATTTAATTGTTGTGAAGGTGCTACATGTTGATATATCTTTAGTTGCTAAATACATGTGATTCTTTCCTAAGTTGTTGTTAAGATGCTACATGCCTATGTATTATTTAGCTACTAGATTTATGGGAATATTCATGTTTAGATTATTGTTAGGAAGTTATAGGCATGTTTTTATAATATATTTATAATATATAGGAATGTAGCATCTTAACATATAACATATATTATATGGATATAAATATATTATTGTGGAATATATTATATATTCAAAATATATTATATGCTGAGCCAGGGTTGGGGGTGGCGTGGAATTAGAAGGGAGCTTGGGAGTTATAGGCATCCTTCAAGGGAGGCTTTTGGATGTCCTTGCTGGTGCTGTTTTTGGCAAGTCTTGATGTGGCTTGATAGCCAGGAAGTTGGAGAGTTGTGTGCAAAACTATAAGGCCCTCCCAGCCATCCTCTTCCTCCCTTTTCTTCCTCATACACACATTACTTCAGACCACTCATGCCTTCCTCTCCAGCTGATTGGTGGGCTGATCTCCGGCGAGTTGGGAGCTACGTCTAGTGCAGCTTTGTGCGGCTAGAAGAAGAGTTGGTGGGCAGAATCTTCGAAAAAGCTCGGGCAATCTTCCTTGCTCATCAGGTATGCTCCTGAACCTTGAAGAGTTTTGCGGGAGTGGGTGTTGGCTGGAGGGTCGGCCAGTACATTGTGGGTGGTTGGTGCAATCGGTTGCACCATCCACCGACTTCCCTGCTAGCGTGCGCATGTAGCATGCGCTAGATGGGGCTGGCTGTGGGGCAGCCAGACGGACCGGGGCTCCAGCGAGCACCGGTGAGGTCCCACCAAGAGTGATGAGGTTTCTTCTGGGCTGAGTTTTGGAGTGGACATGGATCTGGTTGGGTGTGGCTGGCGCACACAAGATCCGACTAGGATTTGTCTTCAACCATCTTGACACTTTGTTTTGGTCGGCTGGCTTGTGCAGCGCTTCTAGACGGTGGAAGGGGTCAGGAAAGGTGTGGAACAACCCTAGGGAGGCTAAGGGGGATCTGGATGGGCTAGCTCGGTCTGAGCAGGGTGCGCTTGAATGGGCTAGCCATGCAGTTAGTGCACCATGTGCATCAGCTTGCTCGATTGTTGGGCTAAGCTACTTGGATGGATCTCTACTGACCCTCTCCCACCATAGACCGCCTGAGAGGGATACTATAAGCACGTGGGTTGGAGTGGTCAGGGGCTCATGCATCTGGTTGTGAGTCGATTGAACTTGTTAACTTGCCTATTGTAAGTTATCGTGTTCTATGTGTTGAATGTGTTTTGCTATATACGACTTGTTGTGTTTCAGTAGCAAATATAATGTGGTTATATGATATGGTGTGTGTGTATTCCTGATGTTGTATTCATGCATGCACTTATGAATGTAAACTGGCTATTCCATATTATGTGTTGATTGTGTCATATTCTAAAGCAACATATTAACCCGTTGCATGCATGTATGCTAGTTTAGAGATCTATATTGTCTACTGATATTTTATGCATGTTCCAACATGATTATCCTACTGATATACATGTAATCCATACCCATATCAACTCTGATCATGCTCTTAGATTTCAGTTATCATCGCATATACACTCTGAAATTAAGGATGCATGTTATCGATTATTGTAGAGTTTGATTTTGATATATCTAGTTGTAATGCATCATCCTATTGCGTCTTTCATGTCTATATGTTACGTAAGTGAAATGTTATGATATGGTTATGTACGACCCTTAGGATATCAGACCTTATAACATCCTTATCATGACTCGTGGATGACTCGATTAGCTATTATCTTGATTTGCCGATCCGGTTTGATTGCTTGTTGTTGTGAGTTTCATTTGATTCCTGATTGGGATGTTCTGATTTTGATTTGTTTGGGGGCTGTTAGGAGGGTATCCGGATAGCTTTCCTTGAGCTCGTTCCATACACTGTAGATGCATTAGATTTTAGATGCTTAAGTAGCTTGCATTGCATTTAATCTGATTAATAATTCTGGGCACGTTCTGTTTTTTAGGCCGACGGGCCATGAGTGGGTCACTGTCGAGTGACCGCCTTTGACCAGCGAGGTTGGTGTTCTGGTTCCTTTTGAGGAATGGTTCGGGTGCGCCCGACCGGCACGGCTGATGGAGTTGTAGCCTTCTGTTGCATTATGTGCTTTTCTGTTTCGGATGCTTTTGTCTTAGATAGATTGCATGCATTCTTCCATATAACTCCGATTGGGCTAGGGGCATACTGGGTTTTCTTTATAGAAAACTGACACATATGTTGATGCGGTGCATGCAGGTACTTAGATTCCTACATGGAGACTGGACGAGTAGTCGAAGATTCTGTACACGAGGGACACGTCGACCAGATTCTTAAATTTGTCTTTTGCTTCCGCATTATCTATGATGTATTTCCCTTTTGAAGTCGATATAATGTATTTGACCTTGTTACCATATATGGATAATCTCTCACTTTTTAGTTATGTTTTATGTTAATCTATCCATGTAGGATCTCTCTATTTATTGTCGAGTCATTGTGTGGTCTGTCTTTCGTAACTCCTTCGGTCGTAGCGGAGGTCTCTGATCGCGACACTTGTAGTCTTTCCTAGTGTGCGTACCCACGAAATCGGGGGCATTAAAGCAAAAAGGCTCAAACAGTCCTCAGGTCGTTGTAGGTCCTTACAGCTAGACGATGCCTAACTGCGAGGTCACACGGCCTCAACACGCCTCACCTCCCTACGACGAGGACCACAAAGTCCAGCAAGTGAGTCAAGATCCGGAGATCTCATCTCTCCTACTATCGACAGAGTGGGCGAGCCGATCACGCCATGATGGTCGGCACTGGATAACTCTCCTAATGCACCCGAAATCCTTAGGGCCAATGTCTACTTGATTTTAAAAATAGGCTCTTGATTAGTGTGGTTTTTTGGGCGAAGGAAATGGTGATGAAATCCCCCACCTTATCTTATATGGGAGAGCCCCTCCTTAGTAGCATTTTGGAGTCTTAATCTAACAATCAACTCTCCAAACAAACGCTCAACCCACACTTGTTGCGATGCAATTCCTACTAACTAATGCATGTTCATACGAAATGCATGAATGAGAGTAGGAAATGTGTACCTCACGCCAGCACTCACCAACTGAAAGTAAAGATAAAAGAAAAGACAATCTACGTGCCTAAGTCGAGTACATGATGCATGACCTAAACAAGAAAGCATGCCTAATCTTTTGCTTTGGGTTTTAAGGTACAAGTTGCTTAAAGGGAGATTGATTATTGATCTGAGAACAAACTATAAGTCAAAATATGCCAAATCGAGTCCCAGATCACAATATCAGATAATAAAATAAGCCAAAGAAAAAACGAAGGAAACAGAGCTCACCAAACTGCCAATTAGCGGTCTCAGGCCGCTGATTGGCTGTCCAAGCTTCCTTGTTCTGCTCCAAATTTCTCTTGGTGCTTTCCCTTTAGCCTCAGAGTCTCCTGAAGCAAAGAAAACTACAAAACACAAATTAAATCCACCCGAATCGTCCAAACCATAGTCTGGACTGGCACCTCCACGGCAACGGTGCCAAAAACTTGTTTAATCGTTTTAAATATCGTAAGTGCACGACCACGATGAAGCGGTGGCAAGTATGGGTCGATGCTCTGGGAGGTGAGTAGCCTCTGGTTTTTTAGAAATCAAGTGGCAACAAAAAGGGAGAAGAGTTTGTCTATGCTAATCTACGCTACACTAAACTACTAAGAAGAAAAATGCAAAGTAAAGAAACTAACGATTACTTTGAATCAAAACTAAAAGAATGTAAAACTAAGCTGGAATCAAGAAGAGAAAGACCCCTAGGGGTGGAGTGTGTGCACACATGTAAAAAGATGGTGAAGAATGCATTCTATAGGCACAAAGGTAGGTAGTGTTTTCATGCATAGGAAGTGTCTAAAGGTTATGGCAAAACCTATCAATCCATTCACTAACCTAGTTGATTAACTTTTGTATACCCAAGCTGGTTATTTCAGAACCTAAACAAGCATGGGAGGTTTCTAAGATGTGTGGCGAAACCCATCAAGTGTAGTATTCTACTCTAACAAGTAAGCATACATTCACATTTATCAACTAGATCTAAATATAAAGCATTCATATCCATTCTTTAATGCATGTATGAACATCATCTCCACCCCAAAGAGGGATGGATCTACTCACTACACATTATTCTAACAATTAAACTAAAGAAGAAAGGAAACATTCTAACTACTTTAGCCTACAATCAAAGAAAGAAGACTAAGCTAAGCATGCATAAAAAACAATATAAGAACAAAACAAATGGAAAAATTATTTTATTAAATGACTCACATCACTAGCAACATTCTTCTCCACCTTGAGATTTTGTTCCCAGGCTTACTCCAAGTAGAGAGAATGCCACCAAGCAATGGCTGATTACAATAGAAGGTGAAGAGTTCTATTTATAGCCATAGAAAAAGATACTCCAGGACAATCCCCTGGTATGGGACTACACAAATACCAAAAATAGACTAAATACGCTCTAATACACGACCCAAATAAATCTTAGCGGATCCGGAGCCACCCGGACCGCCAATCAGCGGTCCCAGACCGCTTATTGGCGGTTTACAGAGAGAAGAGCAGAGATGGGAAGGAGAAGGAGAGATATGGAGAGAAGCAAGAGGAGAAGGCACGCGAGGGAGAGAGACAGGAAATAGAGAGAGAAGGAGAAGAAAAAGGGGAATGAGAAGGAGAGGTATTGAAGTAGAGGAGAAGGAGGGATGGAGATTGAAGACGAAGAGTGAAGGATAAGGAGAGAGAAGATAGAAGATTGAAGGGAAGAGAGAATCCGAGATAGGAATGAGAAGGAGAGAGCGCGGGACAACAATATAGTGAAAAACAAGGAGGAGAAGGGGAGAGAGAAAGAGAGTGTAGGACGAGAGAGATGGAAATGGGGAGACAAGGAGAGAGGGAGAGATTGTGAGAGAACAATAGAGAAGGAGAGAATGGGAGAAGTAGAGCAATAAGGAGCCAGTGAAACGGAGAATGGGAGAGAGTGAATTAGAGCGAGAAGTGAAGAGAGGAGAGAGACGAGACTGTGAATGAAGGAAAAGGAGAAAGAGAAAGAGAGGGAGAGAGGGAGAAAGACTGAGGGTGTCGGTGAGTGAGCTAGATGGACAAGACAAAGAGAGAGAGAAGGAAGAGGAGACTGGGAGTGAAGGAGGGAAGGAAAGAGGCAGGGAGAAGGAGCAGTAGAGATAAGAGGTAAGGAGAGAGAAATAGAGAGAATGAGAAGGGGAGAGAGAAAGAGACCGAGATGAGTGAGGGAGACTGAAGGTGACGGAGAGGAAAGGAAAAGGGAGGAGAGAGAAGGACAAGCCAAGCAGAAGGAGAGATATGAGAGAAGGACAAGGAGAAAGAGGGAGAGAAGCAAGAGAAGAAGGCAAGGGAGGGAGAGAGAGACAGGAAGAAGAGAGGGAAGGAGAAGGAAAAGGGGAAAGAGAAAGAGAGGTATTGAAGTGGAGGAGAAGGAGAGAGAGGGAAGGAGATTGAAGACGAGGAGTGAAGGATAATCAGAGAGAAGATAGAAGATATAAGGTTAGAGAAAATCAGAGAGAGGAGTGAGAATTAGAGAGCGAGGGACAACGAGAGAGTGGAAAACAAGGAGAAGGAGGGGAGATAGAGAAGGAGAGTGTAGGACGAGAGAGAAGGAAATGGGGAAACAAGGAGAGAGGGAGAGATGGAGAGAGAGCTAGAAGGAGAAGGAGAGACAGGAGAGGTAGACAGAGGGGAGAGAGTGGGAAGGGCAAGAAGAGGGAGGAGAGATGGAGAAGTAGAGGGAAGAATAGAGAAGGAGAGAGATGCAGAAGGACAATGATAAGAAGGGAGTGAAACGGAGAGGGGGAGGGAGTGAATTAGAGCAAGAAGTAGAGAGAGGAGAGAGAAGAGAGGGAAGATACTGCAAAGGAAGGAAAAGGAGAGAGAAAGAGAAGGAGAGAGGGAGAAAGAGTGAGGGATCGGTAAGTGAACAAGATGGAGAAAGAAAAGGAGAAAGGGGGAGAGAGAAGAAGGTTTTTGCAAGTACGTTTATTGAGGCATCAATAAATTTTGCGGCTTTGCTGAGACCACACTTTTGATTTGCAAAGAAAGTGAGAGAGGCAAGGAAGAGGAGACTGGATGGGAAGGAGAGAAGGCGATAGGGAGGGAGAAGGAGAAGTAGAGATAAAAGGTAAGGAGTGAGGGACATAGAGAGGAGATGGGGAGAGAAAAAGAGAGAAGGAGAATGAGAGGAGTGAGAGAGAGTGAGGGTGATGGAGAGGAAAAGAAAAGGGAGGAGGAGAGAGAACGACAAGTGAAGCAGAAGGAGAGAGATGAGCGAAAGAAAGGAAAGAGAGGAGGAAGAGGAGGAGGGAAAAAGAGAGAGGAGGAGAAGAAGGGGATGAGAAGCACAACAAGAGAGTCAACCAGGAGAGAGAAGGAGAACGACGGAGAGAAGAATAAGGGCACACACAGAGAGAAGTAGAAGGGGAGAGTAGATAAGGAGAGAGAGAACGACAATGGCAGTGAGAAGGAGAAAGAGAAGGAGAGGTATTGAAGGACTGAGACAGGAAGAAGAAGGAGAAGGAGAAGGAAAAGGGGAAAGGGAAGGAGAGGTATTGAAGTAGAGGAGAATGAGAGAGGGGGAACGAGATTGAAGACGAAGAGTGAAGGATAAGGAGAGAGAACATAGAAGATAGAAGGGAAGAGAGAAGCAGATAGAATGAGAAGGAGAGAGTACGGGACAACGAGAGAGTGAAAAATAAGGAGAAAGAGGGGAGAGAGAAGAAGAGTGTAGAACGAGAGAGAAGGAAATGGGGAAACAAAGAGAGAGGGAGAGATGGAGAGAGAACAATAGAGAAGAAGAGAGAGGGAGAAGGAGAGCGATAAGGAGGGAGTGAAATGGAGAAGGTGAGAGAGTAAATTAGAGACAAGTAGAGGGAGGAGAGAGAAGGAGACTGTGAATGAAGGAAAATGAGAGAGAGAAAGAGAATGATAGAGGGATAAAGAGTAAGGGAGTCGGTAGGTGAGCTAGATGGAGAAAGACCAGGAGAAGGAGAGAGAGAAGAAGGTTTTTGCAAGTACGTTTATTGTGGCATCAATAAATTTCACCGCTCTGTCGTGACCACCCTATTGATTTGCAAAAAAACAGAGAGAGAGAAAGAATAGGAGATTGGAAGGTTAGGAGAGAATGAAAGAGGGAGGGAGAAGGAGAAGTAGAGATAAAAGGTAATGAGAGAGAGAAATAGAGAGAAGGAGAAGGGGGAGAGAGAAAGAGAGAAGGATAACGAGAGGAGTGAGAGAGAGTGAAGGTGATAGAGAGGAAAAGAGAAGGGAGGAGGAGAGAAACAGACAAGCGAAGCAGACGGAGAGAGATGAGAGAAAGATAGGGAGGGAG
This sequence comes from Triglochin maritima, assembly GCA_963682175.1. Classification (NCBI taxonomy): domain Eukaryota; kingdom Viridiplantae; phylum Streptophyta; class Magnoliopsida; order Alismatales; family Juncaginaceae; genus Triglochin; species Triglochin maritima. Next base: position 10,978,766 of record OY821790.1, on the reverse strand, counting down.
AGGGAGAGAAGCAAGAGTAGATGGCAAGGAAGGGAGAGAGAGACAGAGAAGAAGGAAAAGGGGATAGAGAAGGAGAGGTATTGAAGTAGAGGAGAAGGAGAGAGTGGGATGGAGATTGAAGACGAGGAGTGAAGGATAATGAGAGAGAAGATAGAAGATATAAGGTTAGAGAAAATCAGAGAGAGGAGTGAGAAGGAGAGAGCGATGGACAACGAGAGAGTGAAAAAAAGGAGAAGGAAGGGAGAGAGAGAAGGAGAGTGTAGGACGAGAGAAAAGGAAATGGGGAAACAAAGAGAGAGGGAGAGAGAACAATAGAGAAGAAGAGAGAGGGAGAAGGAGAGCGATAAGGAGGGAGTGAAATGGAGAAGGTGAGAGAGTAAATTAGAGAGAAGTAGAGGGAGGAGTGAGAAGGAGACCGTGAATGAAGGAAAAGGAGAGAGAGAAAGAGAATGGGAGAGCGAGAAAGAGTGAGGGAGTCGGTAGGTAAGCTATATGGAGAAAGACCAGGAGAAGGAGTGACAGAGGAAGGTTTTTGAAAGTACGTTTATTGTGGCATCAATAAATTTTACTGCTCTGCCGTGACCACCCTTTTGATTTGCAAAAAAACGGAGAGAGAGAAGGAATAGGAGATTGGAAGGGAAGGAGAGAACGAAAGAGGGAGGGAGAAGGAGAAGTAGAGATAAAAGGTAAGGAGAGAGAGAAATAGAGAGAAGGAGAAGGGGGAGAGATAAAGAGAGAAGGAGAATGAGAGGAGTGCGAGAGAGTGATGGTGATAGAGAGGAAAAGAGAAGGGAGGAGGAGAGAAACAGACAAGCAAAGCAGACGGAGAGAGATGAGAGAAAGATAAGGAGAGCGAGGGAGAGAAGCAAGAGTAGATGGTAAGGGAGGGAGAGAGAGAGAGACAGGAGGAAGACAGAGAAGAAGGAAAAGGGGATACAGAAGGAGAGGTATTGAAGTAGAGGAGAAGAAGAGAGAGGGATGGAGATTGAAGACGAGCAGTGAAGGATAATGAGAGAGAAGATATAAGATATAAGGTTAGAGAAAATCAGAAAGATGAGTGAGAAGGAGAGAGCGAGGGACAACGAGAGAGTGAAAAACAAGGAGAAGGAGGGGAGATAGAGAAGGAGAGTGTAGGATGAGAGAGAAGGAAATGGGGAAACAGGAGAGAGGGAGATAGGGAGAGATGGAGAGAGAGAGAGAGGTCGAAGGAGAAGGAGAGAGAGGAGAGGTAGACAGAGGGGAGAGAGTGGGAAGGGCAAGGAGAGGGAGGAGAGATGGAGAAGTAGAGGAAAGAATAGAGAAGGAGAGTGAGGGAGAAGGACAATGATAAGAACGGAGTGAAACAGAGAGTGGGAGAGAGTGAATTAGAGCGAGAAGTAGAGAGAGGACTGAAAAGTGGCTGCGAATGAAGGAAAAGGAGAGAGAGAAAGAGAAGGAGAGAGGGAGAAAGAGTGAGGGATCTGTAAGTGAACAAGATGGAGAAAGACAAGGAGAAGGAGAGAGAGAGAGAAGAAGGTTTTTGCATGTACGTTTATTGAGGCATCAAAATTTTGCGGCTCTACCGAGACCACGCTTTTGATTTGTAAAAAAAGGGAGAGAGAGAAGGAAGAGTAGATTGGATGGGAAGGAGAGAAGGAAAGAGGGAGGGAGAAGGAGAAGTAGATATAAAAGGTAAGGAGGGAGGGAAATAGAGAGAAGGAGATGGGGGAGAGAGAAAGAGAGAAGGAGAACGAGAGGAGTGAGAGAGAGTAAGGGTGATGGAGAGGAAAAGAAAATGGAGGAGAGAGAAGGACAAGCGAAGCAGAAGGAGACATATGAGCAAAAGAAAGGAGAGAGGGGAGGAATAGGAGGACGGAAAAGGAGAGGGGAGGAGAAGATGGAGATGAGACGCAGAACAAGAGAGTCGACCTGGAGAGAGAAGGAGAACGACGGAGAGAAGCAAAAGGGCACACACAGAGAGAAAGAGAATGAGAGAGGGAGGAGAGAGAAGAAGACTGTGAATGAAGGAAAAGGACAGAGAGAAAGGGAATGAGAGAGGGAGAAAGAGAAGGAGAGAGAAAAGAAGTTTTTGCATGTACGTTTATTGAGGCATCAATAATTTTTGCATCACTGCCGAGACCGTGCTTTTGATTTGCAAAAGAAAGGAGAGAGAGAAGGAAGAGGAGACTGGATGGGAAGGAGAGAAGGAAAGAGGGAGGGAGAAGGAGAAGTAGGGATAAAAGGTAACGAGGGAGGGAAATAAAGAGAAGGAGATGGGGGAGAGAGAAAGGGAGAAGGAGAACGAGAGGAGTGAGAGAGAGTGAGGGTGATGGAGAGGAAAAGAAAATGGAGGAGGAGAGAGAAGAACAAGCGAAGCAGAAGGAGAGAGATGAGCGAAAGAAAGGAGAGAGAGGAGGAAGTGGATGACGGAAAAGGAGAGAGGTGGAGAAGATGGAGATGAGACGCAGAACAAGAGAGTCAACCAGGAGAGAGAAGGAGAACGACGGACAGAAGCATAAGGGGGCACACAGAGAGAAGGAGAAGGGGAGAGTAGATAAGGAGAGAGAGAACGACAATGGGAGTGAGAAGGAGAGGTATTGAAGGACAGAGACAGGAAGAAGAGGGAGAAGGAGAAGGAAAAGGAAAAAGAGAAGGAGAGGTATTGAAGCAGAGGAGAAGGAGCGAGAGGGAAGGAGATTGAAGACGAAGAGTGAAGAATAAGGAGAGAGAACATAGAAGATAGACGGGAAGAGAGAATATGATAGGAATGAGAAGGAGAGAGTACAGGACAACGAGAGAGCGAAAAATAAGGAGTAGGGGAGAGAGAGAAGGAAATGGGGAAACAATGAGGGAGGGTGAGATGGAGAGAGAACAATAGAGAAGAAGAGAGAGGGAGAAGGAGAGCGATAAGGAGGGAGTGAAATGGAGAAGATGAGAGAGTAAATTAGAGAGAAGTAGAGGGAGGAGAGAGAAGGAGACTGTGAATGAAGGAAAAGGAGAGAGAGAAAGAGAATGAGAGAGGGAGAAATAGTGAGGGAGTCGGTAGGGGAGCTAGATGGAGAAAGACCAGGAGAAGGAGAGAGAGAAGTAGATTTTTGCAAGTACGTTTATTGTGGCATCAATAAATTTTACTGCTCTGCCATGACAACCCTTTTGATTTGCAAAAAAATAGAGAGATAGAAGGAATAGGAGATTGGAAGGGAAGGAGAGAACGAAAGAGGGAGGGAGAAGGAGAAGTAGAGATAAAAGGTAAGGAGAGAGAGAAATAGAGAGAAGGAGAAGGGGGAGAGAGAAAGAGAGAAGGAGAACGAGATGAGTGAGAGAGAGTGAAGGTGAAAGAGAGGAAAAGAGAAGGGAGGAGGAGAGAAACGAACAAGCGAAGCAGACAGAGAGAGATGAGAGAAAGATAGGGAGAGAGAGGGAGAGAAGCAAGAGTATATGGCAATGGAGGGAGAGAGAGAGACAGGAAGAAGACAGAGAAGAAGGAAAAGGGGATAGAGAAGGAGAGGTGTTGAAGTAGAGGAGAAGGAGAGAGAGGGATGGAGATTGAAGACAAAGAGTGAAGGATAGGGAGAGAGAAGATAGAAGATAGAAGGGAAGAGAGAATTAGAGAGAGGAGCGAGAAGGAGAGAGCGCGGGGCAACAAGAGAGTGAAAAACAAGGAGAAGGAGGGGAGAGAGAGAATGAGAGTGTAGGACGAGAGAGAAGGAAATGGGGAAACAAGGAGAGAGGGAGAGATGGAGAGAGAGAGAGCTTGAAGAAGAAGGAGAGAGAGGAGAGGTCGATAGAGGGGAGAGAGTGCGAAGGGCAAGGAGAGGGAGGAGAGATGGAGAAGTAGAGAGAAGGAGAAGGAGAGCGATAAGGAGGGACTGAAACGGAGAAGGGGAGAGCGTGAATTAGAGCGAGAACTGGAGAGAGAAGAGAGAAGGAGACTGCGAATGAAAGAAAATGAGAGAGAGAAAGAGATGGAGAGAGGAAGAAAGAATGTGGTAGGCAGTAAGTATGCTAGATGGAGAAAGACAAGGAGAAGGAGAGAGAAAAGAAGGTTTTTGCATGTACGTTTATTGAGGAATCAATAAATTTCACGGCTCTGCCGAGACCGCCCTTTTGATTTGCAAAACAATGAGCGAGAGAAGGAGAAGGAAAATGTGAAGGAGAAGGAAAGAGAGAGAAGGAAAGAGAGAGAAGAAGGAGGAGAGTGAGAGAATATGATAGAGTGAGAGAGGTGGGGAGAGAGAGATGGATAAGGCCAGAGAAGTAGAGGGAGATGGAGTAGGAAAGGATGAAGAAGGAGACGGAGAGAGGTAGAAGAGCGGAGATGGGAAGGAGAGAGAGGGAGAGAAGCAAGAGGAGAAGGAAAGCGAGGGAGAGAGTGACAAGAGAGAGAAGGAGAAGGAAAATGGGAAAGAGAAGGAGAGGTATTGAAGTATAGGAGAAGAAGAGAGAGGGAAGGAGATTGAAGGCGGCGAGTGAAGGATAAGGGGAGACAAGATAGAAGATAGAAGCGAAGAGAGAATCAGAGAGAGGAGTGAGAAGGAGAGAGCGTGGGACAACAAAAGAGTGAAAACGAGGAGAAGGAGAGTGTAGGGCGAGAGAGAAGGAAATGGGGAAACAAGGAGAGAGGGAGAGGTGAAGAGAGAGCTAGAAGGAGAAGGAGACAGAGGAGAGGTGGACTGAGGGGGAGAGAGTGAGAAGGGCATGGAGAGGGAGGAGAGATGGAGAAGAAGAGAGAAAAGTAGAGAAGGAGAGAGATAATGAGGGAATTTAAAGGAGAAGTAGAGAGAGGAGAGAGAAGGACACTGCGAATGAAGGAAAGGAGAGAGAGAAAGAGAATGGGAGAGGGAGAAATAGTGAGGGAGTCGGTAAGTGAGCTAGATGGAGAAAGACAAGGTGAAGGAGAGAGAGAAGGAGGAGGAGACTGGAAGGGAAGGAGAGAAGAAAAAAGGGAGGGAGAAGCAGAAATAGAGATAAAAGGTAAGGAGAGAGAGAAATAGAGAAAAGGAGAAGGGGAGAGAGAAAGAGAGAATGAGAACGAGAGGAGTGAGAGAGAGTGAAGGTGGACAGAGAGGAAAAGAAAAGGGAGGTGGGGAGAGAAGGACAAGCAAAGCAAAATGAGAGAGATGAGAGAAAGAGAAGGAGAGAGAGGGGGTGGAGGAGGAGGGAGAAGGAGAGAGGAGAAGAAGAAGGAGAACAAGAGAGAGGACATGGAGAGAGAAGGAGAACGGCGGAGAGAAGGAGAATGGCGGAGAGAAGGAGAACGAGAAGGGGAGAGTAGATAAGGAAAAAGAGAGAAGGACAATGGGAGTGAGAAGAGAGAGAGGGAAGGAGAGCGAGAAGGAGCGGAAGAGAGGAGAGATAGAGGAGGAGGAGAGAGAAGGAAAGATATAGAAGAAGGAAGAGAGAGAGAGAGAGTACGATAGAGTGAGAGAGGAGGGGAGCGAGAGATGGACAAGGACAAAGAAGTACAGGTAGATGGAGGAGGGAAGGAGGAAGAAGGATCTCAGAAGGAGTCGGAGAGAGGGAGAAGAGAGGAGATCGGAAGGAGATGGAGAGAGAGGGAGAGACACAAGAGGAGAAGGCAAGGGAGGGACAGAAAGACAGGAAGAAGAGAAAGAGTATGAGAGGTATTGAAGTAGAGGGGAAGGAGAGAGAGGGAAGGAGATTGAAGACGAAGAGTGAAGGATAAGGAGAGAGAAGATAGAAGATAGAAGATAGAAGGGAAGAGAATCAGACAGAGGAGTGAGGAGGAGAGAGCGTTGGACAATAAAAGAGTTAAAAACTAGGAGGGGGCAGAGAGTAGTAGAGTGAAGGATATTAATCATTTATATTTGCCGGAAGTGCACCACGTTGGCGAAGATGTGGCAAATATGGGTCGATCCAGAGGGAGTTGGGTCCACTCTGGTTCCTTCGAAGGCAAGTGGGAAAAGAGTGGAGAAGAGATTTAACTATGCTAATCTAAGTTACACTAAACTAGTAAGAAGAAATGCGAAAGAAAGCAACTAACGATGGATTGAAACTAAACTAAGAGAACGTCATGCAAAGCTGTAAATCAAAAAGAGAAACCCCTAAGGGGTGGAGTAAGTGCACACATGCAAAAAGAGAATCCATTCAATAGGCACAAATGTAGGTAGTATTTCCATGTATAGGAAGTGTCTAATGGTTATGGCAAAATCTATCAATCCAATCACTGATCTAGTTGATTGACATTCACATACACAAGTTGGTTATTTTACAACCTAAACAAGCATGGGAGGTGTCTAATAGTTGTGCCAAAACCCACCAAGTGAAGTGTTCTACTCCAAACAAGCAAGAAAACATTCACATTTATCAACACATTTCAGAATAAAGTATTCATTCTCATTCTTTAATGCATGTATGAACATCATCTCCACCACCAAAAGGGGATGGAACTACTCAATACTCATTAAAAGAAGACAAAACAAAATTAAGGAAATTAAGATAGAAAAGGGAGACATGCTAATTACTTCTACTAAGATTAAGACAAACAAAGTTAAACAAGCAAGCATTAAAACAAAGACAACATTAAAACAAACTATGAAGAAATATTTTATTTAAATGACTCACATTACAATTAGCATTATTCTCCACCTTGAGTTTTGCTCCAAGGCATATTTCAAGTAGAGAGAATGCCACCAGCTATGGGTCGATACAAAGGAAGGTGAAGAGTTCTATTTGTAGGCATGGAAAAAGTTAATCCGGGACAATCCCCGGTATGGGACTAAAAGCATACCAAATATGGACTAAATAAAACCTAATCTAACACCCGACCAAGACATGTGCATTTTCAAGCAATCTTGATTGTTGATTGGCGGTCTGGGACCATTAATTAGCAGTCTGTATTTGTCTGATCGGGTCTGGATTTGTTTGGCTTGGTTCTAGCTTGAATCCTTGGTGTTTGATGAACCCGATTTGGTTGTTGATGATTGGTCCCAGATTTAATTGCCAAAATACTCCTCATTAAGGTTTGGAGCTTCTTGATTTTCTCATTGCTCCATTTGGTTTTATATCCAGGTCCTTCTCTCTTTCATCTCAGTCCATGAGTCTTGCAACTTAGTCTTTTTCCTAGCTTTTGAGTACTTTTTGAATCTCTTCTTCTCAAACATATTTATTTCGGAAACATAAACATAAACTCGTTACATAGCATTGCTTAGGCTAAAAATAAAGGATATAAGATACAAATTTATGAATGATATGATGTCAATCATAGGACGAGAGAGAAGGAAATAGGGAAACAAGGAGAGAGGGAGAGATGGAGAGGGAATGGAGGAAGAAGATAACGTTTTTTCTCTCATAGAGAGAGAAGCACTGGAGAAAAATTAGCATTGTAGAGAGAGAAATGGAGAGATCCTAGAGAGGAGAGGCGAGAGTAGCACCCCCCGGCCCAACGGGGGCTTCCAGGGTCGATGGCCACCCATCCGCCGCCGGCTCCGGCACCATCGGCCGGCGAACACCGTTCGAAACATCCGGTCCAGCCAGCCATGACCAGAGATGGCAGCACCGCCGCAAGAAAAGAGGGAGAACAACCGGAAAAGATGCCTGCAACCAAGACTTGGGCGTCTCTTTTCATCCCCTCACCTCCCACGGCCGAGCAATTTGCATTTGTGCCACCGGTCCTCGAAAGGGGTCAATGTTTCAGCCAATACAAGGCGAGGAAACTTGTGCAACAATTGGATAGGAAGTTGGTAGGATGTTTGGTGAGTTTCCGGCCACACATCCCAACCCTTGAATGACATTTGAGACAAATTTGGAAGATCAAAGGTGAGTTCTCGATCTTTCGACGGCAAGATGGCTACTTCCTCCTTTGCTTCTGCCACGTTGAGGACATGCGCCTACCACTTGAGGGAGGACCATGGACGGTGAGAGGAGCCCCACTTGCCGTCCAGCCTTGGTCGCCGAAGATTAGGATGAAGCAAGAAATGGTGACAAAGATACCCATTTGGGTAAGGTTGCTCGAGCTCGAGCTGAAGTTTTGGTCGCTGGAGCTCATCTCGACCATTGTGAGTCTGCTTGGCTGACCTATCTCCTTGGATAAGGACACAAAGCTTTGCCGAAGGTTGGGGTATGCTCGACCTTGCATTGAAGTGGATGTCGGGTTTGATTTCCCAAGCAAGGTCAAGATGCGGGATGAGGATGGCAATGTCGTGGATGTTGATGTGCTCTATGAGTGGTGGCCAAAATCCTGCCCCAAATGCATGTCCTTTGGCCACTTCAGCAAGGCTTGTGGGAAGACAAATGTCCGTCGGGAGTGGCGAGAAGTGAGGAAGGAGAATTCGAAGAAACCTGCCATGATAGTGGAGAAACAACAGCTATATGAGGTAGATTGGGCTGAGGAGGTGAAGAAGAATGTGGGGGAGGAAGAAAAAGGCGATAAAATTGTGGTGGTCGAGATCGCTGGAGCTGCCGCCGGCCTGGCCATGGGAGGAGGGGGAGAAACGGTCTCCTTGGATGAGGAGGAGGAAGGGGCACGTAAGGCCCCATGTGAGCTAGAGGGGACAACTTCTTCCATGGTTATTGGAGGGAAAGGAAAAGGAACAAATGAGGAGTTGCCACATTGAAAGGAGAATGAAGGGGTAGCTTTGGCAGCCTTGGCAGCCACTAGGGAGACGCCACATGACGGGGACTGATTGATATGTTTTAATTAACTGCAAGTGCACGGCCGCATTGAAGCGGTGGCAAATACGGGTCAATTCATGGGGAGGAGAGACCAATCTGGTTTTTCAGAAATCAAGTGGCAACAAATAGAGGAAGAAGTTGTGATTACACAAAACTAGACTAACTACACTAAACGAGTAAGCATCAAACAAGGAAAACAACAGAGAGGGAAATTGAAAGCTGGAAATCAGAAATGGAAAACCCCTAAGGGGTGGAGTGTGTACACACATGTAAAAAGATGGTGAAGAATGCATTCTATAGGCCCAAATGTAGGTAGTGTTTTCATGCATAAGAAGTGTCTAAAGGTTTTGGCAAAAGCTATCAATCCATTTACTAACCCAGTTGATTAACATTCATATACACAAGCTGGTTATATCATAACCTAAACAAGCATGAGAGGTGTCTAAGATGTGTGGCAAAACCCATCAAGTGTAGTAATCTACTCTAACAAGTAAGCATAGATTCCCATTTATCAACACAATCAAAATATAAAGCATTCATATCAATTCTTTAATGCATGTATGAACATCATCTCCACACCCAAAGGGGGATGGATCTACTCACTACACAATACTCTAACAATTAAACTAAAGAAGAAAAGAAACATTTTAACTACTTTAGCCTAGAATCAAAGAAATAAAACTAAAGAAACAACATAAGAACAACATAAGAAACATTATTTTACTAGATGACTCACATTGAAGGTAGCATTCTTCTCCACCTTGAGATTTTTCTCCAAGGCTTACTCCAAGTAGAGAGAATGCCACCAAGCAATGGGTGATTACAATACAAGGTGAAGAGTTCTATTTATAGCCCTACAAAAAGGTAATCCGGGACAATCGCCCGGTATGGGACTAAACAAATACCAGAAATAGAGTAAATACACACTAAAACATGCCCCACATAAATCTTAGCGGATCCGGACCAAAAGTGACTGCCAATTAGCAGTCTTCGACCGCCAATTGGCGGTCTACAGTGTTCGGATCGATCTGAATTTTCTTGTGGGCTTTTCAGGAAGGCTTTGTTTGTTTTTGATGCATCTACGTCGCTTGTTGGAGCTCCGACCCGAATAGAGTTGCCAAAATACTCCCCATGATGGTGTGAAGTATTCTTGTTTGCTCATTGGTCCTTTGATCTTACGTTCAGGTCCTTTGAACTTGCATCTTAGTCCTTGAGTCTCTCAACTCATGCTTTTTGGTCCTTTTATGCCTCTTCTCTTCAAACCTATTTATTTCTGAAATTCAAACATAAAACTCGTCATGTAGCATTGTTTTGGTGAAATATAATGGATATAAGATACAAATGTAAGCATGAAATGATGTCAATCAGGGACAAATGGCAAAAGGATGTTTTGCTCTTTAGGGACAACAATGAGGATAAGGTTGGAGGAGAAATTCAAATGTGTGAGGAGCAAAGGCATGTGTGTGCACATGGAGCACTTGGGGATCCTGAATTTGAAATGTTGAGGGAAGAGGAGTTTTCTTTGGGCCCTCTATTTGAAGGTAAAAACTCATGTGATGGGCCTTCCTATGGGCTAACTCGTGGGCCGCGATTGGGGCCAATTGGAGCACAAACGCAGCATGGTGTGGATGTAGGCCCGGCCAGTCAAGTGGAGAAATTGGACGGGGACCCCAAGAGGGAGAAACCTCGACTATGCTCCCCGTCATCCTCGGGGGATCTAGATGAGATATCCCCTCAATTCGGGTTCCAAGGCGTTCGTGAGGTCGCGTTCAGGTAGGAATGAGAAAAAATTGGGGAGCCAAGTACACCATTACGTGAGGACCTCATGCCGAGTGATATTGAGGAGGCATCGATATTTGGCTTGGATCATGCAGAGTATAAATGCTTGAGCGGTAAATATGAAAGCACGGAGATAGATTATGAAGATCCGGAGAAGCCAGGGAGCTATGGCTTGGGGAATCAAATTGTGAAGGGTTACTTCAACATAGGTGGGACGAGTCAGAAGAAATCAAGAAAGAAGGAGAAGAAAAGGAAAGGAAAGCGAGGAATGCTCTTGCCTACACTATGTAGCGGTAGGATCTACGATCCGTTGTTAGATTAGCGTGAGTCGATGTAACTTTTAAATTTTTTAGGTATCAACTGCTCAAGGTAGGGAAGTTCCTAACACTTCATTGTATGATCTTTTTGCATGTACGTTTATTGAGGCATCAATAAGTCTAGCGGCTCTGCCGAGACCGCCCTTTTACTTTCCAAAAAAGGGAGAGAGAGAGTATTTGTGTCTTATATCCATTATCTTTCACCTAATCAATACTACGTAACAAGTTTTATGTTTATGTTTCAGGAATAAACATGTTTGAGGAGAAGAGGCTCAAAAATGACTTAAAAGCAAGGAAAATGACTGAATTGCTAGACTTATGGACTGCGATACAAGAGAGAACGACCATGATGTAAACCACTAGGATCAATGAGCAAATTAAGATTCTCCACACCATCATGACGAGTATTTTGGCAATTTGATCTGGGCCTAACCATCAACAATCAAATCGGGTTCATCAAACATCAAGAAATCAAGCTACAATCAAGCCACCCAAAACAGGACCCGATCAACCGAACCCATACAACCAATTGGCAGTCATTTTGGATCCAAACCCGATAAGACTTAGCCGGGTGTTGTATTAGTATGTATTTAGTCCATTTATGGTATGCGTTTAGTCCTATACCGGGGGATTGTCTCGGTTACCTTTTGCTATGGATATAAATAGAACTCTTCCTCCTCCTTTGTAATACATCTCCTCTCTTGGTGGCCATCCTCTCTACTAGGAGTAAAGCCTTGGAGCAAAACTCTGGTGGAGAGAGGCTACTTGTAATGTGAGTGAGTAATAAAAGATGTTTTGTTAGTTTTTTTTCATATTGTCTCTTTTCAATTCTTGCATGCTTAGTTAACTTTGTTTGTTTTAATCATAGAATTAATTAGCATGTTTTATTTCCTTAATATGCATGTTAGTCTAATATTGTGTGAGTAGTTCCATCCCCTTTGGGGTGGAGATGGTGTTTATACATGCAATAAAGAATGGAAATGAATGATTTATTTTGAAATGTGTTGATAAATGTCAGTGTATGTTTGCCTGTTTAGAGTAGAACACTTCACGTGATGGGATTTACCACAACTATTAGACACCTCCCATACTTGTTTAGGTTCTAAAATGACCAACTTGTGTATGTGATTGTTAATCAACTAGGTAGTGATTGGATTGATAGGTTTTGTCATAATCATTACACTTCCTATACATGAAAACACTACTTACACTTGTGCCTATTGAATGCAATCTTTACCATCTTATTGCATGTGTACACTCACTCCACCCCTCATAGGTCTCTCTTCCTGATTTGTAGCTTTCTTTTATTAGTCACTAAGTTTAGTTTTACTTCGTCTCGTGCTTTATCTTCTTTGATTGTTTCGCGCTAGTTTAGCGTAGTTAGTTTAGTGTAGTCACAACTACTTCCGCTCTTTTCCCTCTTGTCTTCAAAAAAACAAGAGTTGACACACCTCCTCATGGACACGACCCGTATTTCCCACGTCTTAACCGACACCGTGCACTGGCAGTATTTTAAACGATTTAAACAAGTTTTTCCCGTCGTTGCCAGTGAGGTGCTCAGTCCAAGCACTGGTTTGGACGATTCAAGTGGATTTAATTTTGTTTTGTAGTTTTCTTCATTTCAGGAGACTCTGAGGCTCAAGGGAAATCACGAGGAGAAATTTGGAGGAGACCAAAGCTACTTGCACCACCAATCAGTGGCCTGAGACCACCAACTGGCGGTCTGGTGAGCTCCAATTTCTTCCTTCTTTCTTTGGCTTGTTTTCACATCTGATATAGTGGTCTGGGGCTCAATTTAGCATGTTTTGACCTGTAGTTTGTCCCCAGATCAATAATCAATCCCCTTTTAATCTACTTGACCACTAAAACCCAAAGCAAAAGCTTAGGCATTCTTGCTTGCTTAGGTCATGCACCTTGTACTCGACTTAGGCATGTTGATTGTCTTTTATTTTAGCATTACTTTAACTTATTGAGCACTGACGTGAGGTCAGCATTTCTTACTCTCATTCTTGCAATGTGTATAATCATGAATTAGTTAGTAAGAATTACATTGCAACAAGTGAGAGTTGAGCGTTTGTTTGTAGAGTTGCTTTCCAGATTAAAACTCTAAAACGCTACTAAGGAGGCGCTGTCCTATAAAAGATAAGGTGGGGGATTCCATCACCCATTCCTTGGCCCCAAAAATCACACAAATCAAGAGCCTAACTTTAAAATTAAGTAGACATTGGCCCCTAACGATCTCGAGCACATTGGGAGAATGATATGGTCATGACCGTCATGGCCAGATCGGCGTCACCCACTCTGTCTGTAGTAGGAGAGACGAGATCTTACGATCTTGGCTCACTTGTTGGGCTTCGTGGTCTTCGTCGTAGGGAGGTGAGGCGTGTTGAGGCCACATGACCTTGCAGTTAGGCGTCATCTAGTTGTAAGGACCTATAGCAACCCTAGGTTGTTTGAGCCTTGCTTGGTTGTGTGCTTCTACAAGTACCTACCCGCCGTAGCATAAGAACTTCTTCATTTCTCTCCTGAGTCATTCCTTCTCATCTGTGTCTTCCCGTCTTCTCCTCTACGCACATTCTGCTTTAGTTGTTTAAAAAAATTCTTTATTTTTTGTCTGACTAGTGTGGGTGCACATCTTTGTGCATGCCAGTGTGGTCACGAGACGTTGTGGGTCGTTTGACGAGATACGACATCGATTTGTCTTCGATTGTTGACTTTACGAACACATCCCCGTCCCGTGTCCTACACAGTCTCGGGACAATGACGAGTCGTGGACCACACGAGGACGACTCAGGTTGTGGACCTCCACCACCCTCTGCTCGAGAAGGTGGGGGTCCAAAACCTCATCAATTTGTTCCCTACGTTTCCATTATCCTTCGCGATCGATGCTACCTGAGTCGTACTGCTCTACCTTCTTGTATCGTATTGCCAGAGGCGAATGGGAACGACTTTGAGGTTAAGCCACAATTTATCTCCATGCTCCCTCATTTCACTGGGAAGGGTGACCCCTATATCTTTCTCAAGGAATTGGAGGAGGTTTGTGCTATGTTCTAGCTGGAACAACTTAGAACATACTCCATCCATCTTATTCTTGTCCCCTTAGCACTAAAGGATGATGCCAAGAAGTGGTTGTACATAACCAGGCGAATGCCTTTAGGACTTCGGATGAATTTCAATATGCATCCTCTAGAAGTACTTTCCAAATCATCGGACTCAAAAATTAAGGAATGAAATCAATTCGTTTGATCAACATGAGACCGAATCATTTCATGCATACTTAGAGAGGTTCAAGGAGCTACTATACTCATGCCCTCACCATGGCATCGAGTTGTGGCACCTTTGTCAGATCTTCTACGAGGATCTTCACATCCCGTCTCAAACGCTCCTTGAGTCCATGTGTCAAGGAGAGTTCTTAGGAAAGGTTGAAAGGGAGGCATGGGCTTACCTGGAAGACCTTGCTGAGAGAAACATGCAGTGGGAGAGTGTGAGGGAACCACCACGTTCATCTTGCATTGGAGCAAGGATCGCAAATGCAAACTCGACTAGATCGGGTGCCGCATTTGCTATCGATACCACTACGGCGATCGAGGTACGCATGGCGGTTTTAATGCACTTTATGGATTCGATTGAACTCCAAAACCAGTAAGATGTGTCACATGTGTCTGCATCTGGTCCAGTTCCCTGTCATTCATGTGGTAGGATAGGTCATGTGGGAGGTGAGTGTGCATCCATTCCTCCTGGGATGGAACATGTCAATGCCATCTATGATAGATCCAGGAATGACCCATACTCATCATCATATAATCCTGGATGGAGGAACCACCCTAACTTTTCATGAAACCAAATTAATGTCCAGGGTAGTCCTTCAAACTTCTCTAGACCTCCTAACATGTCACATCAACCTCCCATGCATCCATAGTCTTTTCAGCCACCCCAAGCCCAGATCACCAACCCACCGGGGTTCCCAAATTCTAACAACATGGAAACCCAGTTCAATTCGCTTCAGAAATTGACTCATGGACTTGAGAATTCGATAAAAAAATTATGTCATCCACAAGCCACGTTCTCATTTCAAATCAGCAGATCATCAGATCTCTAGAGTTTCAAATGGGCCAATTGGCTCACTCTGTACATGAGAGAGAGAGAGGGACTCGACCAAGCCAGTTTGAGGCTAACCCCTGCATGTACCAGCAACAACATATGAAAAATAAGAGTTTCGTACATCGGGGGCGACAAGTGAAACATGTAGGGGAACCTGTTCACCATGTCAGTGCCATTGTAAGGTTAAGGAATGGAAAACAGGTTGACAATCATATTTCCTTGCCACCACCATCATCTGTGCCGCCCCTCTGTAGGATGATGGTGAGGACAAAGCTAAGGGTGAGGGTAATACACCAACACCTCCTTCTCAGGTACCGCAGAAAACCTACCAGCCAAAAGCTCCGTATCCTAGTAGCTTAACCAAAAAGCAGAGTGAAACAATGGATAATATATTAGAGGTCTTCAGACAAGTGAATATTAACATCCCCTTGTTGGATGTCATCCAACAAATACCTCAATATGCCAAAGTGTTGAAGGATCTCTGCACAACAAAGAAGAAGACCAATGTTCCTAAGAAAGCATTTTTAGCTGCGAGTGTGAACTCGCTTTTGTCCAATCCTACATACACAAAGTACAAAGACCCTGGTTATCATACTATTCAGTGTATGATAGGGAAACACTAGCATCAGTAGCATATTGCTTGATTTAGGATCAGCAGTCAATCTCCTCCCATTTTCTGTTTATCAGCAGTTGAACTTGGGACAATTGAAACCAACTAAGATCACCCTCCAATTGGTTGATAGATCCATTCGTGTCCCAAAGGGGATTATTGAGGACGTGCTCATCAAAGTTGGAGATTTTATATTTCCAGTAGATTTTTTCATCCTTGATGCAAACCCTGTTGCGAACACCCACTCCCAAATTCCTTTGCTTTTGGGTAGACAATTTCTGGCAACCTGTAATGCCTTAATTAATTGTCGAAATGGTGTCATGAAGCTTTCATTCGGTAACATGAGTGTCAAGTTTCATGTGTTCAACTCTGGTAGGAAACAAGAACCCTTGGACCAACCTTTAAATCTCAACCTCATCCGCCAATTAGAGAAAACACCACAAAAATCAACAAACACCCCTAACACCAATGCAACTCGTTGAGAATGTTTGTGTGCCGAGCGAAAACTCATTGCCTTTCTTTGTAATGCAACAGTGGGAGATGGCATCAAACATGAATGTACAAAGAGAGTGTTTGTTAGATGATTCAGTTGAGACTGTCAGTTAGAGGGACACACCTCAACATGAATGCCCATACCAAACGGTGTCTCTACCCCATGTCCCACGGCCGTTGAGCCTGTTGAGCTTCATCTTGACTCCAACAAGGACCCACCTGTGATCGTGCTTATGCTTGATAATACAAAGGAGGTTGGGTGGTTTTTGTTGGATGACTTGGGGAGAAGCCCCATTCTTAGTGAAGTAGGTGTGACGCACCCCTCGAATGAGCCTGAGGAACTCATTCTAACGCACCCACCTATTGGTTGGAGGGTTTTGTTCGATGAGCAACTAAACCCTATTGAGGCAACACAACTCCAATCATTCAGGTTTCCTACACCCAACCAATATCATGAGGGTTTCGATCCTTTCAGCTTTGACTTTTCACCCCTCATGACACCTCAGACTACCAATGAAGCGGGCCCATCATCGCAAATCTCTGGTCCGCAGGACTCGATGTTCTCTTTTGATGTTCTTTGACCAAATGATTATGAGAATATCTTTGTTGATGTATATTTCTTATTTAAAAATAAAAAAATAAAAAAAGAGAAATAACAAAAAAAACAAAAATTACCAAAAAAACAATGACTCCACAAGTGAGCATTGGTTGTTGTGGCCCCAACCCTTGAGTATTGGGTCACATTTCTTTGACGTATTTGTCTCCCTTTTTAAGTATCTCATAGGTTTTTGGGACTTTGGATTTATGTCCATCAACATGACCATGAAACTTTCCTTGTACTTCACGTTGGTGAGATCTTTTCTTTTTCATGCATATATCAACCTAGTATCATGCTCACATTAGTTGAGGACAATGCATGAAGTAAGTGTGGAGGTGTTTTACGTAGGTACATAGTCAAGTCTTTCTCCTTTTGTTTTGATTTCTTTTGTTTGTATTGTTAAGGTCATGTTAGTGTGCTGCATTTAATATCGATATATCTCCTTGTCATGATCCTTGGGTGACTTGTCTTCCTTTGCTTGCCTAGTGTTTCAAAATTTTCACATTTCTTTTCAACATCTTCATGTGTCTGCAAAAGAAAATGTTTTGCTGGTTTTACGTGTGTTTAGCATGTATGAAACCGTTGAGAGGCAAAGTAAAAGAGAAGCGTCCAGAATTGACTTGAACATGATGCATTAGGATCTCTAGTATCCCAGATTTAGGACTTATAGAGTCATAAGGATGCACCCTGGTCTTCCCTCGGGGGGCGAGTAGTCATAGTGTTTCATTACTCAACTAAATAAAGAAGTCCACCCTTAACCTAGTGAGTCAAATAATTGGTGTCTGTTAGTATAAGGAAATTTGTCGTAGTATGGTACCCTTAAAATCTTGTTGTGAAACTTTAAGTGTAGGGGTTTTGGTTCCCATATAGATAAATAAATAAGTGGTGTTCTCTTTTCTCGCACGACTCCTATCACTCGGGAAATTAGGTCCGAGGGGACTTAGTGCGTGGTGCTTTCGAGTCATCTGACTTGGGATGCACCGACCGAACGCCCGTTACACGGTTGTAGGGATCGTCCTACGTGGAGATTTGCTGGATGGTGTACGTGATAGTGTAAGTCCTCACAGGCAATGATGCACGAAACCCGACCATGGGATAATCAAACACTACCCAATGTAATGCTCCAAAGAAAAGAAAAAAATGATGAATCAAGAAAACAAAAAAATAAGTCAAATAAAAACCTTAATGGACTTTACACAATGTACCACTTTAAGAAGTTAAGGTTGCCCATGTCTTTCACTTAAGTCCTTAATTAACTTGCACAAATGATTCATTAGGCTAGTTGTGTGGACTGGATACAAATATAGAGTTGGCCAGTAGGATTACCGTGTCCAATGATCGAGAAAAATGAGTCCATCGAGTCGAGTTTCTAGATTGAATAATGCATCAATGTTCGGATTTTGTGGGTATATCCGCTGAAAACCCTCAGGAGACCACACTCCTCCTCCTTGGTGACAAAGGGGTTTAACGGCCTATTGCACGTGCTAAGTGCAACCGTCATTCCTACGAAAGTGAGTTAGGATTTTCCTGTTTTACAAATGATTTTTCCTTTCTTTCATTTTTCCCTTTCTTGGTTTTGCTTGGGACTAGCAAAAGTTAGGTGGGGGTATTTGATTTACATCATATCATGCATATATTTGTGTCTTATATCCGTTATCTTTCACCTAAACAATGCTACATAACGAATTTTATGTTTAAGTTTCAGGAATAAATAGGTTTGAGGAGAAGAGGCTCAAAAAGGACTTAAAACCAAGGAAAAGGACTGAATTGTAGGACTTATGGACTGAGATGCAAGAGAGAAGGACCCGGATGTAAACCAAAATGATCAATGAGCAAATCAAAATTCTCCATACCATCTTGAGGAGTATTTTGGCAATTTGATCAGGGCCTAACCATGAACAACAAATCGCTTCATCAAACATCAAGAAATCAAGCTAGAATCAAGCCACCCAAAATCAGACCCGATCAACCCAACCCAGACCACCAATTGGATGTCCCAGACCGCCAATTGGAGGTCCATTTTGATCCAAATCCGTTAAGACTTAGCCAGGTGTGGTATTAGTATGTATTTAGTCCATTTATGGTATGCGTTTAGTCCCATACCAGGGGATTGTCCAATGCTTGTTTAGGTTCTGAAATAAACAACTTGCATATGTAAATCTTAATCAACTAAGTTGGTGAATAGATTGATAGGTTTTGCCATAACATTTAGACACTTCCTATGCTTGATAAACACCACCTTCATGTGCTTAAAGAATGTATTCTACACCCACCTCTTTGCATGTGTGCACTCACTCCACCCCTTAGGGGTTTTTCCATTCCTGAAATTCCAGCATTCTTGTTTTGTTCTTAGCTTAGTTCTTATTTCATCATTTGTTTGCTTCTTTCACATTTCGTACTTCTTAGCGTAGTATAGAGTAGAGTAGCATAAACATCTTTCTCCCCCTATTTTTTGCCACTTGATTTCTGATAAACAAAAGGCTACTCACCTCCCTGAGGACGACCCGTACTTGCCACCGCTTCATCGCGGCCGTGCACTTGCGGTTTTAAATAAAACGTTCAACACATGCCACATAACTGAATCATTATTCATGGAACATTGACTCATAACGGCACTAGTGTTATGATTGACATCATAAATTGCGTCCAACACAATAAAACCGTCTGAAAGAAAGGCACGTCCATAATAAATGTTAGCAAGGTATAAACCCATATCATTGTTCTCAAAAACAACTTTAAAACCATGTCTCATCAAAACAACAACAGAAATAATATTTCGCCGTATAGCTGGTGCATACAACACGTCGTGAAGTAATAGGATCTGGCCAACTCCAAGAACTTCAATGCTAGTGTTGTCGCCATGTTTATTCGCCTCCCACTTGGAACACGGCGATATTCCACGAAGGCAGAACGATCCTTTGTTACGTGGTCCGTGGCACCTGAATCTACAATCCACACAGGAGAGTGATCAGTGAGCATCACAGAACTAGTCACGTTACAATTCAAGAGATTACACACAATAATTACCTTTTGCTCAGTGCACTCATGAGCAAAATGTCTAGTCTTTCGGCAGTTAAAACAAGTCACATTAGACTTATCTTTCCCACCTCTGGATCCTCGAGGTCGTTTCTTTCCAGCTTTGTTTTCTGTTTTGTTTTTATTTGCACCCTTCTTGCCTTTAAAACCCTGAGCTCTATCTCTTTTGCGCTTAAAACCTGCACTCCTCCAAGGAGCGCCAGCTTCAGCAGCAAACACTTCAGTTAGAGCAGGTTCCGCAAGCATGCGGTCGTCCTCCAGCTCTAGGTGTTTTGCTGCCTTGTCAAATGTCTTGATGTCATCAGCATGAGTCAGATGGACATTAATATGCTCCCAACTCTTCGAAGGCGAAGATCTGATGAGAGCAGACACTTGCTCCTCATCGGTCTTAGCACGACCGGCAGTGCTCAGCTCGCTTATCATGTTTGACATTGCGGTAATATGTTGCCTCATCGAGTGACCTTGGCGCATTTTATACCCATCAAACTTTAGCCCAAGCTGGCGGGCCCTTGTGACGGAGGTCACTCCGTACTGAAACTTCACAGCTTCCCACAAGGCCTTTGCAGTTCGCAATTTTTCGAACCGCAGTAACAGATCATCTCGGATCGAACTCAGAATTGTAATGCGAGCAATACGGTCTTTCTTTTTCCATGCATTATAGACATCCATATTTCTGCGATGATGCGCAGTGTTCCCCTCCTCGGGGGGAGACATAGTTTGGGTTATATTTTCTAACATGTCCTGATCTTCTAAGAGATACTCAATTTTACGATGCCACAGATCGTAATTTCTTTCATTGAGTTTATCTCCTCGAGTCGGATCAGCGACAATGCGACAATGCTTTTGGAAGCAGCCATAAAATCTAGGACAAAAAACCACATAGCGATACATGAGTTCTAGCATAAAATACAACGAGCCGCAATAGTCATAAAAAATTAAACCAACTTAATAACTATAGCATTCAGACCAAAGGAAAACATAAAGCATTCGATCAAATCTTCATGCAATAGTTAATAAAGCTATTTTACCAATTCATATATTGCGCTCCATCATGATTTAATAACCCAAAAAAATGTATAAATCATGGCAAATCAGTAGCAAATAAATAATTATCCGCCGGTTGCAAGGTGGTTTACACAAAACACTTCTACCTTGCAACTCCCACTAGGCATGCAAGTTCAAAAAAAACGTTCCTTTCAGAACATTCCAATCAAGATCACACAGAAATTAATTGCTACATTACTTCCATATCGTGCTAAGGATCCCCCATAGAGATTTAGCACTGTAGATGGGAACCTGCATAAGCCTTATAGCAATAATATCGCAATAATAAAAATAAAGGAGCCCCTCGTGTAACGCCCCCGATCTCGTGGGTACGCACACTGGGAAAGACTACAAGTGTCGCGATCAGAGACCTCCGCGACGACCGAAGGAGTTACAAAAGACATACCAACAACGACTCGACAATACGTAAAGAGATCATACATGGATAGACTAACATAAAACATGACTGAAAAGTGAGAGATTATCTATATATGGTAACAAGGTCAAATACATTACATCGAGTTCAAAAGGGAAATACATCATAAATAATGTGGAAGCAAAAGACAAACTGAAGAATCTGGTCGACGTGTCCCTCGTGTACAGAATCTTCGACTACTCGTCCAGTCTACCCCGTACGAATCTAAGTACCTGCAAGCACCGCATCAACATATGCGTGAGTTTTCTATAAAGAAAACCCAGTATGCCCCTGGCCCAATTGGAGTTATATGGAAGAATGCATGCAATCTATCTAAGACAAAAGCATCCGAAACAGAAACAGAAAAGCACATAATGCAACAGAAGGCTACGACTCCACAAGTCATGCTGGTCGGGCGCACCCGAATCATTCCTCAATAGGAACCAGAACACCAGCCTCGCTGGTCAAAGGCGGTCACTCGAAAGTGACCCACCGCTCGGCACAAAGCGATGCGCCGGATAAGTGTCCCAATTCGCGGCAAGTGACCTACATGGTGCCATCGCGAACTTGGGAATACCTACCCTGAGACAGAATGGCAGCGCGCCTGCCCAGGACTTATCTTACGCCTGGCCTCCCAACATGAAGGTCTTATGCGAGTGGACTCTCTAGCTAGAGGACCCACTCGTGGCCCGTCGGCCCAAAAACAGAATGTGCCCAAAATTATTAATCAGATTAAATGCGATGCAAGCTACTTAAGCATCTAAAATCTAATGCATCTATAGTGTATGGAATGAGCTCAAGGAAAGGTATCCGGATACCCTCCTAACAGCCCCCAAACAAATCAAATCAGAACATCCCAATCAGGAATCAAACGAAACTCACAACAGCAAGCAATCATAATCGGATCAGCAAATCAAGATAATAGCTAATCGAGTAATCTACGGGTCATGATAAGGATGTTAAAAGGTATGATATCATAAGGGTCATACATAACCATATCATAACACTTCACTTTAGTAACATATAGACATGAGAGACGCAATAGGATGATGCATTACAACTAGATATATCAAAATCACACTCCACAATAATCGATAGCATGCATCCTTAATTTCATAGTTTATATGCGATGATAACTGAAATCTCAGAGCATGATCAGAGTTGATATGGGTATGGATTACATGTATATCAGTAGGGTAATCATGTTGGAACATGCATAAAATATCAGTAGACGATATAGATATCTAAACTAGCATACATGCATGTAACGGGTTAATATGTTGCTTTAGAACATGACACGATCAACACATGATATGAAAGAGCCCGTTCAATATCATAAGTGCATGCATGACTACAACATCAGGAATACACACACATCACATCATATAACCACATTATATTTGCTACTGAAACACAACAAGTCATATAGAGCAAAACACATTCAACACATAGAACACGATAACTAACAAAAGACAAGCTAACAAGTTCAATCGATTCACAACCATATGCATGGGCCCTTGACCACTCCAACCCACGTGCATAGAGTATCCCTCTCAGGCCGTCTATGGTGGGAGAGGGTCTCTATAGATCCACCCAAGCAGCTCAGCCGAACAACCGAGCAAGCTGATGCACATGGTGCACTAACCGCATGGCTAGCCCATTCAAGCGCACGCTGCTCAGACCGAGCTAGCCCATCTAGATCCTCCTCACCCTTAGCATCCCTAGGTTTGTTCCACACCTTTTCCTGATCTTTTCCACCATCTAGAAGAGCTGGACCAGCCAGCCGATCCAAACAAATAGTCAAAAGGGTTGAAGACATATCCTAGTCGGATCTTGTGTGCACCAGCCACACCCAACCAGATCCGTGTCCACCCCAAAACTCCACCCAGAAGAAACCTCATCACTCCTGGTCGGACCTCACCATAGCTCACCGGAACCCTGGTCCCTCTGGCTTCCCCACAGCCAGCCCCATCTAGCGTATGCTCCATGCGCACGCTAGAAGGGAACTCGGTTGATGGTGCAACCGATTGCACCAACCACCAACATGGTGCTGGCTGGCCCTCCAGCCAACACCCTCTCCCATACAACTCTTCAAGGGTCAGGAGCATACCTGATCATCAAGGAAGATTGCTTGAACTTAGCCGGAGATTCTGCCCACCACTCTTCTAGTCGCACCGAAAGTTGCACTAGATGTTGCTTCTAGTCTCATCGGGTTTGAAATTCATCGGAGCACCACTTGAGAGGATTGACCACGTGGCTGAAGAGTGGAAGAGGTGGAGGAGACGTGAGGAAGAGTAATTGTTGTGCAAGGGTCAGCTGGAGGGAGGCCTTTTGTTTGCTACAACTCTCCAACTTCCATACTCTTCATGGTTATTCAAACCCCCCTCAAGCATGCCAAAAATGGCACCACGCAAAGGCATCCAAAAGGCACGAAATTCTTTATATCCAAACCCCAAGTGTAACCCTTCCAATTCCATATCACCCCAACATGGCTCAGCCCAAACTCGCACCATAGGCTCACTCGGACCTAAATTAAGTCGATCGAGTCAAACCACCGCGCACTAGCCCGATGTGTCGCACACGATCGACCAATGAGAAATCCGATCAAATATACTTAAACACACATACCATAACACAAATTGACATTCTAAGAACAAAAATATGCATAACCGAGGAGAGTGGACTTATTAATATTATAGCAGGAGAGCGGTTCTTACACCTCGTCTGCCTAGGGCAATAAACAGTCCACAGTCGATAATTATTACAGTCCATAAATATTACAGCCCATTGCGATATCTATTGCAAATGGAAATGAATGAATGAAATTAAGCTTAACTCTCAATAAGGCAGCAAAAATAAATCAGCATCCATTCACACCATTCATACAATACAAGCGCAATCTTTCCATACGTTAGCACATTCACACGCGTGAATAAAGTGTACACCACCTCCAAATAAGAAGTAATATATAAGGAAACAACGCATATATGGAGCATAAGAAAAACATATATGGAAATACCAATCAATCTCCATAATAGTATCTCAAAACAGAAATTTTCTTTTCTTTCCCCAATCAACATAATCATGAGAGCGAAAAAATTATCCTACTCGCATTAGGAAAGAAAAAATCTGGAAAAATCCTCAATGAGATCAACACATGTACGTGGATTTAATCATAAAGGAAATATTTCAAATGAAATGCATGCTATCATTCCAAAAATCCGAAATTCCTTAAATGAGATAAACAGATATTTGTGCATCAGAGGAAAGCATTCAAAAAAATAGTTTTAAGGCAACAAAACTGCAGCTCATAATATGCTCTAAATAATTTCAGAATTTGCCAATCTTTCCTTAATCAATATAAGAATGCAATCAACAATAATTATGCTACTTCTATTGGAAAGAAAAAAATCGAAATTTTCAAGAGAACAGCAAGCATATATGCGCATTTTTCAGTAAGGAAACCAATCAATCACATGCATGTTAATGCTCCAAAAACAGCCATATCCGAAATTCTTTGGAGCAACAAGGCAAGACAATTATCATGCATATGCATATGGAAATAAACATCTACTCTATATGCATTCGCATATTGAAAAATGCTAAATAAACAAGCATATATACAAAATTCCAGCAAACATGAGATCTAGTCATGCATGTACACGAATCAGAGATAACAACATTTGATCCATCCATGCAATCCGACATGCATGATGATATACAAATGACATACAAATATTATCATCTAATTCAAGCATGAAAAAATATCAGAGAATTAAAATACTGATTATCATATAAAACATGCGCAAAAACAGAAGATCATCATGATAGGGTTAACACAGATTTCATGTATACATGCTCAAAGATTAGAATAAATAATATCTAACCCTAATTCGGAAAAATCATGAAAAATAGACATCTGATTTCATGTATACATGTGCATGATTTAGAAGAATCATCATGGAAAATTACTTCTGATTTTATCTAATACATGCGCAAAGAATAGAGGCAACAACACAGAAAAAATAGAATTCTGGTCACATCTATGTATGTGCAATGATAGGAGAGCAACATATCATATTGGCTCGAAATAAAATCAGGAAAAATCCATCTTAAAGCATGCATACATGCGCAAGAATGGAGGAGCAAAATGTAACCCTAGATGCATGCTCTAATGAACCAAAACATGCGCATCATGTAAATAAGCAATGCTGATTTTTCTGTTATCTTTCTTTCTCCAAAAAACATAACCGACGAATTTTTATCTCAAATCAGATTATCTTGAAACAAAAATTCGTCAAGCATGGTGAGGATTCGAAGGTAACCGAGATGGTTCTGGTACCAATGTTATCAAACAACGATTCTACAGGTTCAAGAGTACCTTTTTGGAGAAAACCTGTGGCAGCGGAAGGAAGATCTGAGGTCACCTTACGGAATCCTTTTCACCGGTCGGTCTCCTACTCTCTTGGAGAAGGAGCGCGAGTCCACAACCAAAGAGTCCACGGAATGAGCTTGGTGGAGGTGGAGGGACGAAATGGGAGAGAGAGAAGGTGGCGGCTAGGGTGGGTGGAGGCTAGGGTTTGCACACTTGTTGTTGTATCCAATGGGAGGCTCCCCTCCTTATATAGATGGCTCCACCCTAAACCCTTAAATGTGTAGTCCAATAGGGACGCGCCATGTGTCAGTGCTTTGGGCAATTATCTTATTAATCCTAGATTAATCCAATAGGAAAAGGAGAGAGTGAAAGAGAAGGAGAGAGGGGTAAAGTGTGAGGGAGTCGGTAAGTGAGTTGGATGGAGAAAGACAAGTAGAAGGAGAGAGAGAAGGAAGAGGATATTGGAAGGGAAATAGAGAAGGAAAGAGGGAGGGAGAAGGAGAAGTAGAGATAAAAGGTAAGGAGAGAGAGAAATAGAGAGAAGGAGAAGGGGGAGAGAGAAAGAGAGAAGGAGAACGAGAAGAGTGAGAGAGAGTGAATGTGGACGGAGAGGAAAAGAAAAGGGAGGAAAGGAGAGAATGACAAGCAAAGCAGAATGAGAGAGATCAGAGAAAGATAAGGAGGGAGAATGAGAACGACGGAGAGAAGAATAAGGGCACCCAGACAGAAGGAGAAGGGAGAGTAGATAAGGAGAGAGAGAGGTAGAAGGACAATGGGAGTGAGAGAGGAGGAGAGTGAGAAGGAGACGAAGGGAGAAGAGATAGAGGAGGAGGAGGAGGAGAGAGAAAGAAATAGAGAGAAGAAGGAGGAGAGCGAGAGAGTATGATAGAGTGAGAGAGGAGGGGATAGAGAAGGAGAAGGAGAGAGAAGTAGAGGGAGATGGGAGAGGGAAGGAGGAAGAAGGATCTCGGAAGGAGACAGAGAGAGGGAGAAACGCGGAGATGGGACGGAGAAGGAGAGAGAGGGAGAAAAGCAAGATGAGAATGCATGGGAGGGAGAGAGAGTCAGGAAGAAGTGAGAGAAGGAGAAGGGAAATGGGAAAGACAAGGAGAGGTGTTGAAGTAGAGGAGAAGGAGAGAGAGGGAAGGAGATTTAAGACAAAGAGTGAAGGACAAGGAGAGAGAAGATAGAAGGGAAGAGAGAATCAGAGGGAGGAGTGAGAAGGAGAGAGCGCAGGACAATTGGAGAGGGAAAACCAAGGAGAAGGAGGGGAGAAAGGGATGGGGAGAGTAGGACGAGAGAGAAGAAAATGGGGAAACAATGAGAGAGGGAGAGATGGAGAGATGGAGAGAGAAAGAGAGCTAGAAAGGAGAAGGAGAGACAGGAGAGGTGGACAGAGGAGGAGAGAGTGAGAAGGTAAGGAGATGGAGAAGTAGAGAGAACAATAGAGAAGGAGAGAGAGAGGGACAAGGAGATAGATAAGGAGGGAGTGAAATATAGAATGAGAGAGAGTGAATTTGAGCGAAAAGTTGAGAGGAGAGAGAAGGAGATTGTGCATGAAGGAAAAGGAGAAAGAAAAAGAGAAGGAGAGAGGGAGAAAGAATGAGGGAGTCGGTAAGAGAAGAAGGAAAGAGAGAAGGAAGAGGAGACTTGAAGGGAAAGAGAGAAGGAAAGAAGGAGGGAGAATGAGAAGTATGGATAGAAGGTAAGGAGAGAGATAAATAGAGAGCAGGAGAAAGGGGATAGAGAAAGAGAGAAGGAGAACAGAGGAGTGAGCAAGAGTGAAGCTAGACGGAGAGGAAAAGGAAAGGTAGGAGAGAAAAGGACAAGTGAAGCAGAAGGTGAGAGATGAGAGAAAGAGAAGGAGAGAGAGGAGGAGAAGGGAGAAGAGGGAGAGAATGAGAGAGGAGAAGAAGAAGGCGATGAGAAGGAGAACAAGAGAGAGGACAAAGGGAGAGAAGGAGTATGACAGAGAGAAGAATAAGGGCACACAGAGAGATGGAGAAGGAGAAGGAGAGAGAGGGAGAGAAGCAAGAGAAGAAGGCAAGGGTGGGAGAAAGATTGGAAGATGAGAGAGAAAGAGAAGGAAATGGGGAAAGAGAGAGGGAGGGAGATTGAAGATGAAGAGTGAAGGATAAAGAATGAGAAGATAGAAGATAGAAGAGAAGAGCGAATCAGAGAGAGGAGTGAGAAGGGGAGATTGCGAGACAATAAGGGAGTGAAAAACAAGGAGAATGAGGGGGGAGAGAGGAGAGTGTAGGACGAGAGAGTAGGAAATTGGGTTTTCCATGGTCTTCTAGGTTGTTTTCAACCTAAATGGGGATATAGAGTAGAGAAGAGCAGAGGGGGAAAAGTAGGAGAGAGAAGCTCTGGTAAAGCATGGGGTTTTCCATGGGTTTTCTAGGTTGTTTTTCACGTTTTCCACCTGAATCCTTTGTTTTTTCACTCAAATGGAGTGATTTAATCGCGTTTCTGAAGCTTTGCTGGGTGATGGAGATTATGGCATGCATAAGGATCTCCACCAAGCACAAAAAGGTCGTCAAGTGGTGGCATTAGAAGATGGGACAAGTGGGCAAAGGGTGAAGGTACATCCGCACCAAAAATATGGACGGATCTCTTCGCCTCTAGTCCAAGGGTATCCACGACCCTAGAGTTTGTTGTACCGGTGGTAAAGGAAGGAGTGTGTGTGGCGAGGTGCTCAAGGGAGGAGGTGGTGGAGGCATTAAAGAAATGGGACAAGGTACTTCTTGGTTATTTTGTTGATTTCAAACCACATCTACCTACTTTGGAGAAGTTCTTGCAAAGGGTGTGGAAGCTCACCGGCGGCCTTGAGGTAATACGCCGGCAAGAAGGGTTTCTTTTGTTTAGGTTCACATTGGAGAAGGATCTAGATTATGCTCTTGAGAATGGACCATGGTTTGTGAGAGGAACGCCCCTTGTAGTTTAACGATGGACTCCCACGACGGTGATGAAGAAGGTGAGAATGGCCATGTGCCCATTGAGCCACATGTCAAAGCTTGATTTGAGTTTTTGGGCACCGAAAAACCTTAGTACCATAGCAAGTGTGGTTGGTCGTCCCCTCTACATGGATGACAATACGGAGTCGGGGAGGTGTTTGTCATATGCTCGAGTTTGGGCAGAGGTTCCATGCTCGTTTGAATACCACTCAAAGATCCAAGTGCGAGTGGAGGATGGTGAGGTAGAGTATATTGTGGTGAAATACGAGTAGAGGATGGGATATTGTGACACATGTAAGGAGTTTGGTCACACAATGGCGAGATGTCCATGCAAAGTTCAAGAGAAGCCACTAGAGAGGCCGGCCAGAAATGTGAAGAAGAAGAAGGAATGGGTGGTGGTCGGAAGAGGTGGGAAGAAGGTATGCTCACAAGAAGAGAAGGAAAAGGAGGAGATAGTGGGGGAAGAAAATGTGGAAAACAGGATGTTGGTGGATGTCGGCGGGGTGGTGGAGGTGGGTGCCAAAGGATCGCCGGAAAAGGTCACCCGAGGGGCTACCGGAGGAGAGGAGAACACGACCATAGGGGCCCTTGGTGCACATGAGGCACATGGGAGGGAGCATGAGGGACAAAAAGTAAAAGGAGGGGGACAAAAGCAAAAGGATGTCATAACATCCAAAAGCAAGTTTGTGCCCACTTTGGATGAGCCAGTTATGGGGGGAGAATTTGAAATGCATGTGGTGGTTCCAAATTATTTGGCCAACCATGAAGCAAATGAGATCCCTCCAAGTAGCATTGGAAAAGCAAAAGAAGGGACCACACACCACCATGGGACATGTGGCAAAGGGGTAGGTGAGGAGAAAGAGGTGGATAAGGATGAGAGTGAGAAGGATTTTGCTCTTAACTTGGAGAGGAATGTGGGCTCCCAACAAGAACCCCATGAGTTGGCTGGTCCAAGAAATGATACCAAATTGCCTAGGGATCCATTTAAACAATGTGCAAGTATACATGGGGTGGGGCTTCGGATTTTGGAAAATAAACTACAAGGTGACCCCGGTAGAGGTTGGTTGGGAGGGAAGGTGAGATTGAGGTCACCCCCACCCTCAGTAGACCTTGATGAGATATCTCCTCAAGCCGTATTTCAAGGTGTTCGAGAGGCCACACTTAATAAGCAACAACATAAGGAGAAGACTGGCGGGCCAAGCAAGGTAGCACGTGAGGAGCTCACGGAAAGTGACATGCAAGATGGCACCATCATGGGCCTAGATCATGGTGAATATTTGCTCTTGAAGAAGAGATATGGGGATGTGAGAACCTATGTTGAGGAACCATGGTGCTATGACTCTGATGAGTCAACTTTAAGTGGGTCCCAAAATTCGAAGGGATCATCCAAGAAGAAGGCAAAGAAGAAAGGGAAGGGTCGAAGGTGAAAGAGCATGGAAACAACTATATGATTGTGATAGGAGCCAAGTTTTGAGTTGATTAACCCAATATGTTTAGGGGCTAAAAAGTTAGGTTAGATTTTTTGTTGTTGCATACGTGTGAGTTGCAGTGATGTGTATTTGACCTACACAAAATAATGTGTATTATATCCATTATCTTTCACCTAAACAATGCTACGTAACGAGTTTTATGTTTGAGTTTCAGGAATAAAAAGGATTGAGGAGAAGAGGCATAAAAGGACCTAAAAGCAGGAAGAAGGACTGAGTTGAGAGACTTAGGGACTAAGATGCAAGGGAGAAGGACCTGAATGTAAGCACCAAGGACCAATGAGCAAATCAAGAAACTCGACACCATAATGGGGAGTATTTTGGCAATTCGATTCGGGTCGGAGCTCCAGCAACCGACTTGGATACATCACACCTGAAGAAAGCCATCCAGGAAAGCCCACACAAAATCCAGACCGGATCCAAACCTTATAGACCGCCAATTGGCGGTCCAGGCTGCTCCGGATTCAATGCAGTTTAGTCGGTCATGTATAATTATGTGTTATGTTTATTTTTGGTATTGTATTAGTCCCATACTAGGGGATTGTCCCGGATTACCTTTTCTATGGCTTTAAATAGAACTCTTTCTCCTCCTTTGTATCTCATCTCTCTCTTGGGGGCCTTCCTCTCTACTAGGAGTAAAAGCGTTGGAGCAAAAACTCTGGTGGATAGGGGCTACATGTAATTGAGTGAGTATTAATAGATGTTTTGTTAAGTTTTCTTGATATTGCCTCTTTTCAATTCTTGCATACTTAGATAAATTGTTTGTTTTAGTCTTCTTAGAATTAGTTTAAGCATGTTTTCTTTCCTTAGTATGAATGTTAGTTTTAATATGTGTGAGTAGTTTCATCCCCCTTTGGGGGTGGAGTAGGTGTCTATACATGTTATGTAGATGGTATGAATGCTAAACACTGTTGTATGTGCGAAATGTTACTACGCTTGTTTGAATTAATAAGAACTCTTAACTTGATGGTTTCTTCCATAGATGCTTAGGTACATGCTATGCTTGTTTATGTTCTTAATAACAAACTTACCATGCTCATATTAATCACCTAGGTTAGTTCTTTGAATGATAGGTGTTGCCGTTAGGTACTTGTTATGCATTAACAAACACTAACCACACTTGAGCTTATTGTATGCATTCACCACACTTATTTCATGTGTACACACACTCCACCCCTTAGGGGTGTTTCCCAATCCTGAATTTCATCTTTCCTATTCGTAGTTGCTTAGCTTAGTTTAGTTTGTTTTGTGCTTTCATTTCCTTCTTTGTTGTTTACTAGTTTAGTGTAGTTTTGTTTAATCAATCTTTTCTCCCCTTTGTTTCCCACTCGCCTTCGAACTGACCAAAGACGATACACCCCCCTGTCGATCGACCTGTATTTTCCACCGCTTCAACGCGGCCGTGCACTCGTGATTATTGAAAAATGTTCAATCAAGTTTTTTGCACCATAGCCAGGGAGGTTTCAGGAAGCTTTAAGGATCAGGAGATGTTACCAGGAGAAGTCAGGAGGAGAGCAAACCCAAACAGACCGCCAATCAGCGGTTCTAGACCTCCAATTGGCGGCCTTGTGAGCACAATATTTCCTCTCTCTTTTTCTGGTTGTTTCTATATTGACTAGGACATCTGGGGGCTCAATTTGGCATGTTTTCACTTGTAGTTTGCCCCAGATTAACAATCAATCCCCTTTAATCAACTTGGCCACTAAAATCAAAAGCAAAAGATTAGACATTCTTACTTGTTTAGATCATGCATCATATACTTGACTTAGGCACGTAGTTGTCTTTTATTTTAGCTTTACTTTCAGTTGATGAGTGTTGGAGTGATGTACGCATTTCCTACTCTCATTCATGCATTTTGTATGGCCATGCATTAGTTAGTAGGAATTGCATCGGGACAAGAGTGAGTTCAGCATTTGATTGGAGAGTTGATTGCTCGGTTTAGGATCAAAACGCTACTAAGGAGGGGTTGTCCCATACAAGATCAGGTGGGGGATTTCATCACCCTTTCCTTGGCCACAAAAATCACTCTTAATAAGAGCCTTAATTCTAAAAGCAAGTAGACATTGGCCGTAAGGATTTCGGACGCACTAGGAGAGTGATCTAGTTGAGAGACTGTCATGACCTGATCGACGTCGCCTGCCTTGTCGGTAGTAGGAGGTACTGGATCTCCGGATTTGGTATCACTTGCTAGGCATTGTGGTATTCATTGTAGGGAGGTGGGGCATGTCGAGACTAGTGACCTCGAAGTTAGGCGTCATCTAGCCTAAGGACCCATAGCCATAAGTTGTTTGAGCCGTACTTCCTAGATTAGGCTTCTACCTTCACCCATTACTCACGCTAGTTCTGAGAATTATTCCTTGCACATATGAGTCCTCTCCTCATCAATGTTCTACGAGTAATCTCCTCCTCTGAGTACACTGATTGACAACATTTCATGCTTACATTGGTATCTTATATCCATTATCCTTCACCTAAACAATGCTACGTAACGAGTTTTATGTTTGAATTTTAGAAATAAATAAGTTTGAAGAGAAGAGGCATAAAAGGACCTAAAAGTAGGAAAAATGGCTGAGTTGAGAGACTCGAGGACTAAGATACAAGATTGAAGGACCTGAATGTAAGATCGAAGGACCAATGAGAAAACAAGAATACTCCACACCATTATGGGGAGTATTTTGGCAATTCTATTCGGGTCGGAGCACCAGCAAGCAAAGTAGAAGCATCAAACACAACCAAAGACATCCAGAAAAGCCCAGAAGAAAGCCTAGCGCAATCCAAACCCTGTAGACAACCAATTAGCATTCCGGGTTGGTCCGGATCCGCTAAGATTTCTGTGGGTCGTGTATTAGAGTGTATTTAGTCTACTTCTGGTATATGTTTAGTCCCATACCGAGGGATTATCCCGGATTACCTTTCTATGGATATAAATAGAACTCTCCCTCCTCTCTTGTATCCCATCTCTCTGTTGGTGGGTACCTCTCTACTAGGAGTAAAAGCCTTGAAGGAAAACCCTGGTGGAGAGAAGCTACTTGTAATTGACTGAGTAATAATAGATGTTTTGTTAAGTTTTCTTCATATTGTCTTGTCTTTTCAATTCTTGCATACTTAGTTAACTTGTTGTTTTAGTCTTCTTATAATTAGTTTAAGCATGTTTTCTTTCCTTAGTTTAAATGTTAGTTTAAATATGTGTGAGTAGTTCCATCCCCTTTGGCGGTGGAGTAGATGTGTATAAATGTTATGTAGATGGTATGAATGCTAGACATTGTTGTTTGTGAGAAATGTTAGTATGCTTGCTTGAATTAAAAAGAACTTTTACTTGATGGTTTCTGCCATAATGTTTAGGTACATTCCATGCTTGTTTATGTTCTTAATAACAAACTTGTCATGCTCATATTAATCACCTAGGTTAGTGCTTTAAATGATAGGTCTTGCCATTAGGTACTTCTTATGCATTAACAAACACTAACTACACTTGAGCTTATTGTATGCATTCACCACACTTATTTCATGTGTACACACACACTCCACCCCTTAGGGGTTTTTCCATTCCTGATTTCTATCTTCTTTTATTAGTCACTTAGTTTAGTTCATTTCGTGCTTTCATTCCCTCCTTTCTAGTTTAGTAGTTTAGTTTAGAGTAGTTTAGTTTAGTTTAATCAATCCTTTCCCTCCTTTCTTTCTCACTCGCCTTCGAATAAACTACAGTCGACACACCTCCCAGTGGATAGACCTGTATTTGCCACCGCTTCAACGCTGCCATGCACTTGTGGTTATAATAAAAACGTTCAATCATACACCTTCTATTGTGTGTTATTTTAGAGTCGAGTCGAGCGAGCGTTTTAGGAGAGGTTGGGCTCATTCTGGTCAGAGCACTCGACTTGAGAGAGTGCATTTTTATGAGATGGATGGTCTAGGTGATTGGCCATCTTCGCCTCGTGCTCCTTTGGAGCATGAGTCCGAGTCGTCTCGTGGGGATGGAGGAGACAGGGTTCCATACATGGATTACTTCGGTCCACTCCCGCCACCACGTAGACCTTCTCCTCCTCCTCTGACTCGAGAGGACGAGGGATTCGGTCAGGATCGAGTTCTTGATGCACCACAGCCTTTAGCTCTACAGGAGAGGCCGATGACTTTGTGGGAGCGGACCCATCCTGTTCGGGCCGTGCAACCTTCACTACAAGAATTTAACGTTTTAGCCACGGTAAAAATCCGTCACTAAAGCCTATCATCCGTTGCAATATAGTTTTGGGGATATGGTTGGGTTCGGGTGAGGAGTGAGAAGTCGGGTTTTTTTAAACATTCGGGGTTCATTTTTTCAGCCACGGGACTTATCCGTGGCTGATTCTCCCTTATTCGTTGCTGATGCATCTATTAGTGACGGATCCTACAGCCACGGAAACACCTACCGTGGCTGTAAGTCTAGTTTCTTGTAGTGAGAGTTGGACCGAGCTCCTGAGATCAGGTCGCTACTCCCGTGTGTAGTAGGTGTGGACTTACGGGACATGATGACTTGGAATACGCTTACGCTCCAAGGGATACTGAGCATTCAAATGCGATGTATCAACAAATGACCCGTAATGACCCGTACAGTCACTCCTACAACCCGGGATGGCGTAACCATCCTAACTTCTCTTGGGGTCCTAGTGGGGGTGACAGTCAGAGCTCGCACGCTCAACCTCAACCTCCACCTTATCAATCTCCACGCCTATCGGCGACCTACTAACCCCCACATCAAAGGTCTCAGCACCATAATTACCAACCTGCTCAGTCCTCATCCTCGGGTTATTCTAACCGAACTCCACTACCCCAACAAGTTGACCCCAATGACCCTTCTAGTTATCCGACCCTTCAAACGTTCATACAGAGCATGCAAAGTATAGTCAAAGCTTTGGAATTGCATCTTAGCCAGTTGGCTCATCAGTTCTATGAACGCGAGAAGGGTCAGTTACCAAGTCAACCTATGGTAAATCTGAGGGGTCAACCTGCTCAAGCTAGGCACAATGTGCACAATGTTGAAAGTGACCCTTCCCAGGGCACATAGTGAGAAGGAGAAGGGGAGAGTGAATAAGGAGAGAGAGGAGGACATTGGGAATGAGAGGGGAGGAGAGTGAGAAGGATACGAAGAGAGGAGAGAGAGGAGGAGGAGGGAGAAGGAAAGAGAGAGAAGAAGGAGGAGAGATAGTGTACTATAGAGTGAGAGAGAATGGGAGAGAGAGATGGACAAGGAGAGAGAAGAAGAGGGAGATGGAGGAGGGAAGGAGAAGGAAGGAGAGAGAAGGAGACGGAGAGAGAAGTGCGGAGATGGGAAGGAGAAGGGAGAGAAGCAAGAGGAGAAGGCAAGCGAGGGAGAGAGAGACAAGAAGAAGAGAGAGAAGGAGAAGGGAAAAAGGAAAGAGGAGAGGTATTGAAGTATGGGTGAAGGAGACAGACGGGGGGAGATTGAAGACGAAGAGTTAAAGATAAGGGGAGAAAAGATAGAAGATAGAAGGTAAGAGATAATCAGAGGGAGGAGTGAGAAGGAGAGAGCGCGTGACAACAATAGAGTGAAAAACAAGGAGGAGGGGAGAGAGAAGGAGAAGCGATGGAGAGAGGGGAGAGAGGGAAGGATAAGAATAGAGAATGAAGTAGAAGGAGGAGAGAGAAAGATAAGGAGAGAGGGGAGAGATTAGAGAGAAGGAGAAGGAGAGGGAGGACTGAGAGAAGGAGATGGAAAGACAGAGATGGAGGAAAGAGAGATGGAAGAGAGAGAAAGTGATGAGAGAGGAAAGTAGAATGAGACAGAGAGAGAAAGAGTAGGAAACGGATAGAGAGAAGGAGAACGAGTGTTAGAGAAGGAGAAGTAGAAATTGAAAGAATAGGATAAGGAGAGAAAGTGAAGAGAGGCAACAGACGGAGAGAGATAGAGAAAGACAAGGAGCAGAGAGGAAAGGAGAAGGAGATAGAGAGAAGTAGGATAGTTAAGGTGAGAAGAAGGAGAGAGAGTACTAAAGAGAATGACAAAAGGATAAAAAGAGAGAAAAAGATGGAGAATGGTAGAGAATGTGAAGGAAAGAGAGGCATAAGGAGAATAAGAGAGCAAGAGAGAAGGAGAAGGAGATGTAGAGGGTTAGAAAGAGTGAAGAAGCGGTGAGAGACAGAGAAGGAGAAGCAGAGAGAAGGAAAGAGATAAGAAGGAGAAGGAGAGAGAAGGAGAAGGAGATGGAGAGAAGGAGAATGTAGAAGGAGAGGTGGTGAGAAAAGGAAGAGAGATTAAGGAGATGGGCAGAGGAGGGAGAGAGGGAAGGAGGAGAAGGAGAGGGAGAGAGGTGAGAGAGAGGTGGGTGAGAGAAGGGGAAGGAGAGAGGAGAGTGTAGGACGAGTGAGTAGGAAATGGGGAAACAATGAGAGAGGGAGAGGGAAGAAGAATGGAGAGACGGAGAGAGAGAGCTAGAAGGAGAGAGAGGAGAGGTCGACAGAGGGGAGAGAGTGAGATGGGAAAGGAGAGGGAGGAGAGATGGAGAAGTAGAGACAACACTAGAGAAGGAGAGAGCGGGACATGGAGAGGGAGAAGGAGAGAGATAAGGAGACATGTGAAATGGAGAAGGGGACAAAGTGAATTAGAGCGAGAAGTGGAGAGAGGAGAGACAAGATCCGCGCACGACAATTTGTGTTGAAACTTGTTGTTCGATTGTTGTTCTTGGTTGAGCGCTTGTAGTTCCTACAAATCAAAAAAAGATATTAGTTATCATATTTAACATTTCAATGTGTGAAGGATGTATGAACGTATATTTTACCAATTATTCGGGGTTAGCCTTGAGCTTTTAAATTCAGCCCTTGCAGTTTGTTTTATTCCATTATTAAAAAATAAAACGTTTTAAAAAAGGATATCCACGTTGGATATTATCTTACAATTCGACGTGGTATGTCTAATTATTAGGAAACAAAACCTGCAAAAAAACCATGAGAAAAGAACATCAAATGTCGGCCTTTAACAAATTCTCCGAATGTGCTATATATGCTCATTATTATTACAAATAATTCCGAATCTAGAAAATTGATGGGCTCAAATATTAAAAAAAAATTAAACAAAATTTGTATAATCATGTCTTGTCTTTTATTGACCATCTTAGCACAATATTTCCCAAGAACTTGTCTTATATTCACCGAATGCATTTCAATTATCGAAACTTGTGATTCTAGGTAGTGATTTCAGTGCACCGGAATGTGTTTGGTCGTCCATTTAAGTCCACCACATTTCATGGATTTTCGTTGCTTTTTGACCTTAAATATTTAGAAAGGAAAAAAGAAAAATAGCCATGGATCCCCATATTGCACATGTTAGTCGGCCTTCCATTATTATTCAACGTGGTAGGTCTTATTCTCATGTTGGCCTTTCATTATTATCCATCGTGGTTTGTCCTATTATTATGAAATAGGTTTTTGCAATTTATTGGGATTCATTATGACAGCCAACAAGACACAACCTCTCCTTATCATCAGTAGGACACGAATAATAGTCATAAAACTGAACCATAAAATCACTTGGATGTATCCAAATTATCCCACTCACAACAATAACAAAAACCACTATAAAATTTTGTATGTCACATGCAATAATAGATAGCTCGAGAAGATTAAACACGCAACCTAAAACTATGGGTCATGCGACTCTAGCCTCGTGATGCTTATAACACTAAATCACTATTGAACGTTTTATTTAAACCGCAAGTGCACGGCCGCGATGAAGCAGTGAAAAGTACGGGTCGTCTTCAGGGAGGTGAGAAGCCTCTCGTTTGCACGAAATCAAGTGGCAAAAATATGGAGAAGAGAGTTGTTTATGCTAATCTACACTAAACTACGCTAAGAAGTATGAAATGCCAACGAAAGAAACAAACAATGAAATGACAACTAAGCTAAGAACAAAAGAGGAATGCTGGAAAACAGAAATGGGAAAACCCCTAAGGGGTGGAGTGTGTGCACACAAGCAAAGATGTGGGTGTTGAACACATTCTTTAAGCACAAATGAAGGTGGTGTTATCAGGCATAGGAAGTGTCTAAATGTTGTGGCAAAACCTATCAATCTATTCACAACCTTAGTTGATTAACATTTACATATGCAAGATGTTTATTTCAAAACCTAAACAAGCATGAGAAGTGTCTAATCATTTTGGCAAAACTCATCAAGTTATAAATTCTATCCTAAACAAGCAAGCATACATTCATGTTTTATCAACACATTGGAAATAAAGCATTCAATCCATTCTCATTTGCATGTATGTACATCTACTCCACCCCCCAAAGAGGATGGAAATACTCACTAAACATTACACTAATTATTAAACTAAACAAAGAAAGCATATTAACTAAGCTAATAAAACTAATGAAATGATATTAAGCAAAGCAAAACAAGAAACATAAAACAAACAACATAATAAAGAAAACTTGTATTAAAATGACTCACATTAAAAGTAGCATGCTCCTACTTTATTGTGTGCTCCAAGGCCTCACTTCTAGTAGGAAGAATAGGCACTTAAAATATGGAGTGATTACAATGGAAGGTGAAGAGTTCTATTTATAGCCATGGAAAAAGGCAAAACGGGACAATCCCCCGATGTGGGACTAAACAGATACCAAAAATAGCCTAAACATCCTCTAATACATGTGCTGGAGAAAGTTTAGCGGATTTGGGCCAAAATGGACCGCCAATTGGCGGTCTATATGGTTCAGATCCTGCTCATTTTTGTTGTGGGCTTTTCTTGGTATATTTGCTGGTCTTGGATGCAATTAATTGGTTTGTTGGAGCTCCGACCCGAATCGAATTGCTAAAATACTCCCCATGATGGTGTGGAGTATTCTGTTTTGCTCTTATGTCCTTCTGTCTTACGTTCAGGTCCTTCTCCTTTACATCTCGGTCCCCAGATCTCACAATTCAATCCTTTTTCCCAGCTTTTGGGTCCTTTTATGCTTCATCTCTTCAAACCTATTTATTCCTGAAAACTAACCATAAAACTGGTAATGTAGCATTGTTTAGGTGAAAGATAATGGATATAATATACAAATATAAGCATGAAATGATGTTAATCAAATACCCCCACACCTAACTTTTGCTAGTCCCGAGCAAAACAAAGAAAGAGAAAAGCATACGAAAACAAGAAATCCTAACTCACTTTCGTAGGAATCACAGTTGCACTTAGCATGTGCAACAAGCCGTTAGACCTCCTTGTCGCCAAGGAGGAGGAGTGTTGTCTCCTGAGGGTTTTCATCGGATATACCCAGAAAATCCGAACTAGATGCATTAATCAATCTAGCTACACGACTCGTTGGACTCATATTGTCGATCATGGGACGCGGTAATACTATGGGTCGACTCTATATATGTAATTCGTCCACACACCTAGCCTAATGAGTTATTCGTAAAAGTTAGTTAAGGACTTAAGTGAAAGACACGGGCAACCTTAACTTCTGAATGTGATACAATGTGTAAAGTCCATTTTGGTTCTTATTTGACACTTTTTTTTCTCTTTCTTTTTTTTTCTTTTTCTTTGAAGCATTTTATTGGTTGGTGTTTGATTCTCCCAGGATTAGGTTTTGTGCATCATTGCCTATGAGGACTTACACTATGACGTACACCTTCCCCCAAACCTCCACATAGGGCGATCCCTACCACCCGTGTAACGGGAGTTCGGTCGGTGCATCCCAAGTCAGATGACTCAAAAGCACCAGGCACAAAGTCCCCTCAAACCTACTTTCCCAAGTGATAGGAGTCGTGCGAGAAGAGAGAACACCACTTATTTATTTATCTACATAGGAACCAAAACCCCTACACTTAAGTTTCACAAAAAGAGATTAAGGGCCCTTGACTACGACAAACTTCCTTATACTAACAGACACGAAATATTTGACTCACTAAGTTCATGGTGGACTTCTTTAAATGTTTGAGTACTGAAACCCTATGATTACACGCCCCCGAGGGAAAACCGGGGTGCATCCTAACGACTCTATAAGACCTAAAGCCAATAAACTAGATATCCTAATGCATCAAGTTCAAGACAATTTTGGGAGCTTTCTTTTTACTTTGCCTCTTAACGGTTTTGCACAAGCTAAACACACGCAAAACCTACAAAAACATTTTCTTTTGCAAACACACGAAGATTTTGAAAGAAATGTGAAAATTTTAAAGCACTAGGCAAGCAAAAGAAGACAAGTCACCCAACGATCATGGCAAGCAGATATATCAATGTTAAATGCGGCACACTAACATGACCCTAACAATGCACACAAAAGAAAAAGACTCGACTCTGTACACACGTAAAACACCCCCCCCACACACCTACGCCATGCATTGTCCTCAATGAATGCGAGCAAGATACTACATGGATATATGCATGAAAAAAGGAAGATCTCACCAACATGAAGCACAACAGGAAGTTCACGGTTATAGTGATGGACACAAACCCAAATTTCCGCAAAACCTGTGAGATACTGAAGAAGGGAGACAAATACGTGAAGAAATGGGGCCCAAGTACCCAAGGGTTGGGGCCCACAACAATCAATGCTCGCTCATGGAGTCTTTTATTACACACCTTTTTTTTCTTTTCTGTTTTTGTTTTTTTTGTTTTGTTTTTCGTTTTGTTTTTTATACAAGATATATACATCAACCAAGATATTCTCATAATCATTTGGTCAAGGAACATCAAATGAGAACATCAAGTTTTGAGGACCAGAGACTTTCCGAGATGGGCAAACTTCACTGGTACTCTGAGGTGTCACGAGGGGTGGAAGGTCAAAGCTGAAAGGCTCGAACCCCTCATGATATTAGTTGGGTGTGGGCAACAAAGAATGAAGTTGTGTTGCCTCACTAGGGTTTAATTGCTCATCAAAGAAAACCCTCCAACCAATAGGCGGGTGCATCGGAATGAGTTCCTGAGGCTCATTCGATGGATGCAGCAGACTTGCATAATAGGAATGGGGCTTCTCCCCAAGTCATCCAACAGGGACCTCCCACCATCATTTAGATCATTAAGTATAAGCTCGGTCATAGGTGGGTCCTTGTTGGAGTCAAAACGAAGCTTAAATGGCTCAATGGCCATGGGACATGAGGTGGAGACACCTTCTGGTATAGGCATATGATGAGGTGTCTCACTCTCACAAGTACTCTCAACTGAATCATGCAACGAACACTCCCTTTGGACATTCATGTTCGAGGCCAGCTCACTCTGTTGCATTGCAAAGACAGGCAATGAGTTTTCGCTGGGCCCACGAACATTCGCAATGGGTTGCATTGGGGTTAGGGGTGTTCGTTGATTTTGTGGTGCTTTCTCCAATTGGCGGATGAGATTTAGATTTAAAGGTTCATCCATGGGTTCATGTTGCCTACCAGAGTTGAACACATGAAACTCGGCACTCATGTTGCCGAATGAGAGCTTCATGAGACCATTTCTACAATTAATCAAGGCATTGGAGGTGGCCAGAAATAGTCTACCCAAAATCAAAGGTATTTGAGAGTGCGTGTTCGCAACAGGATTGGTATAGAGGACAATAAAATCGACTGGAAATATAAAATCTCCAACTTTTATAAGCACGTCCTCGATAATCCCCATGGGAATACGAATGGATCTATCCGCCAATTGGAGGGCGATCTTAGTTTGTTTCAATTCTCCCAAGTTCAACTGTTGACAAACAGAGAATGGGAGGAGGTTGACCGCTGATCCTAAATCAAGCAAAACATTGTTCATTCTAGTGTCCCCTATCGTACACTGAATAGTAGGACACCCAGGGTCCTTGTATTTTGTGTAGGTGGGATTGGACAAAAGTGAGCTGATATTTGCAGCCAAGAATGCTTTCTTAGGAACATTGGCCTTCCTCTTGGTTGTGCAGAGATCCTTCAACACTTTGGCATATTGAGGTAATTGTTGGACGACATCCAACAAGAGGATGTTAACCTTTACTTTCTTAAACACCTCTAATACCTTGTCCATGTTGTTACTCTGCTTTTTGGTTAACCTACTTGGATAGGGAGCTTTTGGCCGGTATGTTTTCTGCGGGGCCTGAGAAGAAAGCTTTGGTGTATTACCCTCACCGTGAGCCTCTTTTTCACCACCATTCCCACTAAGGGGCTGCATAGATGGTGCTGGGTGTGGCAAGGAAATGTGATTGTCAACCTGTTTTCCATTCCTTAAGGTCACAATGGAATTGACATGGTGAACAAGTTCCTCCACATGGTTCACTTGCCTCCCCCGAGGTACCACATTCTCATTTTGCATGTGTTGTTGTTGATACATGCGGGGGTTAGCCTCAGGCTGGCTAGGAAAAGACCCTCTCTCCCTTTCATGTACAGACTGAGCCAATTGGCCCATCTGAAGCTATAGAGATTTGATGGTCTGCTGATTTGAAGTGAGAACTTGACTTGTGGATGACATAAATTTTTTCATAGAGTTCTCAAGTCCAGGAGTCAAGTTCTCAAGCGAATTAAACCGGGTTTCAAAGTTAGAATTTGGGAAACCTGGTTGGTTGGTGCTTGGAACTTGGGATTGCTGATATGAATGGGCATGCATGGGAGGTTGGTGTGGTTGATTAGGTGGTCGAGAAGAGGTTGAAGGACCACCCAGGGCATTATTTTGGTTCCATGAAAAATTAGGGTGGTTCCTCCATCTAGGATTATAAGATGATGAGTATGGGTCATTCCTAGCTCTGTCATAGATGGCATTGACACATTCCATCTCAGGAGGAATGGACGCACACTCGCTTTCTATATGACCTATCCTACCACATGAATGACAGGGAACTGGACCAGATGTGGACATGTGAGGTGCACCTTGTTGGTTTTAGAGCTCGATCGAATCCACACGGCGCATTAAGGCCGCCATACGCGCCTCGGTGGCCGTAGTGGTATCGACAACAAATGCGGCACCCGATCTAGTCGAGTTTGCATTCGTGATCCTTGCTCCTATGCTAGACGATGCAGGTGGTTCCCTCACACTCTCCCATTGCATGGTTTTCTCAGCGAGGTCTTCTAGGAAGGCCCATGCCTTCCTTTCATCCTTTCCCAAGAACTTTCCTTGACACATGGACTCAAGGAGCGTTCGGGAGAGAATTCTACGTAGGGGAGAAGACGGGGGAACACAGGAGAGAAAGAATGACTCAGGAGAGAAGGGAAGAAGTCATTATGCTACGGCGGATGGGTACATGTAGAAGCACCCAAGCAAACAAGGCTCAAGCAATCCTAAGGTCATTATAGGTCCTTACAGCTAGACGACGCCTAACTGCAAGGTCACACGGCCTCAACACGCCTCACCTCCCTACGACGAGGACCACAAAGCCCAGCAAGTGAGCCAAGATCCGGGGATCTTGTCTCTCCTACTATCGACAAAGTGGGCAACATCGATCAGGTCATGACGGTCGGGACCTGATCACTCTCCTAATGCGTCTGAATTCCTTAAGGCCAATGTCTACTTCATTTTAAAATTACGCTCTTGATTAGTGTGGTTTTTGGGGGCGAAGGAGAGGGTGATAAAATCCCCCACCTTATTTTTTATGGGACAACCCCTCCTTAGTAACGTTTTGGAGTCCTAATCTAGCAATCAACTCTCCAAACAAATGCTCAACTCACACTTGTTTCAATGCACTTCCTACTAACTAATGCATGTTCATACGAAATGCATGAATGAGAGTAGAAGGTGCGTACCTCATGCCAGCACTCAGCAACTGAAAAAAAAGCTAAAATGAAAGCCAATCTATATGTCTAAGTCACATACATGATGCATGACCTAAACAAAAAGAATGCCTAATCTTTTGCTTTGGGTTTTAGGGTCCAAGTTTCTTAAAGGAGGTTTGATTATTGATCTGGGAACAAACTATAAGTCAAAACATGCCAAATCAAGTCCCAGATCACTACATCAATTATGTAAACACTCCACAGAAATAAGAGAGTAAAATGAGCTCACCAGACCGCTGTTTGGCGGTCTAAAGTGCCCATAATGCCTCCAAATTTCTCCAGGTGTTTCTCCTGGCGACTCCAAGTCTCCTAAAACAATGAAAAACTACAAAACACAAATTAAATCCACTCAAATCGTCCAAACAAGAGTCTAGACTAGCACCTCCCCAGCAACGGTGCCAAAAACTTGTTGAACGTTTTATTTAAACCGCAAGTGCACGGCCGCGATGAAGCGGTGGCAAGTACGGGTCGTCCTCAGGGAGGTGAGCAGCCTCTCGTTTGCACGAAATCAAGTGGCAAAAATATGGAGAAGAGAGTTGTTTATGCTACTCTACACTAAACTACGCTAAGAAGTATGAAATGCCAACGAAAGAAACAAACAATGAAATGACAACTAACCTAAGAACAAAAGAGGAATGCTAGAAAACAGAAATGGGAAAACCCCTAAGGGGTGGAGTGAGTGCACACAAGCAAAGAGGTGGGTGTTGAACACATTCTTTAAGCACAAATAAAGTGGTGTTATCATGCATAGGAAGTGTCTAAATGTTGTGGCAAAA
Organism: Triglochin maritima; assembly: GCA_963682175.1. NCBI lineage: Eukaryota > Viridiplantae > Streptophyta > Magnoliopsida > Alismatales > Juncaginaceae > Triglochin > Triglochin maritima. The sequence continues at coordinate 10,934,473 of OY821790.1, read as the reverse complement.
CCTATCAATCTATTCACAACCTTAGTTGATTAACATTTACATATGCAAGATGTTTATTTCAGAACCTAAACAAGCATGCGAAGTGTCTAATCATTTTGGCAAAACTCATCAAGTTATAAATTCTATCCTAAACAAGCAAGCATACATTCATGTTTTATCAACACATTGGAAATAAAGCATTCAATCCATTCTCATTTGCATGTATGTACATCTACTGCACCCCCAAAGGGGATGGAACTACTCACTAAACATTACACTAATTATTAAACTAAACAAAGAAAGCATATTAACTAAGCTAATAAAACTAATGAAATGAGATTAAGCAAAGCAAAACAAGAAACATAAAACAAACAACATAATAAAGAAAACTTGTATTAAAATGACTCACATTAAAAGTAGCATCCTCCTACTTTAGTGTGTGCTCCAAGGCCTCACTTCTAGTAGGAAGAATAGCCACTTAAAATATGGAGTGATTACAATGGAAGGTGAAGAGTTCTATTTATAGCCATGGAAAAAGGCAAACCGGGACAATCCCCCGATGTGGGACTAAACAGATACCAAAAATAGCCTAAACATCCTCTAATACATGTGCTGGAGAAAGTTTAGCAGATTTGGGCCAAAATGGACCGCCAATTGGCGGTCTATATGGTTCAGATCCTGCTCATTTTTGTTGGGGGCTTTTCTTGGTATATTTGCTGGTCTTGGATCCAATTAATTGGTTTGTTGGAGCTTCGACCCGAATCGAATTGCTAAAATACTCCCCATGATGGTGTGGAGTATTCTGTTTTGCTCTTAGGTCCTTCTGTCTTACGTTCAGGTCCTTCTCCTTTGCATCTCAGTCCCCAGATCTCACAATTCAGTCCCTTTTCCCAGCTTTTTGGGTCCTTTTATGCTTCATCTCTTCAAACCTATTTATTCCTGAAAACTAACCATAAAACTCGTAACATAGCATTGTTTAGGTGAAAGATAATGGATATAAGATATAAATATAAGCATGAAATGATGTCAATCAATCACATACAAGGATTATATCAGATTCTTGCATAAGGATATAATTTCATAATGTCTGGCTAAACATATACTAATGCATAATTAGAATTAACCACAAAATCAGCATGCACATACAAGAGTCAACATCGATCCATTCGTTCCAAAATGCACTCAACCGAAGCTAACAATCAAACAATCTCACACTATTGCATGTACCAACACCTGGTCCGTCCCGCCACTTGCCCAGGCCTCTCCTCCAGGGCGTTTCAGGGTGGGGACGACGTGGATGCCACAAGGTAGAGTGCTACCAGTTTATCCACCATGCAAGAGCTGCACGTATAGCACCACCCGAGTCAGCGGTCAGCACTACACTCACCCTTTAAGCACCGGCCAGGTCACACCCCAGCCCCACCAGTCCTCTGCCTCCCCTAGGCCCACGCCGCCTGGAGCCAGCCACCGTCGAAAACCAGCCGCAGCAGCTGGCTGATAGGTTGCTACACGCCAAGCGTGCGAGAGGAAAATCCTAGGTGGGAAGTGCGCGACAACCGCACCTGTCCCTAGACGAGGTCGTCCAGCCTCGTGCGTTGAGGTGGCTGACCAGGGCCTAGTCGGACCTCACCAGAGCTCCGACACTGCCTGGCAGCACCAACAGCCAGCCACCAACGCGTGCCTACCCTAACGCGCGTTTGGTTGGCATTTGGCAAGGTGGTGCAACCGATTGCACCACTAGCCACGTTTGTGTTGGACGGCCTTCCAGCCAACACACCCACCCTCTACTCTATCTAAGGGTATGTGGCATACCTGGTTTTCATGAAAAAGTTGGCGGAAGGTCGTCGGAGAGCTGCTGCCTGGTTCTTCTTCCTTGCACAATGCCCCTCTCCTTTGTTCTCTAGCTCACCGGAGCTGCTTGGCTCGTCGGAATGCCCAGCCACCAGGACGTCAGTGAGGAGGTGGGGTGTGAGTGAGAGGGAGGAAGGAGGAGTGACGACTAGGGTTGAGGTTTTTTCTTCAAAGCGAACAACCAAATAACATCAACCAATTTGTGCTTTGAATTTGTGTATGTGGTGGTGGTTCGATATCCGAAGATAAATCCTCATGTTGACAACAAAAGTTACTCTCCTTACAATCACGTAATTGCTGCGTCATTTGACTCACTTGCAGTGCCATATTTTGTATGGATTGTTGAGTGGTTTCCATGAACGTAAGGAATGTTTGTTTCAAGGAATCAGGTATGTGGTCAACTATGAGGTCCGAGTCAGAGCTTGGGAATTTTTGGGGGTTGGGTGTTGATGGGCTGAGAATGAGTCCAATGATTTGAAGTGGGGAATTGGTAGAATTCTGGGTATTCAGGAGGAGGATACTGGGGTGAAAAGCTATAAGAATTTGAATAAGAATTGTCTCCCCACGAATCCATCCCTCTTGGGTTGTACACAGATGCATAATGGTCATATTGCACATTTTGTGAAAAGGTATGCTCATACTCAGGATCTGGTGGAACATAAGGACATTCCCCGATAACATGAGCACTCAACCAACAACAATCGCACGACACGGCTATAGGAGCCACCGGTGCACTCATGTCGTCTACCGCAGGCAAGAAAGATGCCAAACTTTGTTGTAATGTCCCAGTTTATTGACCAGCATATGATCCGACATAACTAGATGGTGGTCTAGCAGTCGGCCTCTCTCATATTATTCCAATCTGAAGATTGCTCAGCCACACAATTAAGATTGTCCCAACCATATGGTGTGTTAGTCTGAGCCACCCCAAGTTGCATGGCTCTGGAATACCAGGGAGAATTATCCTGGTCCCAACAATGATATGGATGGTCGCCCATGTAACCATCCATCTCAACAAAAAAATCTCGAGTCGACCACTTATCACCACCACGAGGCTAAGCTCACAAAAAGTGCTCGACTCGAACCTAAAATGCTAACAGAGAGTGTAAAGGGGAGGAGACTAGAATGTAGAAGTATGTGAGAAGAAGAGAATTTAGAGGAGAAGGGAAGAATCCTTAGAAACTAGCATGGGTAGTGGGAGAGGGTAGAAGCCTAATCTAGCAAGCATGGCTCAAACAATTTATAGCTATGGGTCCTTAGGCTGGACGACACCTAACTTCGAGAACACTAGTCTGGACACGCCTAACCTCCCTACAATGAAGACCACAATGCCCAGCAAGGGATACCAGATCCGGATATCCAGTACCTCCTACTATCGACGTGGCATGCGACGCCGATCAGGTCATGACGGTCTCAACTCGATCACTCTCATAATGCGTCTGAAATCCGTAGGGCCAATGTATACTTGCTTTTAGATTAAGGCTTTACTTGAGTGTTCTTTTTGGGTCTAAGTGAGGGGTGATGAAATCACCCACCTTATCTTTGAAGACTATAGGTGATGCCCCTTAAAGATGTTTTGAAATCTTAGGCTAGCAAGCAAGTCACGAAACAAGCACTCACCTCACTCATGTCCCGATGCACCTTAGTAGCTAATGCATGCTTTAACCATGCATGAATGAGAGAATCGGTGCACGTACCTCATGCCAGAAATCAACAAAAAAAATATAAAGAAAAGAAAAGAGAAATGCGTGGAAGGTCTACAAATGATGTATGACCTAGATGGCAAGAAGTCTAATATTTTGCTTTGAGTTTTATGGTCCAAGTTGTCTTAAAACGGGAATTGATTAATCTGGGAGCTAACTACAGGTTCAAACAAGCAAATTTATCTCCCAGACTACAAAATTGATGAAACAAACAACCCGAACACAATTTGGAGCAAAGTCAGATCACAAGGCCGCCAATTGGCGGTCCCAGACCGCTAATTGGCGGTTAATTTGGTGTCCTTCTTCCTCCAATTTCTCCAGTTGCCTCCCCCCGATGCCAAAATATCCCTAAAACAAACAATAACTAAAAACAAAAAATATACCCACTCAGATCGTCCAAACCAAAGTCTAGACAAAGCACCTCCCCGGCAACGACACCAAAAACTTGATTGAACGTTTTATTATAACCGCAACTGCACGGCCACATTGAAGAGGTGGCAAATACGGGTCGATCCACAGGGAGGTGTGTCAACTTTGGTTAGTTCAAAGGCGAGTGGGAAACAAATGGGAGAAGAGATGGACTAAACTAAACTACACTAAACTAGTAGCAACAAGGAAGGAAATGAAAACACAAAACGAACTAAAACTAAGCGAGTAATAAAAGAAGATAAAATTCAGGAATGGAAAACCCCTAAGGGTGGAGTGTGTACACATGAAATAAGTGTGGTGAATGCATATAATAAGCTGAAGTGTAGTTAGTGTTTGTAATGCATAAGAAGTATCTCATGACAAGACCTATCATTCAAAGCAGTAACCTAGGTGATTAATATGAGCATGACAAGTTTGTTATAAACAACATAAACAAGGATGGAATGTACCTAAACATTATGGCAGAAACTATCAAGTAAGAGTTCTTATTAATTCAAACAAGCATACTAACATTTCTCACAAACAACAATATTTAGCATTCATTCGATCTACATAACATGTATGACATCTACTCCACCCCCAAAGGGGATGGAACTACTCACTAATCATTACACTACAAACTACATTAACAAAACAAACCATTCTAATGAAAGGCAATTAAACTAAGCAAACAAGAAATATCAAACAAGCTAAATGAAAGGAAATTAAACTAAAGAAGCATGCAAGAATTAAAAGACAAGACAATATTAGAAGAAACTAAGAAAAATTATTCTATTAACACGACTCACATTGCAAGTGGCATTCTTCTCCACCTTGAGTTTTTTGCTTCAAGGCTTTTACTCTAAGTAGAGAGAATGCCACCAAGCAATGGGTGAATACAAAGGAAGATGAAGAGTTCTATTTATAGGCGTGGAAAAAGCTAATCCGGGACAATCCCCCGATATGGGACTAAAACACATACCAAATACGGACTAAACACACCATAATACACCATCCGACCAAATCATGTGCGTGTTGAAGCAATCCAGACCGCTGATTGGCGGTCTGGGACAGCTAATTAGCGGCCTGGATTTGTCTGATCCGGTTTGGATTGGCTTGGCTTGATTCTACTTTGATGTCTTGGTGTTTGGTGTGCCCAATTGGGTTGTTGATGGTTGGGCCCAGATTTAATTGCCAAAATACTCCTCATTAAGGTGTGGATCTTCTTCATTTGCTCATTGATCCTTTTGGTTTTACATCCGGGTCCTTCTCTCCTACAGGTTCCACTCCAGAACCCTCATGTGCGCAACCGAACCTTCCCACTTCCTGTGGAGACCATACGCCATGGAATTCACCTTCCCTGGATGATACAAGATGGTGATGTCGTAATCGTTGATGAACTCCAAGTAACGACAATGTCTTATATTCAACTCCTTCTGTGAGAACAGGTACTTCAAGCTCTGCTGATCGGTGAAGACCTTGAACTGCTCTCCGTAAAAATACTACCTCCAGATCTTCAAAGAAAAAACCAAAGCTGCAAGCTCGAAGTCATGCAAGGGATAATTCTTCTCATGCACCTTCAATTACCTTGAATCATAAGCCACCACCTTGTCATGCTGCATGAGCACACAACCCAAGCCTGTCCCCGATGCATCGTTGCAGATCACAAAGCCTCCAGATCCACTCTGACGTGTCAACGTCGATGTTGTTGTCAACCTCTTCTACAACCCCTGAAAATCCTCTTCGAACTTCCGAGACTACTCGATCTTCACTCTCTTCCAGGTCAGTGTCGTCAATGGCGTGGAGATTTCGGACAAATCCTGGATGAATCACCGGTAAAAACCCGTGAGTCCAACAAAACTCCTAATCTCCGACACATTGGTTGTCACCTTCCAGTCTAGGACAACCACTACCATAGTAGGATTCACCATAATGCCATCCCTCGACAGAATATGCCCAAGGAAAGCCACCTACTCCAACCAAAATTAGCACTTCGTGAACAACTACTCCTTCCTAGAATTCCCAATATCGTCCTCAGATGATCCTCATGCTGCTCCTTATCCAAAGAATAAATAATTATGTCATCCACAAACACGATCACAAACTGGTCAATAAAAGGCTTGAACAACATGGTTCATCAGATCCATCAATGCCGCAGGCACATTGGTCAATCCGAAAGGCATCACGAAAAACTCGAAGTGACCATAACGCGTCCTGAACTCTTCTTCTGAATATCACCCTCCTTGATCCTCTGCTGTTGATACCAAGACCTCAGCTCAATTTTGCAGAACACCTTAGCCATCTACAACTGATCGAACAACTCAAAATTTCTCGGTAAAAGGTACTTATCTTGATCGTGACCATGTTCAACATCTTTTAGTCGATACACATCCGCATCGACCCGTCCTTCTTTTTCGCCAATAGCACTAGGGCTCCCCATGGTGACATGCTCGGCCTGATTAAACTCTTATCCAATAGCTCCTACAACTGATCCTTCAACTCCGCCAACTCCGCCGAAGCCATGTGATATGACGCCTTAGAGATAGGTGTCATTCCATATACTAGATCGATGGAGAACTCAATTTCTTAAGGTGGAGGTAATCCTTGGATGTCTTTAGGAAACTCCCGAACCACATCAATCTCCTCCAGAGACCTAATAGCTACCTCGGTCGACACCACGATGCGACAACCCTTCTCGAACATCCACCGGTCCTTCAATGCAAAGACCACCACACAACCTTCTCTACCCTTGACGCCGTTGACCACTCACGGGGGTCCACTCGGTCGGAAAATCACCACTCTCCTGTCTTGACAATGAAGACACGTTGAGTGGTCAAAAAGCCAATCCATTACGAGAATGACATAAAAATCAGACATTAGCAACACCACGTGCTTTGTCGGAAACTCCTGATCTTCTAGAACCACCAACATCCTCAGAAGATACTTCCTCACCGCAAGAACGTCACCCACTAGCGTATTAATTTCCAGCCTAAAAGTGAGCTCCACTGACATCCTATCTACTATGGTTGTGAACTCCTCAAAGATTAAGCAATGCGTAGCCCCACAATCAAACAAGGTCTTTGAAACAATACCAGAAGGAAGCATTTTACCTTCGATGATGTCGCTCACCTGCTCTGCGTCCTCAGCTTAGATGGCGAACACACATCCAGCTGGGCTACCTGGTTCTGAGCTACAACCCAGACCAGCAAAAGTCCTACCCTAACTTGCACCGGCACCGACACTACTGTTGTTTGCCCCGGGTGCTCTAGTGTTCTTCTGTGGGCACTATCGCACAAAGTGCCCATCTAGCCACAACCTGGACAGGCTCGATTCCTCTTATAACAATCCTTTATGGCGTGCGCTCTACTGCAGTGCTCAAACTAGCCACCTCTAGACTTCAGGTTCTTCTTCTCATCCTTGTGTGGTCGCTTCGACGAACCGCCACTCTACTTCCCCTTGTTCTGATGCCCACGAGAAACGTTGAACAAATGCTTCCCATTGGGCTGACCCTCTTGATAACATCCTCCAGCAGGGCATACAAATCAACAACTTCGATCACAGACCCTTCTGTAGCCCCCTAATGAATGTCATAGCTCTCTGCTCATTAGTGACATAGATGCTCGGGCAGTACCTCCTCGAAGAGTTGAACTTGTTGACAAAATCCTCCAAGCTCAACTCGTGCTGCTCAAGAGGAAGAAACTCCTCGCGCTTCCTGTCCTACACGTGCTGGGGGAAGAACTTCCGGTTGCAATAATGACCTATCACTAACTGAAATGCAATTCTAATAGGACATAATTTACCGACAATATTTGGACCTGATGCCTCACTGGAGAGTCTTCAAATTCTATACACTTTTGGGAGTGAGCTGCTCTTATACAAAGTTGTAACGCCCCCGATTTTGCAAGTACACACGCTGGGTAGACAAAGCAAATTTGTAATGATCTAAGTCATCCACAACGACCGAAGGAGTTACAATAAAACACGATACATACAAGACATACATGATAAAAGCATACATGGATAAATAATACAAGACAAGCCAAAAAAGAAATTTATCTATATATGGATATAAAATCATAATTTATTACATCGAGTTCAATTCAAGGAAATTCATCATGAAATAATGCAGAAGCAAAAGATAACTGGAAGAAGACTACTCGATGAATCCCTCCTGTACATAATCCTCTGAAGCATCTCAAGTTTCATCCCTGTGGGAAACCTAAGTACTTGAGGCAAAATATTCAACAAATATGCCTAAGTTTTCAATAAGAAAACCATGTATAAAGAGTCATGCATGAAACCCTAAATGCGAGACATGCAAACAAGTAGAAGTCACGTCTCTACATAGCCGCGACTACTGGGCGTCGCCCGATGAGATCCCTCTACAAAGGAATCTGGCCACCAGCCACGTTAGTTGTTGAACGTTTCAATTTAAACCGCAAGTGCATGGCCGCGTTGAAGCAGTGGCAAATACGGGTCGTCCTCAGGGAGGTGAGCAGCCTCTCGTTTCCACGAAATCAAGTGGCGAAAAAATGGAGAAGAAAGTTGATTATGCTACGCTACACTACACTACACTACACTACGAAGTATGAAAAGCGAAAGAAAGCAACAAACGATTAACTAGAACTAAACTAAGAACAAAAGACGAGTGCTGGAATTCAGAAATGAAAAACCCCTAAGGGGTGGAGTTAGTGCACACATGCAAAGAGGTGGGTGATGAACACATTCTTTAAGCACAAATGAAGGTGATGTTATCATGCATAGGAAGTGTCTAAATGTTATGGCAAAACCTATCAATCTATTCACCAACCTAGTTGATTAACATTTACATATAAAAGTTGTTTATTTCAGAACCTAAACAAGCATCAGAGGTGTCTAATCATTTTGGCAAAACTCATCAAGTTATAAATTCTATCCTAAACAAGCAAGCATACATTCATGTTTTATCAACACATTGGAAATAAAGTATTCATTCCATTCTCTAATGCATGTATGAACATCTACTCCACCCCCCAAAGGGGATGAAACTACTCACTACACATTACACTAATTATTAAACTAAGCAAAAAAGCATATTAACTAAGCTACTAAAACTAATGAAAAGAAATTAAACAAAGTAAAGCAAGCAATATGAAACAAAGTAAAACAAGCAAAATGAAACTAACAACATAACAAAGAAACTTTTATTAACAAATGACTCACATTTCAAGTAGCATCCTCCTACTTTAGTGTGTGCTTCAAGGCCTCACTTCTAGTAGGAAGAATAGCCACTAAAAATATGGAGTGATTACAATAGAAGGTGAAGAGTTCTATTTATAGCCATAGAAAAAGGCAATCCGGGACAATCCCCCAATGTGGGACTAAACAAATACATTAAATGGACTAAATACACACTAATACGCGAGCCAAAAAAATCTTAGCAGATTTGGGCCAAAAGGGACCGCCAATTCGCGGTCTTGGACCTCCATTTGGCGGTCTATATGGTTCGGATCTTGCTAAGTTTTCTTATGGGCTTTTCTGGATGTCTTTGGTGATATTTGATGCATCTACTTTGCTTGTTGGAGCTCCAACCCGACTAGAATTGCCAAAATACTCCCCATGATGATGTGGAGTATTTTGTTTTGCTCTTTGGTCCTTCGGTCTTACGTTCAGGTCCTTCTCCCTGGCATCTTAGTCCCCAGATCTCACAATTCAGTCCTTTTTCCCAGCTTTTGGGTCTTTTTATGCTTCATTTCTTCAAACCTATTTATTTCTGAAATTCAAACATAAAACTCGTAACATAGCATTGTTTAGGTGAAAGATAATGGATATAAGGTGCAAATATGAGCATGAAAAGGTGTCAATCAAACACCCCCACACCTAACTTTTGCTAGTCCCAAGCAAAACAAAGAAAAGAAAAGGCATACGGGAAGAACAAGAAATCCTTACTCGATTTCGTAGGAATCACGGTTGCACTTAGCACCTGCAACAAGCCGTTAAACCTCCTTGTCGTCAAGGAGGAGGAGTGTTGTCTCCTGAGGGTTTTCAGCGGATATACCCACAAAATCCGAACAAGATGCATTAATCAATCTAGCTACATGACTCGTTGGACTCATATTGTCGATCATGGGATGCGGTAATACTACGGGTCGACTATATATATGTAATCGGTCCACACACCTAGCCTAATGAGTTATTCGTGAAAGTTAGTTAAGGACTTAAGTGAAAGACATGGGCAACCTTAACTTCTGAATGTGATACAATGTGTAAAGTCCATTTTGGTTCTTATTTGACACTTTTTTTTCTTTTCTTTTTTTCTTTTTATTTCTTTTTTTCATTAGAGCATTTTATTCTTTGGTGTTTGATTCTCCAGGGGTCGGGTTTCATGCATCATTGCCTATGAGGACTTACACTATCACGTACACCTTCACCCAAATCTCCACATAGGGCGATCCCTACCACCCGTGTAACGGGAGTTCGGTCGGTGCATCCCAAGGCAGATGACTCCAAAGCACCAGGCACAAAGTCCCCTCAGACCTACTTTCCCGAGTGATAGGAGCCGTGCGAGAAGAGAGAACACCACTTATTTATTTATCTACATGGGAACCAAAATCCCTACACTTAAGTTACACAAAAAGAGATTAAGGGCCCTTGACTACGACAAACTTCCTTATACTAACAAACACGAATTATTTGACTCACTAGGTTCATGGTGGACTTCTTTAAATGTTTGAGTGCTGAAACCCTATGATTACACGCCTCCCGAGGGAAAACCGGGGTGCATCCTAACGACTCGATAAGACCTAAAGCCAGTAAACTAGAAATCCTAATGCATCAAGTTCAAGACAATTTTGGGAGCTTTCTTTTTACTTTGCCTCTCAACGGTTTTGCACATGCTAAACACACACAAAACCCACAAAACATTTCCTTTCACAAACACATGAAGATTTTGAAAGAAATATGAAAATTTTAAAGAACTAGGCAAGCAAAAGAAGACAAGTCACCCAAGGATCATGACAAGCAGATATATCAATGTTAAATGCTGCACACTAACATGACCCTATCAGTACACAGAAAAGAAAAGAAAATCAAATGAAAAAGACTTGACTATGTACATACGTAAAGCACCCCCCACACCTACTTCATGCATTGTCCTCAATGAATGTGAGCATGATACCACAAGGATTTATGCATGAAAAATGGAAGATCTCACCAACATGAAGTGCAAAAGGAAGTCCGTGGTTATGTTGATGGACACAAACCTGAATTCCCTCAAAACCTGTGAGATACTGAAGAAGGGAGACAAATACGTGAAGAAATGGGGCCCAAGTACACAAGGGTTGGGACCCACAACAATCAATGCTCGCTCATGGAGTCTTTTATTACACACATTTTTTTTGAATATAACTATGTACAAACATAAGTTCCCATCTTCATTTGTCAAAAGACATCAAATGGGAATCTCAAAAGTGGGTTATTGTACTTGGAAAGGGAACATGACACCACGCGGGGCCAGAATACTCATGTGTGGGCCCCCTTCACAAAGAGGACAAGATGAAATGAGAGGTTCATGAATTGGACGCAAAGGCGTCTCAATCAAAGGATCAAACTAAAAGAGCTTGAACCTCTCGAGAGTTTGGGAAATAAGGGGCAACGGAAGAAGAGTTTCTCCTGTTTTGCTGCTGGAGTTACGATCATCAATCCAAACTCTCCAACCAACTGGCTGGTGAGTCGGAACGAGGTCAAGAAACTAGTTAGGCATGTCCGACTCACCAGGCGAACAAAAAGTGGGTCTCATACCCAAGGTATCCTCTAAGGAACTCCTAATACCCTCATTAGCAATGTAGTTGTTTGATGTTCCATCATTTCCAAGATGATCAGGAACAATAGTGAGAGGCGTTTTCTCATCAAGTTGTTTGAAATTGAGGGTACTAGGGAGCTCTTGCTCCACCAGAGGTGAGTCCTTAAGAGGCACAACATGAAGATCATGTGGCTCAAGGGCCATGGGACAAAAAGATAAGGCATAATCTTGTGCCGACGCATAATGAAATTGGTCCATGTTATTCTCAATTTGGATCGAATCCCCCACAATGTGATCGTGAATTGAAAACCCAAGTCCCTCAGACTGACTAGGAGTTTGACTCTGAAAGATTGTGCTTTGAATTTGTGAATGTGGTGGTGGTTCGATATCAAAAGATGAATCCACATGTTGACAAGAAATGTCACCCTCCTCACGTTTATTGAATTGTTGTGTAATTTGACTCACATACATTTCCATAGTTTGCACGGAATCGTGATTGGACTTCAACACATTTTGAGTGGTTTCCATGAACGTTTGGAGGGCTTGTTCCAAAGAATCAAGTTTGGGGTCAACTGTGAGGTTCATGTCAGAATTTGGGAAATGGAAGGGTTGGGTGGTGATGGGCTGAGAATGACTCCAATGATTGGTCGTTGGGTGTTGGTAGAATTCAGGATATTCAGAAGGAGGGTACTGGGGTGGGAGTGATGTATAAGAATTTGAATAAGAATTGTCTCCCCACGAATCCATCCTTCTCGGGTTGTACGCGGATGCGTAATGGTCATATTGTGCATTTTGGGAAAATGTATGCTCATACTCAAGCTCTGAGGGAACATAAGGACATTCCCCGCAAACATAACCACTCCACCCACAACAGTGACACGGTACGGCTACTGGAGCCACCGGTGCACTCATGTCTTCTACCACATTTATGAAAGAGGCCCAAGGTTCTTGCAATGTCTCAGTTTCATGACCAACATATGATCCGATGTAACTAGATGGAGATCTAGCAATCGGTGCCTCTCTCATATCACCCCTATATGAAGATTGCTCAGTCACACAATGAAGATCCCAACCACACGGGGTGTTCGTCTGAGCCACCCCAGGTTGCATGTGACCGGAGTACCAGGGAGGTGAGCAGCCTCTCGTTTCCACGAAATCAAGTGGCGAAAAAATGGAGAAGAAAGTTGATTATGCTACGCTACGCTACACTATACTACACTACACTACGAAGTATGAAATGCGAAAGAAAGCAACAAATGATTAACTAGAACTAAACTAAGAACGAAAGACGAATGCTGGAATTCAGAAATGGAAAACCCGTAAGGGGTGGACTGAGTGCACACATGCAAAGAGGTGGCTGACGAACACATTCTTTAAGCACAAATGAAGGTGGTATTATCATGCATAGGAAGTGTCTAAATGTTATGGCAAAACCTATCAATCTATTCACCAACCTAGTTGATTAACATTTACATATACAAGTTGTTCATTTCAGAACCTAAACAAGCATGAGAGGTGTTTAATAATTTTAGCAAAACTCATCAAGTTATAAATTCTATCCTAAACAAGCAAGCATACATTCATGTTTTATCAACACATTGGAAATAAAGTATTCATTCCATTCTCTAATGCATGTATGAACATCTACTCCACCCCCAAAGGGGATCGAACTACTCACTACACATTACACTAATTATTAAACTAAGCAAGGAAAGCATATTAACTAAGCTACTAAAACTAATGAAAAGAAATTAAACAAAGTAAAGCAAGAAATATGAAACAAAGTAAAACAAGCAAAATGAAACTAATAACATAACAAAGAAACTTTTATTAACAAATAAGTCACATTTCAAGTAGCATCCTCCTACTTTAGTGTGTGCTTCAAGGCCTCACTTCTAGTAGGAAGAATAGCCACTCAAAATATGGAGTGATTACAATAGAATGTGAAGAGTTCTATTTATAGCCATAGAAAAAGGCAATCCGGGACAATCCGCCGATGTGGGACTAAACAAATACCAGAAATGGACTAAATACACACGAATACGCGAGCCACAAAACTCTTAGCGGATTTGGGACAAAACAGACCGCCAATTAGCGGTCTTGGACCTCCAATTGGCAATCAATATGGTTCGGATCTCGCTATGTTTTCTTCTGGGCTTTTCTGGATGTCTTTGGTGATATTTGATCCATCTACTTTGCTTGTTGGAGCTCCGACCCGACTAGAATTGCCAAAATACTCCCCATGATGGTGTGGAGTATTTTGTTTTGCTCTTTGGTCCTTCGGTCTTACATTCAGGTCCTTCTCCCTTGCATCTTAGTCCCCAGATCTCACAATTCAGTCCATTTTCCCAGCTTTTGGGTCTTTTTATGCTTCATCTCTTCAAACCTATTTATTTCTGAAATTCAAACATAAAACTCGTAACATAGCATTGTTTAGGTGAAAGATAATGGATATAAGGTGCAAATGTGAGCATGAAATGATGTCAATCATTAGTCTAATCCACAAGCTGATCACCCGATAGTGTGACCCACCGATTGGCACAAAGCTATATTCCGGATTGACACCCTAATTCATGGCAAAGTCCTACAAGATACCATCGCAAGCTGGGTATGGTCGTCCTGTAGCAAATGACATGGCATACGTCCAACTCTTATTTCATGCCTGGTCTCTACATAGAGGTCTTTACATAGGTCCATCGGCCCCACAACAATAGTCCCCAAATTAATTCATTTTCACCAATGAACATGCAAGCATCTAATGCGCACACACAGATATGTAGACATGTATAAATTGATCAATGCAATCATCATGCTATGACTGTCCACCGTAAACCCATACACATCATAACATGCACAAGAAGATAACATGCATGCACATCTATATGGCAAAAAGATCATGACTACAACATTCACATATAAGGCATGTATACAAGACCTTATGTCGATAAAACGACTAGCTACGGTTATTTGAATTTGTCACAATATGTCATAAATACTTAACAATAAAATACATGCATGCACCCATGATTCAGTCATATTATAATCTAATAAAATCAGTAGGAAGATGATATCAACAACCAACCACAGATCATGCGACGTATGAAAGACGCAAGCAACAACATGTACGCTACCCGATAGGGGCCAACAACATTCCAAGCACTCCCCTGTTCAGCCAACATCCCCGGGTGCTTGAACCATAGAAAATAGGTTTCTGGTCAGACCCGTGATTCATGCATCCTCAACACATTCCCCACTTGCGCAAATCCCCATCAGCCCTGACAGAGCAAGTCAAGTGCACCAGCAAGCCCACTCGTGCAACCCATGTGCATAGGGTTCTTGTGGTTTTATGGCTTGGTGGTTTGGGTCAGCTGGAGGAGCATTAGGGGATTCACTCCTGTGAACCACCTCTGAACCGTTCCCTCCGGTCAGCAGACACCAGCCCTGCCCTGTCAAGCTGCACAAACCTAATCCCCTAGACAAGGAACTCATACGCATACAACATGTTAGTTTTGTACCAGCCCCAGCCCTAACTGAAACCAACCCCAACCCCGCTAGCTGCTGGCCTAACCATGCCAGAGATCATCAGACCTGATAGAGATTCTGAACATCAAGCCACACCCGCTCGACAAAAAAGGAAAATTTTCCCTGAAAGGAAACTTCTCCGAAACAGGAAACTTTCCCAAGGGAGGAATTTTCTCAGAGAGTAGCTGTTCCCGAAAAGGAACTGTTCCAAAAACAATGAAAAACACACAAACACAAGCAAACTACATAACAAACCATCACAAAAGTATGAAGGGTGAAAATGGACTTTATTAAAGTATCAGGAAAGCGGGTCTTACAGGATAAGAGCATCACCGACACATGACTACGGAGAATCAACCGGGCAATGGCAAGAAGGCAGTAGGCTATGGAGTTCACCAACAATATGTGTTGGGCTTGCCATCAACATATCGTTGGATTAGTCTCTTGCCATTGACTTGGGAGAGATTAGTATTTTTTTGTGTGAGTTTATGTTTTTTGTGTTTTTGTATAATATATATATATATTCTCTCTGTTATGTATAGAGTTTCACTTTCAATGTAACAATTTTGTGTATTATAAATAGATCTCTCATAGGTTTTGTAAATTCAAACTATTCATATCCAATTCATTAGCATCCAACTATGATTTGAAATAATCTGAATCATTATTTTGAATGTATCAAAATTTGATATTATATAACATATATATCTTTCTTGGTTTGTTCAAGAAATCCAATAAAAAGATTATATGACATGTAGAAGTATAACTTGTGGACAACAATACATTCAACACCCCCCATATCATATATAAACAAAAAAAATATCGAATAAATTTGTCCTCCCAAATAAAAAAGACATATAACGTCAGATTTTAACCAAAATTCAGACATGGTGTTAAGGAACCAAACCATTAAAGTTTGTCCTTGGAAACTTAAAAGTTTCCTGTAAAACACGAAAGAGTCCTTAAAAACAAGCTTATACCCTTTCAAGGACACCTATATCTTTCAAAGGACACATATGTCCTTCAAAGCACTTGTGTGTTCTTTAAAACTCGAAAGAGTCCTTAAACTACAAGCCTGCCCTGTAAACGACATGAGTCGATTCTTTAAAGGAAGGATATGTCCTTTGAACTTAAGTATGTCCTTTAAAGAGTACTTATGTCATTTAAAGGACATGTATGTCCTCTAAAGGACACATGCCTGTTCTTTAAAGCATGAATCCGTCCAAGGACACATGCTTGTTATTTAAAGCACGAATCTGTCCTTGGAACTCGAATGTGTCCTTTAAAACAAGAAAGTGTCCACAAATATTAATCTCATTCTGTTGAACGACATTTATTCCTTTAGAGGACACTAAGGTCCTTTACTGGACACGTATGACCTTTAATGTTTGGTTTGTCATTTAACAGACACAAGTATGTTCTATAAAGCATTAATATCTCCTTGGAACTCAAATGCCTCCTTTAGAACAAGAAAGTTTCCTCAAATAACAATCTCGTTCCTTTAATAGACATGTATGTCCTTTAAATGACATGAGTCTATTCTATGAACTCAAATATGTCCTCTAAAATTGAATGTATCCTTTTAGTCGTCTACTTTGTACATTGCTCTCAAGTGTCGGTGATTTCATTTTCCAATCGTAAATTTAGTTGTTTATTAATAGTTTTCACACATATCAAATTTTACAAAAAAATCGGTTGTGAAAGCTCAATTTTATGTAAATAAATGGGTTTCTTAAATTAATGTCGGTTGATATTATTTTTTTACCCTGGCAATCATAGTTAATACTTAGGTGTTAATGGTTGATCTTTTGATTTTCGCATGTCAACAACAAGGGCTTCTTCACAAAATAAATTGTAGTTGGTGACTTGTATTGATTAACTATGCGTTGTAGCTTTCACAACGATCCAATAAGTTCGCATATTTAATCACATGGATCACTATTATAGAAAAATGGTAGGCAACATTACATTGTGCACTGGGCATGCTTGAACGCTACGTAACTCTTTGCACACCATTAAATTAATTAACCTAACCCAATCTGCACCAAAAAGTTCCTGGCCAACATTTGCAGCTATTGATCATTATCTGCACTAGGATCTGCTGACCACCAACTTTGGAGGCATGTAGCAATTGTGCATTAATACTCATATTCAT
The DNA here is from genome assembly GCA_963682175.1 of Triglochin maritima. NCBI lineage: Eukaryota > Viridiplantae > Streptophyta > Magnoliopsida > Alismatales > Juncaginaceae > Triglochin > Triglochin maritima. Next base: position 10,917,075 of record OY821790.1, on the reverse strand, counting down.
GTTCGTAAATGTACAATTAGTGGCGGTGTACTATTGTATCTTTATAGTATTAATTCTACTTGTCTATTAAATCTATATCAAACATCCTTTTTTTACGACTTTACAATAAAAAGTTAATCACGAAGAATTTTTCCAATCCATATTCCTGAATTTCTTTCTTCGTTAAAAATCCATATTATTGTTTAACTTCTAGTTGAATAATCATGTCTTGTCTTACATTGACCATCCTAGCACAATATTTCCCAACCATTTGTCTGAACTGGGGATTCTAGTTAGGGGTTTTGGTGGACCGAATGTGTTTGGTAGTCCATTTGGCACATTTTGGTGGCCGGAATATTTTTTGTTTACCGCATACGATGGAGTTTTGTTGCTTTCCAACCTCAGACATTGAGAAAGAACAAGGAAAAGTGGGCAAGAAGTTCTATATCTATGGCTCCTTCGAGCCAACCAATTATTCTCGGACCTAAACCAAAAATCTAACGTGGTATGTCCTATTATTAAATCAATTGGCAGCTATTGGCAGTCATAGTGAAAGGACACAACCTTTTACTACAGGGTATGCAAAGAGGCTGAACCTTTCAATACATGGTCTACAAAATCATAGGTTGTAGTGTATTCCATTCATAGTTCCCAAACCCTAAACCCTATTGCATTCGTAGTTCCGATTGTGTATTCAATCCACCCAAAAAATAGCCTTCCAACACAATTCCAACAACGACTACTCAAGGGATAACGAGGAACACATTATCAGTGGTCCAATATGGAGAGGCTATCCCCTGATTGAAATACGGGGAGTCCCACGTCTACTGTTTTGATTAAAGTTGAACCGCAAGTGCACGACCGCGATGAAGCGGTGGTAAGTACAGGTTGAGTCGACAAGGAGGTGTGTCAACTCTGGTTCTTCAAAAATCAAGTGGCAAATAAGAAGAGAAGAGTTTTGATTACACTAAACTAGGCTACACTAAACTAGTAACTCACAAATTAGAAAAATAATAACTCAAGATTAACTAAAACTAAACTAAGCAACTAACAAAGCTAGATGAAAATCAATAAGGAAAGCCCTAAGGAGTGGAGTGGGTGTACACTTGTAATAGGGTGGTGGAGAATGCATTCAATATGGCACAAGCATAGGTTGTGTTTTCATGCATAGGAAATGTCTAATGATTGTGGCAAAACCTATCAATCCAAGTTGATTAATATTAGCATAAACAAGTTGGTTACTAAGGACCTAAAGAAGTGTCGGAAGTGTCTAAAAGTTGTGGGAAAACCCATCAAGTTAAGTATTCTAATTTAAACAAACAATCAAACATTTACACTCCTCACATATTGCATAACATAACATTCATTCCATTCTTCATACATGCATAAACATCATCTCCACCCCCAAAGGGGGATGGAACTACTCACTACACATTAAGATAACAATTATATTAAGAAGGTAAGACATTCTAACTAATTATACTAGGATTAAGAAAACAAAACTAAGCTAAACATGTAAGACCTGCTCTATTGCTACTTTAATAGAGTCCTATCTTCATCTTCATGCTTGTGTGTGATTATCTGATTGTATGTTTGATAGTTTGTATGTTTGTGTTTTTTTGGGAAAGTTTCCTTTTTGGGCAAGTAAATGCGACTCGTAAGCAAGTGCGACTCAACGGGCAAGTTTGCAATCGATTTTCCCAATCAGGTTGATCGGGCGCACGTTGCTTATGAAATCAGCACTTTTTTTTGTAAAGCAAAAGGGAGGCGTAACCTCGAATTTTATTGATTTGTGTAAATTGACTTACATACAAACCAACCCAACAAACACCCAAAGGCCCTTGAAGCTTGCTGGGTGCAAGCTCAGATTCTCACGTAGCACATAGTTCCACTGTCTACTACAATGTATTACAACACGTTTCACATTGCGTAGCTATTACTAAGCTAAAGCTGAAGCTAACGAAAGAAAACCATTTATCTATCTCCATGTTGTCTCAAAGGTCACCCTCTAATGCTCATCTCCCTTTCCTTCCAGCATACGAAGCCCCTTTATCCGAATCATGTCCTTCACATGCTGAATAATGGACTCCACTCGTCGTTCCTCACCCTTCGTACATCGCCTATTCCGTTCAGCCCAGCATTTGAACACCACAGCTCCCAAAGCTAGCTTCAGTTTTAGTGCACCATGCTTTGAAGGTGCATTCCATGTCTGAACCCTTTAGATCTCCTCCAATGTAGCTGCAATCATGCAACCCATATCTCCTCGCACCCTCCGAGTTGCGTCACATACAACCTGTACGAAGGGGCACTCCCAAAAAAAGTGTGTTAAATCCTCGTAGGCATTCTTACATAGCGCACACCTTGACACCACGCATAGCTTCAGCCCCCTACATCTCATCATTTCATGAGTAGGTAGCTTCCCATGCACTGTCCTCCATAATGTTAATGCATGCTTTGGGACAGCCCATTTGTGCCACACCATCGTCCCCCACCTAAGAACGGATCTATCCAGCTTGACCCACTGCCACGTATCTCTCAAGGTAAGTGTGCTACGAGAGGCACCTTTCCATGAGAGCTCATCCTCCCCAAGGCCCGCCGGGATCGTAGGCAGCCGGGCCCAAAATTGCGTAAGAGCTCGGGAGCGTAGACGAGGCACTCTCCACCTACCATCTTCGAGAAAGTGGGACACGGTGATATCATGTGGGACCCCTAGATCATACCTCATTCGCTCCCCCTCCGGCAGGGTGAGAAGTGGAGGGCCACACCAAGGATCCTCAAAGAACATCACCTTCCGCCCATCACCTAGTCAGAAAAACATTTTCTCCCTCGCCATATTCCGTACTACATAAGACCTCGCCACGCCCAAGAGGAGATTACTGAAGGCCGCATTATCCATATGGACTTCCTCCTGAGGTACTTACTCCGTAAGCAAGAGGCCCAAAGAGATGTATCATGTGATGCAATGAACCAACATAAGCAAAGAAGGCCAGCGTCGTTCCATTCCACCAATCGACGCAACCCGAGGCCTCCTTCCCGCCACGGAGTGCATATGTCCTGCCATGAGACAGCAGCCAACCACTTCGGTCCCCCCAAACAAATGCATCATCAATCATTCTATTTCGTGAAGCACACTCTATGGTACTAGAAAGGCCGAAATCCAGTAATTGCTAAAGGACGTGAGCACACTTCGCACGAGTTCCACTTGCCCCGCCATGGAGATTAGCTTGCCCTTCCACGAGCTCAGCCTCCCACGTATCTTCTCCAGCAGTGCTTCACAATGGCTCTTCGCAAACCTCGAGGAAAAAAGTGACAACCCAAGATATGTCACTGAGAACGCGCTCCGCTGCATTCGAAGATGGCTTCAAGTCCACTCCCCGTCCGGTGTGCTCCCTCCCACAAAAACTTAGCTCTTCGAGTTGTTTAGTTGCAGCCCCGAGTATCGTGAGAACTCATCCAGCACCTCTTTCAGCGTACGGGCATCAGCCTTTGTGGCACTCGTAAACACCATTACGTCATCAACAAACATCAAGTGCGAGACTGAGACCATACCACACTTGACCGGTTGAAGCCCACCTCTCCTCTTCTCACGACGCAGCAAAGCCCCCAGCACTTCCATGCAAAGCACAAAGAGGTATGGGGCTAATGGGTCACCTTGTCGGAGACCATTTGAAGCCACAAACGGCCTCGAATAGGCACCATTAACATTCACAACAAAGGAGGCCTGCACACACGCCCCCACCAGCTTCCTCTATTTCTCATTGAAGCCAAGCCTACATAGCACCTCATCCAAAAATCTCCATGACACTGTGTCGTACGCCTTCCTCAAATCAATCTTGACAGCCATGCGTCCAAGCCCTTGTTCATAATGCAAGTTGTGACATAATTCGTGGGCCAGCAAAACATTGTCCCCAATCCGACGCCCTCGAATGAAAGCACTTTGGTTCTCACTTACAAGCTTGGGCAGACCTCCTTCAACCTATTCGCAAGAATCTTTGAGATATAGCGATACACCATGTTGCATAGGGGAATTGGTCGGTAGTCATCAATCGAAGTTGGACCTCTTTTTTTTGGAATCAATGTAATCGCCATATAATTGACTTGATTGAGGAGTTTACCCTTGCGGAAAAAAGAAGCAACGGCCTTAAGAAGATCCTTCTTGATAATACCATCCAGTCCCGGTGCTTTGTCAACATTTGAGTACAAAACCACGAACTCCAGCTCAGCCATGGTCACCGGACGTGTGAGCAGCCCTGCCTCCATAGTATCTAGCATAGGATGATCAATATCCTCCGCAATGTTACCCCCCTGCACACTAGAAGCAAATAAGTTAGCAAACCGGCGACGTTTCGCCTCACGAATTTGATCCTCGTCCTCAATCGTCTCTTCGCCCTCAACTATCCTACGCACTGTATTGGTGGCTCTCCTCACCCTACGAGAAGCATGGAAGAAACTCGAGTTAGAGTCACCTTCCCTCAACCATCTCACCCTAGATTTGTGTCGAATGATTGACTCCTCAATCACCAATTGGTGGGATAGCTTATCCATCGCCTCGCTCCCCTTCCTTCTCAGCCCCTCCTCATCTGGATGGTGTTCCATCTCCACTTGAATCTGTTGTAGCTCATTCCTTGCCTCATTTAGGTGCTTAGTTATATTTCCAAACACCTCATCCCTCTATGTCTTAAGCACCCTCTTTACAGCCTCCAACTTCCCCACCACCCGATACATTGGGGTGCCTACAATGTAGGTCGACCAAGTCTCCTTTACCACCCCGAGAAACTGGTCGTGCCCAGCCCAAGCATTCACGAACCGAAACATCTTCTTCTTCTTCCGTAAACCATGAGGATCGAGATCCACTACCAAGGGACAATGGTCACTAAGCTATTTACCTTCCACAAAACAAATTGCATCCGGGAAGCAGTCGAACCACACATGGGAGCAAAGGGCTCATTCAATCCGCGTCTCTATCCGCCCGGGTCTATGCGACGAATTCGACCATGTGAACTCTCCTCCTGCTGTTTGTACCTCGAGCAAACTACTGACGTCAATCCAATGGTTAAACTCCGCCATGGCCACCGCATTAAACCCACCCCCTCCACGCTTCTCCCATACACTCCTAATATAGTTAAAGTCCCCCATGACCATCCACGCTACTTCAGCAGTAGGTTTACACCCACCCAAGGCCTCCCATAGTGTTCTCCTCGTAACATAGTTGTTATCCCCACACACAAAGCTAATCGCAACTTGCTGACCAGTGGCCCGAACTATACCCTCTATGTGAATCAACTGATCCGTCCCCTGGGTCTTTTAAAGGTGATATGCCGAATCCTTCCACAACACAAGGATCCTCCCGGAATTTACCACAACACTATTTGACTCCCGTTTATCTTGCCATATAGATTTAACAAACCTGGTCAGCCTCTTCTTCTTTACTTTGTGCTCAATATGACAAGACAAATCCACTCTCCCCCAGTGTATTTTATCTCGGATCATGTACGGGTACCCCTGGGCATTTGCACCACGCACATTCCAGCAAAGGCACTTCATGGATGTGAGGTTTGGGAGCCGACTCTCTTTTTCCCTCGATTGCTCTTCCTTTGCTTTGCCACATCCACCACTCCCACATGCCTGAAGGAGTAAGGAGGTGTAGCTTCCTCGAGGCTAACTAGTGAGGGTCCCCTCATGCGTTCTTGACTAAGCTCACTAGTCAGCAGATCACTCCCATCCTCCCCCTCCATCTCAGCATGGAGATGGAACTGATTTGGTGAGTGAGCCTCTTCTTCCATCCTCGAGACTCCCCCATGTAGCCCATGCACCGTCGCCTTACGTGAATTTCCTTCACCCTCGTCTGCATGCTCCCCCATAGGCGCGAGTCCTTGAGTGCGATTGCTAAGCTGATGGAGTCCACCCTTGTGCAAACATCCACTCCGTAGCCCCCTTCTTCAAGTTGCAAACTTCCACGCCTTTGCAGCCCATGCAAGACCTCTAACTCCCACGTGAACCATCCTCATTTGGTGCACCTACACCTACTTCCTCCACTAAGCTTTGCCCATATTTCTCTTCTACACTCGACACAAGAAGCACTCCCTTGCATGGAGAGGCCTTTTTGCTATTCTCAGCACTACACATACCTTCCTCCACTAAGCCTTTCCCACTTTCCTCTTCGGCACCCGACAAAGAATGTATGCCCTTGCAAGGTGAGGCCTCTTTGCTATTCTTAGCGATACACAAACCTTCCACTCCACCTATCTCAATTCCCATTGGTTTCTCTCCAGTCCCTCCACCTATCTCAGCTCCTATTGGTTCCCTGCCTTCTCTAGACCCCTTCCCATTGGTTCCCATCCCCCTAGGTTTATCTTTTGCAGCCCCAGCCCAACGATTTCCTTCTTTGGCATGGCTCTTGTTAGAGACAAGAAGGGAGGCTCCCATCTCTCTTCGAGGATTGGGCTCACTCTCCTCCTCTAACGGAATACCCTCAAATCCGTTAGTCAAAGTGCCCTTGCACCTCCCATCAACCCCCACACCGTTACACCCTTTTGTTGCACTTACTAGGCTTGCTGGAGCAGCACCCTCTAACAAACCTTCCAGCTCCGGCAGCCCACTCGTCTCGTTGCTTCCATCACCAGCAACACCTCCTCCACTACTCCCATTCTCGCCTTCCTGCTCCTTCTTTTTCTCCACCCACCTATTCCTTCTTCCCATAGCTTCCCTTCCAACTACAACCATATTGTTTAGATGCATCATGTACATGTGTATTTATCTACAAAAATCTTGTTATTATCTCATAATTTAATTGATGTGATAATGCTACATGTTAATGTATCATTGATTTCTAGATACTTGTGATTATTTCCTAATTAAGTTGCTGATTAAGAGGCTTCATGTCTATCTATTATTGAGCTACTAATTTTCTGAGATTATTGTTGAATCAGTTAAAATACCTCAAGTGCGCGGTCGCATTCAATTGTGCTCGTCACAACATGTCATACATGAAATCCATACACCAAATCCAACTTTGCATCCACATGAAATAAGTTAAAACATTATCATTAAAGTATAAAAGACAATAACTGAAATAAGGCTGATGTTAACACATGTAAAATGACCACATCCAACTTTGTCTCCACATGAAATAAGATTTGACACAATCATTAAAACATACAAGACAATAATTAGGATGAGGCCAACATGAGCACATGCATGCACATGTCATGTTTCCTTCTTCCACTCCATCCTTATCCTCACCTCATCGTTTCCCATAAAATAGACCCACTAATCTAAGCATGTGCTAAGCTTCACTCAAGAGCATTAGCACATCAAAGATAAGAGTGAAAATCCCATTACATTGTTAAGGAACTCATGTGAGGTTCAAATATAGGATTAAGACACACACTAATACATCACATAATCACAGCTCCTTCTTCTCCACCCCCCATTGGGGATGGACTACTCTTTACTAATCTATAAACTAAAGAAAACATAAAAACAACCCAAAACCATAAGGCAAAATTCAGAAAACTATATGAAGGAAAACAAGCGCAAAGGAAATGACATCAAAGGAAAGACATCAAAATAAAGGACAAGACTAAATTATATGAAAGTGAAGGCTTACGAAGTTTGCTTCTCTTCTCCTCCTCTACACTACTAAACAAGAAATAAAACATATTCTACTAGAAATGAAAGGAAACTAAACTAAGGGGAGAGGGAGGAAGGAGAAGAAAGGAGGTCTTACAAGTGTATTTATAGAAGTTTATAGGGTTTGGATGGATCTGGAAACAATCTAACGACTGTAAATAAGATCTAGATGTTGCATATTGCTCTGACCCGAGAACCCGACCAACCATAGAAATTCGGATGTCAAACACTTGACCGAATCTGCCAGTGGCGGATCAGTTTTCTCCGATCATCTTCAAATTTTAACCACAACTTTAGTTTGCATAATGAACACGTGGGGTGCTAACGGAGCTATTGGTTTGAGCCCGTTTGGTTTTAATTGTCGAATTACTCCTCAGGTTCACGAGATTCTGGACTTCTGCAGCCAACATATTTTTCTTTAGACTTAAGTCCCTCCAGGTTTTCATTTAGGTCCTTCCTCAGTTACAATCCAGTCATTTGCCATTACAAATAGGTCCAGAACCTTCCAAATCAGTACATTCTTCTTGCGTTTAGATCATTTCCTCTTCCTTTCTCTTCTTTATTTCCTAAACCCCGAAACACATCAAACAAACACTCGAGTAGCATAAATATGGGGTAAAATAAAGGATATATAGTATGAATGCAATGTATGATGTGCTACTAATCCATTATTCATGATTAGTTGCTAATATAAGTTATACTTACACGCATGATATAATTGTTTGTTGTTACCATATGTGTATGAGGATGTAGGTGCTTGCAAGTTAGTTCATATTATGATATCTACGACTATGATCTTCATGACTCGTAGATAAGGAGGTTGCATGGTTATGCTTGTTTTAGTTGGTTTCGTTATGGTTGTTTGTTTGTGACTGTGCTGTCAAGTTTCTGATTTACATGTGTTACTTCTGATATGTTTGGAGTTGCGGTGAGTGTAATTGTACTCATTGTGTTGTCTCATGCTTGGCTATTTTGCCATAGATTTGATATAGTTATATAGATAGCCTACATGTGCATTTAGTGAATAAAATGAATATTGGGCACGATTGTTTTAGGGCCAATGGGCCATGGGTAGGACCTCTATGTAGAGAGGCCTATTCGGAAAGAACTCTATGTAGAGTGGCCAGGTGATAATTCTGACCAGGAGAAGTACGCTGTCATTTTCTACAGGACGGGCATTTCCAATGTCACTATGGCACCATTTAGGTCACTTGCAACGAGTTGGGATGTGAATTGAGAAGACCACTTTGTGCCAAGCGGTGGCTCACTGACGAGTGACCCGCTTGTTGATTAGACAAGCATGGCTGGTGGTTCGATTCCTATATAGAGGGATCGCCTCACGGGGACACCCGATAGTCACGACTATATAAAGACTGGTTCCTATGCAGAGGAATTACTACGGGTGGAGCTTGAGCGGTGCAACTTTGTAGAGGTGTCGCCCGACACAACTATGTAGAGTTGTTGCCTTCTTGTTTGTATGTGTGATAGGTAGGTTCCTTGCGTGGCTTTGTAATCTATTTCTGAACTCGGGGAATACATGGTTTTTTTATAGAAAACTCAAGCATATTCGTTGTTGTTTTGGCTCAGGTACTTAGGTTTCTTTCAGGGGTTAGACAAGTAGAGTTTTGAAGGATTCTATACACGACGGACACATTGACCACATTCGTCCAGTTGTCATTTTGCTTCCGCATTATTTATAATGTATTTGCCTTTTTGAACTCAATGTAATGTATTTGACTTTGTTTCCATACATGGATTAATTCTTCTTCAGTTGTATCTTATGCCTATACTATCAATGTATGTTGCTTAGTAGCATATAATGCATCATATTCATGCTACATATCCTTAATTTTACCCCAATATTGTGCTACTCGAGTGTTTGTTGTTATATTTCAAGTATTAGGTAATAAAGAAGAGAAGGGAAGAGAAAAAGGACTGAAACGTACGAAGAAAAGACTTAAATGAAGCAAAATGAACATCTTTGTCATGCACAAGGACCCATCTGCAAGATGGAAGGATCTAGACGTAAGCTCGAAGGGACCATATAGCAAACCAAGAAACTTCACAACATCATGAGTATTTTGGCAATTAGATTCGGGCGCAGACTCAAATGTCTGACCAGGGAACACCCCGCGTGCGTAATTGAAGAGATTAAGTAGATGCACGAAATTGAGTGCCATCTGACAAATTCGGACCGCCAATTGGCGGTCCAAGACAGCCAATTTACGTTCCCTTTTGGTCAGAATCCGACCTGGTTTCCCATGGATATGGGTTATGTGTTTATGTCTCTTCTGGGAATGTTTCATTAGTCCCACATCGAGGGATTGTTCGTAGTTGCATTTTTCATGTCTATTAATAGAACTCTTCTTGCTCCTTTGTAACCTACCCATTGCTTGGTGGCCATTCTCTCTACTTGAGGTAAAGCCTTGGAGCAAAACTCAATTGGAGAAGAATGCTACTTGTAATGTGAGTCATGTAAATAAAATATTTTCTTAGTTTTCTTTTAATGTTGTCTCTTTTAATGCTTGCATATTTAGCTTAGTTTTGTTTCCTTAATTTTAGTATAATTAGTTATAATGTTTCTCTTCCTTAGTATAATTGTTAGCTTAATGCGTAGTGAGTAGTTCCATCCCCCTTTGGGGTTGGAGATGATGTTTATACATGTAGTGAAGAATGGGAATGAATGTTATATTTTGCAATATGTGATGAATATAAATGTATGCTTGTTTGTTTAAATGAGAATACTTAACTTGATGGGTTTTGCCATAACAATGAGGTATTTCCCATGCTTGTTTAAGTTCTTAATAATCAACTTATTTATGCTGATGTTAATCAACTAGGTTAGTGATTGGAATGATAGGTTTTGTCACAACCGTTAGGTACTTCCTATGCTTAAAACACAACCTACACTTGTGCCTAATGAATGCAATCTTCACCACATTATTACATGTGTACACACACTTCACCGCTTAGGGATTTTCTTTAACTAAGTTTAATCTCGCTTTGCTAGTTGCTTATCTTTCCTTCTCATGTTTTATCCTTCTTGTTGGTTAATTGTTTGTTTAGTGTTGCCTATAGTTTATTTTAATCAAACTTCTTCTCCCTTTTATTTTCCACCTGATTTCCAAAGAATCAGTGTTGACACACCTCCTTGTGGACTCTACTCATACTTGCCACCGATTTATCATGGTCGTGCACTTGCAGTTTATGCTTAATCGAAACATATGTTTTATGTAGTACATCGTGTCTTGCATGTGTCCTCTTCTATTTTAACTCCTTCGGTCATAGTGGATGACTCTAATCGTGACAGTTCACTTGGTTTCCCCAGCATGGGTGCCCACGAGAACGGGGGCATTACAAAAGTCGACCGCCAATTGGAGGTATGGGGTTGGCAAATAGCGGCCATAATTTGTCGGATTTGACCCGTTTTGGATGTCTTGTTGAATGCTTCAATTCTCCACGTGGGGTGTACCCTGATGGTGTGGAGTTTATCAGTTTGTTATTTGGTCCTTCGGGCATACACCAGGTCCTTTCCTCTTGCAGACACGTTCATAAGTCTCACAAATCAGTCCATTTTCTTGTGTTTTAGTCCTTTTTATATCTTCTTCTTCTTAAACCTATTTATTCCTTTAACGTAAAAATAAAACTCATTACATAGAATTGCTTAGGCTCAAAAAGAGGATATATGACCTGGATATATGCATGATATGACACTAATCAAATACCCCTACACCTACTTTTTGCTAGTCCCGATAGAAACAACAAAAAGAAAAACTAAGAAAGTAAAAACCAACGCAAAACAAGATAAGTCCTAATGCAATTTTGTAGGAATCACGATTGCACTTAGCACCTGCAACAAGCCGTTCAACCTCCTTGTCGCCAAGGAGGAGGAGTGGTGTCAACTGAGGGTTTTTGATTGGTATCATATCATGCATATATTTGTGTCTTATATCCTTAATTTTTAGCTTAAGTAATTATACGTAATGAGTTTTATGTTTAAGTTTCAGGAATAAACAAGTTTGAGAAGAAGAAACTCCAAAAGGACTTAAAAGTAAGGAAAATGACTGAATTGTAAGGCTTATTGATTGACATTAACTAAGCATGCATGAACTAAAAGAAACAACAAGGAACTAACAAAACATTCTTTATTGCTCACTCACATGACAAGTAGAATCTCTCCACCAGAGTTTTGCTCGAAGGCTTTACTCATAGTAGAGATAATGGACACCAAGAGAGGAGATGTATTACAAAGGAGGAGGAAGAGCTCTATTTATAGTCATAGAAAAGGCAACCCGAGACAATCCCCCAGTATGGGACTAAATGCATACTATAAATGGACATAAAACAACATAATCGAACACCTGACTAAACCATGAACCATTTGGAGTCATATGGACCACCAATTGGCGGTCTGGATTGGTTGCATCGAGTCTGGATTTGAAGGGCTTTGTTTCTGGCTTGATATCTTGATGTTTGGTGAATCCATTTTGGTTGTTGATATTTAGGCCCGAATCTAATTGCCAAAATACTCCTCATGATGGTGTGGAGCTTCTTGGTTTGCTCATTGGTCCTTTTGGTTTACATCCGGGTCCTTCTCTCTTGCATCTCAGTCCATAAGTCTTGCAACTTAATCATTTTCATTGCTTTTAAGTCCTTTTTAGTCTTCTTCTCAAACTTGTTTATTCCTTAAACTTAAACATAAAACATGTTACGTAGCATTTCTTAGGCTAAAAATAAAGGATATAAGACATAAATATATGCATGATATGATGTCAATCACTTGTGGACTGAGCTGCAAAAGAGAAGGACCCGAATGTAAACCAGAAGGACCAATGAGCAAATTAAGAAGCGCCACACCATCAGGAGGGGTATTTTGGCAATTATATCAGGGCCTAAACATCAACAACCAAATCGGGTTCACCAAACATGAAGAAATAAAGTCAGAGACGAGCCACCAAATCCAGACTCAATCAAAGATATCTGGACCGCCAATCAGTGGTCTAGATGGCTCCAAGTGATCCATGTCTTAGTCGGGTGTTGGATTATGTTGTTTTATGTCCATTTATAGTATGCATAGTCTCGTACCAAGGAATTGTCCCGGGTTACCTTTTTAATTGCTATAAATAGAACTCTTCCTCCTCCTTTGTAATACATCTCCTCTCTTGGTGGCTATTCTCTATACTTGGAGTGAAGCCTTGGAGCAATAAAATAATGTTTTGTTAAATTTTTTTTAAATTCTTTCATGCTTAGTTAATTTTGTTTGTCTGAATCTTAGTAGAATTAATTAGCATGTTTTCTTTTCCTAGTTTAATTTTGTTTTGTCGCCTTTTCTTAACCAATAGTGAGTAGTTTCGTCCCCCTTTGGGGTTGGATATGATGTACTTTTATATTTTGAGGTTTTGAATGTTTAATTAATTTAGATTGTGTAGACTTCAATGTTTATTTGTAAATCGAGTTTGATTTATTCATCTACATGTTGGCGGATTTTGATGGGTTTTGCCACAAGATTCAGACACTTCCCAAGCTTGGTTTGCTCATGTTTATTAGCTGAATTTTTTTGTTGGATATGCTACATTTTACTCGTGTGTTTGTATTAGCGTTTAATTGCTTGATTGATTGAAGAAATTTTGTTTTTATGGGTTTTTCCTTAACATTTAGACAATTCCCATGCTTAGCTTTGTTCTTCACATGAGTTCCTGGTTTTCAATGAGTCTTGCCAGATCTCTAGACACTTCTCATGCTGAGCCTCGTCTTATAACAATCAAGTAGTAATTGCTAGTATGTTTTGTGAATGGATTGAATAGGTTTTGCCACATCTTTAGACACTTCCTATGCATGAAGACACACACGTGCCTACATGCATCATTCATCACTTCTCTCACATCATATATGTTCACACTCCACCCCTGGGGGGTTTTTATTCCTGAATTTTATCTTGCTTTTGATTTCTCTCGCTTTCATTTTCCTTGTTTTATGTTGCTAGTTTAGTGTAGTTTAGTGTAACCACAATTCTTCTCCCCTTTTTTCCCACTTGCCTTCGAAATAACCAAAGTCTACACACCTCCCTGTGATTGACCCGTATTTGCCATCGCTTTGTCGCGATCGTTCACTTGTGGTTTAAATTTTAATTCACATCAAGTTTCTGGTGTCGTTGCCGGGGAGGTGCTCAGTCCAGACTATGGTTTGGACGATTCGAGTGGGTTAAACCTTTTTTTTAGTTGTTGTATGTTTCAGGACATCTAAGCATCAAGGGCAGGTACTAGGAGAACTTTGGAGGAGAAAACAGACACTTAGACTGCCAACAAGCGGTGGTGGACCGCCAACTGGCGGCCTGGTGAGCTCAGTGTGCTCTCTACGTTCTTCTGGTTGTTTCTACATTCAATATAGTGACTAGGGCTCAACTTGGCATGTTTTGACCTGTATTTTGCCCCTAGATTCATAATCAATCCCCTTTCTATACAACTTGGACCTTAAAACTCAAAGCAAAAGAATAGATTGATTGCCATCTAGGTCAGGCATCATTTGTTGATGATTGCTAGCGTGAGGTACGTGCACCCATTCTCTCATTCATGCATGGTTAAAGCATGCATTACTTCGTATGGTGCATCGACATAAGAGTGAGATGAGCGCTTGTTTGGAGAGTTGATTGCTAGTTTAAGACTCAAAATGCTACTAAGGAGGGGTTGTCCCATACAAGATAAGGTGGGGGATTTCATCACCCTTTCCTTTGCCCCAAAAATCATTCTTAATCAAAAGACTTAATCTAAAATCAAGTAGACATTGGCCACTAGGACTCGGGCGCAGTAGTATAGTGATCCGGTCACGACCGTCATAGCCTAATCGGTGTTGCCCACTTTGTCGGTAGTTGGAGAGACGAGATCTCTAGATCTTGGCTCACTTGCTGGGCTTTGTGGTCTTCGTCGTAGGGAGGTGAGGTGTGTTAAGGCGGTGTGACATCACAGTTAGGCGTCATCTAGCTGTAAGGACCTACAGCGAGACCTTAGGTTGTTTAAGCCGTGTTTGCTAGCTTAGGCTTCTACCATCACCCACTACCCATGCTAGCTCTAGGAATTCATAGCTTCTCATCTGAGTCTTCTCCTCCTCTATATTCTACGAGTAGTCTCCTCCTATGATTACACCTTCTATTGTGTGTGGTTTTAGAGTCGAGTCAAGCGTTTTATGCGAGGTTGGGCTCGTTCTGGTGAGAGCACTCCACTTGAGAGAGTGCATTCTTCTGAGACAGACAGTCTAGGTGATTGCCCATCTCCACGTTGACCTCCTTTGGAGCGTGAGGCCTAGTCGTCTCATGGAGATGGGGGAGACTGGGGTCCATACATGGATTACCTCGGTCCACTCCCACCACCAAGTAGACCTCCTTCTCCTCCTCCTCCGACTCGAGAGGAAGAGGGATTCAGTCAGGATCGAGTTCTTGGTGCACCACCACCTTTAGTTCAACGGGACGGACTAATTACTCTGTGGGAGCGAACCCATCCGGTTCGGGCCGTGGAACCTTATTGCATAGTTCTCCTACCAGCTCACGGGAACAACTATGATTTGAAACCTCAATATGTGAGCATGCTTCCAACCTTCACTAAGGCCGAATCATTTCATGCTTTTTGTGAGAGGTTCAAGGACCTTCTCCCGCAGTGCCCTCATCATGGACTTGAGTTGTGGTAGTTGTGCCAGATTGTTTATGAGGGCCTCAACTACAACACCGGTACATTGTTGGAGTCGATGTGTTAGGGTGATTTCCAAATGAAACCCATCGATGACATGTGGGACACTTTTGAATTAATGGTTGAACGTGCCTTTGAGTGGGACACCATGAGAGAGCCACCGGCCGCCAGGTCCTCTGGTCGAGCTGGATCATATCAAGTTGAGTCAACTATCGCGTCTCAAGCGAAAATGGTTACTCTCATACGTAAGATTGAAAGTTTAGAGTTGGACCGAGTTCTTATAGCCCAGGTCGCTACTCCCACGTGTGGTACGTGTGGACTTACATGACATAATGACTTCGAATGTGCTGACGGTCCAAGTGATACTGAGCATGCAAATGTGATGTATCAACAGAGACCCCGTAACGACCCATACAGTCACTCCTACAAACCGAGATTGCAAAACCACCCTAACTTCTCTTGGGGGCCATGGTCAGAGCTCGCACGCTCAACCACAACCTCCACCTTATCACCCTCCATGCCCATCGGTGATCTACCAACCCCAACATCAAAGGTCTCAGCCTCATACTCACTAACCTACTCAGGTCTCCTCTTCGGGTTATTCTAGTAAGACTCTACCCCAGCAGGTTGACCCTAAGGACCCCTCTCATAATCAATCCCTTCAAGCGTTCATGTAGAGCATGAAAAGTTTTTTTAAAACATTGTAAATGCAAGTCAGACACTTGGCTCATCATCTCAATGAACGTGAGAAGGAACAATTTCCAAGTCAACCCGAGGTGAATCCCCGGGGTAACCATTCTCAGGGATGGCCACCAGTGCCTCATGGTACCGCTGAACCGACCCATCATGTTAATGTGATTCATACTCTGAGGTCTGGCAAGAAAGTGGACAACCAAATTGGGTTGGTGATTGAATCAGTTATAAAAACCGCAAGTGCGTGACCGCGTTGAAGTGGTGGCAAATACAGGTCGATCCACAGGGAAGTGTGTCGACTTTGGTTAGTTCGAAGGCGAGTGGGAAACAAGATGGGAGAAGGAGGTTGATTACACTACACTAAACATAGAATGAACAATCAATAAAACTAAACCCCATGGAGTGGAGGTGTGGAGATGTGTAGGTATGTGTGTGTGAGTGGGTCTTCTTTTCAATTAGAAACAAGTGTAGGTTGTGTGGCCACAACTAGAAGCTAGTGTAGAATCTAAGTGTAGGATACACAACACTACATGGCAAACCATGAACATGCATATCTCACATAAAGTTGAGGTTGATTTTAGATTCTCAAGCATGCAATAAGTACCTAGTGTGGCCATTAAAGCATCAATCAATCCTACATACAACCTAAATCATTCATGTAAATGTGCACCAAACATGGATCCATACATCACAAGCCATTCCCATCAAATCATATCAAGCAACAAGATGAATTCTAAAGCTAGCATGAGATAAGTACCTAGTGTGGACATTATCTCATCTAATACATGTTTAATCATGCTACATGTATAGATCTATATTAAGAATATGAAATGGTAGAAATAGAAGCACCCAAAAACATCACATATTCTACAGTACCTCCACCCCAATTGGGGATGGAACTACTCACTATACATTAGTAAAAGAAGGCAAAACAAAATTAAACTAAGCATGCAAAAAGAGACAATATAAAACTAACTAAAAAATTATTTTATTGAAAAGACTCCATTAGAAGTAGCATTCTTCTCCACCTTGAGTTTTTGATCCAAGGCTTACTCCAAGTAGAGAGAATGCCACCAAGCAATGGCTAGAATACAAGGGAGGAGGAGTTCTATTTATAGTCATAGAAAAAGGCAATCGGGAACAATCCCCCGATATGGGACTAATACACTACTAAAAATAGACATAAAACACTCGAATACATGACCTACCTAAACCGTGTCGCATCCGGAACTATCTCCCTTCCTAGTGAAAGAGTAGGATAATCCAATTACAACCCAGACTGCCAATTAGCGGTCTTGGACCACCAATTGGCAGTCTATATGGTCCAGATCGGGTCAGGTGTTGAGGTGTGGTTGTCTGGCTAGATTTCTTCATGTTTTGCACCCTAATCGATTGTGTTGCTTGCGACCCGAATCCAATTGACAAAATACTCCTAATGATGGTGTGGAGTTTCTTCATTTGCTCATTAGTCCTTTGGTTTTACATTTGGGTCCCTCTCTCTTGCATCTTAGTCCATAAGTCTTGCTTTTAAGTCCTTTTACAGTCTCTCATTCTCAAACCTATTTATTCCTGAAACTTAAACATAAAACTCGTTACGTAGCAATGCTTAGGCTAAGAATAAAGGATATAAGACACAAATATGCATGATATGATGTCAATTAGTTGCCTTCCGTGCAATCACCATCTCTTGGTGTCACCAGACCTGCGGTGACACCTGCATCGATGAGGGTGCCGGATCCTGAGGTTCCCTCAACAAATACTTCCAGGAAGGAGCTTGATCCTGAGGTTCCTTCTACATTTATTTCGACAATGGGGCCGAACCTTGAGGTCCCCTTGTCTCATCTTGTGTCGAAGGAATCAGATTCTGAGATCCCCACTCATGTTTCTCTACACCAGAATTTTGAGGTTCCTTCGATAGACCTTATGCCCCAAAGGTGTCATTCCCTGAGCGCCTTAAAAAGAAAACTTTAGATCAGCATGACAAGATACTTGATATCTTCCGTCAAGTTAAAGTGAACATCCCTCGGTTAGAGGTGCTTCAGCAAATGCCACCTTATGCTAAGGTTCTCATGGACTTATGCACCAAGAAGAGAAAAACCCAAGTTCCCAAGGAAGCTTTTCTTGCGGCAAACATGAGTTCATTGTTCGCACGACCCACACAAATCAAATACAAGGACCCTTGTTGTCCTACTATTTCTTGTGTGATTGGTGATGTGTCAATACATCAAGCTTTATTCGACCTTGGTGCATCTATCAATCTTCTGCCATATTCAGTGTACGTCCACGTTGGTCTTGGAGACCTAAAACAAACAAAAACCACTCTTCAACTGGCTGATAGGTAAATGAAGAAACCATTGGGCATGGTGGAATATGTTTTGATCAATGTGGGTGAGTTCATTTGTCCAATCGATTTCTTTGTTTTGGATACTGAACTAGTGGCAAACTCACTTGAACAAATTCCTGTTATTTTGGGGCGACCATTTTTAACTACTTCCAATGCCTTGATCAATCTTTTAATGGTCTTCTGCACTTGACATATGGTAGTCAATGCGTTGATTTCCTCATCTTAACCATTGGGAAGAAGCTAGGTTCCTTCGATGACCCTTTGAGGTCAATCTTATCCAGGACGTTGATGAGAACGAAGTTGAAGGCACCTTCAAGTTCTTCAGAGAATTGTTCGATGGAGATCCTGATGGTGGTGAAGATGTTTCACCTCGGCTGGCACCAGAAGGTGCCTTATCTTGTGATCATGTGGCCTTTCAACCACATCCTTTCGATCATGTGGCTCTTGAGCCACAAGATACCATTTTTGTGGCCTCTATGCCACCTGCTCTTCACTCTGTATCTGTTGAGGACCCCATGTGGGAAAAGAATCAACCACCTGATACCCTTCATTTCAAACAACTAGACAGAGGTTCACCTCTCATTCTTGCCTGATATCTTGCCCATTCTCAAGAGGCATCAAACAACCAGATTGCTTATAAGGGTGTCAGGTGGTCATGAAATTCTGTTTCTAGACTTAGCCATCTAGGTAATAAGTCTAGGGTGTCACTTTGTGTGGATGAAATAATCCTGGTGCAGTCAAATATTAGTTGGAGAGTATATGTTGATGACCCTCAGCTTTGTCGTGCAATGGAAACATGTTTCCATTTCCTTTCACAGACCCCGGTTTTGAGAGGCATCAACCACTATCCTTGGTTCATAAATCTCTCAACAATCCTCCTTTATTTATGTTGTGAGCCTATGCAAGTGCATTTCTGGCTCGAGAGATGACAGGTTCCCATTTGAAGTCCCTTGACATATGAAAATGGGAGCCCATTCTTGTACATAGTTATATTTGAAGAAAAAAATGACTCAAACAATGAACGTTGATTGTTGTGGGCCCCAACCCCTTTGTATTTGGTACTCATTTCTTTCACGTATTTGTCTCCCTCCCTAAGTATCTCATAGGTTTTTGAGGGAATTTGGGGTTGTGTCCATTAACAGAACCATGAACTTCCCTTTGTGCTTCACCTTGGTGAGATCTTATCCTTTTGATGCATAAATTCATGCAGTATCATGCTCACATTCATTGAGGACAATGTATGAAGTGTGTGGGGGTGTTTTACGTGTGCACATAGTCGAGTCTTTCTCCTTTTGTTTTTTTTCTTTTGTGTACATTGTTAAGGTCATTTTAGTATGCTGCATTTAATAACGATATATCTGCTTGCCATGATCCTTGGGTGACTTGTCTTCTTTTCCTTGTCTTGTGCTTAAAAATTTTCATTTCTTTCAAAATTGTCATATATTTGCGAAAGAAAATGTTTTGTGGGTTTTACGTGTGTTTGGCTTGTGCAAAACCGTTGAGAGGCAAAGTAAAAAGATATATCCCAAAATTGTCTTGAACATGATGCATTAGGATATCTTGTACATCGGGTTTAGGTCTTATCGAGTCGTAAGGATGAACCCCGGTTTTCCCTCGGGGGAGAGTAATCGTAGGGTCTCAGTACTCAAATAAATAAAGAAGTCCACCCTGAACCTAGTGAGTCAAATAATTTGTGTATGTTAGTAAAAGGAAGTTTGTTGTAGTCAGGGACCCTTAAACTCTTGTTTTGGAACCTTAAGTGTTGGGGTTTTGGTTCATGTGTAGAAAATAAATAAGTGGTAGGGTGTTCCCCTTCTCGCACGACTCTTACCACTCGGGAAATTAGGTCTGAGGGGACTTAGTGCCTGGTGCTTTCGAGTCATCTGACTTGGGATGCACTGACCGAACTCACATTACACGAGTGGTAGGGATCGCCCTATTTGGAGATCTGGGGAAAGATGTACGTGATAGTGTAAGTCCTCATAAGCAATGATGCATGAAGCCTGACCTTGGGAGAATTAAACACCAACTAGAAAAGAAAATAAAAAAAAACAAGAAAGAAAAGGATAAAAAACCCATCACAAATAAGAACCTTAATGGACTTTACACGATGTATCACTAGAGGATGTTATGGTTGCCTATGTCTTTCACTTAAGTCCATAATTAACTTGTTCGAATGGTTCATTAGGCTAGGTGTGTGGACTTCATAGATATATAGAGTCGACTCGTAGATATATAGAGTTCAATAAGTCCTCATATTGTGTCACCCTCACTAACAGTCTCAACTAAATCATCCAACAAACATTTATTTGGGCATTCATATTTGATGCAAGCTCGCTCTGCTGCACGGCAAAGATAGGCAATGAGTTTTTGCTGGTAACACAAACATTCTCAATCGGCTGCGTTGGTGTTTGGGGTGTCTATTGATTTTGTGGTGCTTTCTATAATTGGCGGATAAGGTCGAGATTCAAAGGTTGGTCCAAGGGCTCGTGTGGCCGACCATAGTTGAACACATGAAACTTGACACTCATGTTACAGAATCAGAACATCATGAGACCATTTCTACAAATTAATTAAGGTGTTCGAGGTTGCCAGAAATGGTCTACCCAAAATCAAATGTATTTGAGAGTGGGTGTTCGCAACAGGGTTAATATCGATGATGACAAAATCTATTGGAAATATAAAATCTCCAACTTTGTTGAGCACATCCTCACTAATCCCCTTTGGGACATGAATGGATCTATCCGCCAGTTGAAGGGTGATCTTAGTTGGTTTCATTATCCCAAGTTCAACTATTGATAAACAGAAGATGGGATGAGGTTGACCGTTGATCCTACCGCAAGCGGGAGTAGCGACTTTACCTACAGGAGCTCAGTCTATGTCTAAACTCTCTATCCTACGCATGAGAACAACCATTTTCTCCTCAGATGTGATAGTTGACTCGACTTGGTAAGATCCAACTCAACTAGAAGACCTGGCGGCTGGTGGCTCTCTCATGGTGTCACATTTAAGGGTACGTTCCGCCATTAATTTAAAAGTATCGCGTGCCTCATCAATGGGTTTCATTGGAAATAAACCTAACACATCGATGATAAGGCACAATCCTGTGCCGACTCATAATGAAGCTGGTCCAAGTTATTCTCAATTTGAATCGAATCCTCCACTAAGTGATCGTGAATTGAAACCCCAAGTCCCTCAGACTGACTAGGAGTTTGACTTTGAAAGGTTGTGCTTTGAATTTGTGGATGTGGTGGTGGTTCGATATCAAAAGAAGAATCCTCATGTTGACAAGAAAGGTTACTCTCCTCACATTCACGTAATTTCTGCGACATTTGACTCACTTGCAGTGTCATATTTTGTATGGACTGTTGAGTGGTTTCCATGAACGTAAGGAAAGTTTGTTTCAAGGAATCAGGTATGCGGTCAACGATGAGGTCCAAGTCAGAGCTTGGGAAATTTTGGGGTTGGGTGTGGATGGGCTGAGAATGAGTCCAATGATTTGGGGTGGGGTGTTGGTAGAATTCTGGGTATTCGGGAGGAGGATACTGGGGTGAACATGAAGTATAAGAATTTGAATAAGAATTGTCACCCCATGAATCCATCACTCTCGGATTGTACGCGGATGCGTAATGGTCATAATGAGCATTTTCGGAAAATGTGTGCTCATACTCAGGCTCTGGGGGAACATAAGGACATTCCCCGAAATCATGACCACTCAACCCACAATAGTGACACGGTACGGCTACTGGAGCCACCGGTGCACCCATGTCATCTACCACATGCATGAAAGAGGCCAAAGGTTCTTGTAATGTCTCAGTTTGATGACCAACATATGATCCGACGTAACTAGATGGTGGTCTAGCAGTCGGTTCCTCTCTCATGTTACCCCAATATGAAGATTGCTCAGTCACACAATGAGGATTATCCCAACCATACGGGGTGTTAGTCTGAGGCACCCCAGGTTGCATGGGTCCGGAGTACCAGGGAGAATCATCCTGGTCCCAACAATGATATGGATGGTCGCCCATGTAACCATCCATCTCAACAAACAACTCTCGAGTCGACCACTCTCACCACCACGAGACTAAGCTCGCAAAAAGTGCTCGACTCGACCCTAAAACGCTACCAGAGAGTGTAAAGGGGAGGAGACTATAACGTAGAAGAAGGTGAGAAGAAGATGACTCAGAGGAGAAGGGAAGAATCCCTAAAGCTAGCGTGGGTAGAGGGATCAGGAAGAAGCCTAACTAGCAAGCACGGCTCAAACAATGTAAGGCAATGGGTCCTTAAGCTAGACGACGCCTAACTTCGAGGTCACTAGCCTCGACACGCCTCACCTCCCTACAACGAGGACCACAATGCCCAGCAAGTGATACCAGATCCGGAGATCCAGTACCTCCTACTATCGACAAGGTAGGCAACGCCGATCAGGTCATGACGGTCTCGACTAGATTACTCTCCTAGTGCGTCCGAATTCCTTAGGGCCAATGTCTACTTGCTTTTAGTTAAGGCTTTATTACGAGTGATTTTTGGGGCCAAGGAAAGGGTGATGAAATCCCCCACCTTATCTTTTATGGGACAGCCCCTCCTTAGTAGCGATTTGATCCTAGATCTAGCAATCAACGCTCCAATCAAACGCTCTCTCACTCTTGTCCTGATGCAATTCCTACTAACTAATGCATGGGCATACGAGATGCATGAATGAGTGTAGGAAATGCGTACCTCACGCCAGCACTCAACAACTGAAAATAAAGCTAAAAGAAAAGACAACTATATGCCTAAGTCAATACATGATGCGTGACCTAAACAAATAAGAACGTCTAGTCTTTTGCTTTAGATTTTAGGGCCAAGTTGATTAATGGGGGAGTGATTAATGATCTGGGAGAAAACCAGAAGTCAAATCATGCAACATAGGGCTCCCAGATAACACCAATTACAAAACTAACTACCAGAAAAAATTTGAAAGTAGGAAGCCCTCACCAGGCCGCCAATTGGCGGTCTCCAACCGCTGATTGGCGGTCCTTTTAGGTCTTCTGTTTCTCAAATTTGTCCAGCAGCCTCCCCTTGATCCAGTAGTTCCCTGAAACTATGAAACACTGGAAACAAAAAATTAAAAACCCCTCGAATCGTCCAAACCAACGTCTGGACAGAGCACCTCCCCGGCAACGGCGCCAAAAACTTGATTGATCTCGTTTTATATTTCTACCGCAAGTGCACGGCCGCGTTGAAGCGGTGGCAAATACGGGTCGTCCACTGGGAGGTGTGTCGACACTTGGTTTGTGCGAAGGCAAGGGGTAAAGAAGGGAGAAAGGTTGGTTACACTAAACTACACTAAGATGCAAATGGAAATGGAGATAAGCAATAAACTAAGCCCCAAAGGGGGTAGAGAAATAATGTGAACATAAAGAAGTGTGTGTGTGTTCATTAAGCTCCTCACAACATGTAGTGCATGAAATCATAAAACTACATCCAACTTTGCCTCCACATGAATTAAGATATGACTACATCATTAAAACATACAAGACAATAATTGGAATGAAGCTACATGAACTCAAGTATAAAGACTATACCCTACTATGCCTCTACATGAATTAAGATTTCACTACATCATTAAAACATACAAGACATTAGCTAAGGTAAAGGCAACAAGAGCACATACATTACAAATTGTGTTTCCAATATTAACTTCATCCATATCCTAACCTTATCATTCCCCATAAAATAGGTCCACTAATCAAAGCATAAGCTAAGCTTCATTCAAGAGCATTAGCATATCAAAGATAAGAGTGGAGACCCATTAGATGGTTATGGAAATCATATAAAGCTCAAGGGATAAAAATAACACACACTTAATACACTACATAATTATATCACATATTTCTCCACCCCCCAAATGGGGATGGAACTACTCACTACTCATTACACTACTGATTAGACTAAGTAAAGAAAGCATAATACTGAAATGAAAGTTAACTAAGAAGGCAAGAAACATTAAAGAAACATAAAAGGAAAGGAAAGACTAAACAAACATGCACAAATTAAAAGACAAGATTTAAAGAAACTAGAAGAATTATTTTATTAACAAAATGACTCACATTGAAGGTAGCATTCTTCTCCACCTTGAGTTTTTGCTTCAAGGCTCACTCCTTAGTAGAGAGAATGCCACCAAGCAATGGGTAATTACAATGGAAGGTGAAGAGTTCTATTTATAAGCATGGAAAAAGCTAATCGGGGACAATCCCCCAATGTGGGACTAAACCAATACCAAAAATAGCCTAAACGAACATTAATACAAGTCCAGGAGAAATTTCGACGGATCCTGAGCAATATGGACCGCCAATTAGCGGTCCAAGACCGCCAATTGGCGGTCCAAATTTGTCGGATCGTGTTGGAATTTGTTGTGGGCTTTGCTTTCTGGTATTGTTGGTCTTTGATGCGGTTACTCGACTTGTTGGAGCTCCGACCCGAATAGAATTGGTAAAATACTCCCCATGATGGTGTGGAGTATTCTGTTTTGCTCTTAGGTCCTTCTGTCTTACATTCAGGTCCTTCTCCCTTGCATCTTGGTCCCTAGATCTCACAATTCAGTCCTTTTTCCTAGCTTTTGGGTCCTTTTATGCTTTATCTCTTCAAACCTATTTATTCCTGAAAACTAAACATAAAACTCGTCACGTAGCATTGCTTAGGTGTAAGATAATGGATATAAGGTACAAATATAAGCATGAAATGATGTCAATCATGTCCCAAACATGATTTTGGAGGATGTGCTCATCAAAGTTGAAGATTTTATATTTCCAAAAGATTTTGTCGTCATCAATACCAACCCTGTTCCGAACACTCATTCTCAATTACACTTGATTTTGTGTAGATCATTTCTGGCAACCTGGAATGCCTTAATTAATTTTAGAAATGGTCTCATGAAGCTCTAATTCGGTAACATGAGTGTCGAGTTTCATGTGTTTAACTCTGGTAGGCAACAAGAGCCCTTGAACCAACCTTTAAATCTCAACCTCATCCACCAATTAGAGAAAGCACCGCAAAATCAATAAACTCCCCCAACACCAACACAACCCAATGAGAATGTTTGTGTGCCTTAAAAACTCACTGCCTATCTTCGCAATTTAACATAGTGAGTTGGCATCAAACATGGATACACAAAGGGAGTGTTTGTTAGATTATTCAGTTGAGTTTGTTAGTGAGGGGGACACACCTCATCATATGCCCATATTGGAAGGTGTCTTTAACCCATGTCCCTTGGTAATTAAATCTCATGGGATTCATCTGGACTCCAATAAGGACCCACCTTCGACCGAGCTTATGTTTTATTGTATATGTGATAGTGTAAATCCTCATCGGCAATGATGCACGAAGTCCGACCTTGGGAGATTTAACCACCAACTAGTAAAATAAATGAAAAAAAGGAGAAGAACAAAATGAAAAAAAGGTGTAATACAAATAAGAACCTTAATTGACATTACACGATGTATCACTTGAGGATGTTAAGGTTGCCCATGTCTTTCACATAAGTCCTTATTTAACTTGCATGAATGGTTCCCTAGACTAGTTGTCTGGACTGGATACATATATAGAGTTGACTCGTTGGATTCCCGTGTCCAATGATCGACAAAAGTAGGTTCATCGAGTTATGTTGCTAGGTGGAATAATGCATCAATATTTGGCGATAATGACATTTAACGGCTTGTTGCACATACTAAGTGCAACTGTCATTCCTACGAAAGTGAGTTAGGATTTCCCCGTGTTTCGTATGTTTTCCTTTCTTTCATTTTTCATCTTTTTGTTTTGCTTGGGACTAGCAAAACGTAAGTGTAGGGGTATTTAATTAGTAGCATATCTTACATCGTATTCATGCTATATATCATTTGTTTTACCCTAATTTTGTGCTACTGGCGTGTTTGTTTGTGGTCTTTCAGGTGTTAGGTAATAAAGAAGAGAAAGAAAGAGAAAATGACTGAATGGCAAGAAGAAATGACTCAAATGAAGCCAAAAGGACTTGTTTGTCATGTTTAAGACCCATCCACAAATTTGGAAGGACCCAAATGAAATCTATAGGGACCTGAATGCACGAAAAAGATTTTGGGCGCAAAAATCCTTCGAAACCATGATCTTGAGGAGTATTAGGGCAATTAAAGACAAACGGGCTCGAACCAGTGGACTTGGAGTGCACCCCACGTGCAAAATAGGACATTTTAATCCACCATTAGCAGATCCAATGGGTCCCCAATTTCTCCCGTGGCTTTGTCTTGATTATTTGGGTGCACCAGACTATAGAGAAAGTTATTACAGCCGTTAGATTGCTTCCAGATCCATCCAATCCCTTATTTCTTCTATAAATAGACTTGTAATGCCTCCTTTCTACTTCTTCCTCCCTCTCCTCCTTAGGTTAGTTTCCTTTCTTGTTTAGTAGAGTAGATTTTATTTCTTGTTTATTAGAGTAGGTTTTAGTTTCTTAATTAGTAGTGTAGAGGATGAGAAGAGGAGCAACCTTGTAATCTTCCATTTTAGTCTAGTCTTCTACATTTCCATTATGGTTTTTGGTCTTTTATGTTTTCATGAGCTTAGAGATGAGTAGGGAGTAGTCCATCCTCATTGACGGGTGGAGAAGAAGGTGTTGTGATTATGTGATGTATTAAGTGTGTGTGTTAATCCTAACCTTTGAATGTCATTCTCAAACCTATTTATTCCTTTCAATGTTATCTTTGATGTCTTAATGCTCTTGAGTGATGCTTAGCACAAGCTTAGATTACTGGGCCTATTTTATGGGGAATGATGAGGTGAGGATAATGGAGTGGATAAGAAGGAAACATGACATGTGTATGCATGTGCTCATGTTGGCGTCATCCTAATTAATGTCTTGTATGTTTCAATAATTGTGTTAAATCTTAATTCATGTGGAGACAAAGTGGGGTTTGGTCATTATGCATTTCATGTTACCCTCAACTCAATTATCGTCTTGTATGTTTTAATGATAACGTTTTATCTAATTTCATGTGCAGACAATGTTGGATTTAGTTTTTATAGATTTCATGTATTACATGTTGTGACGAGCACCAACGAACACACACATGTACACATATTCTCTTTCGATACCCCTAAGGGGTTTATTTTTATTGTTAGTTTTCTGATTTAGTACACCTCGTAGTCTAATTTCGATCTCATATCTCTCCTTTCCTTTCCCACTCAAGTAATGTGAACTCTTACTCGCACGCGCACCTCATGGACACAACCCGTACTTGCCATGTGTTCACCGATGCCGCACACTTGCGGAATTATTACTAAATTAATCAACCATTTGGTGTCATTATTGGCGAGCTATTTTTGTAGTCGAGTTCACCATTTCGGTGGGGTTTTGTTTTTACATTTTCTTTTCTCTTTTTGTTACTTGACATGGGACTAAGTAGACAGGGGAGCTTAACTGAGGGAAATAAGGAGGCAGGAGAAGTTTGGGGACCAGATTCCCCAAACAATCCACCTGTGGTGGATTTGGTGACTCTGCATTTGTGTTTCATCTGTAGCTTGTTCTTGCTCTCCGAGATGATATCTGTTATTGTCTACATTATATATGCTCTGTGTTGATGACAAAATTAATCTAACATGTATATTTCCATCTTTTAAGATAACTTTGCCTCTAAAAATAAAAACAAAAGATTTGATTGTCGTAGTCAGGGACCCTTAAATTCTTGTTGTGAAACCTTAAGTGTAGGGGTTTTGGTTCATATGTAGATAAGAAATAATTTAGTAGGGTGTTCCCTCTTCTCGTAGTACTCCTATCAGTCGGGGAATTAGGTCCATTGGGAATTAGAACCTGGCGCTTTTGAGTCTTTGACTTAGGATGCACCGCCCGAACTCTCGTTACACGGGTGGTACGGATCGCCCTATGTGGATATTTGGGGGAAGGTGTACATGCTAGTGTAAGTCCTCGTAGACAATGATACATGAAACCCGACCCTAGAAGAATTAAACACGAACTCATAAAATTAAACATCAACCTGCTCTACAAGATCATGATGTGAATGATAACATTCAAGATCATGAAGACCCAACCAAGGTTCCTTTGGTTAGTGGGAGTACGAGTGAGAAATACTCACACGCAATTGTGAGTTAAACTCAATCATCCCCACCTTGTGTTTGTTCAAGAATTGAACCTGAACAAATTCTGGAAGAAATTGTGGAAGAAGTTCAAGAAGTACAAGAAGTACACGTAGAACCAGTAAAACATAGAAGGTCAACGGGGGAAAGAAAAAAACTTGAAATGTATTTGGAACTTCACGATATCATGGTACTTGATACTGATGATCCCTCAACTTTTCAAGAAGCAATGGAAAGGAAAGACTCGAAACTGTGGTTTACTGCCATGGAATCCGAAATGCAATCCATGTATGACAATGAACTATGGGAGTTGGTTGAATTTACTCAAGGAAAGAAATCCATTCAAAACAAATGGGTTTTCATAAGGAAGATGGACATGGATGGGAATGTGATAACCTACAAAGATGAAACTTTTTCACCGAATTTGGAATTAACTAAGATGAAACTTTTTCACGATTACAATGTTCAAATCTATTCAGATTATGTTTGTTGTTGCCGCATTTCATGATTATGAATATATGGTAAATGTATGTAAAACTAGCATTCCTTAACGGGAACTTGGAGGAGGACGTGTACATGGTAGAGCCTCAAGGTTTTGAAGATCCAAAGAATAGTGACAAAGTATGCAACTTTCAACGATCCATTTAGAAATGTGCATTATGTGCAAGTCAACATACATACATTAACAAGGTCTTGGAAAGGTTCAATATGAACAATTCCAAAAAGGGCAATGTGCCAATGAGTATGGGTCTGCAACTCAAGAGGCCTCAGTGTGCAGTATCATGTAAAGACTTAGAGTACATGAAATACATTCCTTATGCTTGCACAATAGGATAGATCATGTACGCAATGACTTGCATAAGAACTGATGTCTCGTATTCTCTAAGTGTGTTAAGCCATCAACAATCCAACGTCGGTCATGATCATTGGACTACGGTTAAGAATATTCTGACGTACCTTAACAGGACCAAAGAAAAGTTTCTTATTTATGGAGGACAAAGGGAGCTAGTGGCCGAGGCTTACTTGGATGTGAGTTTCATGAGTGATCCAAATGATAGTAGGCTCAATCAGAATTTGTCTATCTTCTAAATGGTGGAGCAGTGAGTAAGCGTACCTGGAAACAGGCTACAACTGTTGACTCAACCACCGCTTCAGAAGTGATGGTTGTCGCTAAAGCGAGCAGGGAAGGAGTGTGGATTAAGAAGTTCTTTGAAGAGCTTGGAGTGATTCCCTCAGGTGAAGGACCCCTAGTGCATCTATCTCGCAAATTAAGGATCCTAAATCACATTACAAGGTGAAGTACATGGATCGCAAGTATTTTATCACCCGTGATTTCATCGTTGAGGACAAAATAAATTTATTATGGTTGAACACAAACAACAACACTACTGATACATTCACCAAACCCTTATCTCAAGCAAAAGCGAAATCCATTTCAAGTCCATGGATTTGAAGAACCATGTAGAGTGGCTTGATGAGTAAGATGATAGGGTTACCCTAGTTATTATAGTTTTATACATTATAAATGTATGTGAAAGAAGACTTTGATAACAAGTGGGAGATTGAAAGGATTGTGTGTTCTAAAAGTATTCTTTTATATGTCTTTTATTATGAATTGAATGTATAAACATTTTGTTCCTCTTGGTCTTTAACTATAGAGATCTAAAAGATAATGGTTACATAAATCAAAAGTAATTCACAATCATGGTTATGAACAAGGGACATTAATTGCCGAGATAAGATTGTCATGTTGGTTAAAGGATATTATAGCTCTACAAGTATTTAACAACATGAGTATATAGAAGACAAAAATGTTTACTTTTATATATCAAATAGACCTAATAAATGAAACATTATGGAATTGTGTTTGTCATTAATGTTTTCATTGTGTCTTTGAATCCTACGATATGAGACCTATATCTTTTCACATGAGAAATGTATAATTTGATTATTATCAAAAACTATCATTTCATATAGTGAAAAAGAAATTAGTTGGTTATGTAGGATCGTATATGGCCGTAATTCTAATCAATTTTAACAACCCCTAACTTTATATGCAGCGGAAACCATAATTAAACACAAGTAGGGAAAGGGAATGAAAACCACAATGAACATAGGAATTTTTATAAAGGTTCGGTCTCCCGACTACTTCCTCTCTTGCAAGCTCCGCGAGCTCCACCTACGTCTTCACTAACTACACCCCATTCCGGGCCACAAGAGAACGCCTTTACAAAACAAGCCTTACGAACACCCTTGCAACCATAGTTTCTTCCTCTTAAAATCCGAGAAGGATGCGTCGGGCTTTCACCAAAACCTTTACATCTTTGACGACTGAGTTGAGTGGATCAAACACTCTCTAAGTTGAGCACACCATGAGTATGATTAGGAACTGATGAAATGTGTGAAGCTTAAGCTCTAGAGTGTAGGATTGGGGAATTGAAGATTGAGAGAAGTCTGTCCAGTGTATGGAGCAATTGGAAGTGTAAGAGTTGTCTAAATAAGGTGTGTAATCCTTTATTTAGAAACTCCTGAAGTGTTATAGCCGTTCGGGAAGATTTGGTTGAAGTCCGTGTTAGATACACAAAACAAAAAAATTCAGTTCAGCAAATCTGTCTAAATCGGTCGACGGGTATGGGATAAGTAAACATTCGAACCAACTTAAGCTTCAGTTGAACCAATTGGGCTATAACTTAAGTCATTGGTCGAACCAGGAAATGGATCGATCGACTGATATAAGGGTTTTAGCCAAGGAAATATATGGATAACTTCAACCAAAATAACATGCACTTTTGGGCAAAAAAATAGTGTTCAACTGGTCGACCGCAAGGTGGACCGGTGGCCGAAATGTATTTTGGGGGTAAAACGAAAATACAAATATGATCGTTGTATAATACGACAAGGTTAACGGTCATCTGAAAATTACAGGTTAATCGGCCGACCAGAAGGTCAAAGTCGGTGAACCGGTGAAGTAGGTGAAATCACCATTGTTTAATGGTAGAAACGGTCAAACAAAGCGTTGGTTTCAGTCGACCGTTTGGTACTGATAGTTTAGGTTTGGTTTAAGTTATTTTCCGGCTAGGGTTTCGGTGACCTGTTGAAGTCCAATTGATTTGAGATTTTGTGTGTGAGTTCTACAAGGAACGTAGTGTCTATGTGACTAAGTTTGAACTCTTGTATGGTCAAGTTCACATAAGTTTCTAAGACTAGAATAAAAATAAAAATTACATGTCTTCAAGTAATTTGATTACATGTCTTGACTTCAATGCAATCTTGCTTGAGGATTGATCACCTGTAGATGTTAGCACAAAACAATATATGTTCTATGCAAAATGTGTACTACTCTACATTTGATTGTGATTAAGATTAGGTTAATTAAATCATCAAAAAATAAATTAAGGTAAAAAAGCCAACAGTCTCCCTTTTTTTATGATGGCAACCTATATCTTAAGATGCTCCCCTATGAATGCCTGATTGACATCATTTCATGCTTATATTTGTATCTTATATCCATTATCTTTCACCTAAACAATGCTACATGATGAGTTTCATGTTTGAATTTCAGAAATAAATAGGTTTGAAGAGATGAAGCATAAAAGGACCCAAAAACAGGGAAAAAGGACTGAATTGTAAGACATGGGGATTAAGATGCGAGGGAGAAGGACCTAAACGTAAGACCAAAGGACCGAAGAGCAAAACAGAAAACTCCACACCATCATGGGGAGTATTTTGGCAATTAGATTCGGGTCGGAGCTCCAATAAACAAAGTATATGCATCAAAGACCGACAAAGAAATCCCGAAAAGCCCACAACAAATTCCAGCCGGATCCAGAACTTATTGACCACCAATTGGCGGTCTGGGACCACGAATTGGCGGTCCGGATCTCTCTTGATCCGCTAAGACTTCGCGGGCATATGTATTAGAGTGTGTTTATTCTGTTTCTGGTATTGGTTTAGTCTCATACCAGGGGATTGTCCCAGATTACCTTTTTCTGTGGCTATAAATAGAACTCTTCACCTTCTATTGTAATCACCGATTGCTTGGTGGCATTCTCTCTACTTGGAGTAAGCCTTGGAGCAAAATCTCAAGGTAGAGAAGAATGCTACCTTCAATGTGAGTCACCTAACAAAATAATTTTTCCATTGTTTTGTTCTTATGATGTTTCTTTATGCATGCATGCTTAGCTTTGTTTTATTTCTTTAATTCTAGGCCAAAGTAGTTACAATGTTTCTTTTCTTCTTTAGTTTAATTTTTAGAGTAATGTATAGTGAGTAGATCCATCCCCCTTTGGGTGTGGAGATGATGTTCATACATGCATTGAAGAATGGATATGAATGCTTTATATTTTGATTGTGTTGATAAATGTGACTGTGTGCTTGCTTGTTAGAATAGAACACTACACTTGATGGGTTTTTCCACACATCTTAGACACCCCCCATGCTTGTTTAGGTTCTGAAATAACCAGCTTGTGTATATGAATGTTAATCAACTAGCTTATTGAATGGATTGATAGGTTTTGCCATAACCTTTAGACACTTCATATGCATGAAAACACTACCTACATGTGTGCCTATAGAATGCATTCTTCACCATATTTCTACATGTGTGCACACACTCCACCCCTTAGGGGTTTTCCATTTCTGATTTCCAGCACACTTATTTCGTTCTTAGTTATGTTTTAATTCATCGTTTGTTGTTTGCTTCTGCATGCGTTACTTCGTAGTGTAGTGTAGCGTAGATTAGGATAATCAAACTCTCTTCCCTATTTTTGCCACTTGATTTCTGACAAACAAGAGTCTGCTCACCTCCCTGTGGACGACCTGTATTTGGCACGTCTTCACCGACGCCATTAACTTGCGGTTTTATTAAAACGTTCAACAAGTTTTTGGCGCCGTTGCCGGGGAGGTGCCAGTCCAGACCCTTGTTTGGGCGATTCGAGTGGATTTAATTTGTGTTTTGTAGTTTTTGTTTATTTCAGGAGACTTGGAGTTGCCAGGAGAGGCAGATGGGGAAGTTTCGAGGTAAACTGGGCATTGAAGACCGCCAATCAGCGGTCTGGTGAGATCTGTTTGCCTTCTCCTTTCTTTGTGTTGTTACCATAATTCATTTAGGAATCTGGGACTCGATTTGGCATGTTTTGTCTCTTAGATTGCCCATAGATTAATAAGCAACTTCCTTTATGCAACTTGGACCCTAAAACCCAAAGCAAAAGATTAGGCATTCTTTCTTGTTTAGGTCATGCATCATGTATGCGACTTAGGCAAGTAGATTGTGTTTTATTTTAGCTTTATTTTCAGTTACTGAGTGCTGGCGTGAGGTACGAACCTTCTACTCTCGTTCATGCATTTCGTATGACCATGCATTAGTTAGTAGGAAGTGCATTGAAAGAAGTGTGAGTTGAGCGTTTGTTTGGAGAGTTGATTGTTAGATTAGGACTCCAAAACGCTACTAAGGAGGGGTTGTCCCATATAAGATAAGGTGGGGGATTTCATCACCCTTTCCTTCGCACAAAAAACCATACTAATCAAGAGCCTAATTTTAAAATCAAGTAGACATTGGCCCTAAGGATTTCGGGCGCATTAGGAGAGTGATCCGGTCCCGACCGTCATGACCTGATTGGCGTTGCCCACTCTGTCGATTATAGGAGAGACGAGATCTCAGGATCTGGACTCACTTGCTGGGCTTTGTGGTCCTCTTCGTAGGGAGGTGAGGCGTGTTGAGGCCGTGTGACATCGCAGTTAGGCGTCGTCTAGCTGTAAGGACCTATAGCGACCTTAGGACTATTTGAGCCTTGTTTGCTTGTGTACTTCTACCTGTACCCATCTACCATAGCATAATGACTTCTTCCCTTCTCTCCTGAGTCATTCTTTCTCTCCTGTGTCCCCCCGTCTTCTCGTCTACGCACATTCTTTGTTAAATTTAAAAAAAAGGTTTTGTTTTGTGTGTGTGCACCTTTGTGCATGCTTTCGTGGGCACGAGACGAGAGTGGCTGTTTGACGAGGCACGTTGTCAACCCTGCTTCGGTAGTCGATTTCTCGACGCCTTCCTCCTCTCGTGTCGCACTCAGTCCGAGTTCAATGGCTTCTAATTTCCGCGAGGAGGAGCAGTTGCTGGACCCACCTATTCCACCTGTTCTTCATGTTGTCGCTCCCATACCTCAACGTGATCGATGCTACCCGAGTCGTACTGCTCTACCCTCATGCATCGTATTGCCAGAGGCAAATGGGAACCACTTTGAGGTTAAGCCTCAGTTTATTTCCATGCTCCCTCACTTCACTGGGAAAGGTGACCCCTATATCTTTCTCAGGGAATTTGAGGAGGTTTGTGCTATGTTCAAGCTGCAACAACTTAGTACAGACTCCATCCATCTTAGGCTAGTCCATTTTGCACTAAAGGATGATGCCAAGAAGCGGTTGTACAGCAACCAGGCGAATACCTTTAGGACTTGGGATGAATTTCAATATGCATTTCTCAAAAAGCACTTTCCAAATCATCGAACTCAAAAATTGAGGAACGAAATCAATTCGTTCTATGAACATGATACCGAATCATTCCATGCATACTTAGAGAGGTTCAAGGAGCTACTATCATCATGCCCTCACCATGGCATCGAGTTGTGGCACCTGTGTCAGATTGTTTACGAGGGTCTGCACATGCCATCCCGAATTCTCCTTGCGTCCATGTGTCAAGGAGAGTTCTTAGGAAAGGATGAAAGGGAGGCATGGGCTTTCCTAGAAGACATCGCTGAGAAAACCATGCAATGGGAGATTGTAAGGGGACCACCTGCATCATCTAGCATAGGAGCGAGGATCGCGAATGCAAACTCGACTAGATCGGGTGTCACATTTGCTGTCGATACCACTACGGCCACCGAGGCACGCATGGCTGCCTTAATGCGCCGTATGGATTCGATTGAGCTCCAAAACCAACAAGGTGCACCTCACATGTCCACATCTGGTCGAGTTCCCTGTCATTCATGTGGTAGGATAGGTCATGTAGAAAGCTAGTGTGCGTCCATTCCTCCTGAGATGGAATATGTCAACGTCATCTATGACAGAGCTAAGAATGACCCATACTAATCATCTTATAATCCTGGATGGAGGAACCACCCCAATGTTTCCTGGAATCAAAATAATGCCTCGCGTGGTCCTTCAAACTCCTCTCGACCACCTAACCAATCATACCAACCTCCAATGCATGCACAATCTTATCAGCCACCCCAAACTTAAATTACTAATCAATCGGGTTTCCCAAATTCCAATAATACGGAAACCCGATTCAATTCGCTTGAGACCTTGACTCGTGGACTTGAAAACTCAATGAAAAATTTTATGTCAACCACAAGTCAAGTTCTCACTTCAAATCAGCAGACCATCAAATCTCTAGAGCTTCAGATGGGCCAATTGGCTCAGTCAGTACATGAAAGAGAGAGAGGGTCTTTACCTAGCCATCCTGAGGCTAACCCCCGCATGTACCAGAAAAAACACATGCAAAATGAGAATGTGCTACCTCGGGGGAGGCAAGTGAACCATGTGGAGGAACCTGTTCACCATGTCAATTCCATTGTAACCTTAAGGAATGGAAAGCAGGTTGACAATCACATTTCCTTGCCACCACCACCATCTATGCAGCCCCTTAGTGGGAATGGTGGTGAAGAAGAGGCTGAGGGTAATACACCAACACCTCCTTTTCAGGCACCGTAGAAAACCTGCCTGCCAAAAGCTCCCTATCCCATAGGTTAACCAAAAAGCAGAGTGACACCATGGATAAGATTTTAGAGGTGTTAAAGCAAGTGAAGGTTAACATCCCCTTGCTGGATGTCATCCAACAAATACCTCAATATGCCAAAGTGTTGAAGGATCTCTGCACAACCAAGAGCAAGACCAATGTTCCTAAGAAAGCATTCTTGGCTGCAAATATAAGCTCCCTTTTGTCCAATCCCACCTACACAAAATACGACCCTGGGTGTCCTACTATTCAGTGTACGATTGGGGACACTAGCATGAGTAATGTATTGCTTGATTTAGGATCAGCGGCCAACCACCTCCAATTTTCTGTTTATCAATAGTTGAACTTGGGAGAATTTAAACCAACTAAGATTACCCTCCAATTGACGGATAGATCCATTCGTATTCCAAAGGGGATTATCGAGGACGTGCTTATCAAAGTTGTAGATTTTATATTTCCAGTCGATTTCGTTGTCCTCGATACCAATCCTATTGCACACACCCACTCTCAAATACCTTTGATTTTGGGTAGACCATTTCTGGGAACCTCCAATGCCTTAATTAATTGTAGAAATGGTCTCATGAAGCTCTCATTCGGTAACATGAGTGCCGAGTTTCATGTGTTCAACTCTGGTAGGCAACAAGAGCCCATGTATCAACCTTTAAATCTCAATCTCATCCGCCAATTAGAGAAAGCACCGCAAAATCGACGAACACCCCAAATAGCAATGCAACCCATTGAGAATGTTTGTGGGCCCAGCGAAAACTCATTGTCTGTCTTTGCAATGCAACAGAGTGAGCTGGCATCAAACATGAATCTCCAAAAGGAGTGTTCGTTGCATGATTCAGTTTAGATTATTAGTGAGAGTGAGACACCTCATCATATGCCTATACCAGAAGGTGTCTCTATCTCATGTCCCTTGGCCATTAGCCATTTGAGGTTCATCTTGACTCCAACAAGGACCCACCTACGACCGAGCTTATGCTTGATGATATAAATGATGGTGGGAGGTCCTTGTTGGATGACTTGGGGGAGAAGCCCCATTCTTGGTGATGCAGGTTTGCTGCATCCATCGAATGAGCTAAAGGAACTCATTCCGATGCACCCACCTATTGGTTGGAGGGTTTTGTTCGATGAGCAACTAAACCTTAGTGAGGCAACACAACTTCACTCATTCATGTTGCCCACACCCAACCAATATCATAAGGGGTTCGAGCCTTTCAGCTTTGACCTTTCACCCCTCATTACACCTCAGAGTACCAGTGAAGTTTGCCAATCTTGGCAAGTCTCTGGTCCTCATAACTCGATGTTCTCATTTGATGTTCCTTGACCAATTGATTATGATAATACCTTTGTTGATGTATATATCTTGTACAAAATCAAAATAAAACAAAAAAAGAGTAATAAAAGACTCCATGAGCGAACATTAATTGTTGTGGGCCCCCACCCTTGCGTACTTTGCCCATTTCTTCACGTATTTGTCTCCCTTCTTCAGAAACTCACAGGTTTTGAGGGAATTTTGGTTTGTGTCCATCACTATAACCATGAACTTCCTGTTGCGCTTCATGTTGGTGAGATCTTCCCTTTTTCATGCATAAATCCATGTAGTATCATGCTCACATTCATTGAGGACCATGCATGAAGTAAGTGTGGGAGGGGGTGTTTTACGTGTGTACATAGTTAAGTCTTTTCGTTTGATTTTGTTTTCTTTTGTGTGCATTGATAGGGTCATGTTAGTGTGCTGCATTTAATATCGATATATCTGCTTGCCATTATCCTTGGGTGACTTGTCTTCTTTTGCTTGCCTAGTGCTTTAAAATTATCACATTTCTTTCAAAAATCTTCATGTGTTTGCGAAAGAAAATGTTTTGTGGGTTTTGCATGTGTTTGGCATGTGCAAAACCGTTGAGAGGCCATGTAAAAAGAAAGCTCCCAAAATTGTCTTGAACATGATGCATTAGGATAACTAGTATACCGGCTTTAGGTCTTATCGAGTCGCTAGGATGCACCCTGGTTTTCCCTCGGGGGGCGAGTAATCATAGGGTTTCAGTACTCAAACATTTAAAGAAGTCCACCCTGAACCTAGTGAGTCAATAATTCGTGTCGCTTAATATAAGGAAATTTGTTGTAGTCAAGGACCATGTAAATCTTGTTGTGAGACATTAAGTGGAGGGTTTTGGTTCATGTGTAGATAAGAAATATGTGAGTTGGTATTCTCTCTTCTCGCACGACTCCTATCACTCGGGAAATTAGGTATGAGGGGACTTTGTGCCTGGTGCTCTCGAGTCATCTGACTTAGGAGGCACCGACCAAACTCTTGTTACATGGGTGGTAGGGATCGCCTTATGTGGAGATTTGGGGGAAGGTGTACGTGATAGTGTAAGTCCTCGTAGGCAATGATGCACGAAACCTGACCCTGGGAGAATCAAACACCAACCAATATAATGCTCCAAAGAAAAAGAAAAAAAAGAAGAAAAAGAAAAAAAGAAGTCAAATAAGAATCTTAATGGACCTTACACTTTGTATCACTTGAGGATGTTGAGGTTGTCCATGTCCTGCACTTAAGTCCTTAATTAACTTTCACGAATGATTCATTAGGCTAGGTGTGTAACTGGTTACATATATAGAGTCGGCCCGTAGTATTACCGCGTCCAATAATCGACAAAAATGAGTCCATCGAGTCGAGTGTCTAGATTGAATAATGCATCTATGTTCGGATTTTGTTGGTGTATCCGCTGAAAACCCTCAGGAGTCAACACTCCTCCTCCTTGGTGACAAGGAGGTTTAATGGCTTGTTGCACGTGCGAAGTGCAACCGTGATTCCTACGAAAGTGAGTTAGGATTTCTAGTTCTTCGTATCCTTTTCTCTTTCTTTGTTTTGCTCGGGACTAGCAAAAGTTAGGTGTGGGGGTATTTGATTGACATCATTTCATGCTTATATTTGTATCTTATATCCATTATCTTTCACCTAAGCAATGCTACGTGATGAGTTTTATGTTTGAATTTCAGAAATAAATAGGTTTGAAGAGATGAAGCATAAAAGGACCCAAAAGCAGGGAAAAAGTACTGAATTGTGAGACATGGGGACTAAGATGCAAGGCAGAAGGACATAAACGTAAGACCGAAGGACCAAAGAGCAAAACAGAAAACTCCACACCATCGTGGGGAGTATTTTGGCAATTAGATTTGGGTCGGAGCTCCAATAAACAAAGTATATGCATCAAAGACCGACAAAGAAATCCAGAAAAGCCCACAACAAATTTCAGCCGGATCCAGAACTTATTGACCACCAATTGGCGGTTTGGGACCGCGAATTGGCGGTCTGGATCTCTCTGGATCCGCTAAGACTTCGCGGGCACATGTATTAGAGTGTGTTTATTCTGTTTTTGGTATTGGTTTAGTCTCATACAAGGGGACTGTCCCAGATTACCTTTTTCTATGGCTATAAATAGAACTCTTCACCTTCTATTGTAATCACCCATTGCTTGAGGGCATTCTCTCTAATTGGGGTAAGCCTTGGAGCAATATCTCAAGGTAGAGAAGAATGCTACCTTCAATGTGAGTCACCTAATAAAATAATTTTTCCATTGTTTTGTTCTTATGTTGTTTCTTTATGCATGCATGCTTAACTTAGTTTTATTTCTTTAATTCTAGGCTAAAGTAGTTAGAATTAATTGTTAGAGTGATGTATAGTGAGTAGATCCATCCCCCTTTGGGGGTGGAGATGATGTTCATACATGCATTAAAGAATGGATATGAATGTTTTATATTTTGATTGTGTTGATAAATGTGAATGTATGCTTGCTTGTTAGAATAGAATACGATGGGTTTTGCCACACATCTTAGACACCTCCCATGCGTGTTTAGGTTCTGAAATAACCAGCTTGTGTATATGAATGTTAATCAACTAGGTTAGTGAATGAATTGATAGGTTTTGCCATAACCTTTAGACACTTCATATGCATGAAAACACTACCTACATTTGTGCCTATAGAATGCATTCTTCACCATCTTTCTACTTGTGTGCACACACTCCACCCCTTAGGGGTTTTCCATTTCTGATTTCTAGCACACTTATTTCGTTCTTAGTTAAGTTTTAATTCATCGTTTGTTGTTTGCTTGTGCATGCGTTACTTCATAGTGTAGTGTAGCGTAGATTAGGATAATCAAACTCTCTTCCCTATTTTTGCCACTTAATTTCTGACAAACAAGAGGCTGCTCACCTCTCTATGGACGACCTGTATTTGTCACGTCTTCACCGACGCCGTGCACTTGCGGTTTAATTAAAACGTTCAACAATGCCCATAGTTTTTCCTCAATCATTTTAATTCCATGTTTCTTCTACCCCTTTGACATCAATAAAATATTTAAAAAGTGATCATAAGATGTCTAATTTCTTCTCCCAATTCTAATGTAATGAATTTGCTCCCCCTTAATTTTGCAATTCATTACTCTCTAGATTAAAATATACAATAATTTCCCCTATCAATATGAGTAGGTCTATTACGCTCAATTTTCATTTTGCTCCCCCTTAATGATGTGCATTAAGTTTTCCTAATTGATCAATGAATGATATAAAAGATATGACAATTAAGCATTCAATTTCATATTGGAACCAAATCAATAAGCTTAGGAGGATAAATGATTGTTACCGACCCAACTTGGTAGGCCTACTCCCTTTTGATAGTGCAACCCACTTGGTATTCTTCTTTTCAAGCTTTGGCCGGTCACTACCAATCTCCCATCTTCTAAGTACCTACAAGTGTAGATTTAGGTACCTAGACAACATTGGATCCTTGAATATTAGCTTTTGGAACCCAAACCATTTTTGTTTTGGGAGCCCACACACTTAAGGACCTTTGATTAACAAAAAATTGCTTTCCATTCAAAGTAGTGAAACTAACAAGGTTTTTAGAATGAGATTTATTGTATCCTTTGCCATGTTTATCTAAAGATTGTTTTTGACAACCTAAAAGCATGTCAAGCATTTTTGTTCCATTTGGGAATGAGGTGTTTGTTTTAAATACCACAAGTGCATGACGTCGGTGAAGACATGACAAATACGGGTCAATCCACAGGGAGGTGCATTGACTCTGGTTCTTTCAAAGGCAAGCAGGAAAAGAGGGGAAAAGAGTTGTGACACTAGCTAAACTAGACTAAACTAGCAAGCATCAAACATGGAAAACGAAAGGAAGATAAAATTCAGGAATAAAAACCCCCAAGGGGTGGACTGTGAACATATATGAGGTGAGAGAAGGGATGAATGATGCATGTATGCACGTGTGTGTGTACATATCATGTGTGTGTCTTCATGCATAGGAAGTGTCTAAAGATGTGGCAAAACCTATCAATCCATTCACACAACATACTAGCAATTACTACTTGAGTATCATAAGACGAGGCTCAGCATGAAAAGTGTCTAAAAGTATGACAAGACTCGTCAAAAACCAGAAACACATGTGAAGAACAAGCTAAGCATGGGAATTGTCTAAATGTTTTGGAAAAACCCATCAAAACAAAGTTTCTTCAATCAATAAAGTGAGCAAACACTAATACAAACACACGACTAACATGTAGCATATCCAGCAGAACATTTCAGCCAATAAACATGAGGAAACCCAGCATGGGAAGTGTCTAAATCTTGTGGCAAAACCCATAAAAAATCCCCGAACATGTAGATGAATAAAACAAACCCAATGAACATACAAACATTCAAGCCTACACAATCTAAATTTGTCAAACATTCAAAACCTCAAAACATTAATGTACATCATCTCCACCCCCAAAGGGGGATGGAACTACTCACAACTCATTAAACTACAAGAAAAGAAAACATTCTCATTACTTCTACTAATATAAAACAAAATTAAGCTAAGCAAACAAGAATTAAAAGAGAATACAACATTAAAACAAAACTATGAAAAATTATTTTATTTACGTGACTCACATTACAAGTAGCATTCTTCTCCACTTGAGTTTTCTTCAAGGTTTTACTCCAAGTAGAGAGAATGCCACCAAGCAAAGGGTAATTACGAAGAAGGAATAAGAGTTCTATTTATAGTCATGGAAAATGGTAATCGAGGATAATCCCCCGACGTGGGACTAATGAAACTTCTACCAATGAATACAAGCAACATATTACACAACCACGAGAAGCCGGGTCGGATCCTGAGAATTATGGACCGCCAATGGACTGTCTAGGACCGCCAATTGGTGGTCACTTTTGATCTGATTCGCCCAGTTTCGGTTGTCTTCTTTATTGCTTCAATTCTCCAGTGTGGTGCACTCGAATCAACTGTTTGAATCTAGGCCCGAATCTAATTGCCAAAATACTCCTCATGATGGTGTGGAGTTTCTCGATTTGCTTATTGGCCCTTTTGGTTTATATCCGGGTCCTTCCCTCTTGCATATCAATCCATAAGTCTCACAATTTAGTCATTTTTCATGCATTCAAGTCCTTTTTGTGTCTCTTCGTCTCAAACCTGTTTAATCCTTAAACTTAAACATAAATCTCGTTACGTAGCATTGGTTAAGTTCAAAATAGAGGATATAAGACATGAATATAAGCATGATATGATGTCAATCGGTGCAGCTTTCTAGATCTTTTCTTAATTGTACAATACAAGCTCTAAGATCTAGTTGTTCATCATTTGTAGGTGTTTCTTTTAGGCTAGCAAGTTTTAATGCATTTGTTTCATGTCTAGCAAGCACCTCATTCTTCTAATTCATGATTATTTCAATTTGGCATTGGAGATCATTTATCAACTCTCTAGCATTCTTGTTCTTTTCACAAATGATCTCATATTGTGCAACAAAATCATGAAATGCATTTTGAAGCTGATGATATGAGTATAAGTCTTGTTTAGAGCATGAGAGATCACCTAGAGTATTATCTAGTTGAGCAAGAAATAGATCTAATGGAGCAAGAGTTAGAGGCTACCTTACATTTTTCATCTCTAATGGCCATGAAGCATGTGTGAGCAACTTGTCTCTACTTTGCATGGAGGATGATGATCAAGATGATGAAGAGTCATCCTAAGTCGTTTTTTGAGCTTCCTCCTTTTGTCTTCTCTTGATCTTTTCCTTTTCTCTCCTTCTCTCATTTCTCTTCTCCTTTTCTCTTCTCTCATTTTCACTCTTCTCCTTCTCCTTTTCTATCTTCTCACTTCTTCTTCCTCTTCTTTCTTTCATTTCTCCCTTATCTTTCTTTAGAAAATTGAAGAAGTCTTTTGCAAGGACTTCATTGTTCTCATTCCCCTCTCTTCTCCTTGGTTCATCAAATTGTGCAATCGTATGCAACACCAAGGAAGGGTTCTTCTTGGAGGCTTCTTTATCTATTCGATAATTAGTTTGAAGTTCATAAGTCATGAGGTTTCCAATTAAGTCCATCATCTTTAGTTGAGAAATATCATGTGCTTCTTCAATTGCAACGACCTTGTCTTCCCATTCATCGTTGAGCGACCGGAGGAACTTTCTCGCCATATCTCTGTCACTGAATTTTTTTTCCAAGAACTTTGAAAGAGTTAGTTATATCGGTGAAGCAAGTGTTCATCTCACTAATGTTCTCACCGATTTGGATAGTGAAAATTTCATATTTATGCATGAGGAGACTAATTCTTATTTCTTTGGTTTTACTATATCCTTCATGATCCATTTGAAGCCTATGCATAATTTCATATGAACTTTCACACCCTCTAATTCTATTATACTCACCCTCATGCAAGCCACAATAAAGGATGTTCATTATGCTAGAATTCTTCTAGTTACTTCATTTTAGCCCTAGTTAAGGTGGCTAATTCTTCTTCCTTTGGAGGTGTAAGGGTTGTGAAGAAACATCCAATATTTAGGGTCACTTGAAATTAAGAATATTTTCATTCTATTCTTCCAAAAGTCATAATTAGACTCATTAGGCAAAGGAGAACTACTTGTGCATAATCCTTCTACATGATTAGATGACGAAGATGTCATGCTAAAATATGATTAAGTATATGAAATTTAGCACTTGTGCTCCGATACCAATTATAGGATCGTATATGGCCCTAATTCTAATCAATTTTAATAACCCCTAAAACGATAATTAAACACAAGTAGTGAAAGCGAATGCAAACCACAATGAACACAAGGATGTAATCGGTCGACCGATATGGGGGTTTTAGCCACGAAAAATGTAATCGATCGAACACAAAATATGAACACGTTCGACCGAAAATAACATGCACTTTTGGGCACAAAAATAGTGTTCAATCGGTCGACCACCATGAAGGCATCGTTGGATTGGTGACCAAAATATATTTTGGGGGTTAGATGAAAATACAAATACAACCATTGTATAATCAATCAACCAGAAGGTCAAAGTCGATTGACCGGTGAACTAGGTGAAATCACTAATGTTGACTGGTAGAAACAGTCGAACAAAGCATTGGTTTCGGTCAACCGTTTGGTACAGACAGTTTATGTTTGGTTTAGGTGATTTTCCGGCTAGGGTTTGGATGACTCATAGACGACGACCGACGTCTATGCCCCATGCATATAGACGTTGGGTTTAGGCTAT
The DNA here is from genome assembly GCA_963682175.1 of Triglochin maritima. Lineage (NCBI taxonomy): Eukaryota > Viridiplantae > Streptophyta > Magnoliopsida > Alismatales > Juncaginaceae > Triglochin > Triglochin maritima. Next base: position 10,872,370 of record OY821790.1, on the reverse strand, counting down.
GACCGACGTCTATGGGGGCTCGTAGGAATCAAACAGTTACGTTTTTTTCATTTATTCCAACAAACCCTCTGCGACAAAACCCTGGTCGTTCTCCAACTCCGACTCACCGTTCCGTGACCGTTCTCTTACCAAACCACAGCAACCTCCTTCACCAGCACAGCCGCACCACGATCTCCGCACCCTCAACAACCGCAACCTCCCACTCCACCGCAATTTCCTCTTCCTCTAGTTCGTGCTTAACTTGTTTTATGACCCAAGTTGTGTTTTTTTTTGTTTTCCGATTAGTTGTTTTGATTTTTTCCATCGGATTTTTCCCACAACAGCCTCCACGACCACCGTCATCGAACCTTCCACCTCCGCGATCTCCTCGACAACCTCGACATTAGGGTAACTCTCACTTTCTCCCTTTTCCATCTTTTAGATTGATTTTAGGTTCCAATTTTAGATTTCCAATTATAGGTTCTGATTTTAGATTCCCGATTTTAGGTTCAAATTAATGGGATTTTAGGTTTCAATTAGGGTTTAGGTTAAGGTTTCTAAGTTGGTTCACTTGGTTTTATGGAAAATTTGGTTTGGTTTGGTTGTGTGAGATGGAATGGGGCTTTCGGATGTGTTGGGAGTTGGAGTGGGAATTAAGGTAGTGGAAGTTTTGGTGGTGAATTGATTGGTTTAATTTGTCTTTGTGTTTTTCAGAAGAGAGGTTTGTTCAGATTGATGGTTTGAGTATGTGATTTGTTTGGTTGTCTATGGTTAGAGAGTACGGAAAATTAACTTTAGTGTTGCTCATTTATAAATCTCTACCAATAACCGGAAGTCATCTTTTTCATTGTTATAACATGTTTCTCAAGTTTAATAGAACATTTTCGATTTATTTTATTTCGGTATAACATTATTGGATTGTAGTTTTTGAACTCATCGAAGTTGAGGCCATTTATTATTTAAATTTTTAATCATGCACAGAGGGTTGGATTAGGATTTGCTTCCTACTAGGAATCATGTTCTATTGTTTTAAAAACTATTTCAACATACTGAAATGATAGATTTTGCTCCCCATTAGTATTGCAAGAGAACATAGTTATGTTGACTTTCAAGTGCAGTTGTTGCTCATTTATAAATATCTACATATAACATGGCATGGAATAGGAGTAAGTACTTTCTCCCATTTTGTTAATTATGTTAAGTAATTGAACATATATTTAGCAAATTTATAATTTTTTAGTACCGCAAGCAGACTGGGAATACGGAATGTGGTTACTACGTTATGAGATACATGGAGGAAATCCTCGAATTTGCATCTCAAAACGTAACCTTATCCGAGGTAATATAGATTGCTATTCAGTTGTATAATTATAGTTTCATTATTTAGATATTAATATTTTAGAATTGTATTTTTATAGGTCTTCCAAAAGAATCGCAACAGGAGCTCGGTGATACTCGCGACCGATGGGCTCTCTATTTTAGAAGAAACACGTTAATGATCTTAGAGGTTGTTATCTCAATAACACATTCTTTGTAATTAAACATGCAAATTTATTTAACATGTTTACTTGTATTTCCAACATACAATGTGATCTTTAATATAATCAAACATCTTTGGGAATTAATGCCAAGTGTTTGTGTATGTATGCTTGTGGATGAATGATTGTGTTTGTGGATGAATGTGTTTGTGTATGTATTTGTGTTTGTGGATGAACGTGTTGTGCAGGATAAATGTTTTTCTTGTGCTGATTGAATTTGTTTGTTATGGAGGAATCTATGATTGCTACGTTTTGTATTTATTTTTTTAATCTGGTGAGGGTATAGACATCGGTTGTACCTAATAACCGACGTCTATACAATTCAAAAAAGGAATAGACGTCGGCTATTAGGTTCAACTGACATCTATGCTTAGAGAATAGACATCGGTAGGGAGATAAAACCGACGTCTAGTCTCTACATATAGACGTCGATTGTACCTAATAGCCGACGTCTATTCTCTAGGCGTAGACGTCAGATTTTAAGTGATTGTCGTCTAGGTATATATGACACATAAATACACGTCAAGTCAGCAAAGCCGTATATTCGACATATATAAGCCTTATATCTGACGTACATTCCATTTTATGCACTAGTGGTTGTTGGACATTGTATTTCGCTGGCTGAAGAAGCATTTGTTTCCCATGAAAGATATGAAGTGGTGCTAAAGTATTTGGATTACATTAAATCTCAAATATCTATGCAGCCACCCTACCAGAATGGCTCAACTCATGTTCCCAACGAACAAACAAATAATGCAACCGTGTTGAATCCCATTCCTGTTAGAAGAGTTGGTAGACCGCACACTGTTTGTTCGTTTTAAATTTAGACCGCAAGTGCATGGCCGCGATGAAGCGGTGGCAAGTACGGGTCGATCCACAGGGAGGTGAGTAGCCTCTGGTTTGTCAGAAATCAAGTGGCGAATAAAGGGAGAAAAGATGTTATTACGCTAAAGCTAAACTACACTAAACTAATAATTACGAAATGCGAAAGAAAGCATGAAAGATTGGAAATCAGAATGATAAACCCCTAAGGGGTGGCTTGTGTGCACATATGAAGTGAAATAAGTGATGAAAGATGCATGTAAGCATGTATGTGTGTTGTGTGTGTGTCTTCATGCATAGGAAGGGTCTAAAGATGTGGCAAAACCTATCAATCCATACAATAAACATGAGAAAACTAAGCATGGGAAGTGTCTAAATCTTATGGCAAAATCCATCAAAATCCCTCAACATGTAGATGATTAAAATACCCCCAATGAACATACAAAACATGCAAGTCCACACAATAAAAAATTCATCAAACATCCAAGCTTCACAATATATATGAACATCATCTCCACCCCCCAAAGGGGATTGATCCACTCACTACACATTATTCTAGCAATTAAACTAAAGAAGAAAGGAGACATTCTAACTAATTTAGCCTAAGATCAAAGAAATAAGACTAAGCTAAGCATGCATAAAAAAGAAACAACATGAGAACGAAACAATGAAAAAATAATTTATTAAATGACTCACATTACTAGTAGCATTTTTCTCCACCTTGAGTTTTTGCTCCAAGGCTTACTCCAAGTAGATAGAATGCCACCCAGCAATGGGTGAATACAAAAGGAGAGGAAGAGTTCTATTTATAGTCATGGAAAAAGCGGGACCCCCCCCCCCCCCCCGGTATGGGACTAATTGCATACTACTAGCGAACATAAAACAACATAATACACCACCCGACCAAAACATGTTGCCTTTGGACAAATTTGGACCACTGATTGGCGGTCTTGGACTACCAATTGGCGTTCTATATTTGTCGGATCAAGTCAGGATTTTGGTGGCTCGGTTATGGCTTGATTTCTTGGTGTTTGATGAACTCGGTTAAGGTGTGGAGCTTCTTTATTTTCTCATTGATCCTTTTGGTTTTACATCCAGGTCCTTCTCTCTTTCATCTCAGTCCATAAGTCTTGCAACGTAGCCCTTTTTCCTTGCTTTTGAGTCATTTTTGAATGTCTTCTTTGCAAACCTATTTATCCCTGAAACATAAACATAAACTCATTACATAGCATTGTTTGGGTGATAGATAATGGATATAAGACACAAAGCATTGTTTGGCCGTGCACTTGCGGTTAGTATAACTGATTCAATCGAGTGGTTTTAATTTTTTGTTTTTAGTTTAGTTTTGTCTCAGGGATCCTCAGGATCAAGGGGAGGCCACTGGAGGAATTTGAGGACGAAATCCACTAGAGTGACCGCCAATCAGCGGTCTGGGACCGGCAACTGGTGTCCTGGTGAGCTTCATTAGCTCCAATTTTTGTTCTGGTTGTCTATTGTTTCATATTAGTTGTTTGGGAGCTCAATCTTGCATGTTATGACTTGTAGTTTGCTCCTAGATTAACAATCAATCCCCTTTAAACAACTTGGCCACTAAAATCCAAAGAAAAAGATTAGACATTCTTGCTTGTTTAGGTCATGCATCATATACTGGACTTAGGCACGTAGTTGTCTTTTATTTTAGCTTTACTTTAAGTTGATGAGTGCTGGCGTGAGGTACGCATTTCCTTCTATCATTCATGCATTTTGTATGACCATGCATTAGTTAGTAGGAATTGAATCGGGACAAGAGTGAGGTGAGCGTTTGATTGGAGAGTTGGTGGCTAGATTAAGACTCAAAACGCTACTAAGGAGGGTTGTCCCATACAAGATAAGGTGGGAGATTTCATCACCCTTTCCTTTGCCCCAAAAAATCACTCTAAATCAAAGCCTTAATTCTAAAAGCATGTAGGGGATTTCGGATGCACTAGGAGAGTGATCGAGTTGAGACCGTCGTGACCTGATCGGCGTCGCCAGCCTTGTCAATAGTATGAGGTACTGGATCTCCGGATCTGGTATCACTGGCTGGGCATTCTTTAAACGTTTTATTAATTGCCGTAAGTGCACGGTCGCGTTGAAGCGTTGAAAATACGGGTCGATCCACAGGGAGGTGTGTCGACTTTGGTTGGTTCGAAGGCGAGTGGGAAACAAAGGTGGGAAGAAGTTGTGATTACACTAAACTAGTAAGCAACAAAGAAGGAAATGAAAGCACGAGAGGAAGTAAAACTAAAATAAGCCACTACTAATAAGAAAGATGAAATTCAGGAATGGAAACCCCTAAGGGGTTCAGTGTGTGTACACATGAAATAAGTGATGATCAATGCATACAATAAGCTCAAGTGTAGGTAGTGTTTGTTATGCATAAGAAGTACCTCATGGCAAGACCTATCATCCAAATCATTAATCTAGGTGATTAATATGAGCATGACAAGTTTGTTATTAAGAACCTAAACAAGCATGGAATGTACCTAACTATTACGGCAGAAACCATCAAGTTAAGTATTCTCTTTAATTCAAACAAGCATATTACTCCAAGTATTTAGCATTCATTCCATCTACAAAACATGTATAAACATCAACTCCACCCCCAAAGGGGGATGGAACTACTCACACATTAAACTATAAACTACATTAAGAAAAGAAGGCATTCTATTTATACTACGATAAAGAAAACAAAACAAACTAAACAAGCAAGCATTAAAACAAAGACAATATTAAGACAAACTATGAAAAATTATTTTATTTACATGTCTCACATTACAAGTAGCATTCTTCTCCAACTTGAGTTTTTGCTCCGAGGATTACTCCAAGTAGAGAGAATGCTACCAAGCAATGGGTGAATAGAAAAGGAGAGGAAGAGTTCTATTTATAAGCATGGAAAAAGGTAATCCGGGACAATCCTATTATGGGACTAATTGCATACTATAAATAGACATAAAACACTGTAATACACATCTAATAGAAGACGGGTAGGATCTGGAGCGAAATAGACAGCCAAATGGAGGTTTGGGACCACCAATTAGCGGTCTGGATCTCCAGGATCTGGCCCATTTTTGTCTGGCTTGTTTGTGGCTTTGTTTCTTCTCCTGGAGTACACCTTAATCGGTTGTGTGAGTTGCGACCTGAATCCAATTGCCAAAATACTCCCCATGATGGTGTGGAGTGCTTGATTTTGCTACTTAGTCCTTTTGGGTTTATATCCGGGTCCTTCTCTCTTGCATCTTAGTCCATAAGTCTTGCAACCTTGTCCTTTTCCTTGCTTTTAAGTCCTTTTTGAGTTTCTTCTTCACAAACTTATTTATTCCTGAAACATAAACATAAAACTTGTTACGTAGCATTGCTTAGGCTAAGAATAAAGGATATAAGACACAAATATGTGCATGATATGATGTCAATCAGGCATATTGGTCTTCGTTGTAGGGAGGGGCGGCGTGTCGAGACTAGTGACCTCAAAGTTAGGCGTCGTCTAGCCTAAGGACCTAAGCCATAGGTTGTTTGTGCCGTGCTTGCTAGATTAGGCTTCTACCTTCACCCACTACGCACGCTAGCTCTAAGGATTCTTCCCTCCTCATCTGAGTCCTCTCCCAATCTATATTCTACGACTAGTCTCCTCGTCTGAGTACACCTTCTATTGTGTGTTATTTTAGAGTCGAGTTGAGCATTTTATGCGAGGTTGTGCTCATTCTGGTTAGGGAGCTCAACTTGAGAGAGTGCATTTTTCTGAGATAGATCGTCTAGGTGATCGGCCATCTCCGCCTCATGCTCCTTTGGAGCACGAGGACGAGTCGTCTCGTGGGAATGGGGGAGACCGGGTTCCATACATGGATTTCCTCGGTTCGCTCCCACCACCACGTAGACCTGCTTCTCCTCCTCCTCTGACTCGAGAGGAAGAGGGATTTGGTCTGGATTGAGTTCTTGGTGCGCCACCACCTTTAGCTCGACAGGATATGCCGATGACTTTGTGGGAGTGGATCCATCCTATTCGCGCCGCGTAACCTCCTCGCATAGTTCTTCCCCCAGCTCACGGGAACAACTATGAACTGAAACCTTAATATGTGAGCATGCTTCCTACCTTCACTGCCAATAAGAAGGATTAGTATATTTTTATACGAGAATTCGAGGAGGTATGCTCCATGTTCAAGCTTCAACGGCTTGATGAGGATTCAGTCCGGTTGAGGATGATTTCTTTCGCGTTGAAGGATAACGCGAAGAAATGGATGTCCAACCTCCTGGCGAGCTCTATTCGGTCTATGGATGACTTTGTGACTGTCTTTCTGAATAGATTTTTCCCTCAAAGGAAAACTGAACAGATACGGCACCAGATACATCAAATGTATCAGACTGAGACCGAATCTTTTCATGCTTTCTTTGTGAGGATCAAGGACCTTTTCCAGCATTGCCCTCATCATGGACTTGAGCTATGGCAGTTGTGCCAGATTGTTTATGAGGGCCTCACTACAACACCAACTACAACACCCAAATGAAATCCATCGATGAGGCATGAGACACTTTTGAATTGATGGTTGAACGTACCTTTGAGTGGGATACCATGAGAGAGCCACCGGCCGCCAGGTCTTCTTGTCGAGTTGGATCATATCAAGTTGAGTCAACTATCGTGTCTGAGGCAAAATTGGCTGCTCTCATGCGTAGGATTGAGAGTTTAGAGTTGGACCGAGCCCCTGTAGCTCAGGTCGCTACTCCCGCGTGTAGTTGGTGTGGACTTACGGGACATGATGACTTGGATTGTGCTTATGCTCCAATGGATACTTAGAATGCAAATGGGATGTATCAACAGAGGCCCCGTAATGACCCGTCCAGTCACTCCTACAACCCAGGATGGCGTGAAGATAATCTTGAGGAATGCGTTTGTGAACCTCTAGATGTGGAGGCACATCTGGGTGCTTGCTCCTCTTAACCTGTGGCCCTTGAGCCACTTGAAATTAACTCTGAATCCAACAAGAACCCACCTTCGGTCGAGCTTAAACCTGTAAGACCCGCTCTCCGGTACCTTATTAAGTCCTATTCATCCTTATGCCCGAGTTTGTATTTTCTTGATGAATGGTGTTAGATTATGTGGTTTTATGCTCTGTTTTGGAAAAGCTTACTTTCGGGGAAAAGTTTCCTTTTTGGGCGGGTTCGACCGTCGGGTGCGACTGCATTCGATCGACTTAATCGGTTCAATCGGGTGCAAACCTTGGGTGTGGATTCGTTTATTTGTTGGTTGAGGCGTGTTTGGCTGGTGGAGAGTTGTGTGATTAGGGTTGCCACATCAGCTAAGGAGAATCTTGCAATATTTGATTTGGATGCTTTAAGGAAAGTCTGAATTGGCCATCAAAGCCAATAATTCCTTGCCTTGTTGGTGGTTGCTTCTTATAAACTTGCACCAAAGGAACCCTAACCAGCCGTCCCATACCTCCCCTCCCTTGTCTTCTCCACGCCATCCACCTCAGACCACCTCCACCTCCCTCTCCGGCGAGCTACTGGACTGATCTCCGGCAAGATTGGTAGAGCAAGCTAGTGGGCATCAATTGTGCGGCTAGAAGAGTAGTGGTGATCTCCGGCTAAGCTCAGTCTCTTCCTTGCTGCTCAGGTATGCCTCTAGCCTTTAGAATAGGATGTAGTGGTAGGATGGGGTGGAGTCTTGGTCCAGAATCAAGGCCTGGTCGGGTTGGAGATCTGGGTGCGGATCATTTCAGGGTGCAACTCGGGTAAGCCTTGGTGTAGCTTAGGAATTCGTTCCTGGCTGAGCATGTCTGATCTTTGCATGACTCCTACCCCACGTACCTGGTGGTTCTCTGATTGTAAATTAGAAGGGAGAAGGCGGGGCAAAGGAAAGCTCCTTAGGAAGGGTTGTTGCACGAGTTTCGCGTGATGTGCAACCCTACCTGCTTGATCAGTTGATGAGGTTTTTGTAGGTCCGATTGCTATGTGTTCATGCGGTAGTTTAATCTCATCATTGGCTGTATTATTGTTTCATAATTTCACTTATTGACACGTTCCATTACTGGTTATGTTTATGCATAAGCTCCATGAATTATTATGGATTTTTAGACCTCATGTTAAAGCATGATACACCAGAAACAGTCCTGATATTCATGCATGATGTGACGAGTTGCAAGGTTCATAAGCTAATTACTGATTATGGGACAAGTTCTTATCTAGAAACCATTAATTATATTTTCATAACCTCTGATTTAGTACCAAGATCTACATTAAGGATGCATGTAAGTTCTGGAATGCTAGTGTTCTTGTTACGTAAGTCCTTAGTGGTTCCTTGTGCCGTTTATTGCTGTTGCCTATATTTCATTATCATGATCATGCATGTATGGACTGATATAGATGTTATTTCGTGCACATATAGGTCCTGATCATGTTCTGAAATTCCACTTTCTATAGCATACATGTTCTGAAAATGATGGCGCATAAATTAGTAATTCGGGTCTGACCATGCACCATGTTCGTTCTGATTTGTGATGACATTTCATCCTTGTGTATTAAGTGATTGTCCATGTTATGTTCCTGATTTTATCCTCATGATCACGCACCTCTTAGTAGATCAGTTAAACTTAAGTTTCTATGATTGTTTATGGATTTTGAGAGCAATTAATCATGCATCCTGTAGTGAAAGATTTCAGATATATCGTTCCCATGTTTTGTAGTTGATTGTAGACAATATGTTCATGCCCTAGTACATTGTTATATGCTGAAAAGTACTATCATGGTTTACTGATTTTATATCACTTAAGTATGCTTCACGTAGAGAGTATTTCAGAACATCCTTCATGTGTGGATTGCTGGTTTAAGTCATATGCTCATGCTGATTTATGACTATGTTAGGACTTGCATTCCATGACCCATTCCTGATTTCAGGATACGTTTCTATGCATGAGTTAATGTTCATAATAAAAATTAAGTGACGAGATATTGTTCTGATTTTGAATCATGTGTCATGCCTTATTTCACGGCTATATCCTGGATTAGCTCCCACGACTTATTCCTGATTTTCAGAGCACATATTTGTGCATTATCTTGTTATTGCGAGTTATCGGTCAGCCCGTTTCTGATCTAGCAGTAAATATGATAAACTCCTTTTTGTGCTTGTTGAATTTAGGAAACAACCATGATTCTTGTTGTTGAAATTTGTGTGGTTTGGCTGGATTAAAATTCTGTTTTGCTTAGAGCTTGAGGGAGATATTGCATGTTCTCCTTTGAACTCATTCTGAATAATTTAGTTGCACTAGACTATAGAGTAGTTGCATTGCATCTAATCTGATGGAGTAATTCTGGGCACGTTCTGTTTTCTGGGCCGACGGGCCACGGGTGGGTCCTCTAGCTTCAGAGGCCACTCGGTTAAGACCCCTATGGGGGGCCAGGCCTAAGATAAGTCCTGGGCATGCGCGCTGCCATTCTGTCTCAGGGTAGGTGTTCCTCAGTTCGCGATGACACCATGTAGGTTTATTTTCCGCGGATTGGGACGCTTATCCGGCGCACCGCTTTGTGCCGAGCGGTGGGTCACTGACGAGTGACTGCCTCTGACCAGCGAGGCTGGTGTTCTGGTTCCTATGGAGGAACGATTCGGGTGCGCCCGACCGGCACGGCTTGTGTGGTCGTAGCCTTCTGTTGCATTTGATGCTTTCTGTTCTGTTCTGTTTCTGATGCCTGCCTTATTTAATTTCATGCTACCTTTCATCTATTGCATTGGCGGGGGGGCATACTGAGTTTTCTTAATTGAAAACTCACGCATTGTTAAATACGGTGCTTGCAGGTACTTCGGTTCCACAGGGCAGACTGGACGAGTTCCGAAGATTCTGTACACGAGGGACGCGTCGACCAGATTCCCAGTTATCTTTGCTTCCGCATATTTCCCCATGTATTTCCTTTTTGATACTCGATGTGTTGTAATAAGACTTTTATTGTTATGATTATTCTATTATTCCTATTATGTTTTATGTCAGTCCATTTGTGTATGATTTCTTTCACTTTGTCTAGTCGATTCGGTCTGTCTTTTGTAACCCCTTCGGTCGTCGCGGAGGTCTCTGATCGCGACACTAGTTTCCTTTCCCAGTGTGCGTACCCGCGAGATCTGGGGCGTTACAAAACCACTCCCCGATAACCTTAAATACATCTTTTTAAGGGATAATGAGACCTTGCCACTCATTATTGCTTCTGATCTTGCAAAAGATCAAGAGGCTGCCCTCAAAAAAGTGCTCTTTGCAAACAAAGAGGCTATCGGGTGGTCCTTGAAGGACATCAAGGGAATTAGCCCTGGTATTGTCTAGCATCGGATCCACATGGAAGAGAATTCTAGGCCCGTCGGGACCCACAACGAAGATTGAATCCTGTACTGAAAAAAGCCGTCCGAAAGGAGTTTCCAAAGTGCTTCGATCATGGTATAATCTATCCTATCTCTGATAGTTCATGGGTGAGTTATGTCCATGTGGTTCCCAAGAAGTCAGGCATGGCAGTTGTTGAGAATGAGCCTAATGAGCTTATCCCAACACGTCTGCAAACTGGCTGGCGATTTTGCATTGATTATCACAAGCTCAATGCGGCAACACGGAAAGATCATTTCCCATTGCCATTCATTGATTAGATGTTGGAAAGGTTGACCGGACATGAGTATTATGGTTTTCTTGATGGATACTCCAGTTACAACCAAATTCCCATCGCCCCGAGGATCAAGAGAAAACCACATTTACTTGTCCCTTTGGCATGTTTGACTACCGTCGCATGCCCTTTGGGTTATGTAATGCACAAGCAACGTTTTAAAGCTGTATGATCACCATCTTCTTCAATATGGTAGAGTGTTTCCTTGATATTTTCGTGGACGACTTTTCCATATTTGGCACTTCCTTCGATGAGTGCCTTCATCACTTTAGCCTTGTCATCAGGCGAAGCCGTTAGAAGAACCTCACTCGCAATTCATGGTGAAGTGAGGGATTATACTTGGATATGTGGTCTCAAGTAGGGGAATTGAGGTTTATCCGGCCAAAGTGGGTATTATTTCTAATCTTCCACCACCACGTAATGTGAAGGATATCCGCACCTTTTTGGGGCATGCTGGATTCTATCGGCGGTTCATTCAGGATTTTAGCAAAATTGCTCGACCTCTCACTGCCTTGTTGGCTAAGGATGCCATTTTTTAGTTTACACCGGATTGCCACCATGGTTTTTTTACCTTGAAGAAAGAGCTGACTTCAGCTCCCATATTTAAGGCACCAGTGTGGACTGAACCCTTTGAGTTAATGTGTGATGCATCTGACTTCGCTATGGGAGCAGTGCTTGGGCAATGATTGGACAAAATGCCTCATGTGATCTACTATGGCAGAAGAACCCTCAAGGATGCCCAATTGAACTACATTGAGACCGAGAAATAATTCTTAGTGATCATATTTGGTCGGGAGAAATTCTGCTCGTACTTGATTGTCTCCCACGTGATTATCTATTCTGATCACACAGCCATCAAGCACCTCATGGCGAAGAGAGATGCAAAATCCTGACTCTTGAGATGGATCTTGTTGTTACAAGAATTCCATCTCAAGATTCAGGACAAAAAACGGTGTGAAATTGTTGTAGCGGACCACCTGTCTCGTCTAGACACCGACCAACCCACATGACAAATTATTAATGACACATTTCGCGACGAGAAGTTCTTCACGATCGAAGATAACCTTTGGTTTACTGACGTTGTGAACTACCTCGTGACCGAGCAACTTTCTGTGGGTTGGTCAAAATCTGACCAAACCAAATTTAGATCTTATGTCTGATTCTTTCACTGGGACGACTCCTACCTATTCAAATATTGCTCTGACCAAATTTTGAGGTGGTGCGTCCCAAATAAGGAGTTCCAAAGTGTGCTCCAATTTTTCCACTCAAAGGCATGTGGAGGACACTTTGGAGCAAAGAAAACTGTCGTCAAGGTGCTCCAATCAGGATTCTACTGGCCTTTGCAGGATTAGTCGACGTGATATGATGCTTTTGCAAAATGTCATTATCGTCGACATCTTCGATGTGTGGGGCATCGATTTAATGGGTCCTTTCCCGAATTCGTTCAGGAATGTTTATATTCTAGTGATCGTTGACTATGTGTCTAAGTGGGTTGAGGCTACCCCCACAAAGACCAAGGACAACAAGATGGTCACCAAATTCTTAAATGACATTTTTGCGTGATTTGGTACTCCTCGTACCATAATCAGCGATAGGGGTACCCACTTCTGTAATCGCTCCTTTGAAGCGCTTATGATGAAATATTCGATCAGCCACAAGCTTGCGACCCCATATCATCAGCAAACTAGTGGGCAGGTCGAAGTCTCTAACCGTCAATTAAAGCAAATCCTTGAGAAGACGGTTAATTCCTCGAGGAAGGATTGGTCGACTAAGTTGAATGATGCGTTGTGGGCTTTCCGCACCGTGTATAAGACCAATTTGGCTATGTCCCCATATCGGGTAGTCTACGGCAAGGCTTGCCACCTACCCGTCGAGCATGAGAATCGTGCTTTCTGAATATGGATCTTGATCAAGCAGGGGTGTAGCGTAAACTCAACGTCGTGGAGTTGGAAGAGCTACACAATGATGCGTATGAAAATGCCAAAATTCATAAATCCCGAGCCAAGTTGTTTCACGATCGCATGATTATGCAAAAGGTGTTTACGGTCGGGCAGAAGGTGTTCCTCTACAATTCCCGGCTTAATCTGTTTGCGGGTAAGCTCCGCAATCGCTAGTCTGACCCATTTATTGTCCAAACCGTATTTTCTCGTGGAGCGATTGACATCGTAAACCAAGGGAATGGGGACGTATTCAAAGTTAATGGACAACGCCTCAAAACTTACTTAGAGGGGGCACCAACTGTAGTCGAGGAGGTCATGTTCCGTCCTGAACCTCTCTCGTACTCAATCATTCATGTTCCTGCATGAATCATTGAGCTTTCATGTTTGTATAAAGTTAAATTTAAAAAAAGTCAAATAAAAATAATAAAAAATAAAGAACACAAAAGACTCTATGAGTGAGCATTGATTGTTGTGGGCTCCAACCTTTGAGTATTTGGGCCCCATTTCTTTCACATATTTGTATCCCTTCTTTTGCACCTCACAGGTTTTGAGGGAATTCGGGTTTGTGTCCATCAACATAACCATGAACTTCCTTTTGCGCTTCATGTTGGTGAGATCTTCCCTTTTTCATGCATAAATCCATGTAGTATCATGCTCACATTCATTGAGGACAATGCATGAAGTAGGTGTGGGAACGTGTTTTATGTGTGTACATAGTCGAGTCTTTTCCTTTGATTTTGTTTCATTTTTGTGTGCATTGTTAGGGTCATGATAGTGTGCTGCATTTAATATCGATATATCTGCTTGCGATGATCCTTGCGTTACTAGTCTTGTTTTGCTTGCCTAGTGCTTTAAATTTTTCACATTTCTTTCAAAAATCTTCATGTGTTTGCGAAAGAAAATGTTTTGTGGGTTTTGCATTTGTTTGGCATGTGCAAAACCGTTGAGAGGCCATGTAAAAAGAAAGCTCCCAAAATTGTCTTGAACATGATGCATTAGGATATTTAGTACTAAGTCGTAAGGATGCACCCCGGTTTTCCCTCGGGGGGGGGGGGGGGGGGGGGGAAGTCATTATAGGATTTCAGTACTCAGACATTTAAAGAATTCCACCCCGAACCTAGTGAGTCGATAATTCGTGTCTCTTAATATAAGGAAGTTTGTTAGCCAAGGGCCCTTTAAATCTTGTTGTGAGACATTAAGTGTAGGGGTTTTGGTTCATGTGTAGATAAGAAATAAGTAAGTAGGTGTTTTCTCTTCTCGCGCCGCTCCTATCACTCGGGAAATTAGGTGTGAGGGGACTTTGTGCCTAGTGTTTTCGAGTCATCTGACTTGGGATGCACCGACCGAACTCCCGTTACATTGGTGGTAGGGATTACCCTATGTGGAGATGTGGGGAAAGGTGTACGTGATAGTGTAAGTCCTCATAGGCAATGATGCACGAAACCTGACCCTGGTAGAATTACACTCCAACTAGTAAGAATAAATTAAAATAAAAAGGTAAGGCAAATAAGAACCTTAATGGACTTTACACTTTGTATCAGTTGAGGATGTTAAGGTTGTCTATGTCTTTCACTTAAGTCCTTAATTAACTAGCACGAATGATTCATTAGGCTTGGTTTGTGGACTGGATACATATATAGAGCCGGCCTGTAGGATTATTGTGTCCAATGATCGACAAAAATAGGTCCATCGAGTCGAGTTTCTAAATTGAATAATGCATCAATGTTCAGATTTTGTGGGTATATCCACTGAAAACCCTCAGGAGACAAGGAGGTTTAACGGCTTGTTGCACGTGCTAAGTGCAACTGTGATTCCTACGAAAGTGAGTTGGGATTTCCCTGTTTTTTGCATATTTCACTTTTCTTCATATTTCTCTTTCTTTGTTTTGCTCGGGACTAGCAAAAGTAGGTCTGGAGGTATTTGATTGACATCATATCATGCATACAGTTGTGTCCTATATTCGTTATCTTTCATCTAAATAATGTTGTGTAACGAGTTTAATGTTTAAGTTTCAGGAATAAGTAGGTTTGAGGAGAAGAGGCACAAAAAGGAGTAAAAAGCAAGGAAAAGGATTGAGTTGCAAGACTTGGGGACTGAGATGCAAGAGGGAAGGACTCAGATGTAAGCCCAAAGGACCAATGAGCAAATCAAGAAACTTCACACCATCATGAGGAGTGTATTTTGGCAATTCGATTTGTTCCTGAGCTCCAACAACCTACGTGGATGCATCACACATGAAGACAGGAATCCAGACAAACACTCCAAAACAAGGCCGGATCCAGACAATATAGACAACCGATTGGCTGTCGGTTTTGGTCTGGATTAGCTAAGACTTTGGCGGGTCATGTATTAGGGTGTATTTAGTCTATTTTTGGTATACGTTTAGTCCCATACCAGGGGATTGTCCCGGATTACCTTTTTCTATGGTTATAAATAGAACTCTTCCTCCTCCTTTGTATCCATCCCCTATCTTGGTGTCCATCCTCTCTACTAGGAGTAAATCCTTGAAGCAAAACTCTGGTGGAGAGAGGCTACTTGTAATTGAGTGAGTAATAAATGATGTTTTGTTAGTTTTGTTTATATTGCCTCTTTTCAATTCTTGCATACTTAGTTAACTTGTTTGATTTTGTCTCTTAGAATTAATTTAAGCAAGTTTTCTTTCCTTAGTATGAATGTTAGTTTAATAATGTGTGAGTAGTTCCATCCCTCTTTGGGAGTGGAGTAGATGTCTATACATGTTATGTAGATGGAATGAATGCTAAACATTGTTGTATGTCAGAAATGTTGATATGCTTGTTTAAATTAATGGAACACTTAACTTGATGGTTTCATCCATAATGATTGGGTACATTCCATGCTTGTTTAGGTTCTTAATAACAAACTTTCCATGCTCATGTTAATCACCTAGGTTAGTGCTTTGAATGATAGGTCTTGCCATGAGGTACTTCTTATGCATAACAAACACTAACTACTCTTGAGCTTATTGTATGCATTCAACACACTTATTTCATGTGTACACAGACTCCACCCCTTAGGGGTTTTTCCCATTCCCGAATGTCATCTTTCTTATTAGTAGTTGCTTAGTTTAGTTTTAGTTCGTTTCATGCTTTCATTTCCTTCTTTGTTGCTTACTAGTTTAGTGTAGTTTAGTTTAATAAATCTTTTCTCCACCTTGTTTCCCACTCGCCTTCGAACTTACCAAAGTTGACACACCTCCTTGAGGATATACCCGTATTTGCCACCACTTCAACGCGGTCGTGCACTTGCGGTCAATATAACTGATTCAATCAAGTTTTTGCATCCTTGACGGCCAGTTGGGCAGCCTTAGCCGCCAATTCCTTATCCTTCTCGGGCAGTTGGGCATCCATTGCAGCCAAGTTATCATCATTTTTTTCGACCAGTCTGTCGGCCCAATGGTCATCATTCTTGTCTGATTGGTCATCGTTCTTGGCAATCGTGGGTCTACATTCTCGTCCAATTGGTAATCCTTCTCGGCCACTTGTGGGTCAACATTGTCCTCCACTTGGTCAACCCTCTCGGCCAATTGTTGGTCTACCTTAGTGAATTGATTACCCTGCTCGGCAACGCATGAAGATATCTGAATCAATTCTTTCTTCAATTCCTCGATTGTTTGTTATGCTTTCCCCAACCGCATTTTCATTTCTCGGAAGCTGACTTCATCTTGCAGTGGATCTCTTATTTTGTAGTGGGCACATACCTTTATTCTTTGGTCAATAAGTATGCAATGGTCGACACTCGGTTGTTGTTTTGGTGACTCGGGTAGGGCATCTATTATTTGGTTGCTTGGCCCAGCTTCATCCTGATTGGTAACATCCACCATTTGGACATTACTAAGCAGTTCCAGCTCTTCACAATTTGCTAGTTGAACTTGCTCGCTCTCTATTTTAGTCATTGTGATTCCCTCGTTCTTCAATAGTTTAAGAATAATCCGCCCACCCATCAACAAAATCCATCTATTTACAATGAGGATTGTCCGAGGAAAATTATTGCTTATAGTAAGGTTCTCACATTCATCGCATATCATGCATCGCATTCATACTATATATCCTTTATTTTACCCCATATTTGTGCTACTCGAGTGTTTGTTTGATGTGTTTCAGGGTTTACACAATAAAGAAGAAAAATGAAGAGAAAAAGACGTACATGCAAGAAGAATGGACTGATTTGGAAGGCTTTTGGACCTGTTTGTAATGCCCAAGGACTGGACTGAAAACACGAAGGGACCCAAGTGACAATACGGAGGGACCAAAGTGTAAAGAAATATATTGTCACAAAAATCGATAACTTTAGGAGTAAATCAACAATCAAACCCAAATGGGCTCGAACCAACAGCTCCGGGTGCACCCGACGTGTTAATTATATTAACCAAAGTCGTGGTCAAATTTGGAGGCGATCAGACAAAAATTAATCTGCCACTGCCGGATATGGTTAAGAGTTTGGCAGTTGTATTTCTCCAGCGGGTCGGGTTGTTGGATTAGAGCACTATGCAACATCCAAATGTGATTTCCAACCATCCAATTATTCGCAGTTTCAAACAAATGACTCATCTTCCTCCTTCCTCCCTCTCCTCCTTAGGTTAGTTTCCTTTCTTGATTAGTAGAGTAGGTTTTATTTCTTGTTTAGTAGTGTAGAGAAGGAGAAGAGGAGCAACCTTGTAATCTTTCATTACAATATATTTTAGTTCTTGTTCTTTATATTGATGCCTTACATTTGATGCAATTTCCTTTATGTTTGTTCTTTGTTAAATCTAGTTTTCTGAATTTTCCATTATGGTTTTGGGTTATTTTATGCTTTCTTGAGCTTAGATATGAGTAGGGAGTAGTCCATCCCAATTGGGGGGGTGGAGAAGAAGGTGATGTAATTAAGTGTGTGTTAATCCTAACCTTTGAACCACACATGAGTTCCATAACCATCTAATGAGATTTTCACTCTTATGATTGATATGCTAATGCTCTTGAGTGATGCTTAGTACATGCTTAGATTAGTGGGACTATTTTATGGGGAATGATGAGGTGAGGATAAGGATGGTGTGGAAGATGGAAACATGACATGTGCATGCATGTGCTCATGTTGGCCTCATCCTAATTAATGTCTTGTATGTTTTAATGATTGTGTTAAATCTTATTTCATGTTAAGACATAGTTGGGTTTGGTCATTATGCATGTGCAAATATTAGCCTCACTTCAATTATTGTCTTGTATGTTTTAATTATAATGTTTTATCTTATTTCATGTGGAGGCAAAGTTGGATTTCGTTTTACAGATTTCATGTATTACATGTTGTGATGAACACCAATAAACACACACACACACATATTTTCATTTCCGTATTCTTTTTCTACCCCCTTAGGTCTTTATTTTTATCGCTTGTTTTCTGATTTCATATGCATGGTAGTGTATTTCCGACCTCATTTCTCTCTTCTTCTCCAACTCGAGTATTTCTGGATGTCGACTCACACGCGCTCTGTGTGGACTCGACCCGTACTTTCCACCACTTCATCGTGGTTGTACACTTGCAGTATTATAACTGATTCAATATGTTTTTAGCGTCGTTCTCGGGGAGTGCCACTTTTCATAGTCGAGTTCACCATTTCGGTGGGTTTTGTTTTTGTCTTTTTTTTTTGGAGTACAGCTACGCATCCCTCCACCTGGACTTTTCTCAAGCGTAAATTGTCTGAATACTTTCTTACATTCAATTTCAAATTTTCCTTTGACAAGTCATCGATCGGATGTTGGAATGCGGCCTCGACCAAGTCATATTTGTCCAGGACTACCAGGTTTTGTACGGTATCCATGAACCATTGCTTAGGTCTACGACCCCCGTCATAAAATGGGTATAAACTGGAAGAAGGTAGATGTAAAGTTTCACAAACTCTTCATCATCTTTCATTGACCTTGCAGCAAACAATTGTTTCTTGAATTCAGCCTTATCTAACGTTCACCCTCTCCTTTTGGATGTACTTTTCAAACTCATATCACCTGGAATACCTCCGATTTCAGTCCTAATATCACAACAACATGCATGAGATTCAATTCCACAACTTGATTACTAATCCTGAAGCATATTTCTTCCACCTTATATCTCTCAACGAAGAAGTCATGGATGTCATTGTCCACACTCATCTTCTGTTCATCCTTGAAGTGAGCGAACAGAGTCCTCTTTAGTAAAGCTCACTGGTTGTTTGTAAGCTCCCCAAATTCCTTCTCAAATGTGCATATTGGGGGCAACAAACACATAGATGGTTGGAAGTAATTTAAAATCTGCAAAGACCCAAAAAATGTAAGTAAACCACCAGTACTGAAAAATACAAAGTCGCCTTGAAGTACACCTTCTCCTTTTCTAAACCGCTGGTGGTGGCGCATTCTTCGGTGTGAGACATTTCTTCTGATGTGTTATTCTAGAAGAAGTTTTTGTCTGCCGCAACAGTATTTGAGGCTCTGAAGTTTAGTTCTGCTGAATGTGAATTGTTTCCCAAATTTGACTTGGTAAGAGGATTGCCCAAATTGGATTTCAAGAAAAATAAACTTTGCAATGCTTGTGAATTTGGAAAACAATTTAAAAGTTCTTTCAAGTCAATTAACATGGTTTCTACTTCAAAACCTTTGGAACTCTTGCATATGGGTCTCTTTGGTCCATCTAGAACCTTTAGTCTAGGTGGCAAGAGATATGCATTTGTCATCATTGACGATTTTACCCGTTTTACTTGGGTGTTGTTTCTTGCAAACAAGAATTAGCTTTCAAGCAATTTGAAAAATTTACAAAACGAATTCAAAGAGAAAAAGGATCTTTGACTTCGAAAATTCATAGTGATCCTGGTGGTGAATTTGAAAATGAAGGTTTTCAGGAATTTTGTGATTCTAATGGTATTGAACATACTTTATCTTTCCCAAGAACTACTTAACAAAATGGGGTAGTTGAAAAGAAGAATAGAAATCTTCAAGAAATGTCAAGGACAATGCTTTGTGAAAATGATTTACCAAAGTATTTTTGGTGTGAAGCGGTGAACACGGCTTGTTACATTCTTAACCGTGTTTTGATTCGACCAACTTTAAACAAAACTCCCTGTGAACTTTGGTTGGAAAACCCCCAAAAATTTCCTATTTCAAAGTTTTGGTTCTAAATGTTTTGTTCTCAATACCAAGGATAATTTAGACAAATTTGATGCTAAATCCGATGAAGCCATATTTTTAGGATATTCAAGTAGGAGTAAAGCATATCGAGTTTATAACAAGAGAACTAGTTGTGTAGAAGAAGCATGTTCACTTTCAAGAAGAAACATATAAGGATAATTCTAACCTTGATGATGAACTTATTGACCATATTCGAAATATAACAACCCAAGAACAACCAAATGAAACATCTCAAGAAAAACAAGAGTTTCCAAAGGATTGGCAATATAAGAAGGATCATCCTAAGGATCTTGTAATTGGTGATGTATCAAAAGGAATTGTTACTAGGTCTAATGCTCTTGTTATATGTGACTCTTATGCATTTATATCTCAACTTAAACCTAAGAAAATAGAAGATGCATGTGATAATGAATTTTGGTTAATAACTATGCATGAAGAGTTAAACCAATTCATTCGTAATGATGTTTGGAAGCTTGTTCCGAGACCTAAAGATCAAATGGTAATTGGCACCAAGTGAGTTTTTCGAAACAAACATGATGAATCCTGGCAAGTGGTTAGAAACAAAGCTCGATTGGTCACTCAAGGTTACAACCAAGAGGAAGTCATCGACTTTGATGAAACCTATGCTCAGGTAGCTCGATTAGAAGCAATTAGAATGTTATTAGCGTATGCATCATACATGGATTTTAAACTCTTTCAAATGGATGTTAAAAGTGCATTTTTGAATGGTTTTATTATGGAAGAAGTTCATGTTAAACAACCACCCGGTTTTGTGAATGAAACATACCCGGATCATGTATTGAAGCTTAAGAAGGCTCTTTATGGGCTTAAGCAAGCTCCTAGAGCTTGGTACAAAAGGTTGAAGACCTTTTTGCTTGAAAACGGATTCACCATGGGGAATGTTGACACCACATTATTTACTAAGACCAAAGATAAAGATTTATTAATCATACAAATATACGTTCACAATATTATATTCGTTTCGACTAATGATTGTCTATGGCAGGAGTTTTCTAAGTCTCTGCAAGGTGAATTTGAAATGAGTTTGATGGGTGAACTCAACTTCTTTCTTGGACTCTGATTGGCATCATTTCATGCTCGTATTTGTATCTTATATCCATTATCTTACATCTAAGCAATGCTATGTGACGAGTTTTATGTTTTAATTTCAGAAATAAAGAGGTTTGAAGAGAAGAGCCATGAAAGGACCCAAAAGCAAGAAAAAGGACTTAATCGTAAGACCTGGGGACTAAGATGCAAGGGGGAAGGACCTGATCGTAAGACCGAAGGACCTAAGAGCAAAACAGGAAACTCCACACCATCATGGGGAGTATTTTGGCAATTCGATTCGGGTCGGAGCTCCAACAAACCAAGTAGATGCATCCAAGACCAACAAATCCATCAAGCAAAGCCCACAACCAAAAGCAACGCGATCTGAAGTTTATAGACCGCCAATTGGAGGTCGATATGGCCCCAGATCCGCTAAGCTTTCTCCTGGACTTGTATTATCATGTGTTTAGGCTATTTTTGGTATTAGTTTAGTCCCACATGGGAGGATTGTCCCGGATTAGCTTTTTCCATGCTTATAAATAGAACTCTTCACCTTCCATTGTAATTACCCATTGCTTGGTGGCATTCTCTTTACTAAGGAGTGACCCTTGAAGCAAAAACTCAAGGTGGAGATGAATGCTACCTTCAATGTGAGTCATTTGTTAATAAAATAATTCTTCTAGTTTCTTTTAATCTTGTCTTTTAATTTGTGCATGTTTGTTTAGTCTTTCCTTTCCTTTTATGTTTCTTTAATGCTTCTTGCCTTCTTAGTTAACTTTCATTTCAGTATTATGCTTTCTTTTGCTAATATAGTTAGTGTAATGAGTAGTGAGTAGTTCCATCCCCATTTGGGGGGTGGAGAAATATGTGATATAATCATGTAGTGTATTAAGTGTGTGTTATCTTTATCCCTTGAACTTTATATGATTTCCATAACCATCTAATGGGTCTCCACTCTTATCTTTGATATGCTAATGCTCTTGAATGAAGCTTAGCTTATGCTTTGATTAGTGGATCTATTTTATGGGGAATGATAAGGTTAGGATATGGATATGAATTAATATTGGAAACACAATTTGTAGTGTATGTGCTCTTGTTGCCTTTACCTTAGCTAATGTCTTGTATGTTATAATGATGTAGTCTTATCTTAATTCATGTGGAGGCATAGTAGGGTATAGTCTTTATACTTGAGTTCATGTAGCCTCATTCCAATTATTGTCTTGTATGTTTTAATGATGTAGTCTATCTTAATTCATGTGGAGGCAAAGTTGGATGTAGTTTTATGATTTCATGCACTACATGTTGTGAGGAGCTTAATAAACACACACACACTTCTTTATGTTCACATTATTTCTCTACCCCCTTTGGGGTTTAGTTTTATCGTTTCTTCTCCATTTCATTTCAGCTTTGTAGTTTAGATTAGTGTAACCAACCTTTCTTCCCTTTCTTTACCTCTCGCCTTCGCACAAACCAAGTGTCGACGCACCTCCCAGTGGATGACCCGTATTTGCCACCGCTTCAACGTGGCCGTGCACTTGCGGTTAAATATAAAACGAGATCAATCAAGTTTTTGGCGCCGTTGCCGGGGAGGTGCTCTGTCCAGACGTTGGTTTGGGCGATTCGAGGGGTTTTTTAATTTTTTGTTTCCAGTGTTGTTTAGTTTCAGGGAACCTACGGATCAAGGGGAGTCTACTGGAGAAGTTTTAGGACTAGGAGCTACAAAAGGACCGCCAATCAGCGGTCTGGGACCGCCAATTGGCGGCCTGGTAAGCCTCAATTGTTCTCAAATTTGTTCCAATTGTTATATTCTTCATTGTAGTTATCTGGGAGAACAATTTTGCATGCTGTGACTTCTAATTTGCTCCCAGATTTAATTTCAATCCCCTTTAATCAACTTGGACCATAAAACTCAAAGCAAAAGATTAGACTCCTTGCCATCTAGGTCATGCATCATGTGTAGACCTTGCATGCATTTGTCTTTTCTTTTCTTTACATTTTGTTGTTGATTGCTAGCGTGAGGTACGTGCACCCAAATCTCTCATTCATGCATGTTTCGATCATGCATTAGTTAGTAAGGTGCATCGGGACAAGAGTGAGTTGAGCGTTTGATTGGAGTGATTGATTGCTAGATTTAAGCTCAAAACGCTACTAAGGAGGGGTTGTCCCATAAAAGATAAGGTGGGGGATTTCATCACCCTTTCCTTGGCCCCAAAAACCACTCTTAATAAAGCCTTAACTAAAAGCAAGTAGACATTGGCCCTAGGATTGCGGGCACACTAGGAGAGTAATCTAGTTGAGACCGTCATGACCTGATCGGTGTTGCCTACCTTGTCGATAGTAGGAGGTACTGGATCTCCGATCTGGTATCACTTGCTGGGCATTGTGGTCCTCGTTGTAGGGAGGTGAGACGTGTCGAGGCTAGTGACCTCGAAGTTAGGCGTCGTCTAGCCTAAGGACCCATTGCCTTTCATTGTTTGAGCCGTGCTTGCTAGTTAGGCTTCTTCCTGATCCCTCTACCCACGCTAGCTTTAGGGATTCTTCCCTTCTCCTCTGAGTCATCTTCTTCTCCCCTACTTCTACGTTTTAGTCTCCTCCCCTTTACACTCTCTAGTAGCGTTTTAGGGTCGAGTCGAGCACTTTTTGCGAGCTTAGCCTCGTGGTGGTGAGAGTGGTCGACTCGAGAGTTCTCTGTTGAGATGGATGGTTACATGGGCGACCATCCATATCATTGTTGGGACCAGGATGATTCTCCCTGGTACTCCCGACCCATGCATCCTTGGGTGCCTCAGACAAACACCCAGTATGGTTGGGATAATCGTAATTATGTGACTGAGCATTCTTCATATTGGGGTAACATGAGAGAGCCACCAGCCGCCAGGTCTTCTGGTCCGGTTGGATCATATCATGTCAAGTCAACTATCGCATCTGAGGCGAATTTGGATGCTCTCATGCGTAGGATTGAGAGGTTAGAGTTGGACCGAGCTCCTGTAGCTCAGTTTGCTAGTCCTGGGTGTAGTAGGTGTGGACTTACGGGCCATGATAACTTGGAATGCGCTTACGCTCCAAGGGATACTGAGCATGCAAATGCGATGTATCAACAGAGGCCCCGTAACGACCCGTACAATCACTCCTACAACTTGGGATGGCGTAACCATCCTAACTTCTCTTGGGGGCCTAGTGGGGGTCACGGTCAGAGCTCGCACGCTCAACCTCAACCTCCACCTTATCAACCTCCTTGCCCATCGGCGACCTACGAACCCCCACATCTATGGTCTCAGCACCATAATTACCAACCTACTCATGCCTCATCGTCGGGTTATGCCAACCAGACTCCACCACCCCAGCATGTTTACCCCAAGGACCCTTCTCGTGATCTGACCATTAAAGCGTTGCAAAGTACAATCAAGGCTTTGGAAATGCAAGTGATTCAAATGACACAACAATTACATGAGGAGGGTAATTTTTCTGGTCAACATGAGTGTTTATCTTCTGAAATCGAACCACCACCACATCCACAAATTCAAAGCACAATCTTTCAAAGTCAAACTCCTAGTCAGTCTGAGGGACTTGGGGTTTCAATTCACGATCACTTGGTGGACGATTCGATCCCAATTGAGAATAACATGGACCAGCTTCTTTATGAGTCGGCACAGGATTGTGCCTTATCTTCTTGTCCCGTGGCCCTTGAGCCACATGATCTTATTGTTGTACCTCCTAAGGACTCACCTCTGGTGGAGCAAGAGCTCCCTAGTACCCTCAATTTCAAACAACCTGATGAGAGTTTGCCTCTCACTATTGTTCCTGATCATCTTGGAAATGATGGAACATCAAACAACTACATTGCTCATGAGGGTATTAGGAGTTCCTTGGAGGATACTTTGGGTATGAGACCCACTTCATGTTCTCCTGGTGAGTTGGACATGCATAACGAGGTACTTGACCTCGTTCCGACCCACCAGCCTGTTGGTTGGAGAGTTTGGATTGATGATCATAACTTCAGTTCCGCAACGGGAGATATTTTTCTTCCGTTGCCCCTTATTTCCCAAACTCTCGAGGGGTTCAAGCTCTTTCAGTTTGATCCTTTGAATGAGACGCCTTTGCGTCCAATTCATGAACCTCTCATTTCATCTGGTGCTCTTTGTGAAGGGGGCCCACGATGCGTATTCTGGCCCCGCGTGGTGTCATGTTCCCTTTCCAAGTGCATTGACCCACTCTTGAGGTTCCCATTTGATGTCTTTTGACAAATGAAGATGGGAACTTATGTTTGTACATAGTTATTTAAAAAAAAAGAAAAAAAAAGTACAAGACTCCTTCAGTGAGCATCGATTGTTGTGAGTCCCAACCCTTGTGTATTTGGGCTCCATTTCTTTCACGTATTTGTATCCTTTCTTTAGCATCTCACAGGTTTTGAGGGAATTCGGGTTATGTCCATCAACATGACCTTGCACGTCCCTTTGTACTTCATGTTGGTGAGATCTCTCCTTGTTTCATGCATAGCTCCATGTAGTATCTTGCTCGCATTCATTGAGGACAATGCATGAAGTAGGTGTGGGGGGTGTTTTACGTGGGTACATAGTCGAGTCTTTTCTTTTGATTTTTTTTCATTTGTTTGCATTGTTAGGGTCATGTTAGTGTGCTGCATTTAATATTGATATATCTGCTTGCCATGATCATTGGGTGACTTGTCTTCTTTTGCTTGCCTAGTGCTTAAAATTTTTCACATTTCTTTCAAAATCTTCATGTGTTTGCGAAAGAAAATGTTTTGTGGGTTTTGCGTGTGTTTAGCATGTGCAAAACCGTTGAGAGGCAAAGTAAAAAGAAAGCTCCCAAAATTGTCTTGAACTTGATGCATTAGGATATCTAGTACAGTGACTTTAGGATTTATCGAGTCGTTAGGATGCACCCCAGTTTTCCCTTGGGGGTGAGTAATCATAGGGTTTCAGTGCTCAAACATTTAATGAAGTCCACCCTGAACCTAGTGAGTTAATAATTCGTGTCTGTTAACTTAAGGAAGTTTGTTCTAGTCAAGGACCCTCTAAATCCTGTTGTGAGACATTAGTGTAGGGGTTTTGGTTCATGTGTAGATAAGAAATAAGTGAGTAGGTGTTCTCTCTTCTCGCACGGCTCCTATCACTCGGGAAAGTAGGTCTGAGGGGACTTTGTGCCTGGTGCTTTCGAGTCATCTGACTTGGGATGCGCCGACCGAACTCCCGTTACAGGGGTGGTAGGGATTGCCTTATGTGGAGATTTGGGGAAAGGTGTACGTTATAGTGTAAGTCCTCATGGGCAATGATGCACGAAACCCGACCCTGGGAGAATGAAGCTTCAACTAATAAAAAGAAAAAGAAAAAAAAAGTGAAAAGAAACAAAAAGAAAAAAAATTGGTAATGCAAATAAGAATCTTAATGGACCTTACACTTTGTATCACTTGAGGATCTTGAGGTTGTCCATGTCTTTTCACTTAATTCCTTATTTAACTTGCACGAATGGTTCATTAGGCTAGGTGTGGACTGATTACCCATATAAGGTCGGCCCGTAGGATTACCGCGTCCATTGATCGACAAAATTTGTCCAACGAGTCGAGTGTCTAGATTGAATAATGCATCTTGTTCGGATTTTGTGGGTATATCCGCTAAAAACCCTCAGGAGACAACACTCCTCCTTGGCAACAAAGAGGTTTAACGGCTTGTCGCACGTGCTAAGTGCAACCGTGATTCCTACGAAAGTGAGTTAGGATTTCTTGTTTCTCGTTTGCTTTTCTCGTTCTTTGTTTTGCTCGGGACTAGCAAAAACTTAGGTGTGGGGGTATTTGATTGGCATCATTTCATGCTCATATTTGTATCTTATATCCATTATCTTACATCTAAGCAATGCTATGTGACGAGTTTTATGTTTGAATTTCAGAAATAAAGAGGTTTGAAGAGAAGAGCCATGAAAGGACCCAAAAGCAAGAAAAAAGACTTAATCGTGAGACCTGGGGACTAAGATGCAAGGGGGAAGGACCTGATCGTAAGACCGAAGGACCTAAGAGCAAAACAGGAAACTCCACCCCATCATGGGGAGTATTTTGGCAATTCGATTCGGGTCGGAGCTCCAACAAACCAAGTAGATGCATCCAATACCAACAAATCCATCAAGCAAAGCCCACAGCCAAAAGCAACGCGATCTGAAGTTTATAGACCGCCAATTGGCGGTCTTGGACCGCTAATTGGCGGTCCATATGGCCCTAGATCCGCTAAGCTTTCTCCTGGACTTGTATTATCATGTGTTTAGGCTATTTTTGGTATTAATTTAGTCCCACATCGGGGAATTGTCCCGGATTAGCTTTTTCCATGCTTATAAATAGAACTCTTCACCTTCCATTGTAATTACCCATTGCTTGGTGGCATTCTCTCTACTAAGGAGTGGGCCTTGAAGCAAAAACTCAAGGTGGAGATGAATGCTACCTTCAATGTGAGTCATTTGTTAATAAAATAATTCTTCTAGTTTCTTTTAATCTTGTCTTTTAATTTGTGCATGTTTGTTTAGTCTTTCCTTTCCTTTTATGTTTCTTTAATGCTTCTTGCCTTCTTAGTTAACTTTCATTTCAGTATTATGCTTTCTTTCGCTAATATAGTTAGTGTAATGAGTAGTGAGTAGTTCCATCCCCATTTGGGGGGTGGAGAAATATGTGATATAATCATGTAGTGTATTAAGTGTGTGTTATCTTTATCCCTTAAACTTTATATGATTTCAATAACCATCTAATGGGTCTCCACTCTTATCTTTGATATGCTAATGCTCTTGAATGAAGCTTAGCTTATGTGTTGATTAGTGGATCTATTTTATGGGGAATGATAAGGTTAGGATATGGATAGGAATTAATATTGGAAACACAATTTGTAGTGTATGTGCTCTTGTTGCCTTTACCTTAGCTAATGTCTTGTATGTTTTAATGATGTAGTCTTATCTTAATTCATGTGGAGGCATAGTAGGGTATAGTCTTTATACTTGAGTTCATGTAGCTTCATTCCAATTATTGTCTTGTATGTTTTAATGATGTAGTCTATCTTAATTCATGTGGAGGCAAAGTTGGATGTAGTTTTATGATTTCATGCACTTCATGTTGTGAGGAGCTTAATGAACACACACACACTTCTTTATGTTCACATTATTTCTCTACTCCCTTTGGGTTTTAGTTTTATCGTTTCTTCTCCATTTCATTTCAGCTTTGTAGTTTAGATTAGTGTAACCAACCTTTCTTCCCTTTCTTTACCTCTCGCCTTCGCACAAACCAAGTGTCGACACACCTCCCAGTGGACGACCCGTATTTGCCACCACTTCAACGCGGCCGTGCACTTGCGGTTAAATATAAAACGAGATCAATCAGACTCCAAATCAAGCAAACCTCGGAGGGAAACTTCAACAATCAAACCAAATACACAAAAGAATGACTCAAACGATTTGGATATGAAGATAGCAAACCTCACAATACTCCCATGAGCACAAGCTTGAAATTGGATAAAGATGAAGAAGGCAAAGATGTTGACATTAAAAAATATCGAGGTATGATTGGTTCACTTCTTTATTTAACCGCTAGTAGACTCGATATTATGTTTAGTGTTTGTCTTTGTTCTCGTTTTCAATCTTGTCCTAAAGAATCTCATAAGCATGCATTGAAAAGATTTTTTGATATTTGAAAACTACTTGTGATTTTGGATTGTTTTATCCCAAGACTCGATCTTTTGATCTCATTGCCTATAGTGCTGTCGATTATGCCGGATGCAAATCCGATCGGAAAAGTACTAATGGGACATGTCAATTCTTGGGAAAATCTTTAGTTTCTTGGTTTAGTAATAGGCAAAATAGTGTTGCACTCTCAACAACCGAAGCCGAGTATGTGGCCGCCGGATGTTGTGGTGCACAAATCCTTTGGATGAGGCAAACCCTCAAGGATTTGAGACTTGAGTTTCACACTATACCCATACTTTGTGATAATACTAGGGCCATAAAATTATCTAAAAATTCAATTCTTCATTCAAGAACCAAGCATATAGATGTTCGCGATCACTTTCTTAGAGATCATGCTCTTAAAGGTGATATTGAATTGCAATTCATTTCAACAAATGATCAATTAGCGGATATATTTACTAAACCATTAAATGTTGTTCAATTTGATAATATTAGACAAGAACTAGGGATGTGTAATGCTAAAGAAATATCATAATTCATCTCATTTGTTTAAAAATCATTGCTTTAATTGTTTGCTTTGTTGGTCTGTCCGCACACGACGGATGACTGAACAAGGTTTGGTTAACCGGATTGTGTCTGGACAGGGATCCAGACTTGGTCTGGATTCACCATTTCGGTACACCGTGTCATATACGGTTGACCGAAGGATTTAGTGTGCTAAAATTAGAAACATTCCATGTTCCCAATCCATCGGTTATCCGAAACCATCTCAGACAACCGCGAGATTTGGGTGAAATTTTGAATTCTTTGTTGACCCCTTTTCAAACGAAACTTTTTTTTTAATTTTTGGGTATCGGATTTTTAATCGGATGACCGTTGTGAACAGTTTGTACGTCCCTGTTTATCCCGAAATGGACGACCGACCTCTATTCGGTTATCAATGACTCTGTTCCAGTAAATCTTCTTCACTTACTGTTATCTTCTTAGTTGTATACCGACACCACGGTCGACCGAAGAGTTGAATTTTCTAGCCGTTGGAACAGGTCCAACGGTCTTCCGAGACAATAATGGATGACCATTGGACACAGTTTTTTATGTTTGAAAACCCCCATTTTCTCCCATCTTTCTATATATTTGGATCTCCTCTTCCATTTCTATCATCCCCAAAGCACACTTTTGCTTCCTCCCTTTCTCACTTCAAACCTTTCATCACTTCCTCCATTCTTCTTCATGGGTCCAAGAAAAGTTTGTTCTTCCAAGAAGGCGGCGGAACCACCAAAGAAACTGACAACTAGGAGAGAAAAGAAACCCGCTCCTCCGGCAAAGAACACAAGGCTCAACCCCGACATACCTTCTTCTTCTACAAATCCGGGGAACGAACCCGTCGACGAATATCTTCGGCCCTTCAACAAAGGCATCTTCTACAATCATAAGGTGGAGGAGTACTAGTACACTATTAGTGGTGCAAATCCAATTCCAGAGCGGAAGATCATCATCAAAGATTTCGAGTCGATTGGTCTCTCCACCTATCTCGCGGTTGATCACCTTGGCGTCTTCTTTCATGTCAAACTTCCGATCCCTTTCTCCGCGGAAGCTTGTCGTCAATTGTATGCCAATCTCCCGGAGACTTCCACTCTTGATGGCACTCAAGCGGCGCTTACCACCGAAGTCGATTCCATCTCCTTCTCTCTCACCGCCTCTCTTCTCTCGGAGATCACCGGACTTCCTAGTGCGGGCGAGGACATCTACAACCTCTCTTAGGAAGATGTTTGTGGCTCTATGAATCAATTTATGGAGGTGACTCAACCGGATGTTCGTCAAGATGACAAACTTACCATTCCTTATCTTCCGGTTGTTGGCCGTATTCTTTGTCGTTTCATTTTCACCAACCTTTTTGTGCGCAAAGGGCACAACGACGAACTTGGCCACCAAATGATGAAGTGCCTCTTCAACCTTTCTACCTGTACTCACACTAATTGGCCCTTATTCACCATTAACCATATGATCTACATTTCCCAGAAGAAGCGCAACTTTCTCCCTTTTCCTATGTTAATCTCGCTGGTCATAGATCACTTCAACATCCAATTTGACCGGGATCTTTTCAAATCCTCCAAGACGGTCATCGACAAATATACACTCAAACGGATGTCCTCGGGTAAGCAAGCACTTGAAGAAGAAGAAGTGGAAGATGATTCCTCTGAAAATGAGGATGATGAAGTATCCACCGAAGCTCCACATTGGTCTCCTCCTCCATACGATGCCGAGGTGAATCCAAAATGGGATCCTAGATCGACTCGTGGTCCATGGAGATACATTCGTCCCGAATGGTCATCCCGCACTGATGCTCAATGGTACCAACTGGCTTGGGCCTATCATCACGAGAAGCTCTTGGACCGAAATTGCGAAAAGATCCATGAAGTTCGGAGTTTAGTGAATCGTAACTATCAAGGTATTCAAGACCTCACCTCCGACTTCGTATCCTTTCAATTTTCAACGTCGAACTCGCTAAACGAGATCAACGATCAAATTCGTGTGCTTGGAGACTCTCTTCAAGCATTTCTCAACTCGCAAAATGAGATTATGGAGCTTCTTCGAAACATGAACAAACCGGACAACTAGACTATCTTTGTTGCTTGTTCTTGCTTCTTGTTGTTTGTCGTGTTTGTTTCATTTGTCATTTGCTTATGTGTGTTTGCTTTTGCATCGGTTTTATGCCTTATCTTCCCTTTTAAGAAATGCAATTTCATTTACATATTGTGTGTCTTTTTGTCCCAAACTTTGATTATTGCATTCTTTTTGATGGATGTCAAAAGGGGGAGAACAAATAGATACAAAACGCCTAATTCAAATATATGAAACTCATGCATTGAGTAAGGGGGACTTAACATATATTTTGCATAATGATAGGGGGAGAACTTACACAATTTGACATTAGTTTGTCATCATCAAAAAGAGGGAGATTGTTGGCTTTTTGTCCATTTAATCTTAATTTTGATGATTAACAAATTAAAATTATGCATAACTTCAATTACAACATCACACAAATCATATTGTCAAATTGCATAGATATTGTGTATTCCTAACAATGTAGGTGATCAAACTAAGGGACTAATCAACTTCAAGGTCAAGGTTCAAGACTTGTAATCAAAGCTCAAGGACTTCATATGTAATTTTCCATTTACTTGAGTTATAGGATCAAATGTACACTTGATGCACAAAGGATAAATGCCTCTGTCTCGGTCGACCGTTTTCTTGTCGATCTACCGAATCTGTTCCCAACGGATGACCGAGTGTCTCTCGGTGAACCGTTTCCTATGAGTCAATAACCACTTGATCTCCTGGAATCCTTGTTTCGGTGTACCGAACCTTACCCGGTCAACCGTCTCCTTAGAGTTAGTAAACACTTGATCTCCTGGAATCCTTGTTTCGGTGTACCGAACCTTACCCGGTCAACCGTTTCCTTATCCCCAGTAGCTTCAAAATTTCTCTGGACATCTCTATTCGGTATACCAAAGGGAGATCGGTCATCCGAACATCACTTGTGTCGTTTGGCCTAAACGACTTCATCTTATTGGCCCACGTGTCACAAACTAACTCCAATAGACTTATATTTTGTCGTTTAGCAACAACCTTTGAAACATCCATAGCGGTCTACCGATAACGCTTCGGATTACCGAAGTCTTGTTGTCAATCAAAACGTAACGGCTATTTTTCCACGTAATATTTCGACCGTTATCGATAAACCAATTTCCCACTCAATGTCAGCCAAAAACCCACGCAGTATCGGTCAACCGAACATTCCACGGTATACCGAGCATGATCACCAAGTCACACCTATTCTTTACTGTCCATTTTGAATGGTGCACCGAAGTGTTCTCGGTCAACCGAAGTTAATTAGCCGATACTAAGAAAAAGTTACTGGAAGTTGGTGAACAGTTATCCGACCGATAATCGGTCAACCGAGTTCTTAATTCAGACCAATTCGTCGGACTACCATTTGGATAACGATCGACCGAATATGTCTCGATTTCTACCCGAGCTTAAGTCACATCTTGTTTTCTATTGGTCCAATTCTCACCAACTTACCATAACGGCTCTATTTGTTTTGAAGGCTATATAAGCTTCACTTAAGAGACACATTCACTACAACACTTGCCAAAAATCAATCCTACTCTTGTGTTCTCAATCTTCAAGACTTCAAAGCTCCACCAACTCTCATACTTCCACTAAATTCACTCCAAGCTTAATTCCAATCCTTGAGTGTATTCAAGTTAGAGTTCAACAACCACAATCAATTTCCATTGTGTTGTAAAGCTTCGAGGAAGCACCCTCTCGGGTTGTGAGAGGAGATCCGAGCAAGGCGAGGGTGTTCGCAAGGCTCCGATTGTAAGAGGGTTTATCTTCGACCCAGAACGAAGATAATAGTGAATTCTCAAGTAGGGATCGGAGGATCGATCGAAACTTGAGGAGAGGACTAGATCACGATGGTGTGATCGAACCTCTATATCTCCGTAGTCATCTGGTGGTTTGCATTCTTTCTCTTATTATTGTAATTGTGCAATTGTTTAAGAAAATGAGGAGATAATCTATTCACCCCCTCTAGATTAGTGACCGATCAACTTACACAACTCACATGTTTATTATGTGAAGTAAAGTTGTGGCTAAACTTTGGAGTCGATCATAGAAAATGGTTAAGAGTTTGGCTCTCAAATTATGGCAGCAGGTCGGGTTGTCGGGTCAGAGCAATCCAGGACCTCCAGATCTGATTTACAGTCGTCCGATTATGCCCAGATCCATCCAAACCCTCTAAAGTTCTGTAAATACACTTGTAATGTCTCCTTTACTCTTCTTTCTCCCTCCCCCATTAGAGTAGGTTTTAGTTCCTGTTTTATTAGTGAAAATAAGGGGTTGGAGAGGAGCAAACTTTGTATTTTGATTTCTTAATCTAGTTAGTTCTTGTTCTTTACATTAATGTCTTTACTTTGATGTAATTTTTTATATGTTGTTGATTGTTTAATCATGTTTCTCTTCATTTGCATTATGGGTTTATGTTGTTTTTATGCTTTCTTTAGTTTAGATATGAGTAGAGAGTAGTCCATCGTCATTGGGGGTAGAGAAAAAGGTGTTGTGATTATGTGATGCATTAGTGTGTGTGTTAATCCTATCTTTGAATCTCACAAGATTTCCTTAATCATATAATGTGATTTCACTCTTATCTTTGATGTGCTAATTCTCTTGAGTGATGCTTAGCACATGCTTAGATTAGTGAGCCTATTTTATGGGGAATGATGATGAGGATAAGGATGGAGTGGAAGAAGGCAACAAGACATGTGCATGCATGTGCTCATGTTGGCTTTATCTTAATTAATGTCTGGTATGTTTTAATGATTGTGATAACTCTTATTTCTTGTGGAGACATAGTTGGATTTGAGTCACGATGAATGTGAACGTATTAGGTTCATTTCAATTGTTGTCTTGTATGTTTTAATGATGAGGTTTTATCTTATTTCATGTGGAGGCAAAGTTGGAGTTAAGTTTTATGGATTTCATGTATGACATGTTTTCATGAGCACATTTGAACACACACCTACACATATTTTCGCATTCGCTCTCTCTATCCACCCCCTATGGGGATTAGTTTTCTTGTTTGATTTCCGATTTCTTT
Organism: Triglochin maritima; assembly: GCA_963682175.1. Lineage (NCBI taxonomy): Eukaryota > Viridiplantae > Streptophyta > Magnoliopsida > Alismatales > Juncaginaceae > Triglochin > Triglochin maritima. The sequence continues at coordinate 10,837,911 of OY821790.1, read as the reverse complement.
CGGATTGTAGTATAGTTTTGACCTTAATCTCCTTTTCTTTCACTCGAGTATTGCGAATCCGACTCGTGCACGCTCCATGTGAATCGATCCGTGCTTGCCACCGCTTCAACGCGGTCGTGCACTTGCGATAATTAAACGGATTCAATCAACAAACACATCAAATATGGATAAGAATACCATCTAAGGATGGATTACATAATGTTACAAGTAATTCTACTGCTCCAGAGTTATTATTAGCATTGTCAAAAGAAATTGCAATTTTTTTTTTGTTATTGATTATGCCAGCAATACATCTCTTATCTGGTTATATATAATTATAGTAGTATGTGGGTGCAAAATCAGTGCATAAGATCTAATGTTTTTATGTAAAACTCATGAATTATCTGAAAAATGAGCAGTTACGTAGAAAAATGGAAAGTCAGGTTCTGAGGTCCAAATATCACTTGTTAATGCTATTTTATAAGGCATTGATGTAACTGTATTAATTATGTCTATTTTCCCTTATCATATTTTGTATTTGCAGCAACCCCTAATATGCGTCGGGAAAATTATTCAAATTTTGGATTATGGTAAGTAAATTCCTTTCTAAGATTTGGAGATTCAATTTGGGTAAACGGTAATTCATCTCTAATTATATAATCAACAATTACATCTCTACCTTTAATTGGATCGTATTTCTTAGTTTTTAATGTTCCAGAACTAGTGTCTAAAATAGATTGTTGTGAAGTTGATGCTCCAACATTCCTAAGTTTACATTTTTTGCTTGCCTGGTCGGATGACTAGTTCCTTGACTACTAGTTGCAGTAAGTTCCGCACCACATATTTTATATATAGCCCAATTTATCCCATTTTTATCTTGCAATATGTCAAAATCATTCCAAACATTACTAGTTCTTCTTCTAGTACTTTTGCTTTTACTTGATGCACTAACAGGTGGATTACTAACCCCCTCACGTTCAGGTGATGAATTAATTGATGGGTCAGGTGCCATTGAAATTTAAAAGTAGACAATAAAATCTAAATTTTCTAACCAACGTGAAATTCATGATAATTAACTCAAATAAACTTATTATACTAAATAAGCTAAAACTCTAAAAGGGTAAAGAAATGTAAACGACAAGATGAGAAATGGCGAAGATGTGTCAGCGTGTCGGAAAAACCCCGGGAAGTAGCTTTAGGCTTTTGCTCAAACTTGACCTGCTTGTAACACAATGAGGACACTTAGTGAAATTTGAAGAAGATTGGAATTTGTAAGAGAAGAAGAAAAAGAATTGGTGTGAAGAAATGAATGGAATGGTGGGTTTAGATAGATTTTTGTAACGGCATTTTCGTAAATAATTGATAGCATTTTTGTTTTTAAAAAATAAAAAACAAAAACAAACGGCTCTAAGAGTCGTTGGTGTTCTAACGGCACTGCTGACGCCATAGCCGTTGGGAAAAACGAGTCGAAGCCCGTTCATTTTCTGCAGGCCCGGCTCGTTACCCACCATTAGTTCTAATTATCCTCATATTGATCCACAAATAGGTGTTGCGGGGATGATGATGAACTAGCAAAGTTTGAACTTATTTGATTAATATTATGTAATACTAAAATATCTATTAAGGTGTACTTTAATGTTTTTAAATAATCTCCACAACCTTCATAATTGATGTTTTCAAATATAGTTTCTAAGTAAATTTATAAATTGGTAAAGGTTTCCAGTATTTACTAAATTTAGTCTCCATTACCTTTATAATTTCCACAAAACTAACATTACTCCAACATTTCTTAAATACTTTAGTAATTGGAAGTAATCAGATATAAATATGTTAGCACTTGTGTAGTATGTTCCACTAAGTGTCTTAGTGAAGTTGAAAAAAGTTTCAAAAAATCTAACATAATTCTACAATTTTCCCAATCAAGATTAGTTAAAAAAATTGTTTTTTATTATAAAAAACTGAAATTAAATGACTATAAGGTTAACAACATTTGAACAATATTTCATAACTAGAGTTACATCTACGGGGGGTGTCTAATTTAATTATGTTAAGTTTAACATCACTACTGGAGCACAATTATCTAAATTCTTGATATCTATATGTACTATTACTATTTATAAAGACAATAACATCTCTATCATTTCGTAAATAAGGTTTAATTATTTTATGTTCATCTTGTACGACTAATTTTAAAACATGACAAACACATCTAACATGAAAAATAATATCATCTAAGGGTGGATTACAATTTTTTTTAACTAATTCTATTGTTGTAGAGTTATTAGTAGCATTTTCAAAAGAAATTTCACAATTTTTCTCTATTGAATGAAATCATAGTAGTGCGTGTGAAAAATAGATGCAAAATAAATAATTTGTTTATGTAAGACATATGAGTTATCTAAAAAATAACCAGTTATGCAACAATATGGGAAGCCATTACGACCAATTTAAACATCGCTAGTTAATACTATCTTAGAAGTCATTGCTGCAACTGTATTAATTAAGTCTATTTGCCGGTACCATTTTTTTTATTTGCAACATTATTAAATGTGCATCGGAGAAATGGTTGAAATTATGGGTTATGGTAAGTAAATGCATTTCTAAGGTTTGAAGATTCACATTAGTTAAATGGTAATTAATCTCTAATTATAAATTCAACAATTACATCTCTACCTTTAATTGAATCATATTTCCTAGTTTTTAAATTTCTACAGTAGAATCCAATTTTTTTTGCTGTGAACTAGATAATCCAACATTCCTACAGTAGAATCTAAAATAATCAGTTCCATTGCTAGTAGGTGTAGTAAGTTGTGCAGCACGTATTTTACATATGACGATGGTTTTACCATTTTTATGTTTGCCTGGGTTAAAATCATCCCAAACGTGGTTAGTTCTTATAGTACTTTTGTCTTTACATTGTTTAATGGGATTTTTACTTGGGTGCCACTTGATGCATTGCATACATTGCATCATATGTCTTTCATTTAGATTACTTTTACATCAATAAATGCTACTAAGGTATGTGTTTAGTCTTATTTACAGAATACAGGGACTTGAATGCAATTTACCCACATCCCGAGCATAAACGCGTGCAAAAGACTCATTTCTATCATAAAGACCAAGCTCAAGATTATCGGGTTTCAAATGGAAATGTATCCAAGCATAAAAGCATTCAAGACCTAATTACAAAAAGAACAAGGACTTGAGCACAAAAGTAGCCGGGGACTTAATTGCAAAAAGACAAGGACCTAATTGCAAATCACGTGTAGCTTTTATTATCTTGGAGAAAATCTAAAGAAAAATCAATGTGGATCTCCAAATATATGAAGGAATTAATCCGGAGCTCAAAAGAATGGAAAGAATCAATCCAGACGCGCAAAGGAGGGTCAAATCATACCAAAAACACACAGCAAAAATCCGGATTAAATCAGAGGAGATTATGCGGCGAAATCGCCGCATATTACATGCATTGTGCGGCGGAAACGCCGCCCCCTAGTCGATCCGCGCCTCCAAATTTTGCCCAGTCGTATCTGGACACGTGTACTCTCCAATTCTATACTTAGGTCTCTTGTAACAACTATAAATAGCCCCGAGAACGATGTTAGAAGGGTCCTTGGCCTTAGACCTAGTTTTTAGTTGTTGTTTTTATTTGTAGTCCTTTCTTTGGAGTAATAAAATTCTGTCTTTTATTTCTTGTTTTTACTTTTCTTTTGTAATGCCTCTAGGACCCCTTTTTCCTCCCTCTATGAGTTTCTAACTCTTTCCAAAGGGTGGAGGTGACGGATTAGGGTGAAGAGAAGATGAATGAATGTTATTATTTTAAGTTCGTGATTAGTATATTTTGATTACTTGAGTTTATGTTAAATCATTTATCATGTAATGCTTCATAACTAACATGATTTATTATAAGTTTCTGAATTCTCTAATCTAAACCCTAAATCTAAACCTCCACCCGACGGAATTCACCTCTTTGTTCTTGTTTTAGTTTTAATTGTTTATGTTTCTTGCTTTAGATAATTAAAAGCCAAAAATCTCAAAACCAACTTATTTCTCTATCTTCCTTTCCCCCAATCGAAATCACACTAATAACAAATCGCTCCCTCCTTGTGTTCGACCCGTACTTGCCACGTCTTCATTGACGCCGTGCACTTGCGGTATAAATTTAATTCTCATCACCACTCCAAAACAAGTAATTCCGTTTTATGCCATCACTACAACACTATTTGTCCTAAAGTCATTATTTTAATTCCTTATATATACTAATGTCATTTTAATAGTGGTCCCACCCAACCCAACCAAACCATTACTTTATCATTCAATATATGTCTCGGGGTAAATTGCAAGCCCCTCGTTAACTAATAATATTTGTGAAACAATACAAATCATTAAATCAAAAGGACACTAAACACACAATCACCAAAACCCTTGTCCCAAACCCATTCCGTATTCATCACCATCCCTCTCATGCAAAGCCCCCCCTTATCGGAATTGATGGCGATCAAGAACCTGGATGGTTCAAGATCTGCGCAACACCCTTAGGATTGGATTAGGGGGCAATTGAATTGGATCTCAAATCTGGAAATGGTTGAAAGAAGAGGAAATAGGTCGAGGGAGAGGAAGAAGAGAAATTGTATTGATCTTTCTATCCAACTACAGCTCCATCAAGTATATTTATTACAGAAGGTTAACAAAAATAACAGAACCAACTGTTATAATAGAAAACTGTTCTAACAGAAATAACAGCCTCCTCAAGCACCAGCTTCTCATGTGCGCGGTGCCTGCGGGACTTAAGTTCTTCTGTTAACATTTTTCTGTATCACCCCTCCTCAACAACCTTTGTCCTCAAAGGTTAAAGTCTGGAAACTTTGTAACAAAGGTGTCTTCATCTTCCCATGTGGCATCCTCTCATGGTTGGTTAAACCATTGAATAAAGAGTCTTACGTTGGCTTTATTGCCCATGTGAACTATGCCTCTATCTAGTATCTTCATTTGTGCTTTACTTGAGCCGACAAAATGGATTTCAGAGGGGAACTTGTAAACAGTAGGATCATTCCCATAGCAAGCTTTTAATTGGGATACAGGAAAGACAATATGAATCCTTGCTTCAGGAGATAATGCCAGCTTATAGGCCATTGACCCTATCTTTTCCACCACCAGGTATGGACCAAAATATATGGGACTCGGTGTGCTATTACCTCTCTGAACAACAGAATGTTGTCTGTAGGGATGGAGTTTCAAATACACCTTGTCCCCCAATTGAAAGTTCCTCTCACTCCTCTGTAAGTCAGCTTGATGAGTCATTCTATTATGAGCCCTTAGCAAGTGGAATTTCAACAACTTAATCATTTTTTCTCTCTTAAGAAGACTTCTATCCACTACAACATTGTCACTTTCCTTGGGTAAGTAAGGCAGATGTATTGGAGGGGGTTGTCCATACAATAGCTCATATAGAGTGGTCTGAGCTGCAGAATGAAAAGTGGTATTAGACCACCACTTAGCAAGCGGTAACCACTTGTTCCAGGTATCAGGCTTCTCACTGCACAAGCACCTTAGGTATGTTTCTAAGCATCAATTGACCACTTCTGTCTGACCATCTGTTTGTGGATGGTAGGTAGTGGATTTAAGCAACTCTACCCCTTGGATCTTAAAGAGTTCTTCCCAGAAGTTACCTAGAAAGATCATATCCCTATCACTGATGATAGTGTCAAGTAATGTTTGTAATTTGAAAATATGATCCATGTAGACTTGAGCGACAGTAAGAGAAGTGTAAGGGTGTGCTAGTTCCACCAAGTGAGATGACTTGATTAATCTGTCAACCACTACAAAAATCACTGACATTCCCAGAGAATGAGGCAAACCTTCTCTGAAGTCCATGGAAACTGAGGACCATCTCAACTACTTGACAGTAGTGGGCACAAGCCAGTTAACAACTGAGTCGATCTTTACTGGATCAGTAGTCACTCCATCTCTAGAAATGATATGACCTAACTATTTCACCCTAGGTGAGGCAGATTGACACTTGCTTTGCTTTATGTTTAGGTCCTTTGCCTTTGAGTGTTTGAAACACTATCTGTAGGTGCTGAACATGAACCTCAAGGTTGTGACTATACACCAATATGTCATCAAAAAAGACTAATACAAACTTCCTTAGATAAGGTCTGAAAACATGATTCATTAACCCTTGGAATGTTGCTGGCGCACTTGCGAATCCAAATGGCATTACCAAGAACTCATAGTGACCCTCATGAATCTTGAATGCGGTCTTTTACACATCACCTTTGTGCATCCTTAGTTGATTGTAGTTAGACCTTAAGTCCAGCTTGGAAAACACAATGGATCCTCCCAACTCATCTAGCAAATCCTCTAGCAATGGGATAGGGAAGTTATCCTTGATGGTCTGGTTGTTCAGATCCCTGTAGCCACAACCTCCAACTACCATCTATCTTTCCCACTAACACCACATGAGCAGCAAAAGGACTTGAACTATATTGAATTATACCTCTTCCCATAATTTCAGCTACCATTTTTTCAGTTACATTTTTCCTGTAGAGTTGGGTACCTGTTTGGTCGTTTACTCACAGGTCCAACCCCTAGTTTCACAGTCACTTTATGGTCAAATCCATCCCTCATAGGAGGTGGCATGCCTGCCTGCCTCTCAGGAGGGCACTCAATCGCCTGAAGGATCACGTGGATCTTCAGGACCCAATCCTCTGTAGCCTCAGACTGTCCTCTACCATCGAAGGTAGGCGGGTGCTGTCTCATAAAGCGGTCGAGCATCGCTCGTGCCACTGTTGGCTCTCCTCTGCCTAACTGGCGATCCAACATCACACCCAGTCGCCCCACCGTGTCATAGAGCATCCGTCGCTCCTCTGCCCAGTCCGTGCCCTCAGTCTCATCGCTGGTGCTACGGTCTCCTGGGGGATGTCTCACGCGTCTCGGAGGCATCTACATACAAAGAAGACAACACACATCAAAACCATGAAAGCATGAACTAATGCAGACTCTAAAACTCTAAGTGTGGTTTCTTTGGATAAGGATACTGGAACCAACCTCTTTGATACCAATTTGTAACATCCTCGACACAGCAGAAAATTTTAAAATTTTCTAAACAACAATCAATAGAGGATATTACTCAAAACACAAGGAAGAAGGTGCACCAACATATAATATATATATATATATATATATTATATGTTGGTAGGTGGTCCTCAGACTGTCCTCTACCATCGAAGGTAGGCGGGTGCTGTCTCATAAAGCGGTCGAGCATCGCTCGTGCCGCTGTTGGCTTTCCTCTACCTAACTGGCGATCCAACATCACACCCAGTCGCCCCACCGTGTCATAGAGCATCCGTCGCTCCTCTGCCCAGTCCATGCCCCCAGTCTCATCGCTGGTGCTACGGTCTCGTGGGGGATGTCTCACGCGTCTCGGAGGCATCTACATACAAAGAAGACAACACACATCAAAACCATGAAAGCATGAACTAATGCAGACTCTAAATGTGGTTTCTTTGGATAAGGATACTGGAACCAACCTCTTTGATACCAAGTTGTAACATCCTCGACACAGCAGAAAATTTTAAAATTTTCTAAACAACAATCAATAGAGGATATTACTCAAAACACAAGGAAGAAGGTGCACCAGCATATAATATATATATATCCAAATATCTCAAAAGTGTGATTACATTTCAAAAGGCTAAACAATAAAAACAAGTAATCACTCCGACCTCAAAATGAGAGAAAGCAGGATCGGGTAGCAGCGCTCCTCTCCTCAGTCACCACCCCCTATCGCCGATCACGGCGTGAAAAGCAAACATGCAACAATGCCTGAGTTTCCAGAAGGAAACTCTGTATGCCAAACTCTACAATGCATGAACTGAAAAGCACCCTAGCATCTAATTCTACTAAGAAGAAAAGCATCACAACCAGGCTGGGCTCCAGGGCTCTTTCACCCAACCACAACACACACCATGTTACGGGGCTCCAGGGCTTTTTCACCCAACCACCGCAACACACTCGTTGCCAAGCTGGGCTCCAGGGCTTTTTCACCCAACCACAGCTACCACAACACGACCAAGGGCTCCAGGGCATTTTCACCCAACCAAAACGTCCAAGGGCTCTAGGGCTTTTTCACCCAACCCTTAACACTCTGTCCATGCTCAGGCTGCAGGGCTCTTTCACCCAACCTGAACGCACTACAGAGCTCTAGGGCATTTTCACCCAACCCTGCACAAACTAGCTGGGCTCCAGAGCTCTTTCACCCAACCGCAACTCTCACACAGTTATGGGGCTCCAGGGCTCTTTCACCCAACCACCGCAATAGTCACATTTCCAAGCTGGGCTCCAGGGCTCTTTTCACCCAACCACAACTCTCACATAGTTACGGGGCTCCAGCGTTTTTTCACTCAACCGCCGCAACACTCGTGCCCACTAGCACACTTTTCGGAAGAACATCGGCACCACAACTCATCTCACACAGACGACCACAACAACCGCACCTCCAATGTGCAAAATTGGACAGAAACGGTCGACCGAACCAAAAGTCCTGGTCGACTGAATCTCACAAATACAGGGCAATTGCCTCGACCGGCACTCCATCGGTCGACCAATTCCCACCAACCAGACTCGTTCGGTCGAACCAAATCAAGGACCGGTCGACCGTTTAGAAATCGCCTCCCAGGTTCAACGAACAAAACCACCAATCGGTCGAACGACAAAGGGGCCCCGTTCGACCGAAAGTCACCAGGGAATAATCCCTCACGCAAAACAACGAACCCGGTCGAACCCCCGAGCACTCTCGGTCGACTGAATTCCACCAGGGAAATCCCCCAACTCTCACAAACGAATCCGGTCAAACCCCCGAGTACTCTCGGTCGACCGAATTCCATCAGGGAATTCTCCCACGCTCCACATCAAGTCCGGTCGACCGAACCACCTTCGGTCGAACTGACCACCAATCAAACATTAGTCACCGGTCAGACAAGGTCACAAAGGTGGTCGACCATTTAGATGGTCAACGCCCCAACTGACCTATGACAGTACACACGGTCGAACGACAAAGGGGACCCGTTCGACAGAAACCAACCAGGCTTACCTCTAACGCACAACCGGTCGACCGCCCCAAGGGCATTGTTCGACCGATGTGAGGCAGAACCCAAAATCTCATTAAGAACGGTGGACCGTTTGCACCAACCGGTCGACCGATAAGGCAGTAAAATCTGCTGCATGTTTACTTGCGACGAGCCGGAATGCCTACCGTCGACTTCCAAATACTCACACTACTAAAGTGAGCGAGTTGACATACCGTGAAGGTTTGAAGAAACCTTCGAAGAACCTCGACGGCGCTTCCACGAGTACTTCTCCCTAAAATCACGATCCGTCGACGAACCTCACGCTCGAACGACGATCACCACCTCCTCGACAACCTCGAGCACTCCAACACCTCCGTTAAACTCCACACTAACCACGACCACTGCAAACGAGGGAGGTTAAGAGAGTACAAAAGGAAGGAACCAACGAGATGAGTTTAACAACCAACCAACTCACCTCCACCACTAAACGGCTCCGATCACCCCAACTCGTCGAAGATCAACCCTGTCTCCAGAGCTCGACTAGGAGAGGGAGAGAGACGTGAGAGAGAGATGAGGGAGTTGTGTGTGTGTGAGAGAGAGAGAGAGAGAGAGAGAAAACCTCACCATAAATATCTTCTTCGAATCCAATCATCACCATCCATCTAATCTCCCAACCATCTAAACCCTTCATCCACCAACATTCCATCTCAGCCCTTCATCCCATCTCTTTCTAATCACCACCTAAAACATCTTTAAAATTCAATTAGGATTAGGATCTCACACCTTCCTTCTTTCACCGCTTCAATGTTCAAGACCCCACCTTCCTTTTTCTTCACTTTGAACCTAAGTTTGTGGGTGATCTCCTCTAGTTTAGAGATGATAGCAGGCGCATGTTGTCTTGATATGAAGCGAGCTTCTTTCTTGGTGTAGATCTCCTCAAACAAACTAGAGATATCAAATGCTTGAGACAATGATATTATATCAAAAACGTTACAATTTGCTGGAATCACACACTCTTGCTCTTGCTTCTCATCAATTGGAATTGCATCCTTTTTATCTGTTTTGGTTTTCATAGCTTTGTCCTTGAAATCTTTCTTGAACCAAGTATTTTCAGTAATTTCAGAAATGGTGATCCTTGTTGCAGGATTGGGATCCAAGATTGCAACAACAAGCTTACGAACATCAGGTGGGAACCAGTTTGGACATGTAAACTCTGCTTTACTTATCTTCCGGTACATTTCCATTAGATTTGAATTCCTAAAAGGAAGGCGACCAGCTAGTAGAACAAATAAGATCACCCCCCACACGACCATATGTGGGCCTGTGCACCTTCGTACCCTTTCCTACTTATCACTTCTGGAGCAACATAAGCTGGAGTTCCGCAAGTAGTGTGTACCAATCTAGCCTTTTTGACTCGGCCAGTGCACTCAAACCCAAATCAGAAACCTTTAGATTGGCGTTCTCATCCAACAGCAAATTTTCTGGCTTAAGATCTCGATGGTAAACACCATGACTACGACAGTAGTCCACTGCCCTGATCAGCTGCTGAAAGTACTTTCTTGCAGTTTCTTCCTTAAGTCGGCCTTTGGCAACTTTGTGAAGAAGCTCACCACCTTTGACGTATTCCAACACGAAGTAGAGTTTAACCTTGGTAGCCTTTACCTCATATAGTTGGACGATGTTTGGGTGCTTTACTAACCTTAGTACCGAGATTTCTCGCTTGATTTGATCCATCAGTCCGACCTTCAACACTTTTTCTTTGTTGATCACCTAAGAGCTGGACTCTGCCCATTCTTGATGTTTCTAGCATAGTATACCTTTGCAAAAGTCCCTTGGCCTAATAATCTACCAATTTCGTATCGTTGAATCAAAGTGCTCGTTTTATTATCCATGCCTGAGTTGACTTTATTAGTTTAACAAAAATGAATTAAACTTTTACACCATGAGTTATCAACTCATGTAGAACCCAGAAACTTCACAGTAATCTTGATATGAAACCCGGGGTCTCGGTCTACTCCTCAGCAACGAAAAGGATGAGTTTGATATTTGAATTCATCAAGGACAAGAATTGGGAGGTAGACCTAATAGGAACAACAATCTTTAAGTAAGTAATGGAAGCTTTCCTTCCATATAAGCACATCTTTGTGCATTTCTGATGTGCTATTAGCCTGATGAAATAAGGCATATCAAGAAAGTATAGTTAGCAACATGAACAAATAAAGAAGATACAATAACAGTGTGATGTTCTGCAGTATTAACCACTATTTTTAAATAACAATTTGAATAAGTACAGGACACAACTTTGTTAAACAGAACACAAATCCGACCGATTTTGATATGTTATTCGACCGTTATATGACGTAGACTATTAGGATGACCCTGGTAGTTTTTGGTCGACCGGAAACCTGAGTCGGTCGATCGAATAAACTTGGTTATTTTGACCAACTCTGGATTTTAACCTCGTATTCGGTCGACCGGTTTTTGATTGATGTCCGACCGTTTGGACTTAACTGATGCTCAGAAGAGTTCGACTGTTCCAGACTTTTGATCGACCGAACCTATTGGGAACGGTCGACCGGTTATGCTTTTTCAGTCGACCGTTTGTGCGCAAAACTGAATTCCTGGTCCTTGTGTTTCTGTCAACTCCTTCCACGGAAACCCATGTCCTCCCTTAGAACGTGAGCTGGGAGGTGAGGGTGGGTACGCGCTCGTGCCTGCCCAGGGACCGCTGTGTGGAAGAGTGTGGACACTTGGGTCGCGCCACCTCCGTTGTTCGACAGTGGTTTGACGTGTTGTTGCTTCACTCTCTGTAGAGTAGCAGACCTGAGCGATCGAGGATCCCAATGCATGTTGACGCATGGCTCGTGGAGCATGATGACCCTGCAGACTACGGTCTTGACCCGTCCGATGTTGTGCCGGACATATGTTGTACCGCCGAGGTTTTTGCCGGCGATGATGGTGCCGACGATGTTCCGGCTGGTGGTTGTATCGTCCGATGTTGTGCCGGACGTATGTTGTACCGCCGATGTTGTTCCGGCGATGATCCCCGATTGGGCACCTATCTTGGGATGTTGACTGATCGGGGTATGGCTCCGTTGAGGTGGTGTAGACCACATGGTTACTTTGCATGGAAGTGCGGACGCTCCTCACCGATCCCTTGGCTCGAGTAGTCGCGTGTGGGGGTGCGTCGCGTACTGACCGTAAGACCGTATGTGCCTACGGTAGGTTTCCGAGGGAGACTGTTGTTGTTGCTGGATTGATGTCCTTATTGACCCTTTGAGGGTACTTGTGTTGTTGGACTGAGGTCCCGTTTACCATTGGAGGGGTTTGATGTATTGCAGATGTTGATATGACATGTTACTAGTATGATATGTTCATTTACCATACTGTTGCATTCATATAGGCGAGCTTGGCATACAGGGTTTCCTAATGGGAAACTCAGGCATCGTTGTTTGATTCATGTTTTAGGACCGCAGTTGGTTCTGTCGGGTGGTGACAGCGGGCGCACACATTTTGGGGCCAGGATCCTCTTCGGACTCTTCGAGCTCGTTATTATTACTTGTACCTGTCCTTCGTAGTATTGTTGTAATCATGTCTTTTGACAAACTCTGTTGTATTATTGGTGCACCGACTGTTGATTTATATGAGTAACATTCCCGTTGATGAGTTTTATCTGATGATCTCTTGATTGTTGAATTTTTTTAAATTTCTATTGTTTTGGGATGTTACATAGATTGTCTTCATGTGGAATTGATTCTCGTGGGAAGTTCAATGGAATTGATAATTCTTCTCGGAGTTCTACTAAAAATACCATCGAGCTAGTTTTGTAATAAAATTATAGTAATACGGTAGATCATGGTAAATTACGTTTTGGCCTTCTTAACTATGACAGAGTAACATTTTGATCACTTAAATTTTAAAACATCACACTCATACCTCTTAAAAATTTATTTGTGCCACACATTTACCCTCTCTCCATTAAAAAATTAATATTTTTCAACATATTCATTGTATTTTCTTTAATTATTTCGTGATGTTGCCAAACATAGTTCTAATCTATCTTTGTCGTAAAGTTTCAATCAAATCCAAAGTCGAATTTGCTTCAAAATTGGGTCATATTTTAAATTAATCAGTCTTAAATTCGAGTTAAATTTGACATCTAATTTGATTAGAAATTTGCCGTAGGATATATTAGAAGCATGTTTGGCAAACAACACAAAAATATTTGAGAAAAAAAGGCAAATATATTGAAAGCTAACAATTTTGTGAGGAAGAGTGAGTTAAAGTGTTACACAAAGCTCAAAACCGAAAATGCACGACCGCGTTGAAACGGTGACAAGTACATGTTGTGTCCATGAGGATTGAGTTGGGGTCATCGATGACCATACTCGAGTGAGGAAGAGAATGAAGATTAAGTGCATCAAAACTAACTAACTAATGCGACACGAATCAACTAAAGAAGACCAAGATGACTAGTCCCAAAGGAGGTGGATAATGCATTCAAAAGTATAGATGCCTGATACATGTGTGTGTACAATTAAGCGCTAATGAGATACATAACATGAAAATTTGATAATACCACAATCCTAAATGTGTCTCTACATGGATTAAGATTTATCACCATCATTAAAACATACAAAATACTACTCAAGATAATGACAAAGACAACCACATGATTACATGTGAATCTGATCTCTTTAATGACATGAATAACATAGAGACCATAATGACCACAAACCCACTTATGTCTTCACATGAATTAAGATTTAACACCATCATTAAAAAATACAAGACATTAATCAGAATAAGGCCAACAATGCCATATTTCCCACATGTCATTCTTATCTCCTTATTCACTCAAATCTTATCCTTAGATCATCGTTCCCCATAAAGTGTGCCCACTAACCAACGCATGTGCTAAGCATCCATTACGAACATTAACACATCAAAGGAAAGTGTGAGAAACCCATCAAAATGGCTATGAAAATCATTTGAACATCCAAGATTAAGATTAAAAACACAAAACTCTAACTGGAAATGTTACAAGTGTATTTATAGAAGATTAAAATGTTTGGATTAATCAGGGTGCAATTGGATGACTGAAAATAAGATATGGATGCTACGACACAGTTCTACCTGACTACCCAACCCGCAAGAGAAATTCGGGCACCAATCTCCCAACCGGATCCGCTAGTGGTGGATCTTTTGGGGTCCGATTGGAAACTGGAAATCCTAACTCATTGTCGTAGGAATCACAGTTGGACTTAGCATATGCAACAAGCCATTAAACCCCATTGTCGCCAAGAAGGAGATGTAGTGTCTCCTAAGGGTGTTCAACGGATATACCCACAAAATCCGAATAATGATGCATTATTCAACACAACAATACGACTCGATGGACCTACTTTTGTCGATCATTTGGTACGGTATGCCACGAGCCGACTCTATATAAGTTTCTTGTCTACATACCTAGCCTAGAGAACCATTCATGCAAATTAATTAACAACCTAACTGAAGGACAATGGAAACCTTAATATCCTGAAATAATACATTGTGTAAAGTCCATGAACGTTCTTATTTTTATACATATATATATATATAGAGAACAAGGAATTAAAACTTCTTGGTGTTTAATTCTCTCTGGATCTAGTTTCGTGCATCATTGCCTCTGAGGAATTTTACTATCACATACACCTTCCCCCAAATGTCCACATAGGGCGATCCCTACCACCCGTGTAACGGGAGTTCGGTTGGTGCATCCCAAGTCAGATAACTCGAAAGCATCAGGTACTAAGTCCCCTTGAACCTAATTTCGAGTGATAGGAGCCGTGCGAGAAGAGAGAATACTGTACTAAATTATTTCTTATCTACATATCAACCAAAATTGTAAGACCCACTTTCCTACTACTTTAGTAAAGTCCTATTCATCTTCATGCTTGTTTATGTGTTATTTAATTAAATGTTGCTATTTTGTATGTTTATGTTTCATTTCGGGAAAGTTTCCTTTTGGGGAAAAGTTTCCTTTTTGGGCGAGCGAATGTGACTCGTAAGAGGGTGTGGCTCATAGAGCAAGTTTGAAACTGATTTACTCAATCAGGTCGATTGGGTGCATGTGCTTAGAAATTTCGGCCCTTGCTTGGTGTTTGGGACTTGTAGGGATGAGTGGACTAGAGAGGAGGACATGGCATCCTAGTTACTTGGGGAGATTTGATTTGTATATGAAACATTTGAATAAACATGGATTAGGCATGTAATGATAGGGAATCAATGGTAATTGATTAATTCCATCTTTGCTGGTTTCCTTTGTGCATTTAAACAAAAAGGAGACCCCAACCCTAGCTGTTCCACCCTCACCTCCTTCCCACGAAACCCACTCAGACCCTTCTCCTCTCCCCTCCGACATGGTGTGCTTGAGCTCTGACGAGGTTACCATCTCTGGAGAACAAGGCATCCAAAGAGGAGGCTTGCGCTAGGAAGAAGAAGGCCACGACTTGCTTCGGCGAACTCAGGTATGCCTTAGGCCCTTGAGGGTTTACTTAGTGAAGGTGTTGGCTGGGAGGCTGGCCAACACCAAGGCTACTGGTGGTGAAATCGGTTGCACCACAGAGCCAACCTTCACCATGTGTACGCTAGGGTAGCGTGTGCTAGTGGTTGGCTGTTGGGTAGCCAAGGGTGCCGAAGCTCTAGTGCGGTCTGACGAACTCCAGTCAGGCACCTCATGGTGGTGGTGGTGGCCTTTGTTGAGGACTAGAGTGGCTAGTGCACTCGGTTTCTTCCCTAGGGTTTCCTTGCATGCGATGAAGCATAGCTCCCGAACAACCAGCTGGTGCGGCTAGATCCCAGTGGTGGCTCGACCCTAAATGCGTGGAAGCGAAGTCACGGAAGAGAAGAGGCAAGGTGGTGCTATGGTGGGTTGTGCATGGGAAGATCAGTGCTTGGGAGGGCTTGCGTGGCTTACCTTGGGTTTCAGTTAGTTATGCAAGTGTCCTGCTGAGGTGTGGGCTGATTAAAACCGTCGTGCACCACCATTTTCACATCCTCCACCCTCTGAGATGTCATAGTGGAGGACTGGAAGCGCCGTGGGAGGTCCTAGAGTTGGTGCATGAATGAAACAAGCATTGTGGTTGTCGCTATTATGTTCTTGTTGCATGCTGAATTATGGTGCTAGTCGATTCATGTTGAATGTTTGATGCTCTGATTTTGTATGTATATTTATGGTTACATACTAGAGTAAGATTAAGAGTGATTATGCCTTGCACATCTCTGAAATATATGGGTAGTTAATGAACGTGAATTATATGATTGCTTCCATGTCATTCATGTATGCTATGCTACTTGTAACATTATATAGTTCATTTGCTCATGTATGCATTATTTTGATGTATTTCCCTTTTCAAACTCGATGTACTATATGTGAATTGTTCCATATATGGATAATTTCCTCGTTTCAGTTACATTCTATTTTAGTCTATCCATGTATGTTTCTTTCATGTATTGTCGAGTAGTTCAGTTCATCATGGATGTCTCTGATCATGACACTTTTATTGGATTACACAGTGTACATACCCGTGAGATCGTGAAAAAGGACTACATAAATTTTTTGCCCAATTCTTTCAGGATATTCGCAAGCACACCCGAATTATTGTCAGTCCCGTGTATAAAAATAGATGGACACAGAAACCCGAATTATCGTCAGTCCCGTGATAAAGATGTTTACAAGAGTAAAAATTACGTTTAGTTATAATTACGATAAAATTATTCAATACATTTCATATTATACACAAGGTAAGACTTTCGTCGCCTGCACGTTGATAATTGACATGCACAATTGATCCATTACCAGGAATTGCATGACATCCTCTCTGCCGACATATAAATCCGACGGGAAACATTTAACCTCCTGCAATTGCATGGTAGTTAAGGATTGTGCTTCCCTAACTAGCACTATTTGATACAACATTTTGCACCTATTTGGTAGCAAATTAATGTTGATCGATGATTCATTGTTTGATCTTTTGCTCTGTGGGCTCGAAATTTATATATATAAAAATGTTAGAAATACAATTAGTAACAAAATGGATATTTATTTATTTTCAAAATTAAAGGATACCTCAAGTGTGTCATGAAGCTCTACCAATTGACGAGGCCACCTCCAGAACCCACTGCAAGCATCGCCGTGGGTATCAACCTCTTCTTCGGGAATAGGCACCAAAACATCAAGATCTAAATAATTCCCAATGGCAACCATCACGAGTCCCTCTTCCAGATCTTTGAAGTGGTATTTAGAGAGGTTGTCAATGGTTCCGTGTCCCACCATTCTTCGCTCAAGGTGTTCAACAAATAGATGACATCTACTGCCATTGACGAGGGCCAATTCTCGAGAATAAGCCATGTAATCAGAGGGTCGGTTGGGCTGACCCCTGGCTGCAACGGAGGAGTGGACACAGGGGAAGAAGCTATCCTACGGTGGGTTGGAGTACGCAAATAACGATCCAATCTCTACATAACAAGTTGCAATTTATTTGGCAAATCTAAAATTTGTTGCTCACATTTTCTATGAACTGTCGACGAACTAGGGTGACTAGTTTTTCCATAATACTGTCACAGTCCAACCCTACTCCCTACCCCCCCCCCCCCCCCCCCCCCCCCCCCGTACATGACCGGGATGTTCCTCAGTTTCCAAGGCTTCCTGAAGAATGTCATTCTGACCGTCTGATGCAAAATCACCTTGGGACTCTCAACTTCAAAGAGTCTTAAAGTTTAAAAAACAAATGTTACAAACAATTGAAAAATATAAATTTAGTGAATGTGATTTAATGACTATACAACTGATACAACTTACTATCTTCGAGTCGACCGCTTGCGACTCGTCTGTGATGTACTCCCCTTTAGAGTATAGCCTTCCTCTCTTCCAAGAATCACATCGAGCTATGGGGGAAGGAGGATACAAGTTACTTGCTTGCTCCTCACTCATACCAGAGTTAATTGCTGGTTGTTTCTTCAGGGCCATTTTTCGGCCATCATTTGTTCTTCTAATTTCCAGTATCCCGATTGAGACAGACGATGAAGATACTTGTTATTAGATCGACGCTCTTCGTTTTTTTTTCCGGAGAGCCTACAACCAATTTTATTAGATTATAACTTAAACTGATAGCTTAATAAGTTCATATTCCATATTAAACTTAGTTACCTGAAACTCCGGGGTTCGTCTTGATTTTTTAAAGTGATCCCATGTACTCGGAGTGATGAAGTTATAGTAATCACACAGATTTCTGCCCTGATACTCTCCGAATATTCATTTGTTTGTTAACTTCGTCTTGAAGTCCCTCCAACGGGCTGACACATATCTCATCCACTTTTCTTCAAAGTGGTAGTGGATTCGAACTCAAAACTTGCCTATAAGATGTTACTATTTTCAATTTTTATAAATTAAAAGTTTGACTGAAACTAAAAAACATTATAATGGGCTTATTACCTGCACGTCGTCCCAAATGGTGTCTTTCAGCTACTCATCAACTTCGGCCAACTCAACAAAAAGATGTCAATGTTGGACCTCACTAGGCTCCCCAAATAACTATAAGGGTCTTAAATACACATCTATGTCGTTTCCAGGTTGCTTCGGACCAGAAATCATTAATTACAACATAATATATCTGCATTTAATGCATAACCATGGTGGTAGATTGTAAATTACAATCAGAACATGTCAAGAACTGTGAATGCTACTCAGACTACCAAAACGATTCATTCCATCGGTACAAAGTCCAAGTCGTATATTGCCGGATTCTTCACCAAACAAAGGGATGTCGTAATCTACTTTTTTCCACTGAGGTGAATCTGCAGGATGACGTAGCAACTGATCGTTTGGTTTGTCATGATCAGCATGCCAAGTCAAGTTTTTGGAATCCGCCTTACACGCGAACAAACATTTAAGCCTTGGTATTATCGGAAGATACCACAAAACTTTAGCTGGTGGTCCTTTGATTTTCAAATCATCACCATCTACATTGTGTTTCGATCCACTGCGTTTCATTTAGTACTGTGAAACATTACATCTGGGGTAGCAATGTAAGTTTTCAAACTCACCCCTATATAGTATAAAATCATTCGGACATGCATGTATCTTTCTATATTCCATTCTCATAGGACACAACACTTTCTTAGCATCATAAGTTCTATCAGACCATTCATTATCATCTGGAAGCATGTCTTTCAATAGCTTCAACAATGATGTGAAACTAACATCGATCCAACCATTTCCTACCTTTAAATTGTACAATTTCAACAGCACTGACAATCTAGTAAACCTGGTGCAACCCTTATACAACGGCGTCTCATTGTCATTCAACAAAATACAAAGTAAATCGGGGTTGGGCGAAATGTTTTCAGCTATATCCTGAACCATGTCCTCTAACTGATCTCCCACACTTACATTGTCCCGGTCATTCTTGGAACCACTAAATGATTCATTTTCGCCGTGCCATATACACTGCCTGTAACTTGTGTCGAAACCTTTGTCAAACAAATGATATTTTATCTTCTGAAAACTCAACACTCACATATTATGATACTTACTGCATGGACAATACACCATGTCTCTGTCATTCCTATGCTTTGAATGATTTTTGGGAACCTCTAAGAACATATTCACTCCGTTCTCTTACTCATCACTCAATCCGTTTGAAAAAATCCTATTTCGATTCATTTCAATCTAAACATTAAGAAAAATGATAGTTATTATTAAAGTCAAGAAATAAAATTTCAATTTAAAAGAAGGTGTACGTAGATGACAACATTCGAAGACATGAAGATGAGAAATGAATGTCTCAAGGGAGAGGAGATGAAGTCCTTAATCTAGCGTGGGAATACGGAAGGTAAGAAACCGGACTAAACAGTCAAGGCAAAAGCAAGCCTAAAGTCCACTATAGGTACTTAGCACTAGACGATGCCTAACGTCAAGGTCCCACCGAGGACCACTAGTCTATTGGAAATCAAGAACCTGGAGGTTCCTAAAATCTCTACGAGGTTAGATGAGCAACGACGTTCAGGTCACAACGGTCTAAAACAATGAGGACCACTAGTCTGTAGGAAATCAACCCGAAGGTTCCTAAAAGCTCAGGGAGACTAGATGGGCAACGATGTTAAGGCCATCGCGGTCTTAAACGGTTTCCTCTCCTTAATACGTCCGAAAATCCTAGGGGCTAACGTCTAAATTGATTTTATTAAGACTTTTTTATTACGTGGTTTTTTGGCCAAGAGAAAGGTGATGAAATCTCACACCTCATCTCCTATAGGTGACTGCCCCGTAGGTGTTTTTCATACCTTAATCTAACAAACAACACACCAAACAATCACTCACTCTCTTGTTTCAATGCAATCCTACTAACTAATGCGTGCTTCCTAATGAATGATGAGTGAAAGAGATTACGCAGCTTACGCCAACAATCTATGACAAAAATCGTAAAAGAAAAAATAAATACGATAATTACATGCATGGAAAGTCCTATATGATGAATGACTTAATAAATATTGTCTAATCTTTTGTTATAGGTTATTAAAGGCCAAGTTGCTTAAGGGTTGATGAGTTAGTAGAAACTAAACATAAATACATATTTAACTAAACTAAATAAGTTTTTTTCCGCATAAATAAACATTTGACTAAACTAAATAAGTTTTTTTCAGCATAAATAAACATTAAACTAAACAAAACATAAATAAACATTTAACTAAACTAAATCATAAAGGCAACACATGAATTAAGAGTATAATAGATGTTCTCAATAATAATAAGGACAATGAGATAGGTTTGTTAAACTAGGATCAAATGGGTTACTTATAAGGTTGGACAAGGAATCAAGGAACCCTTAATGTTACATATTAGAGACATTCTCATATTTGAAGATACATGTCATACACCATGCAAGCATGATATTTATTACAATCTTACATATTTTAAGATATCATCTAGAATTTCCTCTTTTAAAATGAACAAAACGTGCTAATCGAAGACTAATCCACCAAGTAAAAGCAATGAACAAAACATCTAGAATGAAACAAAAACAAAACAAAATCCCACCAAAACCCAACTTCATCCACACTAACTTCATTCCAAAATCAAATCCACAAAACATGGTTACTACTATTAATCACCAATTAATCACCTCAAACTCTAGAAGCATATAAGCTTCACCAATTTGCATAAAAGCCAACAAAAAATATACATGTTTTGGTGAAACAATATACATGTTATACATGTTTTTGCTGAATTTTACATGTTTATGCATGTTTTTGTTGTGAGGAATATACATGTTTTTTTGCTGAAAATACATGTATACAAGTAATGAAAACCAAATTAAGCCTAATGAAAACACATTAACATTATTTATACATGTTCATACATGAAGGAAAACCAAATTAAGTACAAACCAGCAGAATCTTCTTCTCAATAGCAAGCACGAAGCGCGTCTTGAACCCAATCGTCATAATCAAGCTGAAACATAACTAAAATCCACCTCAAACCACAACCAAAACTAACCCAAAAGTGTTAACAAATTAAAACCAAACCTTGGAGTTCGTGGAGGGTCGTGGATTAGTCGGTGGTCGTCGCTGCGGTGGCAGAGGAGGTCGGGGAAGGTTGGAGAGGGGGCTACGGTTGCGTAGGAGGTCAGGGAGTTGGCTAGGGTGCGGTCGTGGAAGGGTTTAGGGTGGAGTTTTGTTAGGATATAAGTTAAAATGTAACTGTTCGCTAATTATATAAGTCCAATAGACGTCAGCTATACCAAAAACACGACGTCTATCCTGTGATATCTAAACCTGGGTAATAAACATCACCAAATAGATGTTGATTGCCAATTTATTTAGAAAACCCAACGTCTATATTTCCTTAATAGACATTGGGTATTATAATAGCCGACGTCTATAGGTATAGACATCAGATAATATAATACAAGACGTCTATTTGGCGACAACTATTCACTATTCTACACTAGTGTTGGTTTGGATTGTGCCGAGAGTAATTGTATACTCACCACATTGGGCTTATTCTGGACTATGTAGCTATAGAGATGTGTAGATCTGTAGATAGCTTGCATTGCATTTGATTGATGAAAGAGTTTTGGGCACGTTTGATTTGGGGTCGACGAGCCACAGGTAACCCCTCTATGTAGAGAGGCCTATTCGCAAAAGACATTTATGTAGAGAGGCCAAGCGTAAGATAAGACCTGGACATGTGTGTTGTCATTTTGTCCAAGGTTAGGCGTTCCTAATGTCACGAAGGAACCATGTAGGCCATTGCCTCGAATTGGGATGTCTATGCGGCGTACCTTTTTGTGCGAAGTGGTGGGTGACTGTCGAGTGACCCATTTGTCGATTTTACCAACAAGGTTGGCAGGTTGATTCCTACATAGAGGGATCACTTTGGGAGTAACCCGAGTGGTGCAGCTATGTAGTGTTGTCACCTGGTGCAACTATTTAGAGTTGTAGCCTTTTTGTTGCATGTGTGGTAGATAGGTTCCACGCATAACTCTGTAAAATTTTCTTGGACCCAGGGCATACGGGGTTTTCTTTATTGAAAACTCACGCATATTTATTGATGTTATTGCCTTAGGTACTTAGGTTTCCTTTAGGGGTGGACTGAACGAGTTTCTGAAGATTCTGTACACGAGGGACACGTACACTATAGTCTTCCACTTATCATTTACTTCCTCATTATTTTGATGTATTTCCCTTTTCAAACTCAATGTACTGTATTTCAATTGTTCCATATATGGATAATTTTCTTGTTTTAGTTACATTCTATTTTAGTCTATCCTTGTGTGTTTCTTTCATGTATTGTCGAGTAGTTCAGTTCTTTTATTGTAACTCCTTCGGTCATTGTGGATATCTCTGGTCGCGACACTTCTATTGCATTTCCCAGTGTGCATACTCGCGAGATTGGGGCATTACAAAAACCCCTACACATAAGGTTTCACAACGGAAGTTTAATGGTCCCTAACTTCAACAAACATTCTTATACTAACAATCACGAATTCCTTCAAAAGAAGGAGACTTACTAGGTTCAAGGTGTAATTCTTTATTGGTTTGAGTACTGAAACCCTTTGATTACTCTCCCCCCGAGGGAAAACCGAGGTGCATCCTTAATACTAGAGAGGACCTAAAGTCTGTGTACTAGATATCTGATTGATCAGTTATAATAACACAAGTGCACGACCGCGATGAAGCGGTGACAAGTACGGGTCGAGTCCACAAGGAGCACGTGCAATTCAAAATACACCATACTCGAGTGGGAATAGAAGAGAGAAATGAGGTTGGAATTATACTATAAAGTGTATGAAATCAGGAAACAAACAATAAAACTAAACCCCGTACAAGGTAGAGAAAGAACGTTGAAATGAATATATGTGTAGTGTCTGTGTTCAATTGTTCTCATCACAACAAGTAGTACATGAAATCCATAAACCAAATCCAACTTTGCCTCCACATGAAGTAAGATAAAATATTATTATTAAATCATTCAAGACAATAATTAAAATATATAAGGCTAATGTGATAACATGTAAAATGACCACATCCAACTTTGTCTCCACATGAAATAAGATTTGACACAATCATTAAAACATACAAGACAATAATTAGGATGACACCAACATGAGCACATGTCATGTTTCCTTCTTCCACTCCATCCTTATCCTCACCTCATCTAAGCATGTGATAAGCTTCACTCAAGAGCATTAGCACATCAAAGATAAGAGTGAAAACCCCATCAGATGATTATGGAACTCATATGAGGTTCAAAGGTAGGATTAACACACAGACACAAATACATCACATAATCACAACACCTTCTTCGCCACCCCCAATGTGGATAGACTACTCTCTACTCATCTCTAAACTAAAAAAAGCATAAAAATAACCTAGAACCATAATACAAAATTCAAAAAACTAGATGAAGGAAAACAAGCACAAAGTAAATGCCATAAAAGGAAAGACATCAAGATAAAGAACATGAAACTATAACTTGATTAAGAAATGAAGGTTACAAGGTTGCTCCTCTTCTCCTCCTCTACACTAAAACCTACTCTAACAAACAAGAAATAAAACCTACTCTATTAAACAAGAAAAGAAACTAACCTAAGGAGGAGAGGGAGGAAGAAGAAAGGAGGCATTACAAGTGTATTTATAGAAGATTAGAGGGTATGGATGGATTTGGCCGCAATCAGATGGTTGTAAATCAGATCTAGAGGTTCCATATTTCTTTAACCTTACAACCCGACCCGCCATAGAATTACGGGTTCCAAACACTTAACCAATCCGCCACTGGCGGATCATTTTTGTCTGATCGTCTCCAAATTTTAACCACAGGTTATGTTTACACAATAAACACGTCAGGTGCGCCCGAATCTGTTGGTTCGAGCCCATTTGGTTTTAATTGTCGAATTACTTCTCAGGTTCAGGATATTTTGGACTTTTGCAACCAACATATTTTTCTTTACACTTAAGTCCCTCCGGATTTTCAATTGGGTCCTTCCTGAGTTACAATCCATTCCATGGGCATTACAAACAGGTGCAGACCCTTCCAAATCAGTCCATTCTTCTTACGTTTAGTTCCTTTTCTCTTCCTTTCTTTTTTTTATTGCCTAACCCTGAAACACATCAAACAAACGCTCGAGTAGGACAAATATGGGGTAAAATAAAGGATATACAGCATGAATGCAATGTATGATATGCTACTAATCGGTATCCAAATGCCTCATGTTCAAGTCAATTTTGGGAGCTTCTTTTTTACTTTGCCTCTGAAAAGTTTTAGAATGCTAAACACACGCAAAACCCACAAAAATTTTCTTTTGCAATGAAGATTTTGAAAGAAATGGATAAATTAAAACACTAGGCAAGCAAAAGAATACAAAGCACCTAAGAATCATGACATAACAAAATAAATAAATGTAAAATGCAGCACATTATCTTGATCACAACAACACAAACAAAGGAAATCAAAATAAATAAAAAACTTGACTATGTAGATACATAAAGCACCCCAACACATTTCATGCATTATCCTCAATGAATGCGAGTATGGTACGATATGGATTTTTTAATGACCAAGAAAATATCTCACCAATGTGAATCACAAAAGGAAATTTATTGTTATATTGATGGACATAAATCCGAATTCCCCAAAACCTGTGAGACACTTAAGAAGAGAATATAAGAACGTTAACAAATGGAGCCCAAATCCTCAAAGAGTGGGACCCACGACAACCTCTTTTTTGTGAATATGTACAACCCTGAAATCTCAACTATTCATATGGTTGAGTGTGGGGGATGTTCATAAAGGATCATGACCTCCTTGACTTCAGTTGGTTCACCCTCCAAGTAAGATTTGAGGCATTGTGCGTTAACTCTGAACACATTCCTATATTCCTTGGGTTCCAGATATCGACCGCTCTGTGAAGAAATATGGTATGCATAATAAATGAGTCTGACCAGTGACTGTAGAGCTTACCAGCAAACAAATGAAACTGAGAGTTGTAGAGCAACACTTTCTGCTTGACCTTAAACACTTTTCGTACAATTATGCGATGTTGAAACGGTTTGGTTCGGGACTTATGAATCTTGGTGTTTCCATACACATCATTGCATAACTCTTCAAACTTAACAATGTCGAGCTTATGTCGAGCCCCTGCTTGATCAAGATCCATATTCAGGTTCTTGATCACCCAGAAGGCACGATGCTCGAGCTCGACAGGTAGGTGGCAAGCCTTTTCGTACATTACCCAATATGGGGACATGCCCGAATTGGTCTTGTATGTGGTGCAAAATGCCCCCAACCTGTCATTCAGTTTGGTAGACCAATCCTTCCGTGAGGAATCAACCAGTTTCTCAAAGATTTGCTTTAATTGACTGTTAGAAAATTCAACTTGCCCACAAATTCGCGGAGGGTATGGGGTCACAAGCATATTGGTGATTGAATACTTCCATATTAATGCTTCAAAGAAGCGGTTGCAGAAGTGGGTACCCCTATCGCTGATTATGGTACGGGGCGTACCAAATCACGTAAAAATGTCCTTTAAGAATTGGTGACCACCTTGTTGTTATTGGTCTTTGTGGGGATAACCTCAACCCATTTAGAAACATAGTCAACAACCACCTGAATCTAAACATTCCCAAAATAATTCGGGAAAGGACCCATCAAGTTGATGCCCCATACATCGAAGATATCAACGACGAGGATATTTTACAAAGGCATCATATCTCACCAACTTATTTTACCAAGGCGCTAGCACCTATTACATGGCTTACAAAATTTGTAGGAAACTTGGAAAACCGAAGGCCAGCAAAATCCATATTGGAGCACCTTGGCGGCAATTTTCATTGCTCCAAAGTGTCCTCCACATGCATCGTAATGGCAAAATTGGAGAACAGTTTGGAACTCATTATTTGGGACACACCACCTGAAAATTTGGTCAGATTAGTATTTGAATAGATAGGGATCATTCCAGTGAAAGAATATGAAATACGAGCTATGGGTTGGTCACCTCAAGACGATACAAGTGATCCGCTACTATGTTTTCACACTCTTTTTTGTCTCGAATCTCGAGTTCAAATTCTTGTAACAACATGATCCATGTCAAGAGTTGAAATTTGGCATCTTTCTTTGCCATTGAGGTGCTTGATTGCTGTGTGATTAGAGTAGATATTCACGTTGGAGCCAATCAAGTACGACCATAATTTCTCCAAAGCGAATACGATCACTAAGAATTCTTTCTCGGTCACAATGTTGTTCAATTGGCATCATTGTGTTATACTGACATAGTAAATAACATGAGGCAATTTGTTCAATCATTGCCCAAGCACTGCTCCCACAGCAAAGTCAAATGCATCACACATCAACTCGAAGGGTTCGGTCCACACCGGTGCCTTAATTATGGGAGCGGAAGTCAGATCTTTCGTCAAGATCAAAAAGGCATGGTGACAATCCGATGTGAACTCAAACTTGGCTTCCTTAACCA
Organism: Triglochin maritima; assembly: GCA_963682175.1. Classification (NCBI taxonomy): domain Eukaryota; kingdom Viridiplantae; phylum Streptophyta; class Magnoliopsida; order Alismatales; family Juncaginaceae; genus Triglochin; species Triglochin maritima. The sequence goes on along the minus strand of OY821790.1, from coordinate 10,810,853 downwards.
ATAAAGCGCTGAGAGGTCGAGCAATTTTACTAAAATACCTAATGAACCGCTGACAGAATCCAGTATGCCGCAAAAAAACGCAGATGTCCTTCACATTACGTGGTGGTGGGAGATTAGAAATAAGACCCACTTTGGCGGGATCGACCATATTTCCCCTATTGGAGATTACATATTCAAGTACGACACCTCGCTTAACCATAAAGTGACATTTCTCCCAATTGAGAGCGAGGTTATTCTCACGGCATTGCTTGAGAACAAGCCCCATGTGATGAAGGAACTCATCAAAGGAAGCATCAAATATGGAGAAGTCGTTCATGAAAATCTCAAGGAAACACTCCACCATATCGTTGAAGATACTAAACATACACCTTTGAAATGTCGCCGGCGCGTTACATAACCTTAAGGGCATGTGACGGTAAGCGAACGTACCAAAAGGACATGTAAATGTTTTCTCTTAATCCTCGGGGGCGATGGGAATTTAGTTGTAGCTGGAGTATCCATCAAGAAAATAATAATACTCATGCCCAGCCAACCTTTCCAACATATGATCAATGAATGGCAATGGGAAATGATCTTTCCATGTTTCCTCATTGAGCTTGCGATAATCAACGTGTGTCGGTATGAATACAATCACTATGCTTCGTTGTTAACCTACTTGGATAAGGAGCTTTTTGTAAGTAGGTTTGCCTTGGTGCTTCAGAGGGAGAAGGCGAATATTTGCAAACTGACTCGCCTTCCTTGGGACCCGATGTAGAAACTTCCTCAACATCGGGCTCCTTGGTCTTACTACCCCCACATGGGGGTGGCAAAGAAGAATGTGGTGGCAAGGGAACATGGTTGTTGACCTGCATCCCATTTCTCAGGTTCACAATGGCATTGGCATGGTCCACAAGTTGTTCCACATATTTCACTTGCCCCCCTGGGGTGTCGAACTCGCAATTTGTATGTTTGATTGATGCTGAGCACGGGGGTTAGTGATGTGATATTTAAGTTAAACCACAAGTGCATGACCGTTGGTGAAGACGGAGCAAGTACGGGTCAAACCACAGGGAGGTGTGTCGCCTCTAGTTCTTTTGAAGGTGAGTGGGAAAAGAGGGGAAGAAGAAGTGATTACACTATATTAAACTATGCTACGCTACACTAGTAAGCAACAAACAAAGACAATGAAAGAAAGCAACAATGAAACTAAACTAACTAATAAAGCAAGCTAGAATTCATGGTGAGAAACCCCTAAGGGGTGGAGTGTGTGTACACATGAAATAAGTGGTGATGAATACATTCAATAGAGCACAAGTAGGTAGTGTTGCTACGCATAGGAATTACTTAATGGCAAGACCTATCATCCAAATCACTAACCAACTTGACTAATATAAGCATAAACAAGTTTGTCATAAAGAACCTAAACAAGGATGGGATGTACCTAATGAATATGGCAGAAATAATAAAGTTAAGTATTCTCTTTAATTCAAACAACCATACTCACAGTTATCACATAAAGCAACATATAGCATTCATTCCATTCTACATGACATGTATAAACATGAACTCCACCCCCAAAGGGGGATGAAACCACTCACTACTCATTAAACTACAAACTATATTAAGAAAAGGAAATATTCTAATTACTTCTACTAAGATAAAACAATATTAAGCTAAGAAAGCAAGAATTGAAAGAGAAGATAACATTAAAATAAACTAAAAAATTATTTTATTTACATGACTCACATTACAAGTAGCATTCTTCTTCACTTAAGTTTTCCTCCAAGGCTTTACCCAAAGTAGAGAGAATGCCACCAAGCAATGGGTGATTACAAAGGAGGAAGAAGAGTTGTATTTATAGCCACGAAAAAAGGTAACCGGGGACAACCCCCTGGTATGGGACTAAACGCATACCATAAATCAACATAAAACACATTAATCTAACATCCGGCTAAACCTAATCGGGTTTGGAGCCAAATCGACTACCAATTGGCGGTTTGGGACAACCAAATGGCGACCTGGAATGGGCTGATCGGGTTGTGCTTTGGTGGAGCCTTTTGTGGATGGATCGTTTTATGTTTGGTGTACCAGAATTGGTTGTTAGAGCCTAGGCCCAAATCTAATTGCCAAAATACTCCTCATGATGGTGTGGAGCTTCTTGATTTGCTCATTGGTCCTTTTGGTTTACATTCAGATCCTTTTCTCTTGCATCTCAATTCATAAGTCTTACAATTCAGTCCTTTCTCTTGCTCTTAGGTCCTTTTTGTGTCTCTTCTTCTCACTTGTTTTATTAATGAAACTTAAACATAAAACTCATTACGTAGCAATGCTAAGTTAAAAATAGAGGATATAAGACACAAATATATGCATGATATGATGTCAATCAGTTAGCCACAGGTTGGCTGGGCAGAGTCCCTCTCTATCTCATGTACAGACTGAGCCAATTGGCCCATCTGAAGCTCTAGAGATTTGATGGTCTGCTAATTTGAAGTGAGAACATGACTTGTGGATGACATAATTTTTTTCATTGAGTTCTCAAGTCCACGGGTCAAGTTCTCAAGCGAATTGAACCGGGTTTCCATGTTGTTGGAATTTGGGAAACCTGGTTGATTGGTGATTTGTGCTTGGGGTGGCTGATAAGATTGTGAATGAATGGGAATATTGTTTGGTCGATTAGGTGGTCGAGAGAAGTTTGAAGGACCACCATGGACATTGTTTTGGTTCTAGGAAAAGTTAGGATGGGTCCTCTATCCAGGGTTCTATGATGATGAATATAGGTCATTCCTGGGTCTATCCTAGATGGCATTGACTTGTTCCATCTCAGGAGGAATGGATACACACTCACCTCCTACATGACCTATCCTACCACATAAATAACAAGGAACTATACCAGATGCAAACACATGAGACATACCTTGTTGGTTTTGGAGCTCAATTGAATCTATACGGTGCATTAAGTACGCAATACGTGCCTCGGTGTTTGTAGTGGTATTGACGGAAAATGCGGCTCCCGATCTAGTCGGGTTTGCATTTGCAATCCTTGCACCTTTTGCTAGATGATGGTGATGGTTCCCTCACACTCTCACACTGCATGGTTTTTATCAGCGAGGTCTTCTAAGAAAACCCATGGCTCCCTTTCATCCTTTCCTAAGAACTCTCCTTGACACATGGACTCAAGGAGCGTTCGGGATGGGATGTGAAGACCCTCGTAGACAATCTGACAAAGGCACAAAAACTCAATGTCATAGTGAGGGTATGAGGAAAGTAGCTCCTTGAACCTCTTTAAATATGCATGGAATGATTCAGTCTTATGCTGATAGAATGAATTGATTTCGTTCCTCACTTTTTGGGTCTGATGATTTGGAAAGTATTTCTTGAGGAATGCATATTGAAATTCATCCCAAGTTCTAAAGGTATTCACCTTGTTGCTGTACAACCACTTCTTCGCGTCATCCTTTAAAGCAAATGGAACAAGCCTAAGGTGGATGGAGTTTGTGCTAAGTTGTTGCAGCTTGAACATCACACATACCTCCTCAAATTCCCTGAGAAAGAGATAGGGGTCACCCTTCCCAGTGAAGTGAGGGAGCATGGAGATAAACGGAGGCTTAACCTCAAAGTGGTTTCCATTCGCCTCTGCCATTATGACACAAGAAGGTAGAGCAATACGACTCGGGTAGCATCGGTCACGAAAGGGGATGAGAACCTAGGGAACCAATTGATGAGATTCTAGACCAGAAAGTGTTGTGCATCCAAAATCTGGGTCACCCTCGTGTGGTTGACGACTGTGTAGGACACGGGACGGGGATGCGTTCGAAAAGTTGACAATCGAGGATAGATTGATGACCATCAATGTCTCATAACCACACTGGTGTGCACAAACTTGCACACCCACACGAGTTACACAAAAAAGGGAAAAACTTGTTTTTATAAAAACAATTAAACAGAAGGTGCGTAGAGGAGAAGATGGGAAGACTCAGATTAGAAGGAATGACTCAGGAGAGAAGGGAAGAAGTCCTTATGCTACGACGGGTAGGTAATGGTAGAAACACACAAGCAAACAAGGCTAAAACAACCTATGGTCACTATAGGTACTTACAGTTAGACAACGCCTAACTACGACGTCACGCAACCTCAACACGCCTCACCTCCCTACCACGGGGACAACAAAACCCAGCAAGTGAAACAAGATCTGGAGATCTCGTCTCTCCTACAACCGACAAAGTGGGCGACGTCGATCAGGCCACGACGGTCGCGACCGGATCACTCTCCTAATGCGCCTGAGATCCTTAGGGGCCAATGTCTACTTTATTTTAAAATTTGGCTCTTTCAGAAGTGTTTGGTGAGGCTGAGGGAAGGGGTTATGAAATCCCCCACCTTATCTTGAAGACGATAGGTGGTGCCCCTTAAAGATGTTTTTATACCTTAATCTATCAAGCAACTCACCAATCAAACACTCATCTCAGTCTTGTTCCAATGCAATTACTACTAACTAATGCATGGTCCTACAAACTAATGAATGAATGAGAGTAGGAAATGCGTAACTCACGCCAGCGCTCAACAACTGAAAGTAAAGCTAAATCAAAGAGAAGCTACATGCCTAAGTCGAGTACATGATGCATGACCTAGACAAGCAAGAATGCCTAATCTTTTGCTTTGGGTTTTAATGGCTAAGTTGGTTAAAATGGGGATTGATTACTTATTAATCTGGGAACAAACTACAGGTTCATACATGCCAAATTAGGCTCCCAGATAACTATGTTGAAAAAGAAACAACCAGAAGAAAATAGGAGGCTAGAATCGCTCACCAGGCCACCAGTTGGCAGTCCCAGACCGCTGATTGGTGGTTAGAGTAGCTTCATATCCTCCCACCTTTTTCCTGCTGCTTGCACTTTGAACCTCAAATGTCCTGAAATAACATCAACTAACAACAAAAGATCAAATCCACTCTAATCATCCAAACCAGAGTTTGTACTGAGCACCCCCCGACAACGGCACCAAAAACTTGTTTGAGATTAAGTTTAACCACAAGTGCATGACCATCGGTGAAGACGAGGCATGTACGGGTCAATCCGTAGGAAGGTGTGTCATGTCCGGTTCTTCGGAAATCAAGTGGCTAAAAAGGGGAGAAGATGTTTGGTTACACAAAATTAAGCTACACTAAACTAGAAACTAACAAATGAGAAATACGAAAGCACAAGACTACTAAAACTAAGCTCAACAACTAATGAGGGAAGATGGAATTCAGCGAGGGAAGATGGAATTCAGCAAGGAAACCCCCTTAGGGGTGGAGTGTGTGTACACATGTAATAAGGTGGTGAAGAATGTATTCAATAAGGCAACAAGTGTAGGTCATGTTTTCATGCATAGGAAGTGTCTAATGATTGTGGCAAAACCTATCAATCAAATCAATAACCTAGTTGATTAACATAAGCATACACAAGTTGGTTATTAAGAACCTAAACAAGCATGGGAGGTGTCTAATAGTTGTTTCAAAACCTATCAAGTCAAGTGTTCTAATCTAAACAAACAAGCATACATTCACATTCATCAACACATTCCATAATATAACATTCATTCCCATTCTTCATTACATGTATAACATCATCTCCACCCACAAAGGGGAGTGGAACTACTCACTAATCATTAATTTAACAATTATGTTAATAAGAGAAAACTTGCTGACTACTTCTACTAAGATTAAGAAAACAAGATTAAGCTAAGCTTGCAAGAAGTAAAAGGGGCAACATGTAACTAAGAAAGATTAATTTTATTTATGAGTCACATTGCAAGTAGCATCTCTCCACTTGAGTTTTTGCTCCAAGGCTTTACTCTAAGTAGAGGGATTGGCCACTAAGCAAGTAGTAATTAGAAAGGAGGAAGAAGAGTTCTATTTATAGGCATGACAAAATGTAATCGGGGACAATCCCCGATGTGGGACTAATATACCTAGTAAAAATAGACATAACACACTAATACACAACCGGGCTAAACCATATCGGATATGGAGCAGAACCAACCGCAAATCAGCGGTCTGGATTGCCCTCATTCAACCCGTTTTCTGATGACTCTTTAACTACTTGATTTCTTCATGTGGAATGCACCCTAATTGGTTGCCCGAGTTATGCCCGAATCCAATTGCCAAAATACCCTTCATGAGGGTGTGGAGTTTCTCAATTTGCTAATTAGTTCTTTTAGCTTACATCCGGGTCCTTCCCTCTTGCATATCAATCCATAAGTCTCACTGATTAGTCCTTTTTCTTGCGTTCAGGTCCTTTTGTTGTCTCTTCTTCTCAAACCTATTTATTCTTGAAAGTTAAACATAAAACTCGTTACATAGCATTGCTTATGTTCGAAATAGGGGATATAAGACAGAAATATATGCATGATATGATGCCAATCATAGGTCATCGATGGACGTGGAGGGTGATATGGTGGGGGGTGGGGTTGAGTGTGTGAGATTTGACCATGACCGCTACTAGGCCCCTAAGAGAAGTTAGGGTGGTTTCACAATCCCGGGTTGTAGGAGTGACTATACGAGTTGTTATGAGGCTATTGTTGATACGTCGCATTTGAATGGTCGGTATCGCTTGGAGCATAAGCACATTCAAAGTCACTATGTCCTGTAAGTCCACACCTACTACAAAGCGGGAGTAGTGACCTGTTTTACAGGAGCTCGGTCCAACTCTAAACTCTCTATCCTACACATGAGAGCAACCCTTTTTACCTCAGACACGATAGTTTACTCGACGTCGTATGATCCAGCTTGACCAGAAGACCTGGCAGTTGGTGGCTCTCTCATTGTGTCCCAACTCAAAGGTGCGTTCATCCATTAATTCAAAAGTATCCCATGCCTCATCAATGGGTTTCGTTTGGAAATCACCCTGACACATGGATTCCAACAATGTGTGGGTGTTGTAGTGGAGGACATTATAAACAACCACGCATAGCTACCATAGCTCCAGTCTATGACGAGGGCACTGTAGGAGAAGGTCCTTGAACCTCTCAAAGTAGCATGAAATGATTCGATCTCAGTCTGATACATTTGATGTATCTCATGTCGTAATTGTTGAGTCTTTCTTTGGGGGAAGAATCTCTCCAGAAAAATGATCACAAAGTCATCACAAGACTGAATCGAGTTTGCAGGGAGGTTGTACAACTATTTCTTCACGTTATCCTTCAACACAAAAGAAATCATCATCAACTGCACAGAATACTCGTCAAGTTGTTGAAGCTTCAACATGAAGCATACCTCCTCGAATTCACCTATAAAGATCTATTGATCCTCTTATTTGGCTGTGAACGTAGGCATACTCACATATTGATGCTTTAGCTCATAATTATTCCTACGAGCAAGAGGGAGAACTATGCAAGGTAGTTGTGCTGCCCGAACAGGATGGGTCCGCTCCCACAAAGTCATCGGTTGATCTTGTCGAGCTAAGGATGGTGGTACTCCCACAACTCGATCCCGACCGGGACCCACTTCCCCCCAAATTGGAGGAGGAGGAGACAATATACGTGGTGGTGGGAGTGGACCGAGTAACTCCATGGTTGGAACCCGATTGCCCCAACCTACAATAAACGACGAGGCCACTTGCTGCAAGGGAGCTCGAGGCGGAGAGGGATGATCACCTAGACCATCCATCTACTTAACAGGATCAACTCTCTCAAGCCAAGCACCCTCACCGAGATGAGTCCAAACTCGTATAAAAGTGCTCGACTGTGTAAGTAGATCGATCACTATTCTAGAGGGGGTGAATAGATTATATCACAATTTAGCTAAATAATGCACAATTAAAATACTGAAGGAAAGATTTCAAACCAAAAGACGACTCTGGAGATTTGTAGATGTTCGATCACACCACCATGATCTAGTCCTCTCTTCAAGTTCTGATCGCTCCTCCGATCCCTACTTCAAAATTCACTATTATCTTCGTTCTTGGTTGAAGATAAACCCTCTTACAATTAGAGCCTTGCGAACACCCTCGCCTTGCTCAGATCTCCTCTGACAACCCGGGTAGGTGCTTCCTTGAAGCTTTGCAACACAAGGGAAGATGAATGAAGTTGTTGAACTCTAACTTGAATGCACTCAAAGATTGGAGTTGAGCTTGGAGTAAATTTGATTAAAGTTTGAGAGTTGGTGGAGCTTTGAAGACATGGAGTTTGAGAGCACAAGAGTTTGAAAGATTTTTGGCAAGTAAAGTGTAGATTGTCTCTTAAATGAAGCTTTTTAAGCCTTCAAAAAGAAAAGAGTCGTGATGGTGAGTTTGGGAAGTGTGGAACAATAAGAAACAAGTAATTACTTAAGGTCGGGAAGAATTCAGAGCGTATTCGGTCGACCGGGAAATAAACGGTCGTTCGACAAGATGTGGGTGTATTGGTCAGTATGCAGTTCTTGGTTGACCAACTACAATTAGTCCACTTTTGTCCAATTAACTCGGGTTCACCGAATACAATTTGGTTCACCATTAAGAGATCGACAGTAACAAATGGTCGGGCTCTGATGATCGAGTTCGGCCGACAATCGGGCCTTCGGTAGACCGACTTAAGGGGGGTTTTCCACTGACACTGTGGCTCAAAAGTTGGTTAACAAATAACGGTCAAAACATTAAGGGGAAACGAGCCCTTACTCTATGATTAGTAACAAGGATACGGTAGACTGAAGAAGACTTCGTAGATCGTTTAGGGACATTTCAAAGGTTGTTGCTAAATGACAAAAGAAAAGTCCGTTGAAGAACTTTTTGCCACATAGATCAATAGGATCTGGTTGTTAGAATAATAAACATTGGTCAAGTTTTGATGACAAATATCTATCCGGTAGACTGAGTCGAGATATCCAGAGATGGTCTGAATGCTACTGAAAGGAATCGAACGGTTCACCGGTACGCCTTTAGTAGATAGTGCACCGAGGGATACTCGGTCGTCCATTGGGGACAAGTTCGGTAGACCAAAAAGGAAACGGTCATTCCACAAAGACGAGTTTTATCCTTTTGTGCATCAAGCGTACACTTGATCCTATGACTCAAATAAATAGTAAATTACATGTAAAGTCCTTCAACTTTGATTACAAGTCTTGATCTTGAAGTTGATTACTCATTTTGTTTGAGCATGTATAATGTAAGGAATATACAATATTAAGAGTAATGAGGCCAAAAAGACAACAAAATAAACTCAACAACCACACACAAATAACGGGTATAATCAGAGGAGGAGACTATAACGCATAATGTAGATGAGGAGAGGACTTAGAAGAGAAGGGAAAAATCCCTAGAGCTAGCGGGTATAAGTGTGAGCGTAGAAACCTAATCTAGCGATTGTGGCTCAAACAAGCTTAGCTTGGTTGTAGGTCATTAAGCTAGACGATGCCAAACAACGACTCCCCACACTCCCGAACGCCTCACCTCCCTCGGCCGAAGGTCGCAAAGCCGAATAAGAAGGTCAAGACCCGGAGGTCCCAAAAGTCTCAATGTAACTAAGCAAACGACGATGCTCAGGTCATGACGTCGAGAATGAGAGTCAAAAAGTCCTTCGGGCTATGTATGGTGCATGACCTAGATGGCATTCATCTACTCTTTTGCTTTGACTTTTAATGTCCAAGCATGTCAAATTAATTCCTTGCATAAAAACAGAGCATATATTAAGTGGACAGTTACATATATCAACTAGGAATAACAAGAAGAAGCTACAGTTGAAACAGAAAGTGAAACAAACACACCAAATCCACCACTGGCAGATTGTTTCGGGATTCTGTCCCCAAACTCCTTCTGGATGCAGCTTTGCTTTGGTGAAGTTCCATGGTCCACCTGTTCGCCTGTCCAGTAACAAAACTAAAAGAAAATTAAGAAAAACCCACCAAAATGGTGGAAACAACAACGACGACGACCAACTCCCCGACACCGAAAAGGTTTTTATTTTATTTTATTTTTCTCATTTTTATCCTTTTGTCCTTGTTAGACTGAAAAGGAAATGGTCGACCGACATAGACTAGTTTTATCCTTTTGTGCTTCAAGTGTACATTTGATCCTATGACTCAAATAAATAGAAAACTACCTGTAAAGTCCTTAAGCTATGATTACAAGTCTTGAAGTTGATTAGTCCTTTCGTTTGAGCACCTATAATGTTAGGAATATATAATATATATACAATTTGACAATATGATGTGTGATGTGTTAATTGGTGTTGTGCATAATATTAGGTTATAAATCATCAAAATTAAGAGTAACGAGGCCAAAACCCCAACAATCTCCCTTTTTTTTATGATGACAAACTAACGTCAAATTGTGTAAGTTCTCCCCCTATCAATATGCATAAGTTATATAATAACGCCCCGTTAAAATGTACATGAATTCCATATATTCATTGAAGCATATTATGTCCATTTTTCTCCCCCTTTTGACATCAATCAAAAAGATGAATCAAGCATAGGTTGAGACAAAATGACACACAATAAGGAAATGCAATTCATTGCTAAAAGGGAAGATAAGGCAAAAAGCCGATACAAAAGCAAACAAATGAAAGCATATGCATTTGAAAAACCAAACAAACAAGACGAACAAACATAAACAAACGCACAAACAAGCATAAAGAGTAGCCTAGTTGTCTGACTTGTTCATGCTCTGAAGAAGATCCATGATTTCATTTTGTGAGTCGAAAAATGCTTAGTGAGAATCTCCAACCACACGAATTTGGTTGTTGATCTTGTTGAGCGAGTTCGACGTTGTTAACTGAAAGTCTTGGAAATCGGAAGTCAGCGCTTGAATGCCATGGTAATTTCGATTCACTAGCCCATGAACCTCGTGGATCTCTTCGTAATTACAGCCCAAGGGCTTCTCGTGCCGATCGGCGGGTTGGTTCCATTAAGCATCCATACCAGATGACCATTCGGGGTGAGTATAGCACCGAGGACCACGAGTGAAGCTAGGATCCCAATTGGGATTCACCTCGGCTTCAGATGGAGGAGGAGACCAATGTGGTGGTTGATATGGCATCATCTTCATTTTTAATGGATTCATTTTCAACTTCGTCTTGAATTGCTTGCCAGTGCGCATCCGTTTAAGTCTATATTTGTCAATGGTGGTTTTAGAGGATTTGAACAGATCACGGTCGAGTTGGAAGTTCAAGTGAGCTAAAACGAGCGAGATGACCATTGGGATGGGAGAAAGTTACACTTCCGCCGAGAAATGTTGCACATGTGGTTGTTGATGAATAAATGTCAATTTGGGCGAGTACCGATGCAGAGATTAAAAAGACACTTCATCATTTGGTGGCCGAGTTCGTCGTTATGACCTTTGCGCGCAAAGAGGTTGGTAGAGATGAAACGACAAAGAATGCGGCCGAGAACCGGAAGATGAGGAATTGCAAGCTTGCCACTTTAAGGAATTTCCAGTTGAGTAACCTCCAAAAATTGATTCATCGAACCACAAACCTCTTCCCAAGAGAGGTTATAAATATCATATTTGGCACAAGGATGTCTGCTGATCTATGAAAGAATGGATGCGGTGAGAGTAAAGGAGACAATCAATTTGAGTTGTAAGAGCTGCTTGAGTGCCATCAAGGGTGGTTGTCTCCCGGAGATTGGCAAAAAATTGGCGACAAGCTTCCACAGAGAAATGGACCGGAATCTTGTCGTGAAAGAAATCTCCAAGGCGATCAACGACGAGATATGTAGAAAGACCAATCGACTTGAAATCATTGATAATAATCTTCCGCTCTGCAGTTGGATTTGTGCCACTAGGAGTGTAGTAGTCTTCCTCCGCCTTTTGATTGTAGAAGATGCCACCGTTGAAAGGGCGAACACATTCGTCGATGGGTTCGGTCGCCAGATTTGTAGAAGAGGGAGGTATGTCGAGGTTGAGTCTCGTCTTCTTCGCCGGAGGAACGGGTTTCTTTCCCTTCCCAGTCGTTGGTTGCTTTGTTGGTTCCACCACCTTCTTGGTTGCACGAACTTTCCTTGGACCCATAGGAGAAGAAGAAGATTTTGTGATTGGAGAAAGGGAATGATCAAGAGTTTGCTTTGGGGGTGATAGTAGTGAAGGAGAAGAACCAAATACATAGAAGATGGGAGGGGTAAAAGTAGGAAAACCGTGTCCAATGGTCATCCATGAATGTGTCGGATGACCGTTGGAACACCTCCAACGGCTAGACATGCAGGCGTCGGTCGACCGAACATAGTTCGGTGTACCGAAAGGTGCATAGTAAGAGATGGAATAGTTACTAGATCTTGAAAGCAGATGTTCGAAACAAACACGGTCGTCCGAACGTCAAAAAATAAGAAAGTCAAAAGCTCCACAACGGTCATACAATTCAAAATCTGATAAGCAATCCATACGATTAGATCCGTTAAATCAGCTACAACAAGAAATTCAAAAAACATTACCCAAAATATTCGGTCTACCGAGATATACTCAGATCACCGTCAGAATAAAAATAGGGAAGTTTGCTAACTTTAGCAAAGGAAAGTACATGGTCAACTGGACGTGGATCAGTGTACCGTGTAGTGCGGATCTAGACTAAGTCTGTATCCCTGTCAAGACACCATTCGGTCAACCAAAGTAGATTCGATCGTCCGTTAGGCTTTGACAGACAATAGAAACATAGAAGTCAAGTATTCAATCGTAGTTTATTTAAACAAAGCACTTGAATTATGATATCTCTTTAGCATTACACATGCCTAGTTCTTCTCTAATTTTATCAAATTAATCAACATTTATGTTTTTTTAAATATATCTGCTAATTGATCATTTGTTGAAATGAATATCAAGTCAATATCACGTTTAGGAGCATGATCTCTGAGAAAATGATGGCGAACATCTATATGCTTAGTTCTTAATGAAGAATTGGCTTTTAGATAGGTTTATAGCACTTGTATTATCACAAAATATTGGTATATTATGAAACTCAAGTTTCAAATCTTTGAGGGTTTGCCTCATCCAAAGGATTTGTGCACAACAACATCCGACGGCTACATACTCAGCCTCCATTGTTAAGAGTGCAACACTATTTTGCTTCTTACTAAACCAAGAAACCAAATATTTACCCAATAATTGACATGTCCCACTTGTGACTTTCTGATCGGATTTACATTCGACATTGTCGGCATCACTATAGGCAATGAGATCAAAAGATCGAGTCTTGGGATAAAACAATCCAAAATCACAAGTAGCTTTCAAATATCGAATTTTTTTTTTCAAAGCATGCATATGAGATTCTTTAGGACAAGATTGAACATGTGAACAAAGGCAAACACTAAACATGATATCGGGTCAACTAGTGGTAAAATAAAGAAGTGAACCAATCATAACTCGATACCTTTTAATGTCTTCTTCTTTGCCTTCTTCATCTTTATCCAATTTCAAGCTTGTGCTAATGGGAGTATTGTGAGGTTTGCTATCATCATATCCAATTCTTTTGAGTAGTTCTCTTGTGTATTTGGTTTTTTTGATGAAGTTTACCTCCGAAGTTTGCTTGATTTGAAGTCCAAGGAAGAAGTTGCGTTACCCATCAAGCTCATTTTAAATTCACCTTGCATAGACTTTGAAAACTCTAGGCATAGACAATCATTAATAGCACCAAATATAATGTCATCAACGTAAATTTGTACTACTAATAAATCATTGTCTTTCCTCTTACAAAACAAAGTAGTGTCAACCTTCCCCATTGTGAATCCATTTTCAAGCAAGAAGTTCTTCAACCTCTCATACCAAGCTCTAGGGGCTTGCTTAAGCCCATAAAGAGCCGTCTTAAGCTTGAATACATGATCCGGGTATGTTTCATTCACAAAGCCGTGTGATTGTTAACATAAACTTCCTCCATGATAAAACCATTAAAAATGCACTTTTAACATCCATTTGAAAAAGCTTAAAATCCATATATGATGCATAGGCTAATAACATTCTAATTGCTTCTAGTCGAGCTACTGAAGCACAAGTTTCATAAAAGTCGATGTCTCTGTCTTGGTTGTAACTTTGAGCGACTAATCGAGCTTTGATTCTAACCACTTGCCAAGTTTCATCAAGTTTGTTTCGAGAAACCCACTTGGTACCAATTACCGTTTGATCTTTGGGTCTCGGAACAAGCTCTGAAACATCATTACGAATGAATTGGTTTAACTCTTCACGCATAGCTATTAACCAAAATTCATCATCACATGCTTCTTCTACTTTCTTAGGTTCATGTTGAGATATAAATGCATAAGAGTCACATACAACAAGATCATTAGACCTAGTAACAATTCCTTTTGATACATTACCAATTACAAGGTCCTTTGGATGGTCCTTATATCACCAATCCTTTGGAAGCTTTTGCTTTTCTTGAGGTGTCTCATTGGGTTGTTCTGGAGATGTTACATTTTGAATATGATCAATAAGTTCATCATCAAGGTTAGAATTATCCTTGCATGATTCTTCTTGAAAGTGAACATGCATGGAATCTTCTACACAAATAGTTCTCTTGTTATGAACTCGATATATTTTACTCCAACTTGAATATCCCAAAAATATGGCTTCATCGGAATTAGCATCAAACTTGTCTAACTTATCCTTGGTATTGATGAAAAAACAATTAGAACCAAAAGCTTTGAGATAGGAAATTTTCAGTGGTTTGCCAAACCAAAGTTCAAACGGAGTTTTGTTTAAATTTGGTCAAATCAAAAGATGATTAAGAATGTAACAAGCGGTGTTGACCGCTTCACACCAAAAATAGTTTGGTAAATCATTTTCACAAAGCATTGTTCTTGACATTTCTTGAAGAGTCCAATTCTTACTTTCAACTACCCCATTTTGTTGAGGAGTTCTTGGGAAAGAAAATGTATGTTCAATACCAAGAGAATCACAAAATCCTTCAAACCCTTCATTTCCAAATTCGCCACCATGATCACATAAAAATTTCAAAATCAAAGACCCATTTTCTCTTCGAATTCATTTTGCAAATTTTTCAAATTCTTTGAAAGCTTCATTCTTGTTAGCAAGAAACAAAACCCATGTAAATCAAGTGAAATCGTCAATGATGACAAATGCATATCTCTTACCACCTAGACTAAAGATTCTATATGGACCAAATAGATCCATATGCAAGAGTTCCAAAGGTTTTGAAGTAGAGACCATGTTAATTGATTTGAAAGAACTTTTAAATTGTTTTCCCAAATCACAAGAATCGCAAATCTTATTTTTCTTGAAAGCCAATTTGGGCAATCCTCTTACCAAGTCAAATTTAGCAAGTTTATGAAGTTGGCTCATACTAATGTTTCCTAATCTCTTATGCCATAACCAAGATTCATCATTTGAAGCAACTAAGCAAGTTCCCTTAGAGAATGAGTCAATACTATAAACATGCACAACGTAAACATTTCCATATCAATAGTCTTTAAAAGTGGTTTGTTTCATAACTTGCTTTAGAGATAATTTATAAAATAAGTTGATCAAAGTGCACTAAGAATCCCTTATCGGTTAATTGACTCACACTAAGCAATTTATGTTTTAAATCATCCATAAGACGCACATTCTGTATTTAGGTATTTTAATCATTACGAACATCACCCATGCCAATAATATGACCTTCAGCATTATCCCAAATGTGATGGTTCTACCCTTCTTTGATTTTTGATTGACATCATTTTATGCTTACATTTGCATCTTATATCCATTGTCTTTCACCTAAACAATGCTACGTCACGAGTTTTATGTTTGAATTTCATAAATAAAGAGGTTTGAAGAGAAGAAGCATAAAAGGACCCAAAAGCAGGAAAAAAGACTGAGTTGAAAGACTCGAGGACTAGGATGCAAGATCAAAGGACCTGAATGAAAGATCGAAGGACCAATGAGCAAACAAAAATACTCACACCATCATGGGGAGTATTTTGGCAATTCTATTTAGGTCAGAGCTCCAACAAGTCAAGTAAATGCATCAGAGACAAACAATACCATCACGGAAAGCCTAGACGAAAGCCCAGGGCGATCTGGATCCTGTAGACCGCCAATTGGCAGTCCGGGTTGCTCCGGATCCGCGGAGATTTTTGTGGCTTGTGTATTAGAGCGTATTTAGTCTATTTAGGGTATTTGTTTGGTCCCATACAGGGAAATTGTCCCGGATTACCTTTTTCTATGGCTATAAATAGAACTCTTCACCCTCTATTGTAATCAATTCACATTTTGAGTGGTTATTCTTCCTTCTGAAGTGAGGCCTTGAAGCAAACACTAAAGTAGGAGGATGCTACTTGAATTGTGAGTCATTTTTAATAAAAGTTTCTTTGTTATGTTATTTGTTTCATGTTGCTTGTTTTACTTAGTTTAATTTCATTTCATTAGTTTTAGTAGATTAGTTAATATGCTTTCCTTGCTTAGTTTTATAATTAGTCTAATGTGTAGTGAGTAGTCCATCCCCTTTGGCGGGTGGAGTTGATGTTCATACATTCAAAAGAGAATGGAATGAATGCTTTATATACAATGTGTTGATAAAACATGAATGTATGCTCGCTTGTTTAGGATAGAACTTATGACTTGATGAGTTTTGCCAAAATGATTAGACACCTCTCATGCTTGTTTAGGTTCTGAAATAACCAGCTTGTGTATGTAAATGTTAATTAACTAGGTTAGTGAATGGATTGATAGGTTTTGCCATAACATTTAGACACTTCCTATGCATGAAAACACTACCTTTATTTGTGCTTAAAGAATGTGTTCAACACCCACCTCTTTTCATGTGTGCACTCACTCCACCCCTTAGGGGTTTTACATTTCTGATTTCCAGCACACTTATTTCATTCTTAGTTAATTTTTAATTCATTGTTTGTTGTTTGCTTGTGCATGCGTTACTTTGTAGTGTAGTGTAGCGTAGATTAGGGTAATCAAACTCTCTTCCCTTATTTTTGCCACTTGATTTCAGGCAAACGAGAGGCTGCTCACCTCCCTGTAGACGACCCGTATTTGCCACGTCTTCACCGATGCCGTGCACTTGCGGTATAATATAAAACATTCAACAAGTTTTTCGTGCCATTGCCGGGGAGGTGTGAGTCCAGACTCTTGTTTGGACGATTCGAGTGGATTTAATTTGTGTTTTGTAGTTTTTTTTTCAGGTGACTTGGAGTCATCAGGAGAGGCAGCTGGAGAAGTTTTGAGGAAAACGGGGCACCATAGACCACCAATCAGCGGTCTAGTGAGCTTTGTTTACCCTCTCCTTTCTTTGTCTTGTTGCCATAATTGATTTAGGAATCTGGGACTCGATTTTGCATGTTCTGACTCTTACGTTGCTCCCAGATTAATAATCAACTTCCTTTAAGCAACTTGGACCCTAAAACCCAAAGCAAAAGATTAGGGATTCTTTCCTGTTTAGGTCATGCATCATGTATGCGACTTAGGCATGTAGATTGTATTTTATTTTAGCTTTATTTTAAGTTGCTGAGTGTTGGCGTGAGGTACGGACCTTCTACTCTCATTCATGCATTTCGTATGAACATGCATTAGTTAGTAGGAAGTGCATTTAAACAAGTGTGAGTTGAGTGTTTGTTTGGAGAGTTGATTGTTAGATTAAGATTCCAAAACGCTACTAAGGAGGGGTTGTCCCATAAAAGATAAGGTGGGTGATTTCATCACCATTTCCTTCACCCCACAAACAACACTAATCAAGAGCCTAATTTTTAAAATCAAGTAGACATTGGCCCTAAGGATCTCGGACGCATTAGGAGAGTGATCCGGTCACGACCGTCATGGCCTGATCGGCATTGCCCACTTTGTCGATAGTAGGAGAGACGAGATCTCTGTATCTTGGCTCACTTGCTTGGCTTTGTAGTCCTCGTTGTAGGGAGGTGAAGTGTGTCGAGGCCGTGTGACCTCGCAGTTAGGCATCGTCTAGCTGTAAGGACCTATAGCGACCTTAGGATTGTTTGATCCTTGTTTGCTTGTGTGCTTCTACCTGTACCCATCCGCCATAGCTTAAGGACTTCTTCCCTTCTCTCCTGAGTCATTCTTTCTCTCCTGTGTCCTCCCGCTTTCTCCTCTACGCACATTCTTTGTTTAAAATAAAAAAAAGAGTTTCAGTTTGTGTGTGCACCTTTGTGCATGCTTTCGTGGGCACGAGACGAGAGTGGCCGTTTGACGAGGCACGTTGTCAACCCTGCTTCGGCAGTCGATTTCTCGACGCCTTCTTCCTCTCATGTCGCACACAGTCCGGGTTAAATGGCTTCTAATTTCCGTGAGGAGGAGTAGTTGTTGGACCCACTGATTCCACCTGTGCTTGCAGTTGTGGCTCCGACACCTCTAAGTGATCGATGCTACCCAAACTGTACCGCTCTACCCTCGTGCATCGTATTTCCAGAGGCAAATGGGAACCACTTTGAGGTTAAGCCTCAGTTTATCTCCATGCTCCCTCATTTCACTGGGAAAGGTGACCCCTATATCTTTTATTATGAATTGAATTTATAAACATTTTGTTCATTTATTAATGTATTCATCTTTTAGAAGTGTTAAGGAAGAGACTTTTGGTCCTTAACCGTAGAACTCTAAAGATAATGGTTTACATAAATCAAAAAAGTCATTCACAATCATGGTGATTAACATGGGACATTGATTATTGAGTTAAGATTGTCATGTTCGTTTAAGTATATTGTAGCTCTACAAATATTTAACAACACGAGTATATGAAATAGAAAATGTTTCTTTCCTATATTGAATTGACCAAACAAATGAAACAGTATGGAATTGTGTTTGTCATTAATGTTTCATTGTCTTTGAATCCTAAGATATCAGACCTATATCTTTTTACATGAGGTGTATAATTTGATTATTATCAAAAGCTATCATTGAGTATAGTGATAAAGATAGTAGTTGGTTATACATAACTTGTACCGGAAAAGATGATATGTCAAAAGATTATCATTGCCCCTCTTGACTTGAGTGATGATATTGTTGGGCCCCTTCATAAAGCAAAGTTATAATATTCACAATGTAAGTTATGTATAGTTACATATTTATAATTTGCTTAAGAGATCAAGACATAAATATATAATACAAAGATGACACATTTCTACTTTGTATAATATTCTTAATATCAGGAGGCAAGGGATAGACACAAATGATATTACTTATATCACTAAGTGGATCGTGTTTAGTTCAAGTGAGCAAAAACATCTTTTTTATTGGGTAACTGTAATGTGTAGCTAGTAGTTTATGATATATTGTCAACATAACTTAGATCCTCCTTTAGGTCACACCCCAAAACTGGGAAACAAGAGATGTGATTATATTTTATATTATGTATTGAGTTTCACGTGTTATGAAATAATATACATGTGGTAAAATAATAAAATCAATATGTCGTAATATTGGCATGGTTAGAATAACAAATAAATTCGTATGAGATGTATATATGATGGGGTATAATGTTTTGACATTATATATGATATAATGTTATCCACAACATTATAACATATGAATTTGCTAAAACCCCAAAGCCCAAATTTTGTTGGATATTAATCCAAACTTTTGTAAAGTGAAAAATAGTGAAAATGATCCAACTGTTTGTCCACGTTTTTTCATATATTAATAAGAGAGTTTTTGTTGATTAATGGCTGGATTTAATCCACCTTTGTCAAAGGTAGTTATGGGATGATGATGTGGCAAAATAAACAACAGATTATTTGCAAAGTGGTTTGCACATGATGTGGTTTAGTGGAGAGAAGATCATGTGGAAAGTGATTTGCACATGATGTAGTTTAGTGTAGAAATAAACAAAGGATCATGTGTAAGTGGTTTGCACATGATGTGGGTTAGAGGAAACCCTATAAATAGGTCCCTCCTCCCTTCCTTATTTACATGAATGCAAAAATTCTTTTCCTCCATATTTTCTCCATCATTCCATCCAAAATTCTTTAGTTTTAATTGTGTGCTGGAGATTAATTTATTTGGAGCATAGAAGGGTTTTTTTAGCTAGATTCTAACATCATATTAGAGATTGATTGACTAGCTTCGATCTCTCTAATCTTGTTTAGAGTTTGGTGAACACTTGGAGGTGATTTTGAGGCAATCCGACGTGCAACCCGACTTCCGATTGGTAAAAGGGATTTGATAATCCTCTAGGTATGATCCAATATATGTATTTCAATATTAATTAGTATATTATATATATTGAAATACAATTAGGAAGTTTTGTACGTAAAATTGTTGAAAAAAATGAAGATGATCTTGCTTGCATGTATATTTTTTTAAAAATATACACATAAGCATGAGATGAAATCCAACAATGGTATCAGAATTTTCAATAATTAGGCTATTTAATAACGTTTAGTTTGCCATCTCTAATTAAGTAATTCAAGAATTTTGCCCTTTTGAGTCCTTTTGATTTTTGATGGATGCATAAAATGCAATTTTGGATTTTTATGCTTCTTATTTTCCTACATTAGTTTGTAATGTTTGAAAATATTTTTACCACTAAGATCAATGGATTAATTCTGATCTTTAAGGTCAAACAAAGAAATTGCAAAAGTTTAAGACTAGGAGTCATACGAGTTTGAGAAACACAAAAGTTTGCAAAATATTAAAATGGTTATCATTCGAAAATGTTTCTTACCTTGAGTTTATGACATATTCGATAGCCCTTAGCTCGTTTATGTTACAAATGATAGGATCTTTTATTACTGCATTTATGGACATATTTATTTGCAGTATTGATTTTTATAAACATAAACTTGACATGAAAACTCTTATAAATTATTTTATAGAAATTTCAAACATTCAACCTATTATGCGATGTATGATTGAAAAACATCCATAAATTAATGATGGCTCCAACTTCAATAGTTGGCACCTCAAGCTCAACATCGTGTTGAAGTTTGAAGAACTGTCTCGCATTTTGTATTGTGAAATCCCAAAATTTAGTGAGAAGGCAACCGATGTTTAGCGTGAGGCTGCAACAAAGTGGGAAAACCAAGATAACCATGTTCACGGTCTAATGCTTGCCTCCACGGGTGACTCGCTTCAAGTGAAATACATGTATTCAAAACCCAAGAAGATCATGGAAGCTCTAGCAAGGATGTTTATGGATAGTGCTAGGAAAGAGAATTATAAGACCACCATAGCATTCACAAGCTGCCACATGGCGGAGGGAAGATCTGTGTCCATGTATTTTCACACAATGCAAGAAGACCTTGAGAAGTTAGAAAAGCACTCTTCCCCGATGCCCAATGACATTACAGAAGATTTGATTCTTGGATCTCTAGCCCCATCCTACAAGGACTTTATCATGCATTACAATGTGCATTAGAAAGGTGTGAGTCTTGAGGAGCTTCATAACGCTCTAAAAAATGGTTGAGGTTGTTATGTGCGAAGGCAGGGACAAGAATGTCCTAGCCGTCTATGGTGGAAGCAAAAAGATCACCAAATGTAAAGCAAAAGACAAATTAACCAAAAAGATGCCAACCAAGGGCAAGGGAGTAGGAGGTGTTCATGCGAGTTCCTGAAGGGGGGAAATCTTCAATTTCTCTAACTCCCAACATGAAGTGCTTTCACTGCGGTGAAAAATGACACATCTGGCCTAATTGCCCCAAGTACAAGGAAGACCTTGACAATAGAGTGATTGAGCGCAAGCACCCCAAAAGGGAAAATGTATGTTTTTATTGAAATAAATTTAGTCACCTCTATCCATAATTAAGTATTAGATACTAGATATTGTGCTCATATAATTTCCATTGTGCAGCTACTAAAGGATTGGAAGGACCTCGCAAGAGGAGAGATGATTTTGAACGTTGGAAATGGTGCAAACGTCATTTTCATTGCACAAAGCTCTGTGGATCTTCATTTATCTAGTGGCTTAATTTTGAGTTTAATAATGTCTATTATGTATCTTGGATTAGCAAGAATATTATATGTGTATCATGTTTAAATATGAGTGACTTTATAATAAATGTTTCCAATTCTTGCATGTTTCTATCGAAGAATGAAATTTTCTATGCAAATACTTTCATAAAAATGGACTCTATTTGCTTGAATTAAACATTGGACAAGTCTTAAACATCAATAACAAAAGACATAAGACAACTCACACGAAGGATACAATCTTATGGCACTATCTCCTTGGGTCACATCAATGAAAAACGCATCAAGAAATTACAAGAAGCTAACCTTCTTGGTCCTATTGACTCTAAATCATTAGAGACATGCGAACCTTGCCTTATGGGCAAAATGACCAAGCCACCTTTCAAGAAGAAAGGTATAAGAGCAAGTGACTTGCTGGATTTGATACATTTCGATGTATGTGGTCCAATGAGTACACGTGCAAGAGATGGTTACAAATACCTTATTACATTGACGGATGACTATAGCCTTAACGGTTACCTTTATCTAATGAGGAACAAAAGTGAATCCTTTGACAAGTTCAAAGAATTCAAGAATGAAGTAGAGAACCAACTCAATAAGAAAATCAAGTCTCTACGAATGGAAGGTGGAGGTGAGTACTTTAGTGCCAAATTTGACACATTCCTAAAGGAGTATGGTATTATACCACAACTTACTACACCTAGTACACCTCAATGGAATGGTGTTTTTGAACGGAGAAATAGGATGTTGCTTAACATGGTTCGATCAATGATAAGTCACGATGACTTGCCACTTTACTTTTGGAGTTATGCAATAGAGCTGCAACTTACACACTGAATAATGTTCCATCAAATTCCGTAGAGAAAAAGCCATATGAGCTGTGGAGTGGTAAAATACCCAAGCTCAAGTTTCTCAAGATTTGGGGTTGTGGGGCCTACGTCAAAAAAGTAATGTCGACCAAACTTCAACTAAAAGTGGATAAATACTTCTTTATAGGTTATCCTTGTGAGACAAGAGGATACTACTTTTTGTATAAGACCTTCAACCGAATGATTATCAAGAAGGATGATGTGTTCTTAGATAAAGAGTTTCTCGAAAGAATAAAAAGTAGTGGGAGTAGAGTTGTGCTTGAGGAAACTCAAGATACTTTACAACATCATGATGTGAATGATAACATTCAAGATCATGAAGGCCCAACCGAGGTTCCTTTGGTTAGTTGGAGTATCAGAGAGCAACCCTCGCAAGCAATTGTGAGTGAAGGTCAATCATCCCCACCTACTGTTCGTTCAAGAGTTGAACATGAACAAATTTCGTAGAAATTGTGGAAGAAGTACAAGAAGCAGACGTAGAACCAATACAACTTAGAAGGTTTACGAGGGTGAGAAAGAAGCCCAATATGTATTTCGGACTTCACAAAATCATGGTATTTGATACTGATGATCCATCGACCTTTCAAGAAGCAATGGAAAGGAAAGACTCCAAACTACGTTTAAAGCCATGGAATCTGAATTACAATCCATGTATGACAATCAAGTATGGGACTTGGTTGACCTTCCTCAAGGAAAGAAAGTCGTTCAAAACAAAGAGATTTTTAAGAGGAAGATGGACATGGATGGGAACTTGACAACCTACAAGGCAAGGCTTGTAATGAAAGGTTTCACTCAAATTCAAGTAATTTACTATGATGAAACTTTTTCACTTGTTGCCAAGTTCAAATCTATTTGGATTATGCTTGCTATTGCCGCATTTCATGATTATAAAATATGGAAAATGAATGTCAAAACAACATTGTTGAATGGGAAATTGGAGGAGGATGTGTACATGGTACAACCTCAAGGTTTTGAAGATCCAAAGAATAGTGAGAAAGTATGCAAGCTTAAACGATTCATTTATGGATTGAAGAAAGCATCAAAGAGTTGGAACAAACACTTTGACAAAGAAGTCATAAAGATTAACTTCGTCCAAAGTAAGGAAGAACCTTGTATATTCAAGAAGGTCAGTGGGAGTCACGTAGTGTTTCTGATCTTGTATGTCGATGACATACTCCTCATAGGAAATCATATCCCTTTCCTGGAGCAAACAAGGAGTTCATTGAAATCTGCATTTTAAATGAAAGACATGGGTGAGACTCAATACATCTTGGGAATCAAGATATATAGAGATAGATCTCGTACACTCATTGGCCTAAGTCAACGTACATAAATTGACAAGGTCTTGGGAAGATTCGATATGAACAACTCCAAAAAGGACAATGTGCCAATGAGTATGGGTATGCAACTCAAGAAGTCTCAATGTGCAATATCACATAAAGACTTATAGTACATGAAAAACATTCCCTATGCTTCGGTAATAGAATTGATCATGTACGCGATGACTTCCACAAGACTCGATGTCTCGTATTCTCTAAGTGTGACAAGTTGTCACCAATCCAACGCAAGTCCTGATCATTGTATTGTCATGAAGAATATTCTGAGGTACCTTAACTGGACCAAAGATAAGTTTCTTGTTATGGATGACAAAGGGAGCTAGTAGACAAGGGCTACTCGGATGCGAGTACCATGACTGATACAGACGATAGAAGGTCTCAATCAGGATATGTCTTTATTCTGAATTGTGGAGCAGTGAGTTGGTGTAGCTAGAAACAGACTACAACGGCCGATTCAACCACCACTTCGGAAGTGATGGTTGTCGCTGAAGCGAGCAAGGAAGGAGTGTGGATTAAGAAGTTCCTTGAAGAGCTTGGAGTAGTTCCCTCGAGTGAGGGACCCATAGAGTTATTTTGCTATAAAAGTGTGTCTATCTTGCAAACCAAGGATCCTAAATTCCATAACAAAGTGAAGAACATGGATCACAAGTACTTTGTCACTCGTGATTTCATCGACGAAGGCAAAATAAATTTATTATGGGTGGACACAAACAACACATCTGATCCATTCCCCAAACCTTTATCTCAAGGCAAAGGCGAAATACATTTCGAGTCCATTGGTTTGAAGAACCATGAAGACTGGCTTCATGAGTAAGATAACAGGGTTACCCATGTTATTAATAGTTCTATACATTGTAAATGTATGTGATTGAAAAGAATGTGTTCTAAAAGTATTCTTTTATATGCCTTTTATTATGAATTGAATGTATAAACATTTTGTTCCTTCATTAATGTATTTGTGTTTTAGAAGTGATAAGGAATACGATCTTGGTCCTTAACTGTAGAGCTCCAAAAGATAATGTTAGCATAATCAAAAGTGATTAACGTGGAACATTAATTACCGATATAAGACTGTCATGTTAATTAAAGGCTAATGTAGCTCTACAAATATTTTAATAATATGAGTAAATGAAATGGAGAATATTTTCTTTCATATATTAAATAGACCTAATTTTTGAAACATTATGGAATTGTATTTATGTCATTAATGTTTCCATTGTGTCTTTCAATCCTAAGATATGAGACCTATATCATTTCATATGAGAAGTGTATATAAATTGATTATTATCAAAAGCTATCTGATTGACATCATTTCCTACTTATATTTGTATCTTATATCCATTTTCTTACACCTAAGCAATGCTACATGGCGAGTTTTATGTTTGAATTTCAAAAATAAATAGGTTTGAAGAGATGAAGCATAAAAGGACCCAAAAGCAGGGAAAAAAACTGAATTGTGAGACCTGGGGACTAAGATGCAACGGAGAAGGACCTAAACGTCAGACCAAAGAGCAAAACAGAAAACTCCACACCATCATGGGGAGTATTTTGGCAATTTGATTCGTGTCGAATCTCCAATAAACGAAGTATATGCATCAAAGACCAACAAAGACATCCAGAAAAGCCCACAACAAATTCGAGATGGATCCAGAACGGATAGACCGCCAATTGGTGGTCTGTTTGGCTCCGAATCCGATAAGCTATGGTGGGCATGGTATTAAAGTGTGTTTATTCTATTTCTGGTATTTGTTTAGTCCCATACCGGGGGATTGTCCTGGATTACCTTTTTCTATGGCTATAAATAGAACTCTTCACCTTCTATTGTAAACTACCCATTGCTTGGTGGCATTCTCTCTACTTAGAGTAAGCCTTGAAGCAAAACTCAAGGTGGAGAAGAATGCTACCTTCAATGTGAGTCATTGTTAATAAAATAATTGTTCTTAGTTTCTTTTAATATTGTCTTTTAATCCTTGCATGCTTCTTGTTTTACTTTCCTTTTCTTGTAGCTTCTTTAATATTTCTTGCTTGCTTAGGCTAATTTCATTTGAGTAGAATGTTTCATTTTAATGTATGTCGTAGTGTAATGATTAGTGAGTAGTTTCATCCCCATTTGGGGGGGGGGAGAAATATGTGTTATGATTATGTAATGTAGTAGTGTGTGTTATCTTAATCCTTTGAGGCTTATATGATTTCCATAACCATCTAATGGGATTTCACTCTTGTCTTTGATATGCTAATGCTCTTGAATGAAGCTTAGCATATGCTTAGACTAGTGGACCTATTTTATGGGGAATGATGAGGTAAAGATAAGGATTGAATTAATATAGGAAAAATGACTTGTAGTGTATGTGCTCTTGTTGCCTTTACCTTGGTTAATGCCTTGTATATTTTAATGATATTGGGTTATCTTATTTCATGTGGAGGCATATTAGGGTCTAGTCTTTATACATGAGTTCATTTAGCTTCATTCCAATTATTGTCTTGTATGTTTTAATGACATGATCTTATCTTATTTCATGTGGAGGCAAATTTGTATTTTGTTTTATGATTTTCATACACTACATGTTGTGATGAGCCTAATTGAACACACATACGTACACATATATTTGTATTCACATTCTTTCTATACCCCCTTTGGGGTTTAGTTTTATTACTTATCTTCCATTTCCTTTTTGCATTGTAGTGTAGTTTTATACTCAATCTTTTCTCTCCTTTCTTTCCCACTCGCCTTCGCACAAACCAAAAGTCGACACACCTCCCCGTGGATCGACCCGTATTTGTCACTGCTTCAACGCGGTCGTGCAATTGAGGTTAATTAAAACATATCAATCACTATCATTGCGCATAATGATGAAGATATTAGTTGGTTATACAAGACTTATGCCGGAAAAGATCATGTGTTAAAAGATTATCATTGCCCCTCTTCATTTAAGTGATGATATTATTTGGCCCTTTGATAAAGAAAAATTATATGTGCACAATGTAAGTTATGTATAGTTACATATTTATAATTAGCTTATGAGATCAAGAAAAGAATTTATAATACAAAGATGACACATTTCTACTTTGTATAATATTCGTAATATCATGAGGCAAGGGATAGACACAAGTTATATATTACATATCACTAAATGGATCGTGTTTAGTTCGAGTGAACAGAACATCTTTGGGATTTGGGTAACTATAATGTGTAGTTAGATTCTGCTTATAGTTTATGATATAAAGGGTTTTATATCATTGCTAACATAACTTAGATCCTCCTCTAGGTCACACCACAAAACTAGGAAATAAGAAATATGATTTTATATTTTATGTGATGCATTGACATGTCGTAATAACAACATGGTTCAAATATCAAATAAATTTGTATGAGATGCATTATATTATGGGGTATAATGTTTGACATTATATATGCTAATATATTACATAATATAATGTGATCCATTTTTCGATTAAAGTTTAAACCACAAGTGCACGGCCGCAATGAAGTGGTGGCAAGTATGGGTCGAATCCACAAGGAGGCGTGTCAACTCTGGTTCCTCAGAAATCATTTGGCAAATAAGGGGATAAGAAGTTTGGTTACACTAAATTAGGCTACACTAAACTAGAAACTAACAAATCAGAAAGATAACAACTCAAGATTAACTAAAACAAAACTAAGCAACTAACAAAGCAAGATGAAATTCAGTAAGGAAAATCCCTATGGGGTGGAGTGTGTGTAAACATGTAATAAGGTGGTGAAGAAGGCATTCGATATAGCACAATTATAGGTTGTGTTTTCATGCGTAGGAAGTGTCCAATGGTTATGGCAAACCCTATCACTCCAATCACTAATCAAGTTGATTAATATTAGCATAAACAAGTTGGTTATTAAGAACCTAAACAAGCATCGGAAGTGTCTAAAAGTTGTGGCAAAACCCATCAAGTTAAGTATTCTCATTTAAACAAACAACCAAATAATCACATTCATCACATATTTCATAAGATAGCATTCATTCCCATTCTTCATAAATGTATAAACATCATCTACAGCCCCAAAAGCAGATGGAACTACTCACTACACATTAAATTAACAATTATATTAAGAATCTAAGACATTCTAACTAATTACACTACGATTAAGAAAACAAAACTAAGCTACACATGCAAGCATTAAACAACATGAAGATAACAAGAAATTATTTTATTAATGACTCGCATTATAAGTATCATTCTCTCCACTTAAGTTTTGTTCCAAAGGCTTACTCCATGTAGAGAGAATGGCCACCAAGCAATGGGTGGTTTACAATGAAAGAAGAGGAGTTCTATTTATAGACATGAAAAAGAAAAGTTGGGACACTCCCCCTGTGTGACTCTATTGAAACATGCCTAAAATGGACATAAACAATATAATACACAACCAAGAGAAGCCGGGTCGGATCGTGACCAATATAGACCGCCAATTGGATGTCTTGGGCAACTAATTAGTGGTCATAATTAGTCAGATTCACCCCAGTTTCGAATGTGCTCTTAATTGCTCCAATTCCCCACGCGGGGTGCACCATCATTGGTTGTTTGAGTCTGGGCCCGAATCTAATTGCCAAAATGCTCCTCATGATGGTGTGGAGTTTCTCAGTTTGCTATTTGGTCCTTCCGGCTTACATCAAGGTCCTTCGCTCTTGCAGATAGGTCCATATGTCTCCCATATCAGTCCTTTTTCTCACGTTTTAGTGTTTTCGTGTCTTCTTCTTAAACATGTTTATTCCTGAAACATAAACATATAACTCATTACATAGCATTGGTTAGGCTAAAAATAGAGGATAAGTGCATTTGCTTTATCTTTGCATACATTGAGGACAATGCATGATTTAGGTGTGGTGGGGTGTTTATCTATCTATCTCTCTATCTATCTATATATATATATATATATTCTGTTCTTTTAAAAAAAATCAATATTCCATGACATAGCTTAAGATTGAACTGCCAAAACCCGTGTACAAAATGCATTGAGTTTTTATTCCTTATTATATAATTCTGCTTGTAGAAATTATGACAAAAATCTAAGTTCTAAACAAATAACCCATTACCCTTTAAGACATGTATGCACTTAAATTGGATGAATCAAATCTTTGAAGTGGTTGATAAAAAACAGAGGTTGAGGAAAATATACGGGGAAGTGTGGACTTCAAATAGCAATTAAGCCTTGAGGAAAATAAAAGTTAAAAAAAATAAAAGAATAAAGTGAGGAAAGCACATTTTGGAAAATGATTACAAAACCCAAGTCTTTGAGTCACTGGTCCGTAGGGGTGTCTTAAAACCCGGAAACTTGAGTCTGCCAGCTCGGGATTATCGACCAAACTTGCTACACGAATGCAAAAAAGGTAAAAGTGTCAAAAAAGCAAATGTGTTGAATCACGGAAAAAAATACTTTAAGATACTCAAGACCCAAAGCTAAAAGAATGATCCATGCCATGGTTGATCCGAATGATACTTCACCACCAGAGGAGGCGTGCAAAATAATTTAAGTGATAACATGTGTAGAAGGGTTAGTGGTGTGAATATTGGAGGAATGAAGACCAAGTCATATTTTTTTATGGGTTAGACTTATATAATAAGCATGCAAGAATTCTAAGTAAGATGTATAAGGTTGAGGTGGAGATATTGAGAGCTATTAATGAAATGTTGAATTAAGACTTTGTGGGTGTGTCAACTGAAAACCCTCACGAGACAAAACTCATCCTCTAAGGAAACTTGGGGGTTTAAAGGTTTGTTGCACATGCTAAGTGTAACCGTGATTCCTACGAAAGTGAGTTAGGATTTCCCTGTTTTCATTTTTCTTATATTCTGTTTTCCTAGGGACTAGCAAAATCTAGGTGTGGGGTATTTGATGCATTGCATACATTGCATCATATGTCTTTCATTTAGATTAATTTTATATCAATAAATGCTACTGAGGTATGTGTTTAGTCTTATTTATCGAATACAGGGACCTGAATGCATTCCCCATATCCCGAGCATAAACGCGTGCAAGAGACCCATTTCTATCATAAAGACCAAGTCAAGATTATCGGGAGTCAAATGGAAGTTCATCGAAGCATAAAAGCATTCAAAGACCTAATTACAAAAAGGCCAAAGACTTAAGCACAAAAGTAGTCAGGGACTTAATTGCAAAAAGCCGAGGACCCGACTGCAAATTAAAGGACCAAAATATTATTTTGGAGAAGTTCTAAAGAAAAATCAATTTGGATCTCCAAATATATGAAAGAATAAATTCGGAGCTCAAAACAAAGGAAAGAAATCAATCCAGACGCGCAAAGGACATTTAAATCATACCATAAACACACAGGAAAAATCCGGATTAAATCAGAGTAGATATTGCGGCGAAATCGCCGCATCTTACATGTATTGTGCGGCGGAAACGCCGCACCCCTTGCGATCCGTGGCTCCGGATTTTGTCCAATCGTGTCTTGACACATGTACTTTCCTATTTTATACTTAGGTCCCTTGTATCGGCTATAAATAGCCCCGAAACGATGTTGTAAAGGGTCCTAGTCCTTAGTTTTTGTTCCATATTTTAGTAATAAAACTCTGTTCTTTTATTTCTTGTTTTTAGTTTTCTTTTGTAGTTTCTCTAGGACCCCTTCTCCTTCCCTCCATCCATGAGTTTCTAACTCTCTCCAAAGAGTGGGGGTGACGGATTTAGGGTGATGAGAAGAAGACTTACGTTATTATTTTAATTTCGTGTTAGTATATTTTGATTACTTGAGTTTATGTTGAGTCATTTATCATGTAATGCTTTATAACTAATGTGATTTATTATAAGTTTCAGAATTCTCTAATCTAAACCCGATATCTAAACCTCCACCCGCTGGACTCTCATCCATATTTGTTTTCTTTTTAGTTTTTCTTTTGTTGTTCTCGCTTTAGATAATTAAAAACCAAAAATCACAAACCAACCTTATTTTCTCTCTTTCTTCCTTATTCGAAAATCACAAAATAACAATATCTCTCCCTCCTTGTGTTCGACCCGTACTTGCCACGTCTTCATTGACGCCGTGCACTTGCGGTATAAATTTAATTCTCATCAAGTTTTTGGCGTCGTTGCCCTTGCGGTATAAATTTAATTATCATCAAGTTTTTGGCGTCGTTGCCTTTGCGGTATAAATTTAATTCTCATCATGTGCCAATTAACTCATTTCTAGTCCTAAGATTTGCAATGACTTCGTATTGGACAAAAGCATTCTACTAGTAGTTTGCATGAACGTATGGAGGGTCTATTCTAAAGTCTTCAGTTGTCTCTCGGTTTGGATGTTCTCATAGTGACTATCGGAGTGAGTGAGTGGGGTGTTTATTGGTGGAGAGATAGCCCAATTCGACATAGGTGGGGCTTGGTGAGCATTGATTAGTAGCATATCATGCATCATACTCATGCTATATATCCTTTATTTTACCCCAATTTTATGTTACTCGAGTGTTTGTGCTTATATTTCAGGTATTAGGTAATAAAGAAGAGAAGAGAAGAAGAAATGACTAGAAGAAAGGAAAAATGACTGATTGTATTTGAGCTTAAACTCCAACAACCAACTCGGGTGCACCAAACATCAACAAATCAATCCAGAAAAGTGTCATATGAACAAGAGCTTGATCCAGCCAATCCAGACCGCCAATTGGCGGTTGGCTTGGATCCAAACCCGATTAGCTTCAGCCAGGTGTTGTATTAGTGTGCTTGTCAATTTATGGTATGCTTTTAGTCCCATACCGGGGGATTGCCCTTGGTTACATTTTTTGATACTTATAAATAGAACTCTTCCTCCTCTCTTGTAATCATCTCCTCTCCTGGTGGCCATTCTATCTACTTGGAGTAAAGCCTTGGAGCAAAATTCCAGTGGAGAGATGCTACTTATAATGTAAGGTGAGTAGTAAAGAATGTTTTGTTAGTTCCTTGTTTCTTTTAGTTATTGCATGCTTACTTAACTTCGTTTGTTTTAATCTTAGTAGACTTAGTTAACATGTTTTCTTCTCTTAACATAATAGTTAGCTTATGATTAGTGAGTAGTTCCATCCCCTTTGGGGGGGTGGAGATGATGTACATATAAGTTGTGAAGTTTGGATGTTTGATGAATTTTTGATTGTGTAGACTTGCATGTTTGTATGTTCATCGGGGGTGTTTTAATCATTTACATGTTGGGGGATTTTTTATGGGTTTTGGCATAAGATTTAGACACTTACCATGCTTAGTTTTCTCTTGTTTATTGACTAAAATTTTCTGTCGAATATGGTACATGTTAGTTATGTGTTTGTATTTTGTTTGCTTGCTTGATTGATTGAGGAAACTTTATTTTGATGGGTTTTCCATAAGATTTAGACACCTCTCATGCTTAGCTTTGTTCTTCACATGAGTTCATGGTTTTTGATGCGTCTTGCCATATCCTTAGACACTTGTCATGCTGAGCCTCCTCTCATGATAGTCAAGTAGTAATTGCCGAGACGTTTTGTGAAGGGATTGATAGGTTTTGCCACATCTTTAGACACTTCCTATGCATGAAGACACACACATGACACACACACATAAATGCTTACATGTTCATCACTTATTTCATTTCATGTGCACACACTCCACCCCTTAGGGGTTTTTTTCCTAAATTAAAATTTCTTTATTAGGTTTTTAGTTAGTTTTAGTCAATCTTTAGTTGCTTTCTTCGCATTTGTTAACTACTAGTTTAGTGTAGTCTAGTTCAGTGTAATGAACTTCTTCTCCCCTATTTTCCTACTTTCCATCGAATGAACCAGAGTCGACACTCCTCCCTGTGGATTGACCCGTACTTGCCACCGCTTCATCGTGGTCGTGCACTTGCGGTTAAACTTAAGATCTCAATCATGTTTTTGGCACCATTGTCGGGGAGGTGCTATGTTCGGACTCTGGTTTGGACGACTCGAGTGGGTTCAATCTTTTGTTTTTAGTTTTTGTTTATTTTAGGGGCATCTCAGGATTGAGGGGGGGTAGTAGGAGAAATTGGAAAGCATAAATAGCCATTTGGACCACCAATCAGGGGTCTGGGACCGTAAGCTGGCGGCCTGGTGGGCCTATTTTGCTCCAAATTTTCTTGTGTTTTTTTCTGGTTGCAATATAGTTGTCTGGGAGTGCAATTTGGCATGATATGACTTCTAAACTGCTCCCAGATTAATCAAGAAACCAACCATTCCGCTTCTTAAGACAACTTGGACCATAAAACTCAAAGCAAAAGATTAGACTATTTGCCAACTAGGTCATGCATCATTTGTAGGCCTTGCATGCACATTGTCTTTCATTTGCTTTAAATTCTTGTTGTCGATTGCTGGCGTGAGGTACGTGCACCCATTCTCTCATTCATGCATGTATAGATCATACATTAGTGAGTAAGGTGCATTGTAACAAGAGTGAGGTGAGTGCTTGTTTAGTGAGTTGCCTACTAGCTTAAGTTTTCAAAACATCTTTAAGAGGCACCACCTATAGTCTTCAAGATAAGGTGGGGGATTTCATCACTCCTTCCTTAGCCCCAAAAACCACACTCAAGTGAAGCCTTAAATCTAAAATCAAGTGGACCTTGGCCCCTAGGACTCGGGCGCATTAGGAGAGTGATCCGCTCATGACCGTCATAGCCTGATCGACGTCGCCCAGTTTGTCGATAGTAGGAGAGATGAGATCTTTTGATCTTCGCTCACTTACTGGGCTCTGTGGTCTTCATTGTAGGGAGTTGAGTCATGTTGAGGCAGTGTGACCTCGTAGTTAGGCATCGTCTAGTTGTAAGGACCTATAACGACCTTAGGTTGTTTGAGCCGTGTTTTCTATCTTAGGCTACTACCCTCACCCACTTCCCACGCTAGCTCTAAGGATTCTTCCCTTCTCATCTAAGTCTTCTCCTCTCTATATTCATCGAGTAGTCTCCTCCTCTGATTACAGTTTCTGCTCTGTGTGGATTTAGAGTCGAGTCGAGCATTTTATGCGAGGTTAGGCTCATTCTGGTTAGAGCGCTCGACTTGAGAGAGTGCATTTTTCTGAGATGGACGGTCTAGGTGATCGCCCATCTCTGCCTCGAGCTCCTTTAGAGCGTGAGGGCGAGTCATCTCGTGGAGATGGGGGAGACTGGGTCCATACATGGATTACCTCGGTCCACTCCCACCACCACGTAGACCTCCTTCTTTTCCCCCTCCTCCGACTCAGGATGAAGAGGGTTTTGGTCAGGATCGAGCTCTTGGTGCACCACCACCTTTAGCTCGATGGGATAGACCAATGACTCTGTGGGAGTCGAACCATCCTATTTGGGTCGTGCAACCTTCTTGCATAGTAATCCCGCCTGGTCGTGGGAACAACTATAAGTTGAAACCTCAATATGTGAGCATGCTTCCTACCTTCACTGCCAATAAGGAGGATCCATATATTTTTTACGTGAATTCAAGGATGTATGCTCCATGTTGAAAGTTCAACAAGTTGACGAGAATTTAATCCGGTTAAGGTCATTTCTTTCGCGTTGAAGGATAACACGAAGAAATGGATGTACAGCCTCCCGGCTAGCTCGATTCAGTCTTGGGATGACTTCGATTCTGAAGAGATTCTTCCCTCAACACATACGGCACCAGATACATCAAATGTACCAGACTGAGGCCGAATCGTTTCATGCTTTCATTGAGAGATTCAAAGACCTTCTCCAGTAGTTCCCCTCATCATGGACTTGAGTTATGGTAGTTGTGCCATATTGTTTATGGGGGCCCAGACTACAATACCCGCACATTTTTGGAGTTGATGTGTCAAGGTGATTTCCAAATGAAACCCATCGATGAGGCGTTGGACACTTTTGAATTAATTGCTGAACATACCTTTGAGTGGGACACCATGAGAGAGGACCAGCCGCCAGGTCTTCTCGTCAAGCTAGATCATATCATGTTGAGTCAACTATCCGTCTGAGGCGAAAATGGTTGCTCTCATGCGTAGGATTGAGAGTTTAGAGTTGGATTGATCTCTTATAGCTCAAGTCGCTACTCCCGCGTGTAGTAGGTGTGGACTTACGGGTCATGATGACTTAGAATGTGCTTACGCTCCGAGGGATACTGAGCATGCAAATGTGATGTATCAATAGAGGCCCCGTAATGACCCGTACAGTCACTCCTACATCCCGGGATGGTGAAACCACCCTAACTTCTCTTGGAGGCCTAGGTCAGAGCTCTCATACTCAACCTCCACCTTATCACCCTCCCCGCCCATCGATGAGCTATCAACCCCCACATCAAAGGTCTCAGAATCATACTCACCAACCTACTCACGCCTCCCCTTCGGGTTATTCTAGTCAGACTCTACCCCAGCGGGTTGACCCTAAGGATCCCTCTCCTAATCAATCCCTTCAAGTGTTCATGCAGAGCATGCAAAGTTCGTTTAAAACATTGGAAATGCAAGTCAGCTAGTTGTCTCATTAGCTCAATGAACGTGAGAAGGGACAATTTCCAAGTCAACCCGAGGTGAATCCCCGGGGTACCCATTCTCAAGGAAGGCCATCAGTGCCTCATGCTACCTCTGAACCGACCCATCATGTTAATGTGATTCATACTTTGAGGTATGGTGAGGAGGTGAAAAACCAAATTGGGTTGTTTTCCTTGCAATAACCATCTCTTGGTGCCACCAGACCTGCGGTGATACTTGCATCTATAACAGGGCCAGATCCGGAGGTTCCCTCAACAAATACTTCCACGAAGGAGATTGATCTTGCGGTTCCTTCTACATTTATTTCGACAATGGGGGCGAACCCTGAGGTCCCCTTGTCTCATCTTGTGTCGAGGGAATCAGATTTTGAGGTCCCCAATCATGTTTCTATGGACCAGAATTCTGAGGTTCCTTTGAAAGACCCTTATGCCACAAAGGCGTCATTCCCTGAGCGCCTTAAAATGAAAACTTCAGATCAGCATGACAAGATGCTTTAGATCTTTCGGCAAGTCAAGGTGAACATCCCTCTATTGCATGTGATTCAGCAAATGTCACCTTATGCCAAGATTCTCAAGGACTTATGCACCAAGAATAGAAAAACCTATGTTCTCAAGAAAGATTTTCTTGCGGCTAACGTAAGTTCATTGTTGTCCATACATCGATCTCTACATCCAATAGAGCTCGATGTGTGGACACATCACCAATCACACAAGAGATAGTAGGACACCTAGGGTCCTTGTATTTGACTTGCGTGGGTTGTGACAACAATGAACCCACGTTACCCGCAAGAAAAGCTTTCTTACGAACATGGGTTTTTCTCTTCTTGGTGCATAAGTCCTTTAAAATCATGGCGTAAGGTGGCATTTGCTGAATCACCTCCAATAGAGGGATGTTCACCTTGACTTCCTGAAAGATCTCAAGCATCTTGTCATGCTGATATGAAGTTTTCTTTTTAAGGCGCTCAGGTAATGACGCCTTCGGGGCATAAAGGTCTTTGGAATGAATCCCTGAATTCTGGTCCATAGAAACATGAGTGGGGACCTCAAAATATGATTGCTTTGACACAAGATGAGACAATGGGACCTCAGGGTTCGGCCCCATTGTCAAAATAAATGTAGAAGGAACCTCAGGATCAAGCTCCTTCCTGGAACTATTTGTCGAGTGAACCTCAGGATCCGACTCCCTCATAGATGCAGGTATAATCGCAGTTCTGGTGACACCAAAAGATGGTGATTGCAAGGAAGGCAAACCAATATGGTTGTCTACCTCCTTACCAGACCTCAAAGTATGAATCACATTAACATGATGGGTCAGTTCAGAGGTAGCATGAGGCTATGGTGGCCATCCTTGAGAATGGGTACCCCGGGGATTCACCTCGGGTTGACATGGAAATTGTCCCTTCTCACGTCCATTGAGCTGATGAGCCAACTGGCTGAATTGCATTTCAAAAGTTTTAAATGAACTTTGCATGTTTGCATGAACTTTTGAAGGGATTGGTCAGGAGAGGGGTCTTTAAGGTCAACCCGCTGAGGTCTTTTAGGTCAATAACTTGATGGGGAGGCCCGAGTAGGTTGGTGAGTATGAGGCTGAGACATTTTATGTAGGGGTTGGAAGGTCGGCGATGAGCATGGAATGTGATAAGGCGGAGGTTGTGGCTGAGTGTGCGAGCTCCGACCATGGCCTCCACTAGGCCCCCAAGAGAAGTTAGGGTGGTTTTGCCAACCCGGGTTGTAGGAGTGATTGTACAGGTCGTTACGGGGCCTCTGTTGATACATCGCAATTGCATGCTCAGTATCACTTGAAGCATAAGCACATTCCAAGTCATTATGTCCTGTAACTCCACACCTACTACACGCGGGAGTAGCGACCTGAGCTACAGGAGCTCGGTCCAACTCCAAACTCTCAATCCTACGCATGGGAGCAGCCATTTTCGCCTCAGACGTGATAGTTAACTCAACTTGATATGATCCAGCTCGACCCGAAGACGTGGCGGCTGGTGGCTCTCTCATGGTGTCCCACTCAAAGGTACGTTCAGCCATTAATTCAAAAGTGTCCCACGTCTCATCGATGGGTTTCATTTGGAAATCACCCTGACATATCGACTCCAATAATGTGTGGGTGTTGTAGTTGAGGCCCTCATTAACAATGGTACAACTGCCACAGCTCAAGTCCATGATGAGGGCACTGTAGGAGAAGGTCATTAAACCTCTCAAAGAAAGCATGGAACGATTCGGCCTCAGTCTGGTATATTTGATGTATCGGGTGCCGTATCTATTGAGTCTTCCTTTGAGGGAACAATCTATTCAGAAAAATGGTCACGAAGACATCCCATGACCGAATTGAGCTAGCCGGGAGGTTGTACATCCTTTTCTTCACGTTATCCTTCAACGTGAAAGAAATCATTCTCAACCAGATTGAATCCACATCAAGTTGTTGAAGCTTGAACATGTAGCATACCTCCTCAAATTCACGTATAAAAATATACGAATCCTCCTTATTAGCAGTGAAGGTAGGAAGCATGCTCACATATTGAGGTTTCAACTCATAGTGGTTCCCGCGAGCTGGTAGGAGAACTATGAAAGAAGGTTGCGTGGCCCGACCAGGATGGGTCTGCTCCCACAGAGTCATCGGTCTATCCCGTCGAGCTAAAAGTGGTGGTGCACCAAAAACTCGATCCTAACCAAATCCCTCTTACTCTCGAGTCAGAGGAGGAGGAGAAGGAGGTCTACGTGGTGGTGGGAGTGGACCGAGGAAATTCATGTATGGATCGTGGTCTCCCCCATCTCCACGAGACGACTCGACCTAATGCTCCAAAAGAGCTTGAGGCGGAGATGGGAGATAAACTAGACCTTCCATCTCAGAAAAAACGAACTCTCTCAAGTTGAGCGCTCTCAACAGAACGAGCCCAATCTCGCATAAAACGCTCGACTCGACTCTAAAACTACACACAACAGAAGGTGTAAGTAGAGGGGGAGACTACTCGTACAATATAGAGGAGAAGAAGACTCATGAGAATGGAAGAATCCCTAGAGCTAATGTGGGTAGTGGGAGAAAGTAGAAGCCTATCTAGCAAACAATGCTCACACAACCTACGGTCACTATAGGTCCTATAGCTAGACGACGCTTAACTGTGAGGTCACATGGCCTCAACACGCCTCACCTCCCTACGTCGAAGACCACAGAGCCCAGCAAGTACGCCAAGATTCGGAGATCTCGTCACCCCTACTATCGACAAAGTGGGCGACGCCGATCAGGCCGTGACAGTCGTGACTGGATCACTCTCCTAATGCGTCCAATTCCTATTCTCCAATGTCTACTTGCTTTTATATTTAAGGCTTTCGATTAGGAGTGATTTTTAGGGCTAAGGAAAGGGTGATGAAATCCCCCACCTTATCTTGTATGGGACAACCCCCCTTTGTAATGTTTTGAAGTTAAGCTAGCAATCAACTTTCCAATCAATCAGCCTCACTCTTGTCCCGATGCACCTTACTAACTAATGCATGCTTTAACCATGCATGAATGAGAGAACAGGTTCACGTTCCTCACGCAAACAATCGACAACGAGAAATTAAAGCAAAGGAAAGACAAGATGCGTGCAAGGTCTATAGATGATGCATGACCTAGATGGCAAATAATCTAGTCTTTTGCTTTGAGTTTTAGTGTCAAAGTTGTCTTAAAATGGGGATTGATTATTGATTCTGGAGAAACTACAAGTCACAACATACCAAATTGAGCCCCTACCTCTATATTGAAACCAGAAACAAGCAGAAGAAAGGAGAGAGCAAGCTGAGCTCACCAGGCCGCTAGTTGGCGATCCACCACCACTGATTGGCAGTCAGTTTCTCTTTGTTTGCCTCCAAACTTCTCCTGATGCCTCTCCTTGATGCTGCAAAGTCCCTACTACAACCACAAACTAAAGACAAAAGATTAAACCCACTCGAATCGTCCAAACCAGAGTCTGGACAGAGCACCTCCCTGGCAACGGCGACAAAAACTTGTTTATGTTCGTTTTATGTTTAACCGCAAGTGCACGGTGTCGGTGAAGACGTGGCAAATATGGGTCGATCTACGGGGAGGTGTGTCACCTCTGGTTCATTCGAAGGAAAGTGGGAAAAGAGGGAGAAGAAGTTGATTACGCTAAACTAGACTAAACTAAACTAGTAAGTACAAACAAGGAAATGAAAGCACGCAACAATGAAACTAAACCAACTAAGACACAAGCTGGAATTCAGAATTCGAAACCCCTAAGGGGTGGAGTGTGTACACATATGAAGTGAATAACTGATGAATGACGCATGTAAGCAAGTATGTGTGTGCCTCATGTGTGTGTCTTCATGCATAGGAAGTGTCTAAAGATGTGTAAAAAACCTAGTAATTCATTCACACAACGTATCGGCAATTACTACTTGGTTAGCATAAGACTAGGCTCAGCATGAGAGGTGTCTAAATATTATGGCAAGACTCATCAAAAATTAAGAACTCATGTCAAGAGCAAAGCTAAGCATGGGAAGTGTCTAAATGTTATGGCAAAACCCATCAAAACAAAGTTTCTTCAATCAATCAAGCAAGCAAACACAAATACAAACACATAGTTAACATGTAGCATATTCAACAGCAAATTTCAGTCAATAAACATGAGGAAACTAAGCATGGGAAGTGTCTAAATCTTATCGCAAAACCCTTCAAAAATCTCCCAACATGTAGATGATTAAAACAACCCCGATGACCATAGAAACATGCAAGTCTACACAATCAAAAAATTCATCAAGCATCCAAACTTTACAAGACTTACTCACTACTCACCCCAAAAGGGGATGGGACTACTCACTACTCCTTAAGAAAAGAAGACAAAACGAAATCAAACTATGCATGCAAGAATTTAAAAAGAAGACAACATTATAACAAACTAAAATATTATTTTATTTACATGGCTGACATTACATGTAGCATTTTTATCCACCTTCAGTTTTGCTCCAAGGCTTACTCCAAGAAGTGAGAATGCCACCAAGCAATGGGTCAATACAAAGGAGGTGGAAGAATTCTATTTATATTCATAGAAAAAGAAAACCATGACAATCCCCCGGTATGGGACTGAACGCATACTATAAATTGACATAAAACAACATAATCGAACACCCGACTAAACCACGAATCATTTGGAGACATTTGGACCGCTACATGGTGGTTTGGGACAACCAATTGGTGGTTTGGGATAGCGAATTGGCGGTTTGGATGTCTGTGATCGAGTCTGGATTTCGATGGCTTGTTGCGGGCTTCATTTCTTAATGTTTGATGAACCCGATTTGGTTGTTGATATTTGGGCCCGAATCTAATTGCCAAAATACTCGTCATGATGGTGTGGAGCTTCTTGATTTGTTCATTGGTCCTTCTGATTTATGACCGGGTCCTTCTCTCTTGCATCTCAGTCCATAAGTCCTGCAATTCAGTCATTTTCCTTGCTTTTAAGTTTTTTTAGTCTTTTCTTCTCAAACCTGTTTATTCCTGAAACTTAATCATAAAACTCTTTACGTAGCATTTTTTAGGCCAAAAATAAAGGATATAAGACACAAATATATGCATGATATGATGTCAATTGTAACCCCAAACCTGATTCCTAACAACAAACCCTCCAAATCTTCATGGCAACCACTTAAAATTTGTTGAAGTCCAACTTGAATTTCTTGTAAAATATGGAAATGCGAGTCAGATGACACAACAATAAGTGAACGTGAGGAGGTGACCTTTCTTGTCAACATGAGGATTCATCTTTTAATATCGAACCCCAACCACATGAACAAATTCAAAGACCAATTTGGCAAAGTCAAACTCCAAGCCAATTTGAAGAACTTGGGGTTTCAATTCACAATCACATGGTGGGGGAGTTGATTCAAATTGATAAAAGCAAGGACCAGTTTCATTATGAGTCGGTGTGCCTTACTTTTTTGTCCCGTGGCGCTTGAGCCACATGATCTTAATATTGTTCCTCTTGAGGACTCACCCTTGGTGGAGCAAGAGCTCCCTAATACCCCTAATTTCATACGACCTAGTGAGAGTTTGCGTCTCACTATAGTTATTGATTATCTTGAAAATGAAGGAACATCAAATAACTACATTGCCAATCAGGGTATTGGGAGTTCCAAGAGTGATACCTTGGGTAAGAGACTCACTTTTTGTTCGCCTGGGGTGTCAGGCAAGGATAATGAGGTTCTCGGCCTCGTTCCAGCGAACCAGTATGTTGGTTGGAGAGTTTGGATTAATGATCATAACTTCAATACCACAACGGGAGAAACTCTTCTTCTGTTGCTCATATAACCTACACTGCCACTCGGTAGAGTTAGAATCGGTGTTGTCGTCAGTCGCCTCTTCAGCTCCTAAAAGCTGTCCTCGCACTTCTGGGACCAAACAAACTTGACGCCCTTCTGCGTCAATGCTGTCAGCGGCGAAGCAAGTCTGGAGAAATCCTAACTGAACCGTCTGTAATACCCTGCCAGTCCTACGAAGCTCCTGATCTCTGTAACGCTTGTCAGGGCCCTCCCCTGAGTCACTGCCTCGACCTTCGCCGCATCCACCGAAATCCCATATGCTAACATAATATGCCCCAGAAAAGCCACCTGATCCAACCAAAATTCGCACTTCGTGTACTTGGCATAGAGCTGCTGATCTCTCAGGATGCGAAGCACAATCCTCAGGTGCTCCCGATGCTGCTCCCAGTCAGGCGAGTACACTAAAATGTCGTCCACGAATAAAATGACAAATCTGTCAAGGTACGGCTGAAAGGTCCTATTCATCAGGTCCATGAATGCTGCAGGTGCATTCGTCAGTCCAAACGGCATCACCAAGAACTCGTAGTGCCCGTACCGTGTCCTGAAGGCTGTCTTCTGAACATCTGCCTCTCTGATCCGCAACTGGTGATATCCCGAACGCAGATCAATCTTCGAGAACACTCTCGCCGTCTGCAGCTGATCAAACAGGTCATCAATCCTGGGCAAAGGGTACCGGTTTGTAACGGTAACATTATTCAGCATCCTTTAGTCGATGCACATCCGCAATGACCCATCCTTCTTCTTCACGAACAACATAGGCGCTCCCCATGGCGAAACACTCAGTCGAATAAACCCGGAGTCCATTGTTGAACGTTTTAATTAAACCGCAAGTGCACGACGTCGGTGAAGACGTGGCAAATACGGGTCGTGCACAGGAAGGTGAGCAGCCTCTTGTTTATCAGAAATCAAGTGGAGAAAAATGGAGAAGAGAGTTTGATTATCCTACTCTACGCTACACTACACTACAACGACGAAATGCGAACGAAAGCAATAAACGATGAACTACCAAACTTAACTAAGAACGAAATAAGTGCTGGAATTTAAAAAGGGAAAACCCCTAAGGGGTGGAGTGAGTGCACAAATGAAAAGAGGTTGGTGTTGAACACATTCTTTAAGCACAAATAAAGGTAGTGTTTTCATGCATAGGAGGTGTCTAAATGTTATGGCAAAACCTATCAATCCTTTCACTAACCTAGTTGATTAACATTTACATACACAAGCTGGTTTATTTCAGAAACTAAACAAGCATGAGAGGTGTGTAATCATTTTGGCAAAACTCATCAAGTTATAAGTTCTATCCTAAACAAGCAAGCATACATTCATGTTTTATCAACAAATTGTAAATAAAGCATTCATTCCATTCTCTAATACATGTATGAACATCTACTCAACCCCCCAAAGGGGATGGAACTACTCACTACACATTAGACTAATTATTAAACTAAGCAAAGAAAGCATATTAACTAAGCTACAAAAACTAATGAAATGAAATTAAACAACGTAAAACAAGCAACATGAAACAAACAACACAATGAAGAAACTTTTATTAAAATGACTCACAATTCAAGTAGTATCCTCCTACTTTAGTGTGTGCTTCAAGGCTTAACTTCTAGTAGGAAGAATAGCCACTCAAAATGTGAAGTGATTACAATGGAAGGTGAAGAGTTCTATTTATAGCCATAGAAAAAGGCAATCCGGGACAATCCCCCGATGTCGGACTAAACAAATACCGGATATGGACTAAATACACACTAATTCGCGACCCATCAAAATCTTAGCGGATTTGGGGCAAAACAGACCTCCAATAAGCGGTCTTGGACCGCCAATTGGCGGTCTATATGGTCCGAATCACGCTAGATTTTATTCTGGGCTTTTCTGGATCTCTTTGTTGGTCTTTGATGCATCTACTTCACTGATTGGAGCTCCGACCCGAATAGAGTTGCCAAAATACTCCCCATGATGGTGTGGAGTTTTCTATTTTGCTCTTTCATCCTTCGGTCTTACCTTCAGGTCCTTCTCCCTTGCATCTTAGTCCCCAGGTCTCACAATTCTGTCCTTTTTCCCTGCTTTTGGGTCCTTTTATGCTTCATCTCTTCAAACCTATTTATTTCTGAAATTCAAACATAAAACTCGTCACATAGCATTGTTTAGGTGAAAGATAATGGATATAAGATACAAATATAAGCATGAAATGATGTCAATCAAATACCCCAACACCTAACTTTTGCTAGTCCCGGGCAAAATAAAGAAAGAGAAAAGTATACGAAAAACAAGAAATCCTAACTCACTTTCGTACGAATCACGGTTGCACTTAGCACGTGCAACAAGCCGTTAAACCTCCTTGTCGCAAAGGAGGAGGAGTGTTGTCTCCTGAGGGTTTTCAGCGGATACACCCACAAAAGCTGAACAAAGATGCATTAATCAATCTAGCTACACGACGTGTTGGACTTATTTTGTCGATCATGGGACGCGGTAATACTACGGGTCGACTATATATATGTATCGGTCCACACACCTAGCCTAATGTATTATTCGTGAAAGTTAGTCAAGGACCTAAGTGAAAGACATGGGCAACCTTAACTTCTGAATGTGAAACAAAGTGTAAAGTCCATTAAGGTTCTTATTTGACTCTTTTTTCTTCTTTTTTTTCTTTTTTTCTTTTTCTTTGGAGCATTTTATTGGTTGGTGTTTGATTCTCCCAAGGTCAGGTTTCGTGCATCATTGCCTATGAGGACTTACACTATCACGTAGACCTTCCCCCAAATCTCCACATAGGGCGATCCCTACCACCCGTGTAACGGGAGTTCGGTCGGTGCATCCTAAGTCAGATGACTCGAGAGAACCAGGCACAAAGTACCCTCAGACCTGCTTTCCCGAGTGATAGGAGTCGTGCGAGAAGAGAGAACACCACTTATTCACTTATTTACATGGGAACCAAAACCCCTACACTTACAGTTTCACAAAAAGAGTTTAAGGGTCCTT
The DNA here is from genome assembly GCA_963682175.1 of Triglochin maritima. NCBI lineage: Eukaryota > Viridiplantae > Streptophyta > Magnoliopsida > Alismatales > Juncaginaceae > Triglochin > Triglochin maritima. The sequence continues at coordinate 10,766,135 of OY821790.1, read as the reverse complement.
GACTACGACAAACTTCCTTATACTAACACACACGAATTTGACTCACTAGGTTCAGGGTGGACTTCTTTAAATGTTTGAGTACTAAAACCCTATGATTACATGCTCCCCGAGGGAAAACCGGGGTGCATCCTAACGACTCGATAAGACCTAAAGCATGTTCAAGACAATTTTGGGACCTTTCTTTTTACTTTGCCTCTCAACGGTTTTACACATGCCAAACACACGCAAAACCCACGCAAAACCCACAAAAGCATTTTCTTTCGCAAACACATGAAGATTTTGAAAGAAATGTGAAAATTTTAAAGCTCTATGCAAGCAAAAGAAGACAAGTCACCCAAGGATCTTTGCAAGCAGATATATCGATATTAAATGCGGCACACTAACATGACCCTATCAATACACACAAAAGAAAACAAAATCAAAGGAAAAAGACTCGACTATGTACACATGTAAACCCCCCCCCCCACACACACCTAATCCATGCATTGTCCTCAATGAATGTGAGCATTATACTACAGGGATTTATGCATGAAAAATGGAAGATCTCACCAACACGAAGTGCAACCGGAAGTTCGTAGTTATGTTGATGGACACAAACCCGAATTCCCTCAAAACCTGTGAGATACTGAAGAAGGGAGACAAATACGTGAAGAAATGGGGCCCAAGTACACAAGGGTTGGGCCCCACAACAATCAATGCTCGCTCGTGGAGTCTTTTTTTACAAGGTATATACATCAACAAAGATATTCTCATAATCATTTGGTCAAGGAACATCAAATAAGAACATCAAGTTATGAGGACCAGAGACTTGCCGAGATGGGCAAACTTTAGTGGTACTCTGAGGTGTCATGAGGGGTGAAAGGTCAAAGCTGAAAGGCTCGAACCCCTCATGATATTGGTTGAGTGTAGGCAACATGAATGAATGAAGTTGTGTTGCCTCACTAGGGTTAGTTGCTCATCGAACAAAACCCTCAAACCAATAGGTGGGTGCATCGGAATGAGTTCCTCAAGCTCATTCGATGGATGCAGCAGACCTACATCACTAAAAATGGGGCTTCTCCCCAAGTATCCAACAAGGACCTCCCACCATCATTTATATCATCAAACAAAAGCTCGATCGTAGGTGGGTCCTTATTGGAGTCAAGATGAAGCTCAAATGGCTCAATGGCCATGGGACATGAGACAGAGACACCTTCTGGTATAGGCATATGATGAGGTGTCTGACTCTCACTAATAAACTCAACTGAATCATGCAACAAACACTCATTTTGGACATTCATGTTTGATGCCAGCTCACTCTGTTGCATTGCAAAGACAGGCAATGAGTTTTCACTAGGCCCACAAACATTCTCAATGGGTTGCATTGGTGTTAGGGGTGGTCGTTGATTTTGTGGTGCTTTCTCTAATTGGTGGATGAGATTGAGATTTTAAGGTTGGTCGATGGGCTCCTGTTGCCTACCAGAGTTGAACACATAAAACTCAACACTCATGTTACCGAATGAGAGCTTCATGAGACCATTTCTACAATTAATTAAGGCATTGGAGGTGGCCAGAAATGGTCTACCCAAAATCCAAGGTATTTGAGAGTGGGTGTTCGCAACAAGATTGGTATCGAGGACAACAAAATCATCTGGAAATATAAAATCTCCAACTTTGATAAGCACGTCCTCGATAATGCCCTTTAGAATACGAATGGATCTATCCGCTAATTGGAGGGTGATCTTAGTTAGTTTCAATTCTCCCAAATTCAACTGTTGATAAACAGAAAATGGGAGGAGGTTGACCGCTGATCTTAATTCAAGCAATACATTACTCATGCTAGTGTCTCCTATCGTACACTGAATAGTAGGACACCCATGGTCCTTGTATTTTGTGTAGGCGGGATTGGACAGAAGTGAGCTTACATTTGCGATTACTCAATGGGTTACATTACTCATTACTTCAAGGAAACAAACACAAAATGAAGACTTTGATTGCAAATAAAAGCCAAATAATAACATACCAAAAAGCACCCCATTCAAATTATATGCAATCTCAAGAATCTCCTCATGATGGCATGGCAGCCACGTCATCCAACTCCAACACATCAGCCCTACACGCCTAAACCAATTCCAAGCCAACTCCTACACTCGATTTGCACCCGATCGACCCAATTAAGTCAACCGATTACAAAACCGCCGAACGGGTCGCACCCGCCTACGAGTCAATTTAACTCGCCCGAAAAGGAAACTTTCCCGAAACACAACCAAAATCACACGAAGCATACAACATAAAGATGATCCATAATCAAGCATAAGGATAAATAAGACGTAATAGTGTCACAGGCGAGCGGGTCTTACATTCTCCCTCTAACGTTAGGCCCACGATCAGTTCTTCCCGCCAATCTGAAAAGTCTTTTCTTCGTGGTTGAATATGTCCCCCATCTCAGCAAATAATCTACGATTAGGTGTCGGCCCTTGTAGATCAAATAGGAAGTCAAATGGGGTCTCCATAAATAGCTTCTTTTGCTCCATACTCATATTGTCGAGGTAGGTCAGAGTCTTTGTGATTGTGCATCTTGTCATGGCTTCTTTCGGATCACCTGTCAAATAAAATTATTTAATAGAGTGAGGAGATCTAACATAATGAAATCTAACTGCAATATCATTCTATTAAATCTCGGATATGAAGACATAACACAACATTTTGATCTACATATTATAGATTACGTTATGACATACAAAAAAATCCAGTTATTAAATGTTATAATGAAATATAGAGATAACTTCAGAGAATAACATATTTCATTATCCATATATAAGAAACATATATAATCCTAACAGATATAGCAGACATACATAAATATTCCATCAGGTGTGTTTACAAATCCAGATTTAACAGAGATAACATATATAACAAATTCCATAGATTAAATTTGACAAAATACCCAGATATAACAGAATTCGGAAGTAGCTTCATTGATCGTTTTATATTAACCGCAAGTGCACGGCCGCGTTGAAGCGGTGGCAAATACGGGTCGTCCACTGGGAGGTGTGTCGACAATTGGTTTGTTCGAAGGCGAGAGAAAAAAGAAGGAGAGAAAGATGTATTACACTACACTACACTAATCTAAACTAGTAAACAAGCAAGCTGAAATGAAATAACTAAACAACTAAGCTAAACAACTAATGAAGAAGATAGAAAGACAGGAATGGAAACCCCTAAGGGGTGGAGTGTGTGTGTGTGTGCACATGAAATAAGTGTCGTGTTGAATGCATACTACAAGCTCAAGTGTGGTTAGTGTTTGTTCATGCATAAGAAGTACCTCATGGCAAGGCCTATCATTTACAACACTAACCTAGGTGATTAATATGAGCAATGCAAGGTTGTTATTAAGACATTTAGACAAGCATGGAGTGTACCTAAGCTATGGCAGAAACCATCAAGTAAGGTTCTTAATAATTCAAGCAAGCATACTAATATTTCTCACAAAACATTCATATTAAGCATTCATACCACCTACAGAACATGTACACACATCTACTCCACCCCCAAAGGGGATGGAACTACTCACACATATTTAAACTAACTACTCTAACAAAATGAAGCATTATACTGAAATGAAACTACACTAATCAAGCAAGAAATATTAAAGAAGCTTAAAAGGAAAGGAAAGACTAAACAAGCATGCACAAATTAAAAGACAAGATCAAAAGAAAACTAGAACAATTATTTTATTAACAATGACTCACATTGAAAGTAGCATTCTTCTCCACCTTGAGTTTTTGCTTCAAGGCTCACTCCTTAGTAGAAAGAATGCCACCAAGAAATGGGTGATTACAATAGAAGGTGAAGAGTTCTATTTATAGGCATGGAAAAAGCTAATCCGGGACAATCCCTCGATGTGGGACTAAACCAATACAAAAAATGAACTAAGAATACACTAATACACGTGCCCCCCAAATCTGAGAGGATCCAGAATGATTTGGACCGCCAATTAGCAGTCCACGACCGCCAATTGGCGGTTTATTGGATCTGGATTTATCTGGGATTTGTTGTGAGCTTTGCTGGTGGTCTTTGTTAGTCTTTGATGCATCTACTTTGTTTATTGGAGCTCCGACCCGAATCGAATTGTCAAAATACTCCCCATGATGGTGTGGAGTTTTCTGTTTTGCTCTTCCGTCTTACGTTCATGTCCTTCTCCCTTGCATCTTAGTCCCCAGGTCTCACAATTAAGTCTTTTTTCCTACTTTTGGGTCCTTTCATGGCTCTTCTCTTCAAACCTCTTTATTCCTGAAAACTAAACATAAAACTCATCACGTAGCATTGCTTAGGTGTAAGATAATGGATATAAGATACAAATATGAGCATGAAATGATGTCAATCATAGCTAAAAGGAATCTAGACGTAAATATCCAGACAAATATGGACTTTCACAAACTAAACATGCTCCGGAGAAAACTACTAAATATCTACACACAAGTATCAAGACAAATAATTACTTACACAAACTAAACGTGCTCCAAACAAAACTATTACTTATCCAGACATATAGGCCTACTAAATATCCAGACTTACTTTTTATATTTGCATAGTTATATCTCAATTTGATACCGTGTGTTATCAAATCGAGATATAACTATGCAAATATAAAAAGTAACAATTGTAAGGGCAGATATTGTCATATTTAAATCACCCAACGACTCTAAATATTAACGGAACCCTATATGTCCAAAAATTTCCAAAATGCAAGCTTCATGTATAGAGATTTTTTTCCTTTTGAAACTCACACAATAAAATTCCATACATATCTATCAACAAAATACAAGCTTCATGTCCAACAAATGTCCAGAAATTTCCAAAATGCAAGCTTCATGTCCAGAGATCATTCTCCTTTTGAAACTCACACAATAAAATTCCATACATATCTATCAACAAACCACAACTATCTTGATATATAAAGTAACAATAGTAAGGGTAGATATTGTCATATTTAAATCGCCCAACGATCCTAAATATTAACAGAACCCTAAATGTCCAGAAAATTCCAAAATGCAAGCTTCATGTCCAGAGATCGTTCTCCTTTTGAAACTCACACAATAAAATTCCATACATATCTATCAACAAACCATAACTTCAAAAAAACAAATAGGAGTTATACAGTTAACAAGGAAAATGAACCTATGATTCCCTTCTTCTTGTGTCATCGCAACCTTCGAGTGAAGAAACTGTGCCTATGGGCCTGAGCAGGAGCGACGGGGACGAGTCGGGATGTGGGCCTGAGGTGGAGCGTCGGTGCCGGAGTGGAGAGGGAAGGAGAAGTTGCCGTCGGTTAGGGTTTTTGGTGTACCACAATCGCGGGTGGAAAACGAAATGGTGTTTTCTTCGTTCAAATGTGTTTTTTGTCCACCCAAGTATGATTTGACGTGAGCCATCAGACGTCAAGCAACCGTTGAACAGTTACGTTTGGTTAATTTTTGCAAATGCCCTCTTCGTTTCGAGATATTTTTTGGGTTGGTTTTTTGCCAAAATGATCACCTCCACTACCACACTATTCTGGGAGCCCAATTTGGAGCCGAATTTAGAGGATGTGTATCATTACTTACCTAACCAAATGTGTCCGAAAATGTGTTGAGATTTGAGTAGATGTAGCATTTTCTTTGCAAGAATTAAAAAATTGTTCTTATTATAAACTCTTCGTGTGTCCATGTGGGGGGATTTTTAGGCAAAAAAAATCAGAACATTATCAATTTGTTTTTACTCTATTCTTTTGATCGATGCTTGAACTAAACTTGTCTATCATATTTCGTGTTCGTATTTGTTAAATGTTCTATTGTTCAGCGAACAATATTATTACTTAATTATCGTTCAACTGTAATATTTTAATTTGTTCGAATTATTACTTGTTTATTACTCTTTGTTTTTGAATTATTAAGTCAATCGAGTTCTACCCCTGATATGTCGTTTAACGAACAACCTGAACATGAAGTCAAATTTCATTTTGCTTTTTTTTATATACATTATATAATATGTGCACATCATATTCTCCTATTGTATTTCGATCTTCCACTTTTTTTAGGGTAGAAAAGGATCGTGCAAGGTGTGAGAACCTAATCCTTTTGATTAAGGTTAATTGGGTTTAGGAGCTTTAACCCTACTTAGAGGAGATATTTGTGAGTTGATGTGATAGTTAGGTGGTGAGGTGTAGCGTGGAGGTGTGTGTTGGGGAGATGGTGTGGGTTATTTAAGCAAACCCATCTCTTTCTCTTTTTCTTTCTTCCACTCTTTTCTCTCTCTCGCACTCTCTCATCCCACTCTCTCACAGTTCAGTTGGTGCAAGGTGAAGGAGAATCGTGGTGGCGTGATCAGTGAAGGTTGAAGGAGTTCGAGTTTGCCATTTTGCCAGATTCAAAGAGAGGTTGTGGTGATCGTCGGTGTCGTGGAAGCGTCGTTGATCTTCTGAAGCTTTTTCAAGCTTCTAAGGTATGTTAACCTTTGCTTTTATGCTCACCTAGTTTGTGTGAGTTTTGAGTGGTCGACGGTAGGCCGAAAGGCCCGTCGGACGTCTTGTTCAGCAGTTTCCTGCTATTTAGGGTCGATCGCCTGTGATCTTGTTCGACCGACGACTTAAGTTAACTTAGTATTAGTTCGACTGATTGTTGGTTTCGGTTGATCGGTGTAGTTTTCTTTTGATGTAGGATGCCCTGGTTTCTTCGGTCGACCGATTCTTCTTGGTGGTTCGACCGATTGTGCACTTTGAGTGAAGGAGGGAGTTGCTGGTTATTTTTGGTCGACCACTTGCTTTGTTCGATCGACCGTTTCCGTCCAATATTTCCTTGTTGCTTTGAGATGTTGTTTTGTATGATCTGTTTGAGGGTGACGGGTCCCTGGCCTTTTTAGGGCGAAGGTATGGACGATTTTGGCCTAATGATGATCATTGTTGTTTCGGTTTGGTATGGGTTGGGGCAGATGTCCTTGGTGCCCTACAGGGTTGGGGCAGTTGCTCTTGGTGCCCAGTTGTGCTATGTGAGCACATGCGTTGTGTGGGTTGGGGCAGCTAGTCTTGGTGCCCAGTTTGTGTGTCGTGTGAACTGTGGTTGGAAGTGATATCCTTGGTGCCCGTTGTGGTTGGGATTGACATTCTTGGTGCCCAGCTTGACGACGTTGGGGAGCTGTGGGTGGAATAGATTTCCTTGGTGCATGTTGTGGTTGGGATTGATATTCTTGGTGCCGAACTGGTTGACATTGTTTGGTTGTGTTGTTGTGGGTCGTGCGTGTTGTGATTGTTGATATTATTATTATTATTGTTGTTGTTGTATACTTGTTGTTCATGTTACACTCGTATTTAATGGATATAGATTAGTTTGGTATACGGGGTTTCCTTATGGAAACACATGCATAGTTTATGTTTGCACTTCAGGACGCGAGTAGCGTTGGGGGGTGGTGACCGAGGAGAGTGCACTTGGGATAGGATCTTGCTATCTATTATCTTTTGAGGTTGTTATGATTACTGATGTATATGTTGTATATGTTTTGATGATGTAATCATACTCTTGACACTCTGTATTTTGTGGTGCACCACTTGTATATTTTATGGTTTTCGTAACGTCCCTGGGTGATTTGATTTGGTAAATATATCTTTTAAAAGTTTAATTTCTTCCATTGTTTTCGGGGCATTACACAAGGCACTAACACCAAATTGAGATGAGATTGGTGAATAACATATAATATGTTTACGACTATTATATTTGAAATATATATATATCATAGTTCACTAGGTAATGAATCTAATTGAGTTATAAACCAACAAATTGTCTTGAGTCTATTCTGCACTTTGTTATCTTGTTAAGAAACAAAATCGAGTTCATGTTTCGTTCAATAAATTTTCAATTAAACTTGAACAAGTTGAAGTTCAGTTAAGCTCATATCAAGCTCGACCCAAATTCGTTCATTTGCTACTTTTATTAATCATGATAAATTGACAGAGAAGAAATATACACACTACTGCAAAACAAGGTTATTATGTCAGGTTTTTTGACTTATTACGTCGGGTTGACCACCCCCGCTGAAAAACGTGGTAAAGGAAAGCTTTCTACGTCGGTCTAAAAACCGACATGGTAGAAAAATCGACGTGGTAGTAGGTCTACCACGTCGTATTTTAATAGAAACCGACATGATAGGTTGGGATATCACGACCATTTTGTGCCTAAAATATAGGTCTATCACGTTAGTTTTTAGGCAAAAGCGACGTGATATGAAGGGATACCACGTCGATTTCTGCCTAAAACCAACGTGGTAGGCTTACGTTCCACGTCAGTTTTAATTTGAAACATACGTGGTATGTAGGGATACATCGTTGTTTTTTTTAAAAGCGACCTGGTATGTTCTATTAATTTTATTTTTTATGATTTTTTTTTTTAATTTCTCATAAAAATTTCTGCAATTAGACAAGAAGTTGCACAACATTTAGTTTCACATAAACCACACGTTCAACAATCACACACCATTCACATACAATTAAGTCACACATTCACATATAAACCACACATTCAAAACATAAACAAAACAAGATGTAAATTACTATCCACTAAAATACCAAAATCATGTTCTACCTTACATGTATAAATTAATATGTTAAGGGCATACGACTAATGAAAAAGAAGACAACTTCTCATGTGTAATGTCTATCTCCCCCTACCAATACGATTGAAGAGTTTCTTCAAAATCTACAAAGTAAATGAATCCATATATTACATATAAATTATGTCACAAAACCGATATAACCCAGCATAATATATATATATAAATTTACCTCTCGTAAATCTCCCTCTTGCAATCCCAACTCAACAATTTGTTCCATATACCTCATTATGTTACCGCATTCAATATTTTCAACTTGTTTACAGTACTATAATTAATATGTCATGTATATTAGGGAAGCAATGAAATTAATTCAAAGTATACTGCATATATTATCAAAACAAACATTAATGAATCATCTTACCATCATGGCATGCCAATTAGCTTCTTTTGAGTCCATTTTCTGCCCATCATTTTATAGCTAATCATGGCTCTACAAAAATATATAAAAGATCAAAAGTAAATTGAAACATTCAATAAGAACAAATTAACTTAGAATTTGAAAGTAACTATTCAAACTAACTTACAACTGAATAATCTGCTCCAAATCTTTTCCGGGTTTGTCTGATGCTAAGGGATCAAACCAATGTGTAGTATTTGCATCAGGACATAAAACAACTAACTTCAAATGATCAATAAAAATCATTCGTGTTAACTAACTTCATTAATTATTTAATGCTAATATTACAAGTATTATAGAATATAATAAAATACTTACGTCTCCACATATGGTGCCAGATAATATGTCTTCTCGCCTTCAAACATCACCTTCATCATTTTCTACGATCTAGTAACAATACTTGGTCTTCTTGGGTTCCAGAGTAGAGTGGGACACAAATAACCAAATCTTTTTCCAAGCGACACTTGGTAGAGCCTATTAAAATCAAGATAACATGATTTAAATTAAAATGAAACATAAACATATATGAAAAAGATGAACATGACTTACTTTAAGTGACTTGGATGATTGTTATACACAATGTTTCCATCCTAAAAAAATTCTTGCTCACCATCGTCCCATGATTTCTTTAGGTCATCAATTAGGGGTCTCAAATACACATTGATTTCGTTTTCTGTTTCTTTTGGACCAGAAATAATTAACAACAACATCATGTATCTGCGTTTCATGCTTAACCACAGAGGGAGATTGTAAATAACAAGCGAATCGTGCCACACACTATGAAGGCTAGTCAAACTACCATACAAATACATTCCACCGGTAGATAGACCAAGTCTCAAATTTCTACATCCTCACCAAATATGGAAAGTCAGAATCGATTTTTCTTCACCTAGGGAGAATCTTCAAGATGTTAAAGAAACTGATCATTCGTTGTTTGTCGATCTGCATTCCATGTCAGTTTTTTTGAGTCCTTAGAACATGCGAAGAAATGCTTCAACCTTGGAATTATCGGAAGAATACCACAACACCTTTGCAGGGGCCCTTGTAGTTTTTCGTTCTCATCACCACTCATATTTTTCTTTGGTTAAGATATACATGTATTTTTCTATATGACATCCCATTGGACACAATATCGTTTTAGCCTCATAGGTAGGATTTGGAAGTTTATTGCTATCTAGAAGAACCTTTTTCAACAACTATAGTATGGCATAAAAACAGACATCACTCCAACCATTTCCTACTTTCAAGGTATACAACCTTAACCCTGCGAACAACCTACTAAACTCGGTGCAACCAGGATACAAAGGTTTTTCATTGTGAGACAGTAGGCAACCAAATGTCGGCTTTTTGGCCTTAATCAGTGTTTTGATGATTTAACTAACCTAATATTAATCACAATCAAATGTAGTGTAGCACACATTAGACATGGAATATATATTGTATTGTGCTAACATCTACAGGTGATGAAATCTCAATGATGGAATGAAGTCAAGAGATGTAATCAAGCTACTTGAAGACAAGTAATTTTGCCTTTATTTGAGTATTATTAATATATGTTAACTTGAGCATACAAGAGTTAAAACTTATTCACATACACACTAGGTTCGTTGTAGAAGTCATACAACAAATTTCACATCATTCAGATTTCAATAGAACACCCAAACTTAGGTAGGAAAATAACTTAATCTAAACATCTACCTGTCTGCGCAAAATGGTCTACTGAAACGAGTTTTTCGTTCGACCGTACTACCAGTTAACGGTTTTCCAAATAGTGATTTTACTTAGCTCCATCGGTCGACAGTTTTTTTATCTTTTGGTCGATCAATTTACCCGTATTTTCCGGACAACCGTTATATCGTATTCTCCAATGGTCGAGCGATGCCTTGACGACGGTCCGGATGTAGATAATTGTGTGCACCAAAAGTGCTTGTTATTTTCAGTCGGACGTACTTCCATGTTGCGTTCAACCATTAATATTTTTACCTGGCAAAAACCCTCAGAATGGTAGACCATCTCGTAGATTTAGTTCGACCGATCACTTAAGTTGTAGCCGTTTAATTTTACCAGAGTTTAAGTTGTTTCAAACGTTTCCTTATTTTCATGGAAACGATCGACCGTTGATCCCGTGTTGGTTGACCGATTTAGGATAGATTTGCAGAACTTAACTTTTTATTTTGTGTATCTTGCACAGATCTCAACCAAATCTTCCCCAACGGCTATAAAACTCTAGGAGCTTATAAATAGAGGTTTACACACCTTACACAACTCTCCCACTCCAAACTCATAGATACATTAGACAGAAATCCCCACTCCTAAAGTCTCGTTCCACATACTCAAGAGCTTATACTTTGACACTTTAGTTATCAATTCCAAGCATACTCAAAGTGTGCTGAAGTTAGAGAGTGTTTGATCCACTCAATTGTTTTCAAAGAAAGGTTTCGGTGAAAGCCCGAAGCATCCCTCTCTATTTGTGAGAGGAAGAAATCGAGCTTGGCGAGGATTATTCGCGAGTTCGTGTTGTGAAGGCGTTCTCTCCCGGCCCAAAACGGGGAGTGGTTAGTGAAGACGTAGGCGGAGCTCGTGGGATCGAGCAGAGCTTGCAGGAGAGGAAGTAGAACCTGGGTGGGGTGCCGAACCTTGATTGACATCATATCATGCATATATTTGTGTCTTATGTCCTTCATTTTTAGACTAAGCAGTACTACGTAATGAGTCTTATGTTTAAGTTGCAGGAATAAATAGGTTTGAGAATAAGAAACTCAAAAAGGACTTAAAAGCAAGGAAAATGACTAAATTGCAAGACTTGTGGACTGAGATGCAAGAGAGAAGGACCCGGATGTAAACCAAAAGAACCAATGAGCAAATCAAGAAGCTCCACACCATCATGAGTTGTATTTTGGCAATTAGATTCGGGTCGAAACATCAACAACCAAATCGGGTTCACCAAACATCAAGAAATCAAGCCAGAAACAAGTCATTCAAGTCCAGACTTTAAATTAGTCCAAATGGTTTATGGTTTAGAAAATCAATGCGGATAAAGAAATTTGATTCCTCAATAAGACTTTAAATTAACTTAAGTTGTCACTCTCTTCCACATGTACAGATGATCAGTCATTCTCTTTCGCCAAATCATGTTACAATTTGCGCAACTAATAACTTGTAAAGAAAAGCGAAATAAAACAACGTGAATCAATATGGACTTAGTATGCAAGAAACACCTACCTAATATCTTAGTTGGGTTACAACAATTAACATGTGGCATCTCATAACAATTAATATAATCTTAACACTGAAACTTGCAAAACTAGCCCCGTTGGATTAGGGTTGGGGTTGAATTTTTCAACCCGTTTACAAATTAATACCTACCAACCTGCGAGCCCACCTCCTTAGTGGGTCGGGTTAGGGTCCAACAAAAACCCAAACCCCCGAACCCGCTAACACTTTAACTTTGTTAAGATCGATGAACCTTTAATCACTACTTAAATGTGGAATTGGACGAAGTAAAAGGGATTAAGAGATAAAACAATCAAACCACAAAATTGACGACACCAGAGTTTAGAGAGGTTCAACAAAATCCTAGTTGATTGATCGTTTTAACAACCGCAAGTGCACCTGTTGAACGTTTTATTTTAAACCGCAAGTGCACGGCCGCGATGAAGCGGTGGCATGTACGGGTCGTCCTCAGGGAGGTGAGCAGGCTCTTGTATATCCGAAATCAAGTGGCAAAAAATATGGAAGAGATGTTATTATGCTAACCTACACTACACTACGCTAAGAAGTACGAAATGTGAAAGAAGCAAACAAACGATGAAATAAGAACTAAGCTAAGAACAAAACAAGAATGCTGGAATTTCAGGAATGGAAAAACCCCTAAGGGGTGGAGTGAGTGCACACAAGCAAAGAGGTGGGTGTTGAAAACATTCTTTAAGCACAAATAAAGGCGGTGTTATCATGCATAGGAAGTGTCTAAATGTTGTGGCAAAACCTATCAATGTATTCACCAACTTAGTTGATTAACATTTACATATGCAAGATGTTTATTTCAGAACCTAAACAAGCATGAGAGGTGTCTTATCATTTTGGTAAAACTCATCAAGTTATAAATTCTATCCTAAACAAGCAAGCATACATTGATGTTTTATCAACACATTGGAAATAAAGCATTCGATCCATTCTCATTTGCATGTATGTACATCTACTCCACCCCCCAAAGGGGATGGAACTACTCACTAAACATTACACTAATTATTAAACTGAACAAAGAAAGCATATTAACTAAGCTAATAAAATTAATGAAATGAGACTAAGTAAAGCAAAACAAGAAACATAAAACAAACAACATAATAAAGAAAACTTGTATTAAAATGACTCACATTAAAAGTAGCATCCTCCTACTTTAGTGTGTTCTTCAAGTCCTCACTTCTAGTAGGAAGAATAGCCAGTTAAATTATGGAGTGTTTACAATAGGAGGTGAAGAGTTCTATTTATAGCCATGGAAAAAGCTAATCCGGGACAATCCCCCGATGTGGGACTAAACCAATACCAAAAATAGCCTAAACAAACATTAATACAAGTCCATGAGAAATTTGGGCGGCTCCTGAGTAATATGGACCGCCAATTAGCGGTCCAAGACCGCCAATTGGCGGTCCATAAACTTCGGATCGCGTTGGAATTTGTTGTGGGCTTTTCTTTCTGGTATTGTTGGTCTTTGATGCGGTTACTTAACTTGTTGGAACTCCGACCCGAATCGAATTGGTAAAATACTCCCCATGATGGTGTGGAGTATTCTGTTTTGCTCTTAGGTCCTTCTGTCTTGCAATCAGGTCCTTCTTCCTTGCATCTTGGTCCCCAGATCTAACAATTCAGTCCTTTTTTCTAGCTTTTGGGTCCTTTTATGCTTCATCTCTTCAAACCTATTTATTCCTGAAAACTAAACATAAAACTCGTGACATAGCATTGTTTAGGTGAAAGATAATGGATATAAGATACAAATATAAGCATGAAATGATGTCAGTCAAATACCCCCACACCTAACTTTTGCTAGTCCCGAGCAAAACAAAGAAAGAGAAAAGCATACGAAAAACAAGAAATCCTAACTCCCTTTCATAGGAATCACGGTTGCACTTAGCACGTGCAACAAGCTGTTAAACCTCCTTGTCGCCAAGGAGGAGGAGTGTTGTCTCCTGAGGGTTTTCAATGGATATACCCACAAAATCCGAACAAGATGCATTAATCAATCTAGCTACACGACTCGTTGGACTTATTTTGTCGATCATGGGACGCGGTAATACTACGGGTCGACTCTATATATGTAATCCGTCCACACACCTAGCCTAATGAGTTATTCGTGAAAGTTAGTCAAGGACTTAAGTGAAAGACATGGGCAACCTTAACTTCTGAATGTGATACAATGTGTAAAGTCCATTTTGGTTCTTATTTGACTTTTTTTTTTCTTTTTCTTTTTTTCTTTTTCTTTGGAGCATTTTATTGGTTGGTGTTTGATTCTCCCAGGGTCAGGTTTCGTGCATCATTGCCTATGAGGACTTACACTATCACGTACCCCTTCCCCCAAATCTCCACATAGGGCGATCCCTACCACTCGTGTAACGGGAGTTCGGTCGGTGCATCCCAAGTCAGATGACTCGAAAGCACCAGGCACAAAGTCCCCTCAGACCTACTTTCCCGAGTGATAGGAGCCGTGCGAGAAGAAAGAACACCACTTATTTACTTATCTACATGGGAACCAAAACCCCTACACTTAAGTTTCACAAAAATAGATTAAGGGCCCTTGACTACGACAAACTTCCTTATACTAACAGACACGAATTATTTGACTCACTAGGTTCAAGGTGGACTTCTTTAAATGTTTGAGTACTGAAACCCTATGATTACACGCCCCCCGAGGGAAAACCGGGGTGCATCCTAACGACTCGATAAGACCTAAAGCCAGTAAACTAGAAATCCTAATGCATCAAGTTCAAGACAATTTTGGGAGCTTTCTTTTTACTTTGCCTCTCAACGGTTTTACACATGCTAAACACACGCAAAACCCACAAAAACATTTTCTTTCGCAAACACATGAAGATTTTGAAAGAAATGTGAAAATTTTAAAGCACTAGGCAAGCAAAAGAAGACAAGTCACCCAAGGATCATGGCAAGCAGATCTATCGATATTAAATGCGGCACACTAACATGACCCTAAGAATGCACACAAAAGAAAACAAAAAATCAAAAGAAAAGACTCGACTATGTACACACGTAAAACACCCCCCCCACACACACCTACTTCATGCATTGTCCTCAATGAATGTGAACAAGATACTACATGTAGATATGCATGAAAAATGAAAGATCTCACCAACATGAAGTACAAAGGGACGTTCAGGGTCATGTTGATGGACACAAACCCAAATTCCCTCAAAACCTGTGAGAAGCTGAAGAAGGGACATAAATACGTGAAGAGATTGGGCCCAAGTACACAAGGGTTAGGGCCCACAACAATCGATGCTCACTGAAGGAGTCTTTTATTACACACTTTTTTTTACAAGATATGTACATCAACGAAGATATTCTCATAATCATTTGGTCAAGGAACATCAAATGAGAACATCAAGTTTTGAGGACCAGAGACTTGCCGAGATGGGCAAACTTCACTGGTAATCTGAGGTGTCATGAGGGGTGGAAGGTCAAAGCTGAAAGGCTCGAACCCCTCATGATATTGGTTGGGTGTGGGCAACAAAGAATGAAGTTGTGTTGCCTCACTAGGGTTTAATTGCTCATCAAAGAAAACCCTCCAACCAATAGGCGGGTGCATCAGAATGAGTTCCTCAGGCTCATTCGATGGATGCAGCAGACCTGCATCGCTAAGAACGGGGCTTCTCACCATGTCATCCAACAAGGACCTCCCACCATCATTTAGATCATCAAGCATAAGCTCGGTCATAGGTGGGTCCTTGTTGGAGTCAATATGAAGCTCAAATGGCTCAATGGCCTTGGGACATGAGGTAGAGACACCATCTGGTATAGGCATATGATGGAGGTGTCTCACTCTCACTAGTACTCTCAACTGAATCATGCAACGAACACTCCCTTTGGACATTCATGTTCGAGGCCAGCTCACTCTGTTGCATTGCGAAGATAGGCAATGAGTTTTCGCTGGGCCCACGAACATTCTCAACGGGTTGCATTGGGGTTAGGGGTGTTCGTTGATTTTGTGGTGCTTTCTCCAATTGGCGGATGAGATTTAAATTTAAAGGTTCATCCATGGGTTCCTGTTGCTTACCAGAGTTTAACACATGAAACTCGGCACTCATGTTACCGAATGAGAGCTTCATGAGACCATTTCTACAATTAATCAAGGCATTGGAGGTTGCCAGAAATGGTCTACCCAAAATCAAAGGTATTTGAGAATGGGTGTTCGCAACAGGATTGGTATCGAGGACAACAAAACGACTGGAAATATAAAATCTCCAACTTTGATAAGCACGTCCTCGATAATCCCCATGGGAATACGAATGGATCTATCCGCTAATTGGAGGGTGATCTTAGTTGGTTTCAATTCTCCCAAGTTCAACTGTTGATAAACAGAGAATGGGAGGAGGTTGACCGCTGATACTAAATCAAGCAAAACATTGCTCATTCTAGTGTCCCCTATCGTACACTGAATAGTAGGACACCCAGGGTCCTTGTATTTTGTGTAGGTGGGATTGGACAAAAGTGAGCTGATATTTGCAGCCAAGAATGCTTTCTTAGGAACATTGGTCTTCCTCTTGGTTGTGCAGAGATCCTTCAACACTTTGGCATATTGAGGTATTTGTTGGATGACATCCAACAAGGGGATGTTAACCTTTACTTGCTTAAACACCTCTAATATCTTGTCCATGTTGTCACTCTGCTTTTTGGTTAACCTACTTGGATAGGGAGCTTTTGGCAGGTAGGTTTTCTGCGGTGCCTGAGAAGAAAGCTTTGGTGTATTACCCTCACCCTCAGCCTCTTCTTCACCACCATTCCCACTGAGGGGCTGCATAGATGGTGGTTGTTGTGGCAAGGAAATGTGATTGTCAACCTGTTTTCCATTCCTTAAGGTCACAATGGAATTGACATGGTGAACAGGTTCCTCCACATGGTTCACTTGCCTCCCCCGAGGTACCACATTCTCATTTTGCATGTGTTGTTGTTGGTACATCCGGGGGTTAGCCTCAGGTTGGCTAGGAAAAGACCATCTCTCTCTTTCATGTACAGACTGAGTCAATTGGCCCATCTGAAGCTCTACAGATTTGATGGTCTGCTGATTTGAAGTGAGAACTTGACTCGTGGTTGACATAAAAAAATTCATTGAGTTTTCAAGTCCACGAATCAAGGTCTCAAGCGAATTGAATCGGGTTTCCATATTATTGGAATTTGGGAAACCCGATTGATTGGTGGTTTGCGCTTGGGGTGGCTGATAGGAATGTGCATGCATGGGAGGTTGGTGTGATTGGTAATGTGGTCTAGAGGAGTTGGAAGGACCACCCGGGGCATTAGTTTGGTTCCATGAAAAATTGGGGTGGTTCCTCCATCTAGGATTATAAGATGATGAGTATGGGTCATTTCTGGCTCTATCATAGATGGCGTTGACACGCTCCA
Organism: Triglochin maritima; assembly: GCA_963682175.1. Taxonomy (NCBI): domain Eukaryota; kingdom Viridiplantae; phylum Streptophyta; class Magnoliopsida; order Alismatales; family Juncaginaceae; genus Triglochin; species Triglochin maritima. The sequence continues at coordinate 10,748,491 of OY821790.1, read as the reverse complement.
TCTCAGGAGGAATGGACTCACACTCGCTTTCTACATGCCCTATCCTACCACATGAATGACAGGGAATTCGACCAGATGTGGACATGTGAGGTGCACTTTGTTGGTTTTGGAGCTCAATGGAATCCATACGGCGCATTAAGGCCGCCATGCGTGCCTCGGTGGCCGTAGTGGTATCGATAGCAAATGCGGTACCCTATCTAGTCGAGTTTGCATTCGCGATCCTCGCTCCTATACTAGATGATGCAGGTGGTTCCCTCACACTCTCCCATTGCATGGTTTTCTCAGCAATATTTTCTAGGAAAGCCCATGCCTCACTTTCATCCTTTCCCAAGAACTCTCCTTGACACATGGACTCAAGGAGCGTTCTTGACGGGATGTGAAGACCCTCGTACACAATCTGACAAAGGCGCCATAACTCAATGTCATGGTGAGGGCATGAGGATAGTAGCTCCTTGAACCTCTCTAGATATGCATGAAATGTCTCGGTCTCAAGTTTATAGAGCGAATTGATTTCATTCCTAAATTTTTGAGTCCGATGATTTGGGAAGTACTTCTTGAGGAATGCAGATTGAAACTCATCCCAAGTCCTAAAGGCATTCGCCCGGTTGCTGTACAACCACTTCTTGGCGTCATCCTTTAGCGCAAAGGGGACAAGCCTAAGATGGATGGAGTCTGTGCTAAGTTGTTGGAGCTTGAACATAGCACAAACCTCCTCAAATTCCCTGAGAAAGATAAAGGGGTCACCTTTCCCAGTGAAATGAGGGAGCATGGAGATAAACTAAGGCTTAACCTCAAATTGGTTCCCATTAGCCTCTGGCAATACGACGCATGAAGGTAGAGCAGTACGGCTCGGGTAGCATCGATCACGTAGAGGTATGGGAACGACAACAGTACGCTTAGGTGGGTCCAGCAACTGCTCCTCCTCGCGGAAATTAGCAGCCATTGAACCCAAAATATGTGCGACACGAGAGGAGGAAGGTGTCGAGAAATCGATGACCGAGGCCGGATTGACAACGCTCCTCGTCAAACGACCACTCTCGTCTCGTGTCCACGAAAGCATGCACAAAGGTGCACACACACAAATTTTTTTTAAAGAATGTACGTAGAGGAGAAGACGAGGAGGATACAGGAGAGAAAGAATGACTCAGGAGAGAAAGGAAGAAGTCCTTATGCTACGGCAGATGGGTACAGGTAGAAGCACACAAGCAAACAAGGCTCAAGCAATCCTAAGGTCGCTATAGGTCCTTACAGCTAGACGACGCCTAACTGCGAGGTCACACGGCCTCAACACGCCTCACCTCCCTACGACGAGGACCACAAAGCCCAGCAAGTGAGACAAGATCCGGGGATCTCGTCTCTCCTACTATCGACAAAGTGGGCAACGCCGATCAGGTCATGACGGTCGGGACCGGATCACTCTCCTAATGCGTCAAAATTCCTTAAGGCCAATGTCTACTTGATTTTAAAATTAGGCTCTTGATTAGTGTGGTTTTTAGGGCGAAGGAAAGGGTGATGAAATCCCCCACCTTATCTTTTATGGGACAGCCCCTCCTTAGTAGCGTTTTGGAGTCCTAATCTAGCAATCAACTCTCCAAATAAACGCTCAACTCACACTTGTTGAAATGCACTTCCTACTAACTAATGCATGTTCATACGAAATGCATGAATGAGAGTAGAAGGTGCGTACCTCACGCCAGCTCTCAGCAACAGAAAATAAAGCTAAGATAAAAGACAATCTAAATGCCTAAGTCACATACATGATGCATGAGCTAAACAAAAAGAATGCCTAATCTTTTGCTTTGAGTTTTAAGGTCCAAGTTGATTAAGGGAAGTTGATTATTAATCTGGGAACAATCTAAGAGTTAGAACATATAAAATTGAGTCCCAGATTACTAGATCAATTATGGCAACACGACAAAGAAATATGAAGGCAAAAGCAGCTCACCAGACCGCCAATTGGCGGTCTCAGTCCGCTTATTGGCGGTCCAAACTGCCCAGCTTTCCTCCAAATTTTTCCAGATGCCTCTCCTTTCGACTCCAAGTCTCCTGAAACAATGAAAAACTACAAAACAAAAATTAAATCCACTCGAATCGTCCAAACAAGAGTCTGGACCGGCACCTCCCCCGCAACAACGCCAAAAACTTGTTGAACGTTTTATTTTAAACCGCAAGTGCACGGCCGCGATGAAGCGGTGGCAAGTATAGGTCGTCCTCAGGGAGGGGAGCAGGCTCTTGTTTATCCAAAATCAAGTGGCAAAAAAGATGGAAGAGATGTTATTATGCTAACCTACACTACACTACACTAAGAAGTACGAAATGTGAAAGAAGCAAACAAACGATCAAATAAGAACTAAGCTAAGAACAAAACAAGAATGCTGGAATTTCAGGAATGGAAAAACCCCTAAGGGGTGGAGTGAGTGCACACAAGCAAAGAGGTGGGTGTTGAACACATTCTTAAAGCACAAATAAAGGCGGTGTTATCATGCATAGGAAGTGTCTAAATGTTGTGGCAAAACCTATCAATGTATTCACCAACTTAGTTGATTAACATTTACATATGCAAGATGTTTATTTCAGAACCTAAACAAGCATGAGAGGTGTCTAATCATTTTGGCAAAACTCATCAAGTTATAAATTCTATCCTAAACAAGCAAGCATACATTCATGTTTTATCAACACATTGGAAATAAAGCATTCAATCCATTCTCATTTGCATGTATGTACATCTACTCCACCCCCCCAAAGGGGATGGAACTACTCACTAAACATTACACTAATTATTAAACTGAACAAAGAAAGCATATTAACTAAGCTAATAAAATTAATGAAATGAGATTAAGTAAAGCAAAACAAGAAACATAAAACAAACAACATAATAAAGAAAACTTGTATTAAAATGACTCACATTAAAAGTAGCATCCTCCTACTTTAGTGTGTTCTTCAAGGCCTCACTTCTAGTAGGAAGAATAGCCAGTTAAATTATGGAGTGTTTACAATAGGAGGTGAAGACAATAGGAGGTCCATAAACTTCGGATCGCGTTGGAATTTGTTGTGGGCTTTTCTTTCTGGTATTGTTGGTCTTTGATGCGGTTACTTGACTTGTTGGAGCTCCGACCCGAATCGAATTGGTAAAATACTCCCCATGATGGTGTGGAGTATTCTGTTTTGCTCTTAGGTCCTTCTGTCTTGCAATCAGGTCCATCTTCCTTGCATCTTCGTGCCCAGATCTCACAATTCAGTCCTTTTTCCCAGCTTTTGGGTCCTTTTATGCTTCATCTCTTCAAACCTATTTATTCCTGAAAACTAAACAAAAAACTCGTGACATAGCATTGTTTAGGTGAAAGATAATGGATATAAGATACAAATATAAGCATGAAATGATGTCAATCAGCACCACGTTGGTGAAGACACGGCAAGTACGGATCGTGTTCACGAGGAGCGCGTGCGAGTCAAAGTCCACAATACTCGAGTGGGGAAAGGAGAAGAGAGGTATGCGATCGGAAATACACTACAATGGGTACTAAATCAGGAAATAAACGATGAAAATAAAACCCTTAGGGAGTAAAGAAAGAATGTGGAAATGAGAATATGTGTACGTGTGTGTGTTCATTTGCGCTCATCACAACATGCAATACATGTAATCCCTGAAAACCACAACCAACTTTGTCTCCATATGAAATAAGATAAAACATTATCATTATAACATACAAAACAAAAATTGAGATGAGACTAACATGAATTGCATAATGACCAAACCTCACTATGACTGCACATGAACTAAGATTTACACAATCATTAAAACATACAAAACATTAATTAGGATGAGGCCAACATGAGCACAATCATGCACATGACATGTTTCCTCATCCACTCCATCATTATGCTCACCTCGTCATTCCCCACAAAATGGGCTGACTAATCTAAGCATGTGCTAAGCATCACTCAAGAGCATTAGCACATCAAAGATAAGAGTGACAATCCCATTCAATGGTTATGGAACACATATGAGGTTCAAAGGATAGGATTAACACCCACTTAATACTTCACATAATCACTTCACCTTCTTCTCCACCCCAATGTGGATGGACTACTCCCTACTCATCTCCAAACTCAAGAAAACGTAAAAACAACCCAAAACCATAATAGAAAAGTAGAAAACTAGATTAGGCAAGCAACAAACATGAAAGAAATTGCATCAAATGAAAGACATCAATGACAAGAACAAGGATTAACCTAAATTGAAATGAAAGATTACAAGGCTTCCTCTTCTCCTCCTTTTACACTAATGAGTAGTAAATATAAACCAAAACTAATGGAGGAAGCAAGAAGAATAAGGGGAGAGGAGGGATTACAATGGTACTTATAGAGGAAATAAGGGTTTGGATGGATCCGGAAGCAATCTGACGATATAATAACTTGTTCTATAGCCTGGTGCACCCAATTAATCAAGGTCGAGCCACGTTTGCAATTATAGAGGACTTTGACCAAATTCATCCACCACTGGATCTGATCCGCTCCAAACTTGCTCAGTATCTTAATTGATGTATTTTACATGTGGGGTGGACTCCTGGGCCACTGGTTTTAGCATGTTTGGTCTTAATTGCTCAAATACTCTTCAAGATCATGGTATTGAAGGATTTTCGCGACCTAAATATTTTTTTGTGCGTTCAGGTCCCTCTGGATTTCATGTGGGTCTTTCCTGATTTGCAGATAGGTCATTATGCATGAAAAACATGTCCACTTTGCTGCATTTGAGTCATTTCCTCTTACATTTCAGCCCTTTTCTATTCCTTTCTCTTTTTTATTACCAAACACCTGAAACACCACAAACAAACACTAGAGTAGCACAAAATTGCAGTAAAATAAAGGATATATAGCATGAACGCAATGTATGATCTGCTACTAATCAAATACCCCCATACTTACTTTTTTCTAGTCCCGAGGAAAACAAAGAAAAATAATATATGAAATAAAGGAAAAACATAAAAAAACAAGAAATCCTAACTCAGTTTCGTAGGAATCACGGTTACACTTAGCATGTGCAACAAGCCGTTAAACCTTATTGTTGTCACCAAGGAAGAGGAGTGTTGTATCCTGAGGTTTTCGGCAGATATACCCACAAAATCTGAACATGGATGCATTATTCAACCAAGCAACACAACTCGATGGACCTACTTTTGTCGATCATACACGATATTCCTATGGACCGACTCTATATATGTATATCGTCCACACACCTAGCCTAATGAATCATTCGTGTACGGTAATTAAGGACTTAAGTGAAAGACATGTGCAACCTTAATATCCTCAAGTGATACATTGTGTCAAATCCATTAAGGTTCTTATTTATATATATATTTCTTTTCTTCTTTTTTCCTTTTTTTGGAGAATAAGGAGTTAAACTGGTTGGTGTTTAAATCTCTTAGGGTCCGGTTTCGTGCATCATTGCCAGTGAGGACTTACACTATCACGTACACCTTCCCCCAAATCTCCACATAGGGCGATCCCTACCACCCGTGTAACGGGAGTTCGGTCAGTGCATCCCAAGTCAGATGACTCGAAAGCACCTGGTACTAAGTCCCCTCAGACCTAATTTCCCGACTGATAGGAGTCGTGCAAGAAGAGAGAACACCATACTTAATTATTGTTTCATACTATGTGGGAACCAAAATCCCTACACTTAAGGCTTTACAGGAGGAGTTTAAGGGTCCCTAACTTCAACAAACTTCCTTAGACTAACAGACATGTATTATTCGACTTACTAGGTTCAGGGTTGACTTCTTTATTTATTTGACTACTGAAACCCTATGATTACTCTCCCCCCGAGGGAAAATCGGGGTGCATCCTTACGACTAGATAAGACCTAAAGCCAATGCACTAGATTTCTTAATGCATCATGTTCAAGTCAATTTTGGGAGCTTCCTTTTTACTTTGTCTCTCAATGGTTTTGCACATGCTAAACACAGGAAAAATACACAAATCATTTTATTTCGTAAAGACATGAAGATTTTGAAAGAAATGTGAAAAGTTAAAGTACTAGGAAAGCAAAAGAAGGCAAGTCACCCAAGGATCATGGTATGCAGATATATCGATATTAAATGCAGCACACTAATATGACCATAACAATAAACACAAAAGAAAACAAAAAACAAAGTGAAAAAGACTTGTCTCCACATATTTACAAATGTAAAGCACCCCCCACACACTTACTTCATGCATTGTCCTCAATGTATGCAAGGAAGATACGGCATGTATTTTTGCATTAAAATATTATGATCTCACCAAACTTTGTAGCACAAGGAAATTTTTGTGGTCATATTGATGGGCACAAACCCGAATTCCCTTCACAGCCTGTGAGATATTTAAGAATGGAGACAAATACAAGAAATAAATGGGGCCTAAATACACAAGGGCTGGAGCCCACAACAACCTATGCTCACTCTTGGAGTTTTTCTCCTTTTTTCTTTTTTTAAAATATAACTATGTACCATTACGATCTCAACCATTCACATGGTTGAGTGCGAGGAAGGTTCATGAATGAACATGACCTCCTCGACCTCACCTGGTGCCCCCTCCAAGTAAAGTTTGAGGCATTGTCCATTAACTTTGAACATGTTCCCATTCCCTGGGTTCAGGATTTCAATCACTCCATGAGGAAATACGGTTTGCATAATAAATGGGTCAGACCAGCTACTACAGAGCTTACCCGCAAACATATGAAGCTGGGAGTTGTAGAGCAACACCTTCTGCCCGGCCGTAAATACTTTTCTCATAATCATGCAATCGTGAAACATTTTGGCACGAGACTTATGAATTTTGGTATTTTCATACTCATCATTGCGTAGCTCTTCAAATTCCATGATTTCGACTTTACGTTGCACCCCTGCTTGATCAAGATCCATATTCAAGTTCTTGATGGCCCAGAAAGCACGGTGCTCAAGCTCGACGAGTAGGTAGCAAGCCTTGTCGTCCAGTACCCGGTAAGGGGACATACCTAAATTGGTCTTATATGCGGTGCGGTAAGCCCACAACGCGTCGTTCAGCTTAATGGATCAATCCTTCCGCGAAGAATTAACCGTCTTCTCAAGGACTTGCTTTAATTGATAGTTAGAGACTTCGACCTGCCTACTAGTTTGCAGATGATATGGGGTCACAAGCTTGAGGGTGATCAAATACTTCCTTATAAATGCTTCAAAAGAGAGATTGCAGAAGTGGGTACCCCTGTCGCTGATTCTGGTACGAGACATACCAAATCGCGTAAAAATGTCGTTTAAGAATTTGGTGACCACATTATTGTCATTTGTCTTTGTGAGGATAGCCTCAACCCACTTAGGCACATAGTCAACAACCAACAGAATGTAAGCATTCCAAAACAAATTTGGGAGAGGACCCATGAAGTCGATGCCCCAGACATTGAAGATATCGACGACGAGGATATTTTGCAAAGGCATCATATACCGCCGACTTATTTTTCCAAGGCGTTGGCACCTATCACAATGATTGCAAAATTCATAAGCATCTTTGAAAAGTGAAGGCCAATAAAATCCAGATTGGAGCACCTTGGCGGTAGTTTTCTTTGCTCTAAAGTGTCCTTCGCATGCCTCAGGGTGGCAAAATTGGAGCACACTTTGGACCCCATTATTTGGGACACACCACCTAAAAATTTGGTCGGAGCAGTATTTGAATAGTTAGGGCTCATTCCAGTAAAAGAATCTGACATATGATCTTAATTTGGTTTGGTCAGATTTTTACCAACCCACAAGAAGTTGCTCCGTCACGAGGTTGTTGACGATGTCAGCAAACCAGGGGTTATCTTCGATTCTGAACAATTGCTCGTTAGAAAATTTGTTATTAATAATTTGGTCTTGTGGGTTGGTCGTCTCATGGTGAGACAAGTGGTTTGCTTCTATGTTTTCACACCCTTTTTTTCTCGAATCTCAAGATTGAATTCTTGTAACAAGAAGATTCATCTCAAGAGTCGAGATTTAGCATCTTTCTTCGCCATGAGGTACTTGATGGCTATGTGATCACAATAGGTAATCACATGGGAGACAATCAAGTATGACTGGAATTTCTCCAAAGCGAATATGATCGCTAAGAAAAAAAATTGGGTCACAGTGTGGTACAATTGGGCATCACTAAGTGTTCTACTGGCATAGTAGATTACATAGGGCAATTTATCCAATCGTTTTGCAAGCATTGCTCCCACAATGAAGTCAGATGCATCACACATCAACTCGAAGAGTTCGGTCCACAGCGGTGCCTTAATTATAGGAGCCAAAGTCAGCTCTTTTTTCAAGGTCAAAAAAACATGGTGGCAATCCGATGTGATCTCAAAATGGGAATCCTTGGCCAACAAAGTGGTGAGAGGTCGAGCAATTTTACTAAAATCCTGAATGAACCGCCAATAAATTCCAACATGCCCTAAAAAGGTGTCAATATCCTTAACATTACGTGGCGGTGGGAGATTAGCAATAAGACCCACTTTGGCGGGATCGACCTCAATTCCCCTACTTGAGACGACATGTCCAAGTATGATCCCTCGCTTTACCATGAAATGAAATTTCTCCCAATTAAAAGTGAGGTTCTTCTAACGACATTGTTTGAGGACAAGGCTCAACTGATGAAGGCACTCATCGAAGAAAGTGCCACATATGGAGAAGTCGTCCATGAAAATTTCCAAGAAAGCTCCACAATATCTGAGAAGATACTAATCATACACCTTTGAAATGTTGCCAGTGTGTTACATAACCCAAATGAAATGTGATGGTAAGCAAACGTGCCAAAGGGACATGTAAATGTGGTTTTCTCTTTGTCCACCAGGGCGATGGGAATTTGGTTGTAGTCAGAGTATCCATCAAGAAAACAATAGTATTCATGTCTGGCTAACCTTTCCAACATCTGATTAATGAATGACAATGGGAAATAATCTTTCCACGTTGTCGCATTGAGCTTGCGATAATCAATGCAAACTCGTAAGCCAGTTTGCAGGTATTTGGTATAAGCTCATTATGCTCATTCTCAACAACCATCACGCCTGCCTTCTTGGGAACCACATGGATAGGACTCACCCACGAACTATCAGAAATGGGATATATGAAGGTGGGGTCCACAACGAGGACGACTCAGGTTTTGGACCTCCACCACCCTTTGATCCAGGAGATGGGGGTCCACAACCTCATCAATTGGTTACCCAGGTTCTCATTCCCCTCCGCGATCGTTGCTACCCGAGTCGTACTACTATACCTTGCATCGTATTGCCAGAGGCGAATGGGAACCACTTTGAGGTTAAGCCTCAATTTCAAAAGCTTGTTAAAACGTTTTAATAATGTAATGCCCCCGGTCTCTTGGGTACGCACACTAGGAACCAACTCAAGTGTCGCGATTAGAGACCTCCGCGACGACCGAAAATGTTACAAAGAACTGACAATGACTCATTCAATTACATACAAATAGCAAGACATACATGGATAACAAACATAAAAAGAACAAAAACAAGTGAATATCCATATATGAAAAAAGTCAATACAATACTTGAGTTTCAAAGGAAATACAATAACATAAGCGGAAACAAACGATAACTGAAGACTCTGGTCGACATGTCCCTCGTGTACAGAATCTTCGACACTCGTCCAGTCTGCCCTGTGGGGAACCTAAGTACCTACAAGCACCGCATTAACAAATGCGTGAGTTTTCAATTAAAAAAACCCAATATGCCCCAGCCAAACAATAACAGAACTATGCATGAAGTCTAACTAAGACAAGCATCAAAACAGAACAAAACAGAAGAGCACATAATGCATCAGAAGGCTATGACTCCACAAGCCATGCCAGCCAGGCACACCCGACACGTTCTTTGCAAGGAACCAAAACACCAGCCTCGCTGGTCAGAAGTGGTCACTCAACAGTGACCCACCGCTCGGCACAAAGCGGTACGCCAGATAAATGGCCCAATTCGCGGAAATAAACCTAAATGGTGTCATCGCGAACTTGGGAACACCTACCTCAGGCAGAATGGCAGCGCACCTGCCCAGGACTTATCTTACGCCTGGCCCTCACATAGGGGTCTTAATCGAATGCCCTCTGAAGCTAGAGGACCCACCCGTGGCCCGTCGGCCTAGAAAACAGAAAGTGCCCATAATTACTTCATCGGATTATATGCAATGCAAGCTACCTAAGGATCTATAAATCTAGTGTAGCTATAAAATCCTGAACAAGCTTAAGGAAGGGTATACGAATACCTCCTTGTAGCTCCACACAAAATCAGACTCCATAACATTAAGATCAGAAAGCAAAAGCACTCGCAAAAGCAATTAATCATAACCGAAATCGTTAAATCAACACGACAACTAAACAAGTCATCTACGGGTCATGATAGGGAGTTGATATCCTACATGCCACTCAAGACCACACCATAATATAACAAATCAGTAACATACAAGCCTGACAATAATAATAGAATGAAAGCATCAGCAATAGACAACCCAGTGCACTACTAATAAACTTACGTAGCATAAAAACATAATTCCAAAATCGTACATGTATTCGAAATATGGAACTTGGCTATACTCCAGTGATTATGGGAATGTAATTTAAGAGTTAATACATGAGCACATGTCCTAAAATCAGCAATAAAATTATGCATCTTTCCAGAATATGATCAAGAACCATGCGCAGCACACATGTCCTCTATCTAACAATGAATCATGACTGACTACTTCACTCCAATCAGAACGTGGTGCACTACATTCAGGGCATGTGGTCCATAAGATATGTATGAGGAGGGTTGAGAATAATACAAGAATGCATAACCAGCAAATCAGAGACCATTACGTAACAGATCTTCAAAACATAACCAACAATTGATTTGAAGCATACATGATCTATTCTCGGATGTTCTCAGTGATTATTATCAGAATATATAGTGGTACTTAACACCTTATCACACAACCTATATCAGCATATAACCCTATAATGTTATCATGAATCACTCCCCAGAACGTAAACCCACAACTGAGATGATTTAAGAGCATGATCTAGATATAATTACTGAATAAAGCATAACATAAGATTCAATGAGTCGCAACACACGCTTAGATCTCTTCTGAGCCAAAACATTAAATCATTCCAGAAAGTAAAGACGAAATCAAAACACATATTGGAGAATGAATCTACTTCTGCACGTCATCATCGTTCAAACATATATAGATTCCCACTAAACCCGATACATGAGTCGAGTTGCAAATTGTGTAACTTGCACATAGCACCTCTACCCGACTCCCTCCCTACGGCTCCTCCTTCCTCCATGGTTTGTCTATCAACCAACCACGAAGAATATGAAAGAGGTGTCGTATCGGGGGGAGAAAACCTCAGCCATCAGATGACGTCTAGGGTTGCACCACAGTCCGCCTTCTCGGCTAGATCTTTAGACGTGCAAACCTCAACATCAGAACCGACAGCCACTGGTGTTGGGAAGCCACCACCCAACACGTCCCATCTCATCCTAAGCTAATGGCTAGAGGCATACCTGAACAGAAAGGAGCCGCCTAAGCTAGCCGGAGGTCCTCTAAAGCCCGCCTAGCCCCACACAAGAAGACCTATAAGCTTCTTCTTCCACAGCTGCCGAAGCTCCACCAGCAGCAAGTCGGAGATGATGGTGGTGAAAAGAGAGTGTGGCGTGGAGGAGAGGAGAGGAGATAGGTTTGGCTTGGGTTGGTTTCCCACTTGTGTTTTTGTTTCAAGAAACAAACATAGAAGGCAAGTGATTATTGTCATTGAAGGTCCAATAAAAACCTACCATAAGGCACACCATTCAAACGTTGCAACACACTAGAGGATCACCTCCTGAAGACATGGAAGCCATGTCACCCTACACCATACGTCGGCCCTCCTCACCCAAACCGAGTCCAAGCCAAACTATGCACTCGAATTGCTCGAGATCGACCCGATTGAGTCAACCAATAGCACGATTGTCCGATAGATCGCAACCGCTTCTGAGACCAAACACCAAAATCACGATACACATAAAAAGAGTATGAGAATGAATGTGCCTAAATAATGAGTCAGGAGAGCGGGTCTTACAAATAACCTCAAAGTGGTTCTCATTCGCCACTTGGCAATACGATGCAAGAAGGTAGAGCAGTACGACTCTAGTGGAATCGATCGCGGAGGGGAATGGGAACCTAGGGAACCAATTGATGACGTTGTGGACCCCCACCTTCTGGATCAGAGGGTGGTGCAGGTCCGAAACTGAGTCGTCCTCTGTGGTCCACGACTCGTCAATGTCCTGGAACTGTGTAGGACACGGGACGGGGAAATGTTCGAAAAGTCGACAATCGAGGACAAATTGATGTCGTATCTCATCAAACAACCCTCAACATCTCGTGAGCACACTGGCATGCACAAAGCTACGCACCCACACGAGTCAGACAAAAAAGAAAGAAAACTTTTAAAAAGAAAATAATTATAGCAGAATGTGCGTATAGGAGAAGACGAGAAAACATAGATGAGAGGGAATGACTTAGGAGAGAAGGGAAGAAGTCCTTATGCTCTGGCGGGTAGGTAATGGTAGAAGCACACAAGAAAACAAGGCTCATCAAACAACCTCAGGTCACTATAGGTCTTTACAGCTAGACGACGCCTAACTGCGAGTCAGCCTCAACACGCCTCACTTCCCTACGACGAAGACCATCAAGCCCAGCAAGTGAGCCAAGATCCGGAGATCTTGTCTCTCCTACTATCAACAGAGTGGGTGACGCCGATCAGGCCGTGACGATCATGACTGGATCACTCTCCTAATGTGCCCGAGATCCTTAGGGGCCAAAGTCTACTTGATTTTAAAATTAGGCTTTTTGAGAGGTGTTTTATGGGGCTGAAGGAAGGGGTGATGAAATCCCCCACCTTATCTTGAAAACTATAGGTGTTGCCCCTTAAAGATGTTTTGATTCCTTAATCTATCAAGCAACTCACCAATCGAACACTCATCTCACTCTTGTTCCAATGCAATTCCTACTAACTAATGCATGCTCTAACCATGCATGAATGAGAGAACGGGTGCACATACCTCACGCCAGCAATCGACAACAAGAATTAAAGCAAAGGAAGAAGAATATGCGAGCAAGGCCTATGTATGGTGCATGACCAAGATGACATTCATCTACTCTTTTGCTTTGAGTTTTAGGGTCCAAGTTGTCGTAAAAAGGGGGCATGCAAGCCAAATTAATTACTGGCACTTAAACAAAGCATATAGATCATAAATAGTGGAAGTAAACGACTAAAAATAGGAACAAGAAGCTACTTTAAAAATAGAAATTTAAAAAAACTCACCAGAGCTGCCAGTGGCAAATTGTCTGAGGATTCTGGTCCCCATACTTCAACTACACGCTCCTAAGCTCCTTTGGCTCACCTTGTCCACTTGTAACCCCTTCTAGTAACCAAAAGATATAAAATTCGTAAAAAGAAAAACAAAACCCTAGAGAAATGGTGAACTTGACTATAAAAATGGCTCCCCAGTAACTGCACCAAAAAGTTGATTGATCGTTTTAACAACTGCAAGTACACGACGTCAGTGAAGATGCCGCAAGTACGGGTCGTGTCCATGAGGAGCGCGTATGAGTCAAAGTCCACACGACTCGAGTGGGGCAAAGTAAAAGAGAGATATGTGATCAGAATTACACTACGATGCGTACTAAATCAAGAAACAGACGATGAAAATAAACCCCTTAAGGGGTAGAGAAAGATTGCGGAAGTGTGAATATGTGTACGTGTGTGTTCATTGGTGCTCATCACAACATGCAATACATGAAATCCATGAAAACCACATCCAACTTTGTCTCCATATGAAATAACAGAAAATATTATCATTAAAACATACAAGACAATAATTGAGATGAGACTAACATGAATTGCATAATGACCAAACCCCACTATATCTCCACACGAAATAAGATTTAATACAATCATTATAATACACAAGACAATAACTAGGATGAGGCCAACATGAGCACGTGCATGCACATGTCATGTTTCCTCCTTATCCACTCCATCATTATCCTCACATCATCATTTCCCATAAAATAGGCCCAGTAATCTAAGCATGTGCTAAGCATTACTCAAGAGCATTAGCACATCAAAGATAAAGTGAAAATCTAATTCAATGGTTATGGAACTGATGTGAGGTTCAAATGTTAGGATTAACACCCACACTTAATACATCACATAATCACTTCACATTTTTCTCCACCCCCAATGGGGATGGACTACTCCCTACTCATCTCTTAACTCAAGAAAACATAAAAACAACCAAAATCATAATAGAATTATAGAAAACTAGATTAAGCAAGCAACAAACATGAAGAAAATTGTATCAAATGAAAGACATCAATGACAAGAACAAGGATTAAACTAAATTGAAATGAAAGATTACAAGTCTTCCTCTTCTCCTTTTACACTAATGAGCAATAAAAATAAACCTATACTAATGGAGGAAGCAAGAAGAAGAAGGGGAGAGGAGGGATTAAAATGGTATTTATAGAGGAAATAAGGGTTCAAATGGGTCTGGAAGCATTCCGACGACTATAATAACTTGTTATATAGTTTGGTGCACCCAATTAATCAAGGTCGAGCCATGTTTTCAATTATAGAGGCCTTGGACCAAATTCATCCACCACTAGCAGATCAGATTGGTCTGATCCGCCCCCAAACTTGTTCAGTATCTTAATTGATGTATTTTATAGGTGGGGTGCACTCCTGGGCTGCTGGTTTGAGACCGTTTGGTCTTAATTGTCCAAATGGTCTTCAAGATCACAATATTGAGGGATTTTTGCGGCCTAAATCTTTTTTGTGCATTTAGGTTCCTCTGGATTTCATATGGGCCTTCCTGATTTGCAGATAGGTCTTTGTGCCTGACAAACAGGTTCACTTTACTTTATTTAAGTCTTTTCTTCTTGCATTTCAGTCATTTTCTCTTCCTCTGTCTTCTTAATTACCTAACACCTGAAAACCACAAACAAACACTCAAGTAGCACAAAATTGGGGTAAAATAAAATATATATAGCATCAATGCAATGTATCATATGTTAGTAATCACTAGTACTCCTCGTAAGTCTCGCTCGATCCTCCGAGCCCCACTTATGGTTGGACTAACCGATCTCCGTTCCGTGTTGAGATCAACACGTTCTACAACCACCAAGCCTTGCATACAACCTCGCCTCACTCGTGTCTCCTCTCACAATCCGAGAGGGAGTTTCCTCGAAGCTTTACAAGTTGGTGATTCTTTGATATCGAAGTTGAATCACAATATAACACTCTATACTTGACCACACTTGGACATTGATATGGAAATGATAAGCAAGTGGTGAAGCTAGGCTTGAGTGTCAAAGAATGAGAGCTTGAAGATGTAGAGGATTTGGCTTTGAGTATGGGATCAATAAGGAGTAGTCAAGAGTTCTAAAACTAAGATAAGGGACCCTATTTATAAGCCTTCAAGCTCAACTAGCCGGTTGGGAGTTGGTTAGATTTGGACCAATGAGAAGCAAGAATGTGCTTTAAGCTCGAGTTGTTTTCAATGCAGGTTCGGTCGACTGTTTATAGAACGGTAGTCCGAAATGGGTAGTTGGATTGGACAAATTGAAGAATTCGGTTGACCAAATACGATTCGGATCACCGTTCACCAACTTCCAGTAACTTTTTTCAATTTCGCCCTATTTAATTTTGGTTCACCGAATGGCATTCGGTTCACCATTCCAAGTAAACAGTAAGATTGGTTTGGCTCTGTTTATACAAGTTCGTTAGACCTAGTACTCTTTGGATGGTCGAGGTTAGCGTGGGTTTTCCGCTGACAATTGTGGGTCAAAAGTTAGTTGAAGATAACAGTCATATGCCATGTGTAAATAGTTGTTGGGCACCTAAAGCCAAAAAGGAATCGGTAGACTGAAAGGCATTCGGTCGTCCAAAGTGGGACAAGTCAATTGGACTCTAAGGCTTCATTCAAATGTGACCGTTAGAGCAAAGTCCAAAACCGGTCTGAGGCACTTCGATCGACCGAATGTGTTTCATTTGTCCGATTGGACAATTCTAGAGAGCAACCTAAGTTCTACTTTTGGATGATTTCGGTTGACAATTTCGGGTTCGGTAGACCGAACTTGGTCAGGACAGAATCCTAGTGTTACATTAAACCTAACAGACTCAATAAATATAAAATTACATATCTTGGTCCAAAGCTTTGATTACAAGCCTTGATGTCTTTGTCCCAATGCTAATTCTCTTGATTATCTTGATCAACCTATTTAGATAATTGGCAAGTATATGCAATGCATTTAATCAGGTTTGCGTACTTTGATTGACTAGGTTGATTGATTAAGATTAGTTTGATTAATAATCGAAAATCAGTATAGATTACGGCCTAAAAGCTAACTGACTTATCCTTAAACTATTGTTAAGTGCTAAAATACCTCATTAACTTATCAGTAAGTTATTGTTATGACTTGTGAATAACTAGTGAGGTACTGATCATGTTTTTTATGAAAAAATGTTCTCATTTAGGTTGATTTTGTGAATATTTTTGTAGTAGAAATGTTAATATTTATTATTTAAAAAAATATTTGTCAACCCGCCTCACAACCCGCCAAGGAGACGGGTCACAGGGCAGGTTGGGTCGTAGGTTTTTTACGTCAGTTTTTTACCTGACCGGTAACCCGCTAAATCTTGGCTGATTGGATACTGATCAACCCATATATTATAATTTAGGAACTCGAGGTCTGTACAATAATTCTTTGTAATTGTTGAAACGTCTTAATCATTTTAATTTATCAATTTTATACTTAAGTGATCACCCTTGACCATCACATTGTAAGCAAATAGATCTTTGGTCAATGCTGAGTCACCCTCTCGCCCATTGGATTCACTTATTTATTCATTAAAAAAGAAAGTCAATTCGCGTGAAGTACATCAATATAATCAAACGATGGACATCAGTTATGAGTCGTGTGGTATTATCATCGCCACAGGATCCACTTTTGACCACGATTAACTCGTCGATCAATCGCCCCAAAAAGCCAATATACTCCAAAGGGTCAATAATGCGATGATCGATCTATTAATTACCCTCAATTACATAAGTGTGGTGCAGAAATAACATTAAGTCATTTGTAATCATTTTAAGAAAAACCAACTATTTAAAATTAGTCAATAAATATCAACCCATTTCATTGATAATGGTTCATCGGTTCTTTTATACTAGTTAAATTTAGAATAGCAAACTTCTAAGCATTTTATACATGACTATTTCGTTTCTTTATTTATTTTCAATTCATTTATTCGTTATAGCATGAGATTAAATAATCAATTGTCTCGACGATATTATCATAAAATGGTTTCATACACATAGGCTGCTAGTCAATGTTGAGGAGTTGGTCAGAAATTTATGGGGTACAGATTCAAATGCAAGAATACAAAGAGGAAACAAATTCAAATGAGATGGCCACTGTCAATGTTGCATCCAACTCCACCGAAACATCTGATCGTTAGTATGTTGAATTTTTTGTTCGAGAATTTCAGAAAATACCAAAGATAACAAGAGTCAAATGAAAAGAAAGAAGAAACGCTCGAAGAACAAAAAGGAGTCGAGAAGAAAAGTATTGCAAGCAATTCGAATGATGACTCCTCTACAGTATCAAAGTCAAACTCCCAACCTTTATCAAGGAACATACATGTGCTACATGGCACACCATGATGAGTTACATTAACTAACTCCGAGGTTAGGTATGATGATTTACAAAATGCATTTGATGAACTTAAGTTCAGTATAAAAAATCTAACAAAACTTAGAAAAAGAAAATTGTTGACTTAACCGATGAAAATAGAAATTGCCATCTAGAGTTGAATAACTTACAAAATGCAACAATAAACTTGCTTCTAAAAATAAAGAATTACACAATATTATTTGTGAATTAAATATGAGATGGGACAATTTGGATCATGACATTGCATGCTTGAAAAGTAATAATACATCTCTCTTGTCCAGAGTTTAAAAAAAAATGCATAGAAAACAATGAAAGATTTTTTATGGATATTTTGCTTCATATTATTATTGAAATACACTATACCATGGATTCAATTACAAATGTTGGAGGAATAGGTTTTTGGGTTTATGGTGCTTGAACGAGAGTCGACACCCCTCCCTGTGTATGTTTGATCATTTGAATTAGACGCCTTTGCGTTTAATACATGAACCTCTTCTTGCATTTTGTGCACTTTGTGAGAGGGGGGGCACACATGAGTATTTTGGCCCCACGTGGTGTCATGTTCCCATTCCAAGTGCATTGACCCACTTTTGAGGTTCCCATTTGATGTCCTTTCACAAATGAAGATGGAAACTTATTTTTGTACATAGTTATATTTCAAAAACATGAAAAAAGAAGAAGATTCCAAGACTGAGCACAGCTTGTTGTGGGCTCCAACTCCTGTGTATTTGGGTCTCATTTGTTTCACGTATTTGTCACCATTCTTTAGTATTTCACAGCTTTTAAGGGGAATTTGGGTTTGTCCATCAACATAACCATGAACTTCCCTTTGCACTTCAAGTTTGGTGAGATCTTTTACTTTTTCATGGAAAATCCATGAAGTATCTTGCTCACGTTCATTGAGAACAATGCATGAAGTAAGTGTGGGGTGGTGTTTTACGTGTGTACATAGTCTAGTCTTTCTCCTTTCGTTTTGTTTTCTTTTGTTTGTATTGTTAGGGTCATGTTAGTGTGTTGCATTTAATATCGATATATCTGCTTGTCATGATCATTAGGTGACTTGTCTTCTTTTGCTTTCCTAGTGCTTTAAATTTTCACATTTCTTTCGAAATCTTCATGTATTTGCGAAATAAAATGTTTTGTAGGTTTTGCATGTTTTTAGCATGTGCAAAACCATTGAGAGGCAAAGTAAAAAGGAAGCTCCCAAAATTGACTTGAACTTGATGCATTAGGATATTTAGTACACTAGCTTTAGGTCTTATATAGTCGTAAGGATGCACCCCGGTTTTCCCTCGGGGGGGGGGGGGGGGGGGGGTGAGTAATCATAGGGTTTCAGTACTCAAATAAACAAAGAAATCCACCCTGAACCTAATGAGTTAAATAATTCGTGTCTGTTAGTATAAAGAAGTTTGTCGTAGTCAAGAACCTTTAAACTCGTTTTGTGAAACCATAAGTATAGGGGTTTTGGTTCATCTGTAGATAATAAATAAGTGGGAGGGTGTTCTCTCTTCTCACACAGCTCCTACCATTCCGGAAATTAGGTCTGAAAGGACTTAGGTGCTTTGAGTCATCTGACTTTGGATGCACCGACAGAACTCTCGTTACACGGGTGGTAGGAATCACTCTATGTGGTGATTTGGGGGAAGGTGTACGTGATAGTGTAAGTCCTCAGAGGCAATGATGCACGAAACCTGACCCTGGGAGAATTAAACACCAACTAGTAAAGAAAAAAAGGAAAAAAAGAAAAAGAGAGAAAGAGATAGAGATGGTAATGCAATTAAGAATCATAATGGACTTTAGACTTTGTATCACTTTAGGATGTTAGGTTGACCATGTCTTTCACTTAAGTCCTTAATTAACTTGCACGAATGGTTCATTAGGCTAGGTGTGTGGACTAAATACCTATATAAAGTTGGCCCGTAGTATTACCGTATCCAATGATCGACAATAATGAGTCCATCGAGTCAAGTTGCTAGGTTGAATAATGCATTGATGTTCGGATTTTGTGGGTATATCCGCAGAAAACCCTCAGGAGACAACACTCCTCCTTGGCGGCAAGGAGGTTTAACGGCTTGTTGCACGTGCTAAGTGCAACCGTGATTCCTACGAAAGTGAGTTAGGATTTCCCTGTGTTCCGTATGTTTTCTTTCATTTTTCTCTCTTTGTTTTGCTCGAGACTAACAAAAACTAGGTGTAGGGGTATTTGATTGACATCATATCATGCATACATTTGTGTCTTGTATCCTCTATTTTGAACTGAAGAAATGCAACATAACGAGTTTTTTGTTTAAGTTTCAGGAATAAACATGTTTGAGAAGAAGTGACACAAAAAGAACATGAAATGTAAGAAAAAAGGACTTAAGTGAAGCCAAATGGACCTCTCGGTCATACACAAGGACCCATTTGCAAGAGGAAAGTACCTAGACGTAAGCCCGAAGAGACCAAATAGCAAACCGAGAAACTCTACACCATCATGAGGAGTATTTTGGCAATTAGATTCAGGCCCAGACTCCAATAACCAATCTGAGTGCACTCCACTTGACGAATTAAGGCACTAAAGAAGATATCCAAAAATGGGTCTGATCCGAAAACAAGTGACCGCCAATGGGCGGTCCAAGACCGCCAATTAGTGGTCCCTTTTGATGGCTTTTAGGCCTTAATCCATGTTTTGATAATTTAATCTACCTAATCTTAATAATAATCAATGTAGAGTAGCACACATATTGCATAGCATATATATTACTTTGTGCTAACATCTACAGGTGATCAAGACTCAAGGAAGAAAAGAATTCAAGTCAAGACATGTAATCAAGCTATTGAAGACATGTGATTTATATTTCTTTTGAGTCGTAGGAATCTATGTAATCTTGAGCATACAAGAGTTAAAATCCATTCACATAGACACTAGGTTCCTTATAGAAGTCACACACAAAATTTGAAATCATTTGGACTTCAATAGGCCACCGAAACTTAGACCAGAAATCACTAAACCAAACTTGAACTGCTTGTGCCATTTAGGTCGACCGAACCACCTTCATTCGACCGATTGTTCTTTTAACCAATAGTGATTTTAACTGCTCGACCGGTCGACCATCTACATGTGTCATTTGACCGTTAGACTTGTCATATTATACCAACGGTCGTATTAACATTTTTATCAATACCCCAGAAATAGATTGGACCACTGGTCGACCGTGGACCTAGTTTCGGTCGACCAAACTTAGACATCTCTTGAACCCCGTAGTGCCAGTTTTTATCGGTCGACCGAATAAACCTTTTTGTTAGACCGTTTGTCCCTGGACAATAAATCTGGACTGCCTAATCGGTCTACCGCCCCACTCTTGGTTTGACTGATAACTTAAGTTATAGCCCTATTCATTCGACCATCCCTTGTTCGGTCGACCGTTTGTTTCTGGAACTGTCTGGACGCCTTTTCCGGACAGAATCTGGTCGACCATTTGACCCATTTTGGTTGACTGAACTTAACCATAACTGTGACCTGTGCTTTTCTATTTTGTGTTTCTCACACACTCTTCTACTACTTTTGTCACAACGGCTATACCACCTTAGGATTGAATACATTGTTTAGATAACTCTCCCACACACATTTGTCCAATACATTAGAGAGAAGTCTCCCAATCCTCAAAGCCCTAAAACATACTCTCCAAGCCTTAAACTTCCACATCTTTGATCATATCCAAATCCTACTTAAAGTGTGCTCAAGCTAGAGAGTGTCGTTCCAATGTAATTTGTAGGTGAAGTGTGCTCAAGCCTGAAGCTAAAGCCTGAAGCATCCATCTCGGATTGTGAGAAGAGGATTCCAAGCTAGGCAAGGGTTGTTCGCTAGCTTGAAGATTGTAAAGGCATTGTCTCCGGGCTCTGAACAGGGAGCGGATAGTGAAGTCGTGAGCGGAGCTTGCAATAGGGGAAGTATGCGGGAGGCCGAACCTCTATAAAAATCCCTGTCTCCATTGTGGTTTGCATACTTTCCTTCTTTACTTGCTTGCTTGTTTAAATTCCGTTGTGCATCTTTGTTTTCTAAGCAAGTAGAGATTAAGCTTAAAATTGATTAGTTTTAGTGACCCACATCGATCCTACACATTTTCTCAGACTTCGACCTCGTTTCTCATTGATATGTGTTATATGTTTATGTCTATTCGGGGAATGTTTCGTTAGTCCACATCGGGGGATTGTCCCTAGTTTCCTTTTTTTATGCCTATGAATAGAACTCTTCTTCCTCCTTTGTAATTAATCATTGCTTGGTGGCATTCTCTCTACTTGGAGTAAGCCTTGGAGCAAAACTCAATTGGAGAAGAATGATACTTGTAATGTGAGTCATGTAAATAAAATAATTTTTTAGTTTGTTTTAATGTTGTCTTCTCTTTTAATTCTTGCTTGCTTAGCTTAATTTTATTTTATCTTAGTAGAAGTAATTAGAATGTTTTCTTTTCTTAATGTAATTTGTAGTTTAATGAATAGTGAGTAGTTCCATCCCCCTTTTGGGGTGGAGTTGATGTTTATACATGTCATGAAGAATGGAATGAATGCTATATTTTGCTTTATGTGATGAATGTGAGTATGCTTGTTTGAATAAAAGAGAATACTTAACTTAACGGTTTCTGCCGTAATCATTCGGTACATCACATGCTTATTTAGGTTCTTAATAACAAACTTGTTTATGCTCATATTAATTAACTAGGTTAGTGATTTGGATGATAGGTCTTGCCATAACCATTTGGTACTTCCTATGCATAGCAACACAACCTACACTTGTGCTCTATTGAATGCATTCCTCACTACTTTATTTCAAGTGTACACACACTCCACCCCTTAGGGGTTTCTTTTCTTGAATTCCAGCCTCTTTGTTAAGTCTTTACTTTAGTTTTAGTCAATCTCTAGTTGCTCTCTTTTGCATTTTTTAACTACTAGTTTATTGTAGTTTAGTGTAATCACATTTCTTCTCTCCTCTTTTTCCACTTGCCTTCGAAAGAACCAGAGTCGACACACCTCCCTGTGGATAGACTCGTACTTGCCCTATCTTAACTAACGACCATGCACTTGCGATTAAACTTTAATATCAATCGTATTACACTGTGGGAGATCAAGTTTGGAATCCCCACCGGTGTTACCTATAGCTTGGGGCAAGCCCTTGAGTGTAAATATATGTTACCGGGCTCCAGCGTCGTTGGGCGAACTACACATGTTGTCACCTATAAGCTTGTATGTGAATATAATAATTGGATATAACACAGAATATGTAAATAATACATATCAATATATCCAACAATCTCCTCCTATGTTCACCACACAACAGAATACATATAGATGAATAATAACTGTCATGAATCGGTTTCAAGATCAAGTAAATATATATAAAGAGATTTAGAGTCCATCTTAACTCCTCCAATCTCAACATCAAAGAAAATATCTCGAAATCAGTTCACAACCAACATATGCATATCTTGACAATATAAGTAGACATGTCAAACAAACCATAGTCTTACAAATATTAGATATGCCTAGTGTTCACAAAACATACACAACATATATGTAAGTCTGGAATAAAATAGATTCCATCAAAATTAGGCATTGGAAGTGAACTTCAAAGTCCCCCACACACACTGTAAATGATATCATCATTCACCAAGCAGGTCATCCTGGTCAGGATCCCACTCAAGTTCTCCTCCATCTCTACCATCCACTATAGAATGTAAAAACCATGAATTTCATGTAAGTACGAATCCAATCAATTTAATTCTACCAATAGTGTCTAGTTCTAACAGATGAACTTAGCACAACATTAAGTAGAGAAAACTTGTATCACAGTCTTAAACAGATATCATGTTCATAAGCATCAAACTAGTTACATATACAATGAACAAGGTCGTAACAATTTGAATTACAAAGAGTCATCCACTTAAGCTTATTAGTAATGTAATGATTATTATCTAGTTTCAATTAAGAACATGACCAACAGTCACTCACCTTACAATAACCAAACATATAATGTCAAGTTTCAATTAAGAACAATACCAATAGGCGTCTTGTACAAAAAAACTATTCATGTTTCAATTTGGAATGTCACAGTTACCAATCCCTTAAAATCAAACAGTGAAACATCAATTTGGAATGTGACTATTTAACCAGGATTAGTTCAAGTTGGTTGGATTGTATCATCAGATTCGGAATGACACAAGCTTTCCTAGATTGGTCAGGTGAGAGTCATCTACATCAGATTTGGAATGAGACAACTTCTCCTTCCAATATGTTAGCAACTATGAGCATCGATGAAACATAACATTGTGATTATCATTTTGGCCAATAAAGGGTAGATTTGATACTTTAAAATAAACAATAACATGTAGAATGATGATAATTATGACCTATCTCTCAAAGTCTTTAACCTCATTTCCCCCACTATTTTGAATAAACGATCTTTATGCATACCCTTTGTAAGAGCATCGGTCATGTTATCCTTCGATCGCACATCAACCAAAGTGATAACTCCATTTTCTTTAAGATAATTCAACAAAACATGTCTTAGTCTCACATATCTTCTTTTTGAATTAAAAAGAGCATTATTGACGACTTGGACCGTTGTTTGATTATCACAAAATAGACTTAAAAAATTAATCTTTAGTCTAGTCGAAGAAATATCCATAATCAGATTCTTTATCCATTCTACTTCTTCGACGGCTAAAGCAAGAGCATATAATTCTAATTCCATAGACGACAATGCGATACAAGTCTGTCTTTTGGACTTCCAAGTAATAGTAGCTCCACTCAAAGTGAATACATATCCCCTGGTACACTTACTATTGCCTATTTCTGAGCACCCGGAGGCATCAGAATATCCATCCACAACTTAAGGAAAACCAGAATAAAATAGAGCATAATCCTTAGTACCTTTATCGTATCTCATCAGCCTATCGAGGGCATCCCAATGCTTGTTACTAGGATTACTAGTAAAATGACTCAACATGCCAATTGTAAAGGCGATGTCTAGTCTCGTGCAACTCATAAAAGACATGAGACTACCAATTAGTTTACATATGATAACTGATACACGTCGGTCCCTTCATTTGGACTAAATCTTTTATTATAGTCACAAGGTGTCTCAATCGGTTCACACTCACTATATCCATAGGTAGAAAGTAGATGCTCAACGTAATCAGACTAGCTAAGGGAGATGACTTGCCTTCCAAATCTTACTTTCATACCAAGTATGGTGTTAACAACACCAAGGTCTTTCATGTAAAATTCTTAGCTAAAATAGCTTTCACGTCACTCACTACAGAATGATCGGAACCAAGAATTAACATGTCACCAACATACAAGCAAATGATGACTATCTTATTCGACAAAAACTGATGATAAAGGCATTTATCTAAATAACTGGATTGAAATCCAAAGCTCCTTACCACTTAGTCAAATTTAAGATGCCACATCTTAGGTACTTGTTTAAGGCAATATAATGATTTATTTAATTTACACACTTTGTTCTCAAGTCCTTTTACTACACACCCTTCAGGTTGATTCATGTAAATTTCGTCATTCAGCTCACCATTTAAGAAAGTTGTCTTAACATCCATTTAATGCATTACAAAGTGTTCAATAGACTCCAAAGCTAAAAGAAGTCATATAGTTGATAGATGACACACAAATGAATAAACATCAAAATAGTCTATTCCACTATGTTGCTTGTAGCCTTTAGCTATTAAACGTGCTTTATACCTGGCTATTGATCCATCACTATTCACTTTCTTCTTTAGTACCCACTTACAGCCTAAAGTCTTAGCCCTTTTTGGCAAATTGACTAACTACCAAGTGTGGTTATGTAGTAGAGAGCTCATTTCTTCATCAATGACTTCTACCCACATCAGAGATCCCCTAGATCTCATTACTTCCTGGTAGGAGAATGGATCACCCTCCAAATGGTAAGTGACAAAGTCCTCACCAAAGCTCTTAGGAATTCTCTCTCTTGTAGATAATGTAAATGAAAAAGATTCAAAGTTGGTCTTGTAAGACGTGTTGAAGGACTTGTCTCAGGTGCTACAAGAGTGTCTGAAATCACATCTGTAACCCCAGTTGCAGATAGAGCATGGTTTATGAGAAACTTATTCTAAAAAAAATCTACATATCTAGATTCTACTATTGTCTTAGTAGATAGATCCAAGAACCTGTATGCAGCACTATCTTTTGCACAACCTAGATATACACAAGTGGTAGTTCTAGGTCCCACCTTAGGTCTTTTAGGGTAATGCAACTTTACATAAGCCAAACAGCCCCAAGACTTAATATTATCATATTTCCAAGGATGCTCATGCCATATCTCATAAGGTGTCTTAGACAACTGATGTGTTCATTTAAATACCGCAAGTACACAACGTCAATGAAGACGTGGCAAATACGGGTTGATCCACAGGGAGGTGTGTCGACTTTGGTTCTTTCGAAGCCAGGTGGGAAAAGAGGGGAGAAGAAGTTGATTACGCTAAACTAGACTAAACTAAACTAGTAAGGACAAACAAGGAAATGAAAGCACACAACAATGAAACTAAACTAACTAACACAACAAGCTGGAATTCAGGAATGGAAACCCCTAAGGGGTGGAGTGTGTGCACATATGAAGTGAAATAACTGATGAATGACACATGTAAGAATGTATGTGTGTGTGTCATGTATGTCTCTTCATGCATAGGAAGTGTCTAACAAAACCAATCAATCCATTCACACAACGTATCGACAATTACTACTTGATTAGCATAAGCCTAGGCTCAGCATGAGAGGTGTCTAAATGTTATGTCAAGACTACTCAAAAACCAAGAACTCATGTGAAGAACAAAGCTAAGCATGGGAAGTGTCTAAATGTTATGTCAAAACCCATCAAAACAAACGATCTTCAATCAATCAAGAAAGCAAACACAAATACAAAAACATAACTAACATCTATCATATTCAACGGGAAATTTCAGTCAATAAACATGACAAAACTAAGCATGGGAAGTGTCTCAATCATATAGAAAAACTCACAAAAAATCTCCCAACATGTAGATGATTAAAATACCCCCAATGAACATACAAACAGGCAAGTCTACACAATCAAAAAGTTCATCAAACATCCAAACGTCACAACAACTATGTACATCATCTCCACCCCAAAAAGGGGGATGGAACTACTCACATTATTAAGCTAACATTCATATTAAGGAAACAAAACATGCTAATTAATTCTATGAAGATTAAAACAAAGGAAATTAACTAAACATGCATGAACTAAAAGAAACAACAAGGAACTAACAAAACATTCTTTATTACTCACTCACTTTACAAGTAGCATCTCTCCACTAGAGTTTTGCTTCAAGGCTTTACTCCTAGTAGAGAGAATGGACACCAAGAGAGGAGATGTCTACAATGGAGGAGGAAGAGTTCTATTTATAGTCATAGAAAAATGTAATCGGGGACAATCCCCGGATGTGGGACTAGACGCATACTATAAATAGACATAAAACAACATAATCGAACACCCGACTAAACCGTGAACCATTTGGAACTAATTTGGACTACCAATTGGCAGTCTGGATTGCTTGGATTGGTCAGACCATGACAATCGTGACTGGATCACTCTCCTAATGCGTCTGACTCCTAGTGGCCAATGTCTACTTGCTTTTAGATTTAAGGCTTTTGATTAGGAGTGATTTTTGGGGATAAGAAAAGGGTGATGAAATCCCCCACCTTAACTTGTATGGGACAACCCCCCTTAGTAATGTTTTGAACTTAAACTAGCAATCAACTCTCCAATCAATCACTTGCCTCACCATTGTCCCGATGCACCTTACTAACTAATGCATGCATTAACCAAGCATGGATGAGAGAACGAGTGCACGTACCTCATGCCAGCAATCGACAACGAGAAATTAAAGCAAAGGAAAGACAAGATGCGTGCAAGGTCTACATATGATGCATGACCTATATGGCAAATAATCTAGTCTTTTGCTTTGAGTTTTAGGGTCAAAGTTGTCTTAAAATGGGGATTGATTATTGATCTGGGGGAAAACTACAAGTCACAACAAGACAAATTGAGCCCCAAATCTCTATATTGAAACCAGAAACAACCAAATGAATGGAGAGAGCAAGCTGAGCTTACCAGGCCGTCAGTTTGCGGTCCACCACCACTTCTTGGCGGTCTGTTTCTCTTTGTTAGCCTCCAGACTTCTCCTGGTGCGTCCACTTGATGCTGCAAAGTCCCTGCTACAACAAAAGACTAAGGATAAAAGATTAAACTCACTCGAATCTTCCAAACCAGAGTCTGGACAGATCACCTCCCTGGCAACGGTACCAAAAACATGATGTGTTCATTTTAAATACCGCAATTGTCCGACGTCGGTGAAGACGTGGCAAATAAGGGACGATCCACAGGGAGGTGTGACGACTCTGGTTCATTCGAAGGCAAGTAGAAAAAGAGGGGAGAAGAAGTTTATTACGCTAAACTATACTAAACTAAACTAGTAAGCACAAACAAGGAAATGAAAGCACGCAACAATGAAACTAAACTAACTAAGACAACAAGCTGGAATTCACGAATGGAAACTCCTAAGGGGTGAAGTGTGTGCACATATGAAGTGAAATAACTGATGAATGACGCATGTAAGCATATATTTGTGTGTGTGTGTCTTCAGGCATAGGAAGTGTCTAAAGATGTGGCAAAACCTAACAATCCATTTACACAACGTATCGGCAATTACTAGATTAGCATAAGACTAGGCTCAACATGAGAGGTGTCTAAATGTTATGTCAAGACTACTCAAAAACCAAGAACTCATGTGAAGAACAAAGCTAAGCATGGGAAGTGTCTAAATGTTATGTCAAACCCATCAAAACAAACTCTCTTCAATCAATCAAGCAAGCAAACACAAATACAAACACATAACTAACATCTATCATATTCAACAGGAAATTTCAGTCAATAAACACGACAAAACTAAGCATGGGAAGTGTCTAAATCTTATAGCAAAACTCATAAAAAATCTCCCAACATGTAGATGATTAAAATACCCCCAATGAACATACAAATAGGCAAGTCTACACAATCAAAAAGTTCATCAAACATCCAAACGTCACAACATATATGTACATCATCTCCACCCCCAAAAGGGGGATGGAACTACTCACACATTATTAAGCTAACATTCATATTAAGGAAACAAAACATGCTAATTAATTCTATGAAGATTAAAACAAAGGAAATTAACTAAACATGCATGAACTAAAAGAAACAACAAGGAACTAACAAAACATTCTTTATTGCTCACTCACTTTACAAGTAGCATCTCTCCACTAGAGTTTTGCTCCAGGGCTTTACTCCTAGTAGAGAGAATGGACACCAAGAGAGGAGATGTCTACAATGGAGGAGGAAGAGTTCTATTTATAGTCATAGAAAAATGTAATCGAACTATAAATGGACATAAAACAACATAATCGAACACTCGACTAAACCATGAACCATTTGGAACTCATTTGGACTGCCAATTGGCAGTCTGGATTGGTTGGATCGAGTCTGGATTTGAATGGCTCATGTCTAGCTTGATTTCTTGATGTTTCGTGAACCCGATTTGGTTGTTGATGTTTAGGCCCAAATCTAATTGCCAAAATACTCCTCATGATGGTGTGGAGATTCTTGATTTGCTCATTGGTTCTTTTGGTTTACATCTGGGTTCTTCTCTCTTGCATCTCAGTCAATAAGTCTTGCAATTCAATATTTTTTCTTGCTTTTAGGTCATTTTTGTGACTCTTCGTCTCACTTGTTTTATTCCTGATATTTAAACATAAAACTCGTTACGTAGCATTGCTTAGGTTATAAATAAAAAATATATGGCAATTATTTGCATGATATAATGTCAATGAACAACTTTGATGTGACAGTCTGTTTAGAATGTGATTAGCAGTCAGAACTGCTTCTCCCCAATACGAGGAATGCATGCTAGCTGTAACATAGAATTTAACATCTCAGTTAATGTTCTATTCTTATGCTCCGCAACACCATTTGATTCGGGTGAGTAAGGAGAAGTTATTTCAAGGATTATGCCTTCTAAGCACAAAACTCCTTAAACTCTGTCGATCTATATTCTCCTCCTCTATCACTTCTAAACCTCTTAATATTCAAATTTAGTTTATTTTCAACTCTTGATTTAAAAATTTTGAATTTCGCAAAAGCTTCATCTTTCGATTTCAACAAATAAACATGACAATATCTAGAACAATTGTCTATGAATGTTAATAGATACTTTTGACCACCTTCTGTGATAAAATTCTTGAAATCACAGATATCTGAATGTATCAACTCAATAAGTTAAGTGCTTCTAGAAACTGACTTAAAAGGTTTTCTAGTAATCTTGGTCTGAGCACACACTTCACATTTGTCAAATCGAATAGATGTGTCCAACAGGATGTTTTGAGTCTTAGCTAAATGTTGCATTTGCATGTAGTTCACATGTCCAAGTCTATTATGCAATAATTTCGGATCAATCAACTTAGAGCTTACAGGATTTATGCTATCAATTTCTAAGCTTAATTTATACATTTCATTAACCATGAATGCACAACCAAAATAGCATGAATTAACAGTTAAATTCTTTCTACCATTTGTGGTTAAAATAGACATGCCAGCTTTATCAAGTAAACTTTCTGATATCAAATTCTTAGTAATGGAAGGTACTACTCTAACATGTTTTAGAGTTAGTAGCCAACCCGAAGAAAGCACCAGATTTGCAGTTCCATTGTGAGTCACTTCAGCCTCACCACCTGATTGACATCATTTCATGCTTATATTTGTACCTTATATCCATTATCTTACACATAAGCAATGCTACGTGATGAGTTTTATGTTTGAATTTCAGAAATAAAGAGATTTGAAGAGAAGAGACATGAAAGGACCCAAAAGCAGGGAAAATGACTTAATTGTGAGACCTGGGGACTAAGATGCAAGGGAAAAGGACCTGAACGTAAGACTGAAGGACCTAAGAGCAAAACAAAAAACTCCACACCACCATGGGGAGTATTTTGACAATTCGATTTAGAGCTCCAATAAACAAAGTGGATGCATCCATGTCCAACCAATACATCAAGCAAAGCCCAGCATGAAAACCAGATGGATCTGGATCTTATAGACCGCCAATTGGCGGTCTGGGACAGCTAACTGGCGGTCCAGATAGCTCTGGATCCACTAAGACTTCGGGAGCACGTGTATTAGTGTATGCTTAGTCTATTTTTGGTATTTGTTTAGTCCCACATCGGGGGATTGTCCCGGATTGCCTTTTTATTTGGCTATAAATAGAACTCTTCACCTTCTATTGTAAACTACCCATTGCTTGGTGGCATTCTCTCTACTAAGGAGTAAGCCTTGAAACAAAACTCAAGGTGGAGAAGAATGCTACCTTCAATGTGAGTCATTGTTAATAAAATAATTGTTCTAGTTTCTTTTAATCTTGTCCTTTAATTTGTGCATGCTTGTTTAGTTTTTCCTTTCCTTTTAAGCTTCTTTAATGCTCCCTTCTTGCTTAGTTAAATTTCCTTTCAGTATATTGTTTCATTTTGTTAATGTAGTTAGTGTAATGACAAGTGAGTAGTTCCATCCCCATTTGGGGGGTGGAGAAATATGTGATATGATAATGTAGTGTATTAGGTGTGTTATGTTAATCCCTTGAGCCTTATATGATTTCCATAACCATCTAATGGGTTTCACTCTTGTCTTTGATATGCTAATACTCTTGAATGAAGCTTAGTTTATGCTTAGATTAGTGGACCTATTTTATGGGGGAATGATAAGATTAGGATATGGATGAAGTTAATATTGGAAACACAATTTGTAGTGTATGTACTCTTGTTGCCTTTACCTTGGTTAATGTCTTGTATGTTTTAATGATATGTGTTATCTTAATTCATGTGGACGCATAGTTGGGTCTAGTCTTTATACATGAGTTCATTTAGCTTCATTCCAATTATTGTCTTGTATGCTTTAATGATATGATCTTATCATAATTCATGTGGAGGCAAGGTTGGATTTAGTTTTATGATTTCATGCACTACATGTTGTGAGGAGCTTAATTGAACACACACACACATCTTTTATATTCACATTATTTCTCTACCCCCTTTGGGTTTAGTTTTATTGCTTATCTTTAATTTCCTTTTGCATTCTAGTGTAGTTTAGTGTAATCAATCTTTCTCTCCTTTCTTTACCACTCACCTTCACACAAACTAAACATCGACACACCTCCCAGTGGATGACCCGTATTTTCCACCGCTTCAACGGGGCCGTGTGTTGGCTTTTTAGCCTTAATCTTTATTTAGTTTTGATGATTAAGTAATCTAATCTTAATCTATATTTAATCAATCAACCTAGACAATCAAAGTAAGCAAACATGAATACATGCATTGCATATATATTCGTGTACTTGAGATATTCTTAATAGGTTGATGAAGAATCAAGCTAAGGAGCTTTGGGACAAGAAGATAAAGACTCAAGACATGTAATCAAGCTTTGGACCAATATGTAATTTAGTATAATTTGAGTCCTAAGGATTAATGTAAACTTGAGCACATTAGGATTCTGTACCGTATCCCCACGGTTAACCGAACCCCTCTCGGTAAACAGAATCATGTAGAGTTCGGTCCACCGAACACCTTGCGCTCAACCGTGTAGAATCCTTTAGGTGTTCCCTGGCAAAACAACCTCGGTATACCGAACCACCTTCGGTAGACCGAATTAGCCTGGACCGGTTTTGGACTTCGCTCCAACGGTCGTATTTAAATCTTGACCTAAAGCCCAATTGATTTATCCATATTCGGTACACCGAACTTCACTCGGTCGACCGAATCATATTTCTTTAGGAGCTCAATGGCTATTTAACTTGACCGTTATTGATAAACAATTTCCCATGCATTGTCAGCGCAAAACCCACGCAAACTTTCGTATACCGAAGTATAGACGGTCAACCGAACTAGACATGAACAGATCCCAATCAATTCTACTGTCCACCTTCGAACGGTGAACCGAATGGAATTCGGTGAACCGAACTTAATTAGGGCTAAATAGATAAAAGCTACTGGAGGTTGGTGAACGGTGATCCGATACTTAATCGGTCAACCGAGTTCTTAGTTCTGACCAATGTTTCGGACTACCATGTGGATAACGGTCGACCGAATCTGTCTCGATTTCTGGACGAACTTAAGTCACATCTTGCTTTCTCTTTGGTCCATTCACCACCAACTCCCAAATGGCTATATGAGCTTGAAGGCTTATAAATAGGACCTCATTTGGTTGCTTTGGACTTCTTGAACACTTCCTATCTATCCAATACTCAAAGCCAAATCCTCTCCATCTTCAAGCTCTCAATCCACAACACTCAAGCCTAAACTTCACCATTTGCATATCCAATCCAATATCATATACAAGTGTGCTCAAGTATAAAGTGTTAGTTAGAGTGTGATTCAATTTCCATATCAAAGAATCAAAGAGTTGTAAAAGCTTCGAGGAAGCTCCCTCTCGGGATGTGAGAGGAGACACGAGCGAGGCGAGGTTGTTCGCGAGGCTCGGTGTTGTAAACGACGTTGGTCTCGGCCCGGAACGGAGATCGGTTAGTGGAACTGTAAGCGAGGCTCGGGGGATCGAGCGAGGCTTGAGAGGAGGACTAGGACCCGGGTGTGGGTGCTGAACCTCTCTAAACTCCGGTGTCGACGATTTGTGGTTTGCATTGTCTCTACTCCTTAATCCTTCGACTAGTATTTTTAATTCCGCATTTATCTATCGATTAGAGGGCCATAGATCCTAACAATTGGTATCAGAGCATTAGGTTGCTAATTTCATTTACTTAATCGTAATTTAGCATGACATCTACTTCTAATCATTGTGAATGATTATCCACATCTAAGCCACCTTTGTTTAATGGGTTAAATTATGACTATTGGAAGAAAAGAATGAGAATATATTTGCAATCAAATGATTTGAAATATTGGACATTCATATTAAACTCATATACACCTCCTAATGATGATGAAATTGTATCCTTAACAAAACCCAAAATTAAGGAAGCGGAGATGAATTCCTGCATTATGAATATCTTGTATTGTGGGTTAAATGAAGGGGAATACAATAGGGTAAGAGGTTGTGAAAGTGCTTATGATATTTCGCATACATTAGAAATGCATCATGAGGGTTCAAATAGATTGAAAGAAACTAGGATAAATTTGCTCATGCATAAATATGAATTATTTCATATGCAATCCGGTGAAACCATAAGTGAGATGCACACTCGCTTCACCGAGATAATTAACTCTCTTAAAGCACTTGGCAAGGATTTTAGCAAGGGAGAGATTACTTGAAAAATTCTCCGATCACTCACCGACGATTGGGAGGAGAAGACGACCGCCATCGAAGAAGCACAAGATCTCACCAAATTATCGGTCGAGGAGCTAATGGGTAGTCTCATGACATATGAGATACAAATGAAAGACCGCATTGAGAAGAGAGTGAAGAAATCCTTGGGGCTACACGCCGTCGCCAATTCGATAAAAGGAGATAGTGATATCGAAGAACAATTGGCGACACAACAATTTAAGGAATTCCTCAAAGAAGAGAAAGAAAGGAGAAAAGAGAAGAAGAAGAGCAAGAGAAAAGAGAAGAAGAAGAAAGCTCTTAAAGCTACTTGGGACACTTCATCATCTTCATCAATTGAAGGCGAATTCGCCTCAATGTGCTTCATGGCAATAGAAGACGATGATAGTGAGGTATCTTCTTGCTCTAGTCACGATTCAATTAATTCAAATGATTCAAATGCATACAATGAACTTCAATGTGAATTCAATGAATTGCTTGAAAATTTTGAGAAAATTTGTCAAAAGAATAAACTAGCAAGAAAGAAAATTAATGAGCTACAATCTCAAATTGAATCTATCATGAATGATAAGAATGAATTACTTGCTAGTCATGATAAAATTGCATTAGAGAACACTGAATTGATTGATGAAATTGCAACTCTAAATGCAAAACCTTCATGTAGTATTGATATTCAAGATCTAATTGCTAAGAATTCAATTACAAAAGGATCTTGAAAAATTCACAAGTGGAAAGAAAATGCTTGATATGCTTATCGGTAGTCAAAGACAATCACTAGATAAACATGTTATAGGTTTTTATGCTAATAACTTTAAGAACCATGTTATTCACACTACTTTGAATGGAAAGCATTTTGTAGTGAATAAAACTTCTTCAAGTATTTGGGCACCTAAAACCAAAATGGTTTGGGTTCCAAAAACTAACATGATTGGACCCAAGAAAAAATGGGTACAAAAATCTTTAACTGTAGGTACTTGAAGGAGGAAATCGGTGGTGACCGGATGAGCTTCAAAGAAAAATTTAAAGCCGGTTGCATCACCAAATATGGGTTGAGTCAATTCAAAGCGCCTCGACGGTATAAATTTCGATTGACTCTAATATAAGTTTTAGAGCTTAATAGACATATCTTGTAACATAATTCATTGTATATCTTATACCCTATTCATTGCATATCATATACCAAATCCATGATCATAAATGTCAAATTGCAAAATGGATGTTAAATAGGCTAAGAGGGAAAATACAAATGCACTTCATTGTTAATATTCATTGTTGCTATTTAGCCTAATTGATAGGGGGAGCCTAAAATTGCAAAATCATATAATTAAGGGGGAGAATTAGTTGTCTCTTACCTTTGCATCAAATGCTTAATGTTTGCTTTTTGATTGATGTCAAAGGGGGAGAAGAATTAGGATGAGCTTCAATTTCAAAATAAACTATGCATGTTGTTAAGGGGAGAAAACTTAGAAATGCATAGATTACATATATATTAAGAAACAAAACATATAGAAAGGGGAGAAATTAAATTGAACTCAAATATTAAGATATAGATTTGCCATCATCAAAAAGGGGGAGATTGTTGAACGGAGATCGGTTAGTGGAACCGTAAGCAAGGCTCGGGGGATCGAGCGAGGCTTGAGAGGAGGACTAGGACCCGGGTGTGGGTGCCGAACCTCTCTAAACTCCGGTGTCGACGATTTGTGGCTTGCATTATCTCTACTCCTTAATCCTTCGATTAGTATTTTTAATTCCGCATTTATCTATCGATTAGAGGGCCATAGATCCTAACACTGTGCACTTGCGGTTTAATATAAAACGATCAATCAAGTTTTTGGCGTCGCCGGGGAGGTGTTCTGTCTAGACTTTGGTTTGGACGATTCGAGTGGTTTTAATTTTTTGTTTTAGTTTTTGTTTGTTTCAGGGGACCTTTAGATCAAAGGGAGGCTACGGGACAAGTTGGAGCACAAAAGCTTCAAAACGGACCGCCAATTGGCGGCCTGGTGAGCTTTGCTTGCTCTCAGTTTTGTTCGGGTAGTTGTTTGCTTCGACATAGTTGGCTGGGAGCACAATTTGGCATGTTTTGACTTCTAGTTTGCTCCCAGATCCTTAAACCAATCCCCATTAATCAACTTGGCCTTAAAATCCAAAGCAAAAGACTAGACATTCTTACTTGTTTAGGTCACGCATCATGTACTTGACTTAGGCACGTGGTTGTCTTTTCTTTTAGCTTTATTTTCAGTTGTTCAGCGCTGGCTTGAGGTATGCATTTCGTACACTCATTCATGCATCTTGTATGCCCATGCATTAGTAAGTAGGAATTGCATCAGGACAAGAGTGAGTTGAGCGTTTGATTGGAGCGTTGATTGCTAAATTTAGGATCAAAACGCTACTAAGGAGGAGTTGTCCCATAAAAGATAAGGTGGGGGATTTTATCACCCTTTCCTTCGCCCCAAAAATCACTCTTACTCAAGCCTTAACTAAAAGCAAGTAGACATTGGCCCTAGGATTTCGGACGCACTAGGAGAGTAATCTAGTTAAGACCGTCATGGCCTGATCGGCGTTGCCTACCTTGTCGACAGTAGGAGGTGCTGGATCTCCGGATCTGGTATCACTTGCTGGGCATTGTGGTCTTCTTTGTAGGGAGGTGAGGCGTGTTGATGAGAATTATATTTATACCGCAAGTGCACGGCGTCAATGAAGACGTGGCAAATACGGGTCGAACACAAGGAGGGAGAGATTTGTTATTAGTGTGATTTCAATTGGGGGAAAGAAGGAGAGAAGAAATAAGTTGGTTTTGAGATTTTTGATTTTTAATTATCTAAAGCAAGAACAAGAACAATTAAAACTAAAACAAGAACAAAGAGGTGAATTCCGTCGGGTGGAGGTTTAGATTTAAGGTTTAGATTAGAGAATTCAGAAACTTATAATAAATCATATTAGTTATGAAGCATTACATGATAAATGATTTAACATAAACTCAAGTAATCAAAATAGACTAATACGAACTTAAAATAATAACATTTATTCGTCTTCTCTTCACCCTAAATCCGTCACCTCCACCCTTTGGAAAGAGTTAGAAACTCATGGAGGGAGGAAGAAGGGGTCCTTGAGACATTACAAAAGAAAACTAAAAGTAAGAAATAAAAGACAGAATTTTATTAATGAAAAGAAGAATACAAAACTAAGATTAAGAATAAAAACTACAACCAAAGACTAAGGACCCTTCTAACATCGTTCTCGGGTCTATTTATAGTTGTTACAAGAGACCTAAGTATAGAATTGGAGAGTACACGTGTCCAGACACGACTGGACAAAATTGGAGCACACGGATCAACTAGGGGGCGGCGGAATCACCGCATGGTATGTGTGATATGCGGCGGAATCGCCGCACATCATGCTCTGATTTGGTCCAGATTTTGGTTGAATGTTTATGGTATGATTTGATCCTCCTTTACGCGTCTGGATTGATTCTTTTATATATTTGAAGATCCACATTGATTTTTCTTTAGACTTTCTCCAAGATAATAAAAGTTACTCGTGATTTGCAATTAGGTCCTTGTCTTTTTTGCAGTTAAGTCCCCGACTACTTTTGTGCTTAAGTCCTTGTTCTTTTTGCAATTAGGACTTGAATGCTTTTATGCTTGAATACATTTCCATTGGTAACCCTATAATCTTGAACTTGGTCTTTATGATAGAAATGAGTCTTTTGCACGGGTTTATGCTCGGGATGTGGGTAAATTGCATTCAGGTCCCTGTATTCTGTAAATAAGACTAAACACATACGTTAGTAGCATTTATTGATGTAAAAGTAATCTAAATGAAAGACATATGATGTAATGTATGCAATGCATCAAATACCCCCACACCTAGATTTTGCTATTCCCTAGCAAAACAGAATATAAGAAAAATGAAAACAGGGAAATCCTAACTCACTTTCGTAGGAATCACGGTTGCACTTAGCATGTGCAACAAGCCTTTAAACCTCCAAGTTTCCTAGGAGGAGGAGTGTTGTCGCCTGAAGGTTTTCAGCGGATATACCCACAAAATCCTAAATCAACGTTTCATTAATAGTTCTCAATATCCCTACGTCAACCTTATACATCTCACTAAGAATTTTTGCATGCTCATTATATAAATCTAACTCATTAAAAATATGACTTGGTCTTTGTTCCTCCAACATTCACACCGCTAACCCTTCTACACATGTTTATCACTTGAATTATTTTGCACGCCTCCTCTGGTGGTGAAGTATCATTCGGATCAACCATGGCATGGATCATTCTTTTAGCTTTGGGCCTTGAGTATATTTTTTTTTCCGTGATTCAACACATTTGCTTTTTTGACACTTTTACCCTTTTTGCATTCGTGTAGCGAGTTTGGTCGATAATCCCGAGCTGGTAGACTCAAGTTATCGGGTTTCAAGATACCCCTACGGACCAGTGACTCAAAGGCTTGGGCTTTTGTAATCATTTTGCAAAATGTGTTTTCCTCACTTTATTCCTTTATTTTTATTTTCCTCAAGGCTTAATTGCTATTAGAAGTCCACACTTCCCGGTATATTTTCCTCAACCTCTGCTTTTTATCAACCACTTCAAAGATTTGATTCATCCAATTTAAGTGCATACATGTCTTAAAGGGCAATGGGTTATTTCTTTGGAACTTAGATTTATGTCATAATTTCTACAAGCAGAACTATATAATAAGGAACAAAAACTCAATGCAATTTGTACACGGGTTTTAGCAGTTCAATCTTAAGCTATGTCATGAAACATTGATTTTTTTTTTCTTTTTTTTCTTTTTTTTTCTTTTTTATTATTATTATTTTTTTAAGAAATAAAAGACAGATCTATAGATAAATATATACATAAACACCCCCCTACACCTAAATCATGCATTGTCCTCAATGTATGCAAATATAAAGCAAATGCACTTATTACCTTGGTGAACTGCGGTGGACGGATGGAATTTGCTCAAAGTCAACCATAGTCAGAACTGGATTGAATGACACCATATTGGTGCATGTATCCAGTTGAATTGTTCCTCATGTTGCAATGAGCGTCCTGAGTTACAGGTTCCACACCCCTCACATAAATTGGTTCTCTTTTTTGCTCGAGTG
Source organism: Triglochin maritima (assembly GCA_963682175.1). Lineage (NCBI taxonomy): Eukaryota > Viridiplantae > Streptophyta > Magnoliopsida > Alismatales > Juncaginaceae > Triglochin > Triglochin maritima. The sequence continues at coordinate 10,709,244 of OY821790.1, read as the reverse complement.
ACGGTGGGTGTGTAGATGAATTCCTCCCCTTTTTCTTACTTCCTTTTTGATTTTGTGATGATTCAGAAATATTATAGATACGCGATTTCATCACAACATCACTTTGATTGCATGTTATTTCTGGCTCACTATCAATATGAAAGATATTAAATTCAGCTTTTAAGTTCCCAAAAGCTAATTGCATGAGCCCATTTCGACAGTTTATCAATGCTTCCGAAGTGGCTAAAAAGGGTCTGCCTAGAATTACAGGGATTTGTCGATTAGGATTTACAACAGGTGTGGTATCTAGTACGACAAAATCCACTGGGTAAATGAAGTCACCAACCTTGATCAAAACATCCTCTACTATACCTCTTGGTTTCTTAATAGAGCAATCAGCAAATTGAGGGGTTGTATTAGAGGGTTTTAGTGGACCAAGGTTCATTTGCTCATAGACAGAGTACGGGAGTAGGTTAAGACTAGCACCAAGGTCTAGAAGGGCTCTGTTGATAAAAGTATCTCCTATTGAACATGAAATTGTGGGACATCCAGGATCCTTATATTTTATAGGAGATGTGTTGGACAAAATAGAACTTATGTTTGCAGTTAAGAATGCCTTCTTTGGTACGTTTGTTTTTCTCTTTTTAGTGCACAAATCTTTTAAGAATTTAGCATAAGCAGGTATTTGTTGAATCATGTCTAAGAGTGGAATGTTCACCTTAACTTGCTTAAATACTTCCAAGATTTTCTCTATTTGTGCACTTGAGTTCTTTTTGAGTCTATTGGGAAATTGGGCTTTAGGGACATAGACTCGCTCAGGTTCAGGTTGAGCTACGGGTTCAGATTGAGTAGGTGGGGTGGGCGTTTCTGATTGGACGTCGGGTTCAATGGTTAGGTCATATGTGGCAGTTTGATGGCTAGATTGAGTAGACGTTCTAGGATTTACCACATTATTATCAATCTGTCTTCCGGACCGTAATGATACTACAACATTTATTTGTTGGAACGGTCCTTCCTCATTAACCATTTGAACCGGTCTAGGGTTGTTATTTCCTGAAGGTGCTTGATAGGATTGATATGAATTATTAGATCTAGGGTTCACCTCAGGTTGACTTGGAAACCGACCCTTTTCTCTTTCACCTACTATTTGTGCTAGTTGGCTGACTTGTGTCTCTAGCCTTTGGAAGGTCTGGTTGGTTGTTTGTATAAAAGTTTTCATCAAATTTTCCAAGCTTGTCAACCTAACCTCATGATCGTTATTGTTACTAAACCCAGATGATGTATTATTTTGGTTATACGGGTTTGGTTGTTGTCTAGGAGGTTGACCCTGTTGGTTTGATGAGAAATTGGAATTATTACGCCAACCCGAGTTATAGGTTGATGCGTATGGGTCATTTCTAGCATGGTTATACATGGAATTAACTTGGTCCCATTCCGCACAATCCTCCATTACAGGACCAGTCTGACCACATCTAGAGCACGGGATAGTCGAGGCTTGATTCACTCGGTTTTGGGTTTGTAGCTCTAAACTTTCCATTCTGCGCATAAGGGTAGCTAGTTTTGCTTCAACCGCTATGTTGGCATCTACAGCTAAGACACCTGGTTTGGGTTGACTTGCTATTCTAGATCCAATACTCGGGTTAAGCGGTGTTCTAGCATTGTCCCATTGCATACTGTTTTTAGCTAATTCCTCAAGGAAAGTCCAGGCATCATTTTCACTTTTCGACATAAAGTTCCCTTGGCTTACGGATTCTACCATAACCCTAGATGTGGGTGTCAATCCCTCATAAATAATTTGACATAATTACCATCTCGGAATTCCATGATGAGGGCATTGGGTCAGAACACTTTTGAATCTTTCTAGATAGGAATAGAACGGCTCGCTCTCAGGCTGAACGAATGCAACAATTTCATTCCTAATCCTCATAGTCTTATGGTTGGGAAAATATTTTTTCAGGAATACTTGAACAAACTCAGCCCAACTCCTAATAGATCTTTCGGCTAGACTATATAGCCATTTCTTAGCGTCATCCTTCAATGCTAGAGGCACGAATTTCAGACGCACTGCCTCCTCAGGAATATGCTGGTATTGCATAAGAGAGCAGATTTCCTCAAATTCTCTAAGGAAGAGGTATGGGTCTTCCCTAGAGGTGAACTTAGGCAACATACTCATGTATTGTGCCTTAAGTTCGAAGTCGCGACCCGGTATGGTGGGCATAACGATGCATGATGGCTGAGCAGCCATCGCTGGATAGCATCGATCCCTCAGAGTTATAGGTTGTGCAACAGGCGGGTCCACTACGTTCTCACCCATTGGATCCGGGTGAGGTGGTGCAGCAGATGAATTGGGGCTAAGTTCCAGACTGGAATCTAGATGAACTCGTGAGAGTCGATTACTCAAGTCCCGAATCCAAATCTGAGTGCACCGGGTTGAATCAATTTTTGAATTCAAATTCCAAATTTAAATTCCAAATTTAATTTCAAGAATTAATTGCAAATATTTTTTTATTTTTTTTAATTTTCGTTTTTTTTTATGTTTTTTTTTCAAAAGGGAAACAAACAATAGAATGGGGCAAGATGAGAAAGGAATCCTAATCTAGAGAATTTAGGTGCGGAGAGAAAGAAAACTCAGATGAGAAGGGAAACCTAACTCTAAAGATAGAAAGAGGGTTGGTCAGAAAATTCCTAAGAAAGCACGGTTCAAACAATCCTAGACCTAGTGTCGCTTAGATCTAGACGACTCCTAACTGGTTGAGTCGAATTGATTTGCTTGATTCACCTCCCTCACTAATCAAACCAACTTGGCCAGGCCGTGTATAGCTAGTGGGGGCGCTTCCGACAGAGTCGGTGCCAATTAGACAACCACTTCGCTTGGAAGACATACGTCAACACAAAAACACTTTCTAGACACCAAATTAAATTCAATCGGCTTCAGGTCATAGCAAGTCAAACCAATTCTTCTCCTTAAATGAGTCCGAGTCCTTAGGGGTCAATGTCTAATTGATTTTAATTTAAGGCTTGGGTGACACTTTAGGATTGTGATTTGTGGGCCACGGAAAGGTGATGAAATCCCCACCGTATCTTTGCCTACGGAGTTGCCCTTAAGATAGTTTAACTTAGATCTAGCAAAGATAGTCAAACAATGGTCTTTAGAGGGCGGCAATTGCAAGGTTGTATGCAAACTAAATTATATGCCTAAATGCAATCGATAAAAACTGCGATACGTACCTTGACTCGAGCACTCTTCAACAAGAATTAATTTGCAAGAATAATGCATACAAAACACTAAATGATGCATGCACTAAGGCCTTCCTAATTTTGCCAATTTTAGGTCATAGTTGAATTATTGCCAATTATGGAATTTTGCCCTAACACATGCAGTTCTACGTAAAGGAAATTTTCTGAAAATAGAAATTACGAGGAAAAAGGCAACAAAGGTTACCTACGCAATGCTCAGTCGGGTTCGCCGCCCGCTCTCGAAATTTCAGTAGCTCTACGCGTCCACCCAGAGATGAGTCGCGTCCCAGAAAAAGTTGAAGCCCAGAAGCTTCAGGTGTGCGGCGATTCCGCCGCAGTTTGCTCTTGGTATGCGGCGATTCCGCCGCTCGTTTAGCTCAGACTGTGCTCGGATTTCACCGTGCACTCTGTTGTCTCCTGAAACACAAATCCAAATATTTAGATCGCGCACAAGATAAACAGGATAAAATCGAAATCAACAAAAAAACAATATCTGCGTCGCCTCCCCGGCAACGGCGCCAAAAACTTGATGAGAATTATATTTATACCGCAAGTGCACGGCGTCAATGAAGACGTGGCAAATACGGGTCGAACACAAGGAGGGAGAGATTCTGTTATTAGTGTGATTTTCGATTAAGGGGAAGAAGGAGAGAAGAAATAATTGGGTTTTGAGATTTTTGGGTTTTAATTATCTAAAGCAAGAACAAGAACAATTAAAACTAAAACAAGAACAAAGAGGTGAATTCCGTCGGGTGGAGGTTTAGATTTAAGGTTTAGATTAGAGAATTCAGAAACTTATAATAAATCATATTAGTTATGAAGCATTACATGATAAATGATTTAACATAAACTCAAAATAGACTAATACGAACTTAAAATAATAACATTTATTCGTCTTCTCTTCACCCTAAATCCGTCACCTCCACCCTTTGGAAAGAGTTAGAAACTCATGGAGGGAGGAAGTAGGGGTCCTTGAGACATTACGAAAGAAAACTAAAAGTAAGAAATAAAAGACAGAATTTTATTAATGAAAAGAAGAATACAAAACTAAGATTAAGAATAAAAACTACAACCAAAGACTAAGGACCCTTCTAACATCGTTCTCGGGTCTATTTATAGTTGTTACAAGAGACCTAAGTATAGAATTGGAGAGTACACGTGTCCAGACACGACTGGACAAAATTGGAGCACACGGATCAACTAGGGGGCGGCGGAATCACCGCATGGTATGTGTGATATGCGGCGGAATCGCCGCACATCATGCTCTGATTTGGTCCAGATTTTGGTTGAATGTTTATGGTATGATTTGATCCTCCTTTACGCGTCTGGATTGATTCTTTTATATATTTGAAGATCCACATTGATTTTTCTTTAGATTTTCTCCAAGATAATAAAAGCTACTCGTGATTTGCAATTAGGTCCTTGTCTTTTTGCAATTAAGTCCCCGGCTACTTTTATGCTTAAGTCCTTGTTCTTTTTGTAATTAGGACTTGAATGCTTTTATGCTTGGATACATTTCCATTCATAACCCGATAATCTTGAACTTGGTCTTTATGATAGAAATGAGTCTTTTGCACGCGTTTATGCTCGGGATGTGGGTAAATTGCATTCAGGTCCCTGTATTCTGTAAATAAGACTAAACACATACCTTAGTAGCATTTATTGATGTAAAAGTAATCTAAATGAAAGACATATGATGCAATGTATGCAATGCATCACGTGTCGAGGCTAGTGACCTCGAAGTTAGGCGTCGTCTAGCCTAAGGACCCATTGCCTTACATTGTTTGAGTCGTGCTTGCTAGTTAGGCTTCTACCTTCACCCTTTACCCACGCTAGCTTTAGGGATTCTTCCCTTCTCCTCTTAGTCATCTTCTTCTCACCTACTTCTACGTTCTAGTCTCCTCCCCTTTACACTCTCTGGTCGCGTTTTAGGGTCGAGTCGAGCACTTTTTGCGAGTTGAGCCTCGTGGTGGTGAGAGTGGTCGACTCTAGAGTTCTCTGTTGAGATGGATGGTTACATGGGTGACCATCCATATCATTGTTGGGACCAGGACAATTCGTCCTGGTATTCCGGACCCATGCAACCTGGGGCGGCTCAGACTAACACCCTGTATGGTTGGGACAATCTTAATTGTGTGACTGAGCAATCTTCATATTAGGGTAACATGAGAGAGGCACTGACTGCTAGACCACAATCTAGTTATGTCGGATCATATGCTGGTCAACAAACTTTGGCCTCTATCATGCGTACGGTAGACGACATGTGGTATTTGTTTAGTCCCACATCAGGAGATTGTCCCGGATTGCCTTTTTCTTTGGTTATAAATAGAACTCTTCACCTTCTATTGTAATCACTTCACATTTTGAGTGGCTATTCTTCCTACTAGAAGTGAGGCCTTGAAGCACACACTAAAGTAGGAGGATGCTACTTGAATTGTGAGTCATTTTAATAAAAGCTTCTTTATTATGTTGTTTGTTTCATGTTGCTTGTTTTACTTTGTTTAATTTCATTTCATTAGTTTTAGTAGCTTAGTTAATATGTTTTCCTTGCTTAGTTTAATAATTAGTCTAATGTGCAGTGAGTAGTTCCATCCCCTTTGGGGGTGGAGTAGATGTTCATACATGCATTAGAGAATGGAATGAATCCTTTATTTACAATGTGTTGATAAAACATGAATGTATGCTTGCTTGTTTAGGATATAACTTATAACTTGATGAGTTTTGCCAAAATGATTAGACACCTCTCATGCTTGTTTAAGGTTCTGAAATAACCAGCTTGTGTATGTAAATGTTAATCAACTAGGATAGTGAATGGATTGATAGGTTTTGCGATAACATTTAGACACCTCCTATGCATGAAAACACCACCTTCATTTGTGCTTAAAGAATGTGTTCAACACCCACCTCTTTGTATGTGTGCACTCACTCCACCCCTTAGGGGTTTTCCATTTCTGAATTCGAGCACTCTTATTTCGTTCTTAGTTGAGTTTTAGTTAATCGTTTGTTGTTTGCTTATGCATGCGTTATTTCGTAGTGTAGTGTAGCGTAGATTAGGATAATCAAACTCTCTTCCCTATTTTTGCCACTTGATTTCGTGCAAACGAGAGGTTGCTCACCTCCCTGTGGACGACCCGTATTTGCCACGTGCGGTTTAATTAAAACGTTCAACAAATTTTTGGCGTCGTTGTCGGGGAGGTGTCAGTCCAGACTCTTGTTTGGATGATTCGAGTGGATTTAATTTGTGTTTTGTAGTTTTTCTTTGTTTCAAGAGACTTGGAGTCGCCAGGAGAGGTAGCTGGAGAAATTGGGAGGCAACCTGGGAACTTTGGACCGCCAACCAGCGGTCTGGTGGGCCCTGTTTCCCTTCTCTTTTCTTCATCTTGTTGCCATAATTGATTTAGGAATAAAAGACTTAATTTTTCATGTTCTGACTCTTAGAGTGCTCCCATATTAATAATCAAACCTCCTTTAAGCAACTTGGACCCTAAAACCCAAAGCAAAAGATTAGGCATTCTTTCTTGTTTAGGTCATGCATCATGTATGTGACTTAGGCATGTAGATTGTCTTTTATTTTAGCTTTATTTTCAGTTACTGAGTGCTGGCGTGAGGTACGCACCTTCTACTCTCATTCATGCATTTCGTATGAACATGCATTAGTTAGTAGGAAGTGCATTGAAACAAGTGTGAGTTGAGCGTTTGTTTGGAGAGTTGATTGTTAGATTAAGACTCCAAAATGCTACTAAGGAGGGGCTGTCCCATAAAAGATAAGGTGGGGGATTTCATCACCCTTTCCTTCGCCCCCACAAACCACACTAATCAAGAGCCTAATTTTTAAAATCAAGTAGACATTGGCCCTAAGGATCTCGGACGCATTAGGAGAGTGATCCGGTCACGACCGTCATGGCCTGATCGGCGTTGCCCACTTTGTCGATAGTAGGAGAGACGAGATCTCCGGATGTTGGCTCACTTGCTGGGCTTTGTGGTCCTTGTCGTAGGGAGGTGAGGCGTGTTGAGGCTGTGTGACCTCGCAGTTAGGCGTCGTCTAGCTGTAAGGACCTATAGCGACCTTAGGATTGTTTGAGCCTTTTTTGCTTGTGTGCTTCTACCTGTACCCATCCGCCGTAGCATAAGGACTTCTTCCCTTCTCTCCTGAGTCATTCTTTCTCTCCTGTGTGCGTCCGTCTTCTCCTCTACGCACATTCTTTGTTTAAAAAAAGTTTTGGTTTGTGTGTGTGCACCTTTGTGCATGCTTTCGTGGGCACGAGACGAGAGTGGCCGTTTGACGAGGTGCATTGTCAACCCTGCTTCAGTGGTCGATTTGTCTACACCTTCCTCCTCTCTTCTCGTACTCAGTCCGTGTTCAATGGCTGCATAATTCCGTGAGGAGGAGCAGTTGCTGGACCCACCTGTTCCACCTGTGCTTCCTGTTGTGGCTCCCATACCTCTACGTGATCGATGCTACCCGAGCCGTACTGCTCTACCCACATGCATTGTATTGCCAGAGGCAAATGGGAACCATTTTGAGGCTAAGCCTCGGTTTATTTCCATGCTCCCTCACTTCACTAGGAAAGGTGACCCTTATATCTTTCTCAAGGAATTTGAGGAGGTCTGTGCTATGTTCAAGCTGCAACAACTTAGCACAGACTCCATCCATCTTAGGCTAGTCCCTTTTGCACTAAAGGATGATGCCAAGAAGCGGTTGTACAGCAACCAGGCAAATTCCTATAGGACTTGGGATGAGTTTCAATCTGCATTCCTCAAGAAATACTTCCCAAATCATCGGACTCAAAAATTGAGGAACGAAATCAATTCGTTCTATCAACTTGAGACCGACACATTTCATGCATATCTAGAGAGGTTCAAGGAGCTACTATCCTCATGCCCTCACCATGGCATTGAGTTGTGGCGTCTTTGTCAGATCGCTTACGAGGGTCTTCACATCCCGTCCCGGACACTCCTTGAGTCCATGTGTCAAGGAGAGTTCTTAGGAAAGGATGAAAGGGAGACATGGGCTTTCCTAGAAGACCTTGCTGAGAAAATCATGCAATGGGAGAGTGTAAGGGAACCACCTGCATCATCCATCATAGGAGCGAGGATCGCGAATGCAAACTCGACTAGATCGGGTGCCGCATTTGTTGTCGATACCACTACGGCCACCAAGGCGCTCATGGCGGCCTTAATGCGCCGTATGGACTCGATTGAGCTCCAGAACCAACAAGGTGCACCTCACATGTCCACATCTGATCGAGTTTCCTGTCATTCATGTGGTAGGATAGGTCATGTAGAAAGCGAGTGTGCGTCCATTCCTCCCGAGATGGAACATGTCAATGCGATCTATGACAGAGCTAGGAATGACCCATACTCATCATCTTATAATCCTGGATGGAGGAACCGCTCCAATTTTTCATGGAACCAAAATAATGCCCCGGGTGGTCCTTCAAACTCCTCTCGACCACCTAACCAATTATACCAACCTCTCATGCATGCACAATCTTATCAGCCACCCCAAGCTCAAATCACCAATCAATCGGGTTTCCCAAATTCCAATAATATGGAAACCCGATTCAATTCGCTTGAGACCTTGACTCGTACACTTGAAAACTCAATGAAAAATTTTATGTCAACAACAAGTCAAGTTCTCACTTCAAATCAGCAGACCATCAAATCTCTAGAGCTTCAGATGGGCCAATTGGCTCAGTCTGTACATGAAAGAGAGAGAGGGTCTCTGCCTAGCCAGCCTGAGGCTAACCCCCGCATGTACCAGCAACAACACATGCAAAATGAGAATCTGGTACATCAAGGGCGGAAAGTTAACCATGTGGAGGAACCTGTTCACCATGCCAATGTCATTGTAACCTTAAGGAATGGAAAACAGGTTGACAATCACATTTCCTTGCGACCACCACCATCTATGCAGCCCCTCAGTGGGAATGGTGGTGAAGAAGAGGCTGAGGGTGAGGGTAATACACCAACGCATCCTTCTCAGGCGCCGCAGAAAACCTACCTGCCAAAAGCTCCCTATCCAAGTAGGTTAACCAAAAAGCAGAGTGACACAATGGATAAGATATTAGAGGTGTTTCAGCAAGTGAAGGTTAACATCCCCTTGTTGGATGTCATCCAACAAATACCTCAATATGCCAAAGTGTTGAAGGATCTCTGCACAACCAAAAGAAAGACCAATGTTCCTAAGAAAGCATTCTTGGTTGCAAATGTAAGCTCACTTTTGTCCAATCCCGCCTACACAAAATACAAGGACCCTGGGTGTCCTAGTATTCAGTGTACGATAGGGGACACTAGCATGAGTAATGTATTGCTTGATTTAGGATCGGCGGTCAACCTCCTCCCATTTTCTGTTTATCAACAGTTGAATTTGGGAGAATTGAAACCAACTAAGATCACCCTCCAATTGGCGGATAGATCCATTCGTATTCCAAAGGGGATTATCGAGGACTTGCTTATCAAAGTTGGAGATTTTATATTTACAGTCGATTTTGTTGTCCTCGATACCAATCCTGTTGCGAACACCCACTCTCAAATACCTTTGATTTTGGGTAGACCATTTTTGACAACTTCCAACGCCTTAATTAATTGTAGAAATGGTCTCATGAAGCTCTCATTCGGTAACATGAGTGCCGAGTTTCATGTGTTCAACTCTGGTAGGCAACAGGATCCCATGGACCAACCTTTAAATCTCAATCTTATTCGCCAATTAGAGAAAGCACCGCAAAATCAACGAACACCCCTAACACCAATCAACCCATTGAGAATGTTTGTGGGCCCAGCGAAAACTCATTGCCTGTCTTTGCAATGCAACAGAGTGAGCTGACATCAAACATAAATGTCCAAAAGGAGTGTTCGTTGCATGATTCAGTTGAGATTATTAGTGAGAATGAGACACCTCATCATATGCCTATACCAGAAGGTGTCTCTATCTCATGCCCCTTGGTCATTGAGCCATTTGAGCTTCATCTTGACTCCAACAAGGACCCACCTACGACCGAGCTTTTGTTTGATGATATAAATGATGGTGGGAGGACCTTGTTGGATGACTTGGGGAGAAGCCCCATTCTTAGTGATGCAGGTCTTCTGCATCCATCGAATGAGCGAGAGGAACTCATTCCGATGCACCCACCTATTGGTTGGAGGGTTTTGTTCGATGAGCAACTAAACCCTAGTGAGGCAACACAACTCCACTCATTCGTGTTGCCTACACCCAACCAATATCATGAGGGGTTCGAACCTTTCAACTTTGACCTTTCACCCCTCATGACACCTCAGAGTACCAGTGAAGTTTGCCCATCTCGGCAAGTCTCTGGTCCTCATAATTTTATGTTCTCATTTGATGTTCCTTGACCAAATGATTATGAGAATATCATTGTTGATGTATATACCTTGTAAAAATAACAAATGTAATAAAACACTCCATGAGCGAGCAGTGATTTTTGTGGGCCCCAGCCCTTGTGTACTTGGGCCCAATTTCTTCACGTATTTGACTCCCTTCTTCAGTATCTCACAGGTTTTGAGGGACTTTGGGTTTGTGTCTATCAACATAACCACGAACTTCCTTTTGCGCTTTATGTTGGTGAGATCTTTCATTTTTTCATGCATATATCCATGTAGTATCTTGCTCATATTCATTGAGAACAATGCATGAAGTAGGTGTGGGGGTTTTTTTACGTGTGTACATAGTCGAGTCTTTTCTTTTGATTTTTATTTTCTTTTGTGTGCATTGTTAGGGTCATGTTAGTGTGCCGCATTTAATATCGATATATCTGCTTGCCATGATCCTTGAGTGACTTGTCTTCTTTTGCTTGCCTAGTGCTTCAAAATTTTCACATTTCTTTCAAAATCTTCATGTGTTTGCAAAAGAAAATGATTTGTGGGTCCTGCGTGTATTTAGCATATGCAAAGCCGTTGAGAGGCAAAGTAAAAAGAAAGCTCCCAAAATTGTCTTTAACTTGATGCATTAGGATTTCTAGTTTACTTCCTTTAGGTCTTATCGAGTCGTTAGGATGCACCCCAGTTTTCCCTCGGGGGGCGTGTAATCATAGGGTTTCAGCACTCAAACATTTAAAGAAGTCCACCCTGAACGTAGTGAGTCAAATAATTCGTGTTTCTTAGTATAACGAAGTTTTTCATAGTCACGGGCCCTTAATCTCTTTTTATGAAACTTAAGTGTAGTGGTTTTGGTTCCCATGTAGATAAATAAATAAGTGGTGTTCTCTCTTCTCGCACGGCTCCTATCACTAGGGAAAGTAGGTCTGAAGGGAATTTGTGCCTGGTGCTTTCGAGTCATCTGACTTGGGATGTACTGACCGAACTCCCGTTACACGGGTGGTAGGGATCGCCCTATGTGGAGATTTGGGGGAAGGTGTACGTGATAGTGTAAATCCTCATTGGCAATGATGCACAAAACCTGACCCTGGGAGAATCAAACACCAACCAATAAAATGCTCCAAAGAAAAAGAAAAGCAAAAAAGAAAAAAAAAAGTCAAATAAGAACCTTAATGGACTTTACACATTGTATCACATTCAGAAGTTAAGGTTGCCCATGTCTTTCACTTAAGTCGTTAACTAACTTTCACGAATAATTCATTAGGCTAGGTGTGTGGACCGATTACATATATAGAGTCGACCCGTAGTATTACCGCGTCCCATGATCGACAAAATAAGTCCAACGAGTCGTGTCGCTAGATCGATTCATGCATCTTGTTCGGATTTTGTGGGTATATCCGCTGAAAACCCTCAGGAGACAACACTCCTCCTCCTTGGCGACAATGAGGTTTAACGGCTTGTTGCACGTGCTAACTGCAATCATGATTCCTACGAAAGTGAGTTAGGATTTCTTGTTTTTCGTATGCTTTTCTCTTTCTTTGTTTTGCTCGGGACTAGCAAACGTTAGGTGTGGGGGTATTTGATTGACATCATTTCATGCTTATATTTGTATCTTATATCCATTATCTTTCACCTAAACAATGCTACGTGACGAGTTTTATGTTTGAATTTCAGAAATAAATAGGTTTGAAGAGATGAAGCATAAAAGGACCCAAAAGTAGGGAAAAATGACTGAATTGTGGGACCTAGGGACTAAGATGCAAGGGAGAAGGACCTAAACGTAAGACCGAAGGACCAAAGAGCAAAATAGAAAACTCCACACCATCTTGGGGAGTATTTTGGCAATTAGATTCGGGTCGGAGCTCCAATAAACAAAGTATATGCATCAAAGACCGACAAAGAAAACCAGAAAAGCCCACAACGAATTCCAGCCACATCCAGATCTTATGGACCGCCAATGGGCGGTCTGGATCCGCTCAAACTTCGCGGGCACATGTATTAGAGGGTGTTTATTCTATTTGTGGTATTTGTTTAGTCCCACATCAGGAGATTGTCCCGGATTGCCTTTTTCTTTGGCTATAAATAGAACTCTTCACCTTCTATTGTAATCACTTCACATTTTGAGTGGTTATTCTTCCTACTAGAAGTGAGGCCTTGAAGCACACACTAAAGTAGGAGGATGCTACTTGAATTGTGAGTCATTTTAATAAAAGCTTCTTTATTATGTTGTTTGTTTCATGTTGCTTGTTTTACTTTGTTTAATTTCATTTCATTAGTTTTAGTAGCTTAGTTAATATGTTTTCCTTGCTTAGTTTAATAATTAGTCTAATGTGCAGTGAGTAGTTCCATCCCCTTTGGGGGTGGAGTAGATGTTCATACATGCATTAGAGAATGGAATGAATGCTTTATTTACAATGTGTTGATAAAACATGAATGTATGCTTGCTTGTTTAGGATAGAATTTATAACTTGATGAGTTTTGCCAAAATAATTAGACACACTCATTCTTGTTTAGGTTCTGAAATAAACAACTTGTATATGTAAATGTTAATCAACTAGGTTGGTGAATGGATTGATAGGTTTTGCCAAAACATTCCTATGCATGATAACACCACCTTCATTTGTGTTTAAAGAATGTGTTCAACACCCACCTCTTTTCATGTGTGCACTCACTCCACCCCTTAGGGGTTTTCCATTTCTGAATTCGAGCACTCTTATTTCGTTCTTAGTTAAGTTTTAGTTAATCGTTTGTTGTTTGGTTATGCATGTTTTATTTCGTAGTGTAGTGTAGCGTAGATTAGGATAATCAAACTCTTTTCCCTATTTTTGCCACTTGATTTCGTGCAAACGAGAGGCTGCTCACCTCCCAGTGAACGACCCGTATTTGCCACGTCTTCACCGACGCCGTGCACTTGCGGTTTAATTAAAACGTTCAACAAGTTTTTGACCTGACCCAAGCCACCCGACTCACATCCAGCCACATGAGCCTCTAACCAGTCCAACCCATGTTCTTAAAGCATACTTCCCAGGAGGTCGGAAGTGGGAGGAGGTGAGTAAGGATCCGTCTAGGCTGCTCCGTCCATCCGCCGAGCAAGATGACGCAACAGGTGCACCAACTGCATGGTTAGCCCACTTTAACGCACCCAGCCAGACCCCTCACTTCTCTAGCCGCCCTAGGGTCCATCCCCACCCCCTCCTGACCCAAGCTACCATCCAAGAAGGCTGCACCAGCCAGCCGACCCAAACGAAGAGACAAGAGAGTTGAAGCCAACCCTAGTCGGATCTTGTGTGCACCATCCACACCCCGACCAGATCCATGTCCACTCCAAAACTAAACCCAGAAGAAATCTCATCACCCCTGGTCGGAGCTCACCGTAGATCTGGTCCCCCTGGCTTCCTAGAACCAGCCCCCATCTAGCGCATGCAACAAAAATGCGGTAGAAGGGATCTGGTTGGTGCTGCAACCATTGCACCAGCAACCACCTGATGTTGGCCGGCCCCTCCAGCCAGCATCCCCTCCCATAAAATTCATCAAGGGATAGGAGCATACCTTATTTTCCAGAATATGACCTGAGCTTGCCGGAAAACAACCACCAAAAACCTCCTCCAAGTTGCACACAAGAGTGCCCACTAGATGCTTCTTCAAAGTCTGTCGGAGATCAGCCAATAGCCTGTCGGAGATGGAGGTGGTGGTGGCCTGAGGTGGTGGCGTGGAGAAGTGGAAGGGAAAGGGTGTGGGGACGGGTGGGGTCTGAGTTGTGTTTGTGTTTCAAGGAAACAAACACAAAAGGCAAAGGTTTAATGCAATAAAGGCCAAAATAAAACATACCATACGCCTAGCAATTCAAATGTATGCAAATCTCAAGAGATCTCCTCTTGCTAACGTGGAAGCCACATCACCCAGCCTTCACACCTCAGCCCTAAAATGCCCCCCCCCAACAACCAAGCCAAACCACGCACACGAATTGCAACCGATCGACCCGATTAAGTCAACTGATTGCAAAACTTCCCGATGGATCGCACCCGCTCACGGTCGCATTAACTCGCCCAAAAAGGAAACTTTTACCCGAAAGAAAGCTTTTCCAAAACAAAGCATAAAATCACACAACTAACATCATTCATCAAGAAAACACAAACTCGGGCATAAGGATGAATAAGACTTAATAAGGTACCAGAGAGCAGGTCTTACAAAACCCATGTTATTCATACTACATTGAATGGAATGCATTTCTTTGTAAATAAAAGTTCCTCAAGTGTTTGGACACCTAAAACCAAAATGGTTTGGGTGCCAAAAATTAATGTCAAAGGTCCCAATGTTGTTTGGATACCAAAATATTCACCTGTAGGTACTTAGAATGAGGAGAATCGATAGCGATCGGCTCAAGCAATAAAACATCAATTCTAAGCTTCAAGGAAATCATTTGGATTGAATTCATAAAGTCGTCGTCGCTATCGAAAGGAGATTGGAACCAATACCCAATCGAGGATCAAAAGTTGGGTGACATTTTCAATCCTCTTAACTTTAACATTTGGTTCTAATCTAGGGTTGTTACATGCTTAATTGATATCATACATCATTGCTTTTTAGGCCTTAGTGATAGGGGAGCATATAATGTTATATCATCTAATTAAGGGGGAGAATTATGTAATCCTAAACTTTTGCATCATATGCTTGTATTGTTTGCATTTGATGTTGGAAGATCTGGGTTGTGATAATCCTGGACTCTTCTCAGATCGTGTACGGATCACTTTCCGAACAAGATTATTCGACCCTTTTACACTGCCCGGGTTGCACGAATACCTTGCTGGGATAATCCTGAGAATGAACAATCTCGTTCAGGCAATATGAACTTCGATCAGAAAGGTAGAGAAGGAGTATGTATTTCGTCTGTTTTGTTTTGAGTCTCGAATCCCTCTAATAATGAGATAATCGAAAAAAGCATAATGGCGGTTGGGCGGTTACACAACTGCTTTGGGCGGTTACTTTTTAGGTTGGTATTATCCACTCAAACGGAAATACATAAAATCCAAGCCATGTGTCCTTATCCATTCATAAGCATATAGGAAGCCAAGTCCAAGCTTCTTGAAGCGGCAAAACTCCATGCTCATATAGGTGGTCCTTTTAGTCTTGCACCTACTTTTGCAATTTGTCAAAAGAACCATTAAGAAGATATACTTCAACCTAACATCACTTGCAGGTCTGAGCACATACCTTGGGAAATCATTTTGTGCTCCAATCTCTAACTATGGTCTTTCCACATTGAATTCAGCTCCTAACGTTGTATTAGAAGGGAATTGGGTATACCACAGCTAGTAGATTTAGATGGACTTTAATCCCATCCCAATCACCGACTTAATCACTAAGTCTCTTCCTAACCCCTTCGTCAAGTGGTCAGCCAAGTTTTGTTGCGACCGAACAAACTCAATGGATATTACCCCATTCATGATTAGCTCCCTAATCATACTATGTCTAACACCCAAGTGTCTAGACTTGCCATTGTAGATTTGACTATAGGCTTTAGCCAAGGTGGCAGCACTATCACAACGGATAGAAATTGGTGATATTGGTTTAGGCCATATCGGAATCTCATACACTAAGTTCCTTAGCCATTCTGCTTCTTTACCAGCGGCGGCTAATGCTACAAACTCAGATTCCATGGTGGAGCTAGTTATACATGTTTGCTTCTTGGAAGCCCATGAAATGGCACCTCCCCCAAGCAAGAAAACCCATCCACTTGTAGAAGATGAGTCTTCAACATTGTTTATCCAACTAGCATCCGAATAACCCTCTAGCACCGAAGGAAATCCCATATATGACAAACCATACATCATAGTACCTTTTAAGTACTTGAAAACCCTTGTTATAGCATGCCAATGATGTCTACTAGGGTTACTAGTGAATCTACTCAACTTACCAACCGCATAAGCAATATCCGGTCTAGTGCTAGTCATAGCATACATCAAACAGCCTATGGCTTTTGAGTATTCAAGCTGATCCACAGGTTTCCCTGTATTAGGCATAAGCTTCTCTTCCATATCCATGGGAGTGCTAACCGGAGAACAACCTTCATGATTGAACTTCTTGAGTATCTTCTCAATGTAATGAGATTGTGTAATAACAATCCCATTGTTCTCCCTCTTGATCTTGATACCAAGAATTACATCCGCTTCTCCCATATCCTTCATGGAGAACCTGGATGATAGAAAGATCTTGGTCTTATCAACCTGATTTTGGTCAGTACCAAAAATCAACATGTCATCTACATATAGACAAATGATTACACCTTTCCCAGATGCATCAAACTTGCTATATACACACTTGTCCGCTTGGTTCAGAACGAAGCCACTAGACAAGACAACCTCATCAAATTTTTGATGCCATTGCTTCGGTGCTTGTTTCAGCCCATACAATGACTTAATCAACTTACACACTTTATGCTCGTTACCGGTCAATACAAATCCTTCCGGTTGCTTCATGTACATTTCTTCTTCCAAATCACCATTAAGAAATGCTGTTTTGACATCCATTTGATGGATCACTAGATTGTGAATAGCCGCCAAGGCAATCAACAATCTAATAGTAGTGATACGAGCAACAGGAGCATAGGTATCAAAGTAATCGATCCCTTCCCTTTGTCTAAAGCCTTGGATAACCAATCGAGCCTTAAACTTGTCAATTGTACCATCGACTTTCATCTTCCTCTTGAAGATCCATTTGCAGCCCAATGGCTTACAACCTGGTGGTAGATCAGACAAGATCCAAGTATTATTTTCCATGATTGAGCCAATCTCATCATCGATCGCTTCTTTCCAAAAAGCAGAATCTCGAGATTTAATGGCCTCATCATATGTCCTTGGATCCTCCTCAATACTGTAACAGTAAGAGTATTGGGACTCAATCTGATCTTTTGATCCCTCAACTAAGTATAGCTGAAAATCAGAACCATAAGATTTAGGTTTCCTAGCTCTTTTGCCTTTACGGGGTTCAGGCGTCTCGCTTGGTGCATCATTTGAATGATCATCCCTTAGAGTTTCATCCGAACTCGGTATAGGATACTTTGGTCTAGGTATTGAAGAGAAACGTTTCTCATCAAAGATAGCATCTCTCGATTCTATAATTGTGTTAATAGAAACCGAGTCATTAGGCTCTATGACATAAAACCTATAAGCCTTGGAATGCTCAGCATAACCAACAAAGATGCAATCAATCCCTTTTTCACCCAAAGTTTTCCTTTTAGGGTCAGGGAGTCTAACCACGGCCCTAAAACCCCAAACTTTCAAAAATGTCAAGTTAGGTCGTTTCTTATACCAAAGTTCATATGGGGTAGTCTTGTTCCTCTTGTTAGGAACCCTATTTAGCAAATAGCAAGCCGTTAGCATGGCTTCTCCCCAGAACCCCTCACTCAAACCAGAGTAAGACAACATGGCATTCACCATTTCCTTAAAAGCTCTATTTTTCCTTTCAGCCACACCATTCTGTTGTGGTGTATAAGGAGCCGTAGTCTCATGAATGATTCCTACGGACTGGAAAAATACCGGATCATAATATTCACCACCTCTATCCGTGCATAAAGTCTTAATCAAGCCATTTTGTTGCAATTCAACCTCAGTTTTATAAATTCTGAATTTATCTAAGGCATCATCCTTTGTATGCAACATATAAACATAGCAGAACCTAGATGCATCGTCTATGAAAGTAATGACATACTTCTTGTTCCCTAATGATGGAGTAGCATGCAAATCACATAAATCACTATGAATTAATTCAAGTATAACAGATTTCCTCATTATACTCTTAAACGGTTGTCTAGTGATCTTAGTTAGCATGCAAGTATTACACTTTCCTAAATTCTTATCAAAAACAAGAATCAAATCATCTTTAGACATTTGAAGCATCCTTTTATAATGCACATGTCCTAGACGAGCATGCCATAAAGATGAATCAATCACATTCGAAGAAGCCATAAATACAGAACCAGAATCATGCGGAACTCCATTCAAATTCATCATAAACATCCCATTGTTATAATAACCAGACCCAATATACACACCACACTTTGACAAGATATACTTGTCAGATTCACAAACTTGCTTGTAACCAAGCTTATTTAAAACCGGGCCAGAAATAAGGTTCTTGCGCAACTTAGGCACAAATAAAACATTACATAAAGACATAGACTTTCCGGAACTAAATTCTAGCAGCACACTTCCTTTGCCTTCCACGGGAGCGTAGTGATCGTCTCCCATGTAAAGAACAGAACCGTCATCCACTGGTACAAGTGTCTTGAACCAGCAACGATCTTTACATACGTGTGTAGTGGCGCCAGAATCTATCCACCATGCGATCGCATCATCCTGCACATAATATGCCTCAGAAATTAGTGAAACTGAATATTCAATCACATTATTCAAATCACGTTTTAGATTCTGACCTTGGTTTCGGGACTGGTCCGTAGACCCCTTTCCCGAACCACATGCGCTCGTGTTGTCGTGCTTCTTGCCAGATCGGCAATCCCTCTTGAAGTGGCCAGTTTTGCCACATTTCCAACACTCGAGTTTCGGTTTCTTGTTAGAACCGAAACTGCCCTTGTTGTGGTTGTTGAAAACACGCTTCTTTCCTTTGCCCTTGTTAGAGTTCTTACCACCCTCTTCGATCATGTTGACCGAGGGTCCAGCAATATCTTTGCCCTTGCCCTTATCATCTTCCGAAGCCCTCAAAGACACTTCAATGTGAAGATGGCTTCCAAGTTGAACCAGAGATAGTTCCTCTTTCCCATGTTTCAGAGTATGCTTAAACTCTTTCCAGGATGGAGGCAACTTATCAATGACACTTGAAACAGAAATGGATTCATCCATCTTCAAACCGTGTTGTGCAAATTGACCGAGGATCCGGAGAATTTCATTGAATTGTTCCATGACAGACCGCGAATCAACCATCTTGTAGTTGTTGAAATCGCTAACCAGAAACTTCTTACTAGAAGAATCCTCTGCCATGTATTTGGATTCGAGAGAATCCCACAATTCCTTCGCAGACTCTATATTCTGATAAATATCGAACAAAGGATCAGACATACCGTTCAAGATGTGTCCTCTGCAGATATAGTCATCGTTCTCCCACTTGGATCTGCGCCTTATTGCTTCAACCGGTCCATCATCCTCGACTTCGGGCATCGGTGTAGACAGGACGTACACCACCTTCAAAGCCGTAAGCATGAAATGCATCTTCTTCTGCCAGCGACGGAAATCGTGGCCTTGGAACTTCTCAAGCTTTCCGAAATTCGTAGTCATCTCCTTGACAGTACTTCCTCCAGCCATTATCAACCAATAATCTTGTTCGTTTGTTGGAAGATCTGGGTTGTGATAATCCTGGACTCTTCTCAAATCGTGTACGGATCACTTTCCGAACAAGATTATTCGACCCTTTTACACTGCCCGGGTTGCACGAATACCTTGCTGGGATAATCCTGAGAAGGAACAATCTCGTTCAGGCAATATGAACTTCGATCAGAAAGGTAGAGAAGGAGTATGTATTTCGTCTGTTTTGTTTTGAGTCCCGAATCCCTCTAATAATGAGATAATCGAAAAAAAACAGAATGGCGGTTGGGCGGTTACACAACTGCTTTGGGCGGTTACTTTTTAGGTTGGTATTATCCCAGCCAGGGGCTCTGCCCCTTGGACCCCGCAGGGGCTCCGCCCCTCGACCCCGCGAGGGGGCTGCACCCCCTCGACCCCTGCTTCATATTCGTGGTCGATAAACCGTTAGCTCAACAAGCGTACACTCCGCACTACCCAAACTCGTTTCCGAGCCTAACGATAAATCGCATCGGTCTCAAGTAAATCACATTACGACTAAAATGAATCGATGACACTAAAATCACCAACATTTGATTGATGTCAAAGGGGGAGAATGATAAGGATTGAGCTTCAATTTACTCATACTATGCATATTGTTGGGCGGAGTATCTTATTCATGCATAGTTTGCATATATGAAGGGGAGAAATCATATAGAAAGTGGAGAACATAGATTGAAACTCAAGTATTAAGATATAGATTTGTCATCATCAAAAAGGGGAGATTGTTGGCTTTTTGACCTTAATCTATATTGATTTTGATGATTAATCAAACTAATCTTAATAAATCAACCTAATCAATCAAAGTGAGCAAACACGATTACATGCATTGCATACATACTTGTATACTTGCAATCATCTTAATAGGTTGATCAAGACAATCAAGGAAAGGAGCATTGGGACAAAGACATCAAGACTCAAGACCTGTAATCAAAGCTTTGGACCAAGACATGTATTTTTGTATTTATTGAGTCCGTAAGGTTTAATGTAAACTTGAGCACTAGGATTCTGTCCCGTCAAGATTAGGTAAACCGAACCTCTCACGGTCAACCGAAACCTTTCTAGTTCGGTCCACCGAACACCTATCGGTTACCCGTATACTTTTCATCAGTAAACCTTAGATGTTATCTGGAATTGCCCCGACGGAAGACCGAACCACCTGCGGTCGACCGAATAGCCCTGGATCGGTTTTGGTTTTTACTCCAACAGTCGCATTTGAATCAAGTTCCTAGAGCCCAATTGACTTGTCCTAATTCGGACGATCGAATACCTATCGCTCAACCGAGTCCTTCTTGGATTTAGGCACCCAATGACTATTTACACGTGGCACATGACCGTTGTACCCAACTTAACTGTCAGTGTAAAATCCATGCTAACTTTGGTTTACCGAAGTATACACGGTCACTGAACTTTAGTAGATCAGAGCCCAACAAATCTTACTGTCCACCTTGGAACGGTAAACCGAATCGAATTCGGTTAACCGAACTTAATTAGGGTTGAATTGATAATAGTTACTGGAAGTTGTTGAACGGTGATCCGAACCCTATCCGGTCAACCGTATGCTTAATTCAGACCAATCCTTCGAACTACGGTTTTGTTAACGGTTGACCGAATCTGCATAGAAATCTCCCCGAGCTTAAGTCACATCTTGCTTCTCATTGGTCCATTTCCCCACCAACTCCCAAATACCTAGTAGAGCTTGAAGGCTTATAAATAAGACCCCATTTGTTGGTTTTGAGACTCTTGAACACTCTCTATCTATCCAATACTCAAAGCCAAATCTTCTTCATCTTCAAACTCTCAATCATCAACACTCAAGCCAAAACTTCACCACTTGCATATCCAATTCTATATCAATATCCAAGTGTGCTCAAGAATCACCAAAGAGTTGTAAAGCTTCGAGGAAGCTCCCTCTCGAGTTGTGAGAGGAGATGATGCATTGCATACATTGCATCATATGTCTTTCATTTAGATTACTTTTACATCAATAAATGCTACTAAGGTATGTGTTTAGTCTTATTTACAGAATACAGGGACCTGAATGCAATTTACCCACATCCCGAGCATAAACGCGTGCAAAAGACTCATTTCTATCATAAAGACAAAGTTCAAGATTATCGGGTTACGAATGGAAATGTATCCAAGCATAAAAGCATTCAAGTCCTAATTGCAAAAAGAACAAGGACTTAAACACAAAAGTAGCCGGGGACTTAATTGCAAAAAGTCAAGGACCTAATTGCAATTCACGAGTTATTATGGAGAAAACCTAAAGAAAAATCAATGTAAATCTCCAAATACATAAAGGAATTAATCCGGAGCTCAAAAGAATGGAAAGAATCAATCCAGATGCGCAAAGAATGATCAAATCATACCATAAACATTCAACCAAAATCCGGACAAAATCAGATCAGATTGTGCGGCGTTTCCACCGCACCACACACACATTGTGCGGCGTTTCCGCCGCCCAAGCGTCGATCCGCGTCTCCCAATTTCGTCCAGTCGTGTCTGGACACGTGTACTTTCCAATATTATACCTAGATCCCTTGTAGCAACTATAAATAGACCCGAGAACGATGTTAGAAGGGTCCTTAGTCTTTGGTTGTAGTTTTTATTCTTAATCTTAGTTTTGTATTCTTCTTTTCATTAATAAAATTCTATCTTTTATTTCTTACTTTTAGTTTTCTTTTGTAATGTGTCAAGGACCCCTTCTTCCTCCCTCCATGAGTTTCTAACTCTTTCCAAAGGGTGCAGGTGACGGATTTAGGGTGAAGAGAAGACGAATAAATGTTATTATTTTAAGTTCGTATTAGTCTATTTTGATTACTTGAGTTTATGTTAAATCATTTATCATGTAATGCTTCATAACTAATATGATTTATTATAAGTTTCTGAATTCTCTAATCTAAACCTTAAATCTAAACCTCCACCCGACGGAATTCACCTCTTTGTTCTTGTTTTAGTTTTAATTGTTCTTGTTCTTGCTTTAGATAACTAAAACCCAAAAATCTCAAAACCCAATTATTTCTGCTCTCCTTCTTCCCCTTAATCGAAAATCACACTAATAACAGAATCTCTCCCTCCTTGTGTTCGACCCGTATTTGCCACGTCTTCATTGACGTCGTGCACTTGCGGTATAAATTTAATTCTCATCAAGTTTTTGGCGCCGTTGCCGGGGAGGCGACGCAGATTTTGTTTTTTTTTGTTGATTTCGATTCTATTCTGTTTATCTTGTGCGCGATCTAAGTATTTGGATTTGTGTTTCAGGAGAAAACAGAGTGTGCGGTAAAATATGAACGCAGTCTGAGCAACAAGGGCGGCGGAATCGCCGCATACCAAGAAGAACCTGCAGCGGAATCGCCGCACATTTGGAGCAACTGGGCTTCAATTTTTTCTGGGACGCGACTCATCTCTGGGTGGACGCGTGGAGCTACTGAAATTTCGAGAGCGGGCGGTGAACCCGACTGAGCATTGCATAAGTAACCTTTGTTGCCTTTTTCCTCGTAATTTCTAGTTTCGGAAAATTTCCTTTTGTAGAACTGCACGTGTTAAGCTTAAATTCCATAATTGGCAATAATTCAACTCTGACCTAAAAATTGGCAAAACTAGAAGAACTTAGTGCATGCATCATATGATGTTTTGTTTGCATTATTCTTGCTAATTTTTTGCAAATTAATTCTTGTTGAAGAGTGTTGGAGGCAAGGTACGTATCGCGGTTTTTATCGATTGCATTTAAGCATATATTCTAATTTGCATACAACCTTACAATTGCCCCCACTAAAGACCATTGTTTGACTATCTTTGCTAGATTTAAGTTAAACTATCTTAAGGGCAACTCCGTAGGAAAAGATACGGTGGGGATTTCATCACCCTTCCGTGGCCCACAAATCACAATCCTAAAGTGTCACCCAAGCCTTAAATTAAAATCAATTAGACATTGGCCCCTAAGGATTCGGACTCAATTAAGGAGAAGATTGGTTTGACTTGCTATGACTTGAAGCTGATCGAATTTAATTTGGTGCCTAGGAAGTATTTTTGTGTTGACGCAAGTCTTCCAAGCGAAGTGGTTGTCTAATTGGCACCGACTCTGTCGGAAGCGCCCCCATTAGCTATACATTACCTGGCCAAGTTGGTTTGATTAGTGAGGGAGGTGAATCAAGCGAATCAATTAGACTCAACCAGTTAGGAGTCGTCTAGATCTAAGCGACACTAGGTCTAGGATTGTTTGAACCGTGCTTTCTTAGGAATTTTCTGACCAACCCTCTTTCTATCTTTAGAGTTAGGTTTCCCTTCTCATCTGAGTCTTCTTTCTCTTCTCACCTAAATTCTCTAGATTAGGATTCCTTTCTCATCTTTCCCCATTCTATTGTTTGTTTCCCTTTTGAAAAAAAAACATAAAAAAAATATAATAAAAAAAACGAAAATATAAAAAAAAATGTAATTAATTCTTGAAATTAAATTTGGAATTTAAATTTCGAATTTGAATTCAAAAATTGATTCACCCCGGTGCACTCAGATTTGGATTCGGGACTTGAGTAATCGACTCTCACGAGTTCATCTAGATTCCAGTCTGGAACTTAGCCCCAATCCATCTGCTGCACCACCTCACCCAGATCCAATGGGTGAGAACGTAGTGGACCCGCCTGTTGCACAACCTATAACTCTGAGGGATCGATGCTATCCAGCGATGGCTGCTCAGCCATCGTGCATCGTTATGCCCACCATACCGAGTCGCGACTTCGAACTTAAGGCACAATACATGAGTATGTTGCCTAAGTTCACCTCTAGGGAAGACCCATATCTCTTCTTTAGAGAATTTGAGGAAATCTGCTCTCTTATGCAATACCAGCATATCCCTGAGGAGGCAGTGCGTCTGAAATTCGTGCCTCTAGCACTAAAGGACGACGCTAAGAAATGCCTATATAGTCTAGCCGAAAGATCTATTAGGAGTTGGGTTGAGTTTGTTCAAATATTCCTGAAAAAATATTTCCCCAACCATAAGACTATGAGGATTAGAAATGAAATTGTTGCATTCGTTCAGTCTGAGAGCAAGCCGTTCTATTCCTATCTAGAAAGATTTAAAAGTGTACTGACCCAATGCCCTCATCATGGAATTCCAAGATGGCAATTATGCCAAATTATTTACGAGGGATTGACACCCACATCTAGGGTTATAGTAGAATCCGTAAGCCAAGGGAACTTTATGTCGAAAAATGAAAACGATGCCTGGACTTTTCTTGAGGAATTAGCTGAAAACAGTATGCAATGGGACAATGCTAGAACACCGCTTAACCTGAGTATTGGATCTAGAATAGCAAGTCAACCCAAACCAGGTGTCTTAGCTGTAGACGCCAACATAGCGGCTGAAGCAAAACTAGCTACCCTTATGCGCAGAATGGAAAGTTTAGAGCTACAAACCCAAACCCGAGTGAATCAAACCTCGTCTATCCCTTGCTCTAGATGTGGTCAGACTGGTCATGTAATGGAGGATTGTGCGGACTGGGAAAAAGTTAATGCCATGTATAACCATGCTAGAAATGACCCATACGCATCAACCTATAACTCGGGTTGGCGTAATAATTCCAATTTCTCATCAAGCCAACAAGGTCAACCTCCTAGACAACAACCAAACCCGTATAACCAAAATAATACATCATCTGGGTTTAGTAACAATAACGATCATGAGGTTAGGTTGACAAGCTTGGAAAATTTGATGAAAACCTTTATACAAACAACCAACCAGACCTTCCATAGGCTTGAGACACAAGTCAGCCAACTAGCACAAATAGTAGGTGAAAGAGAAAAGGGTCAGTTTCCAAGTCAACCTGAGGTGAACCCTAGATCTAATAATTCATATCAATCCTATCAAGCACCTTCAGGAAATAACAACCCTAGACCGGTTCAAATGGTTAATGAGGAAGGACCGTTCCAACAAATAAATGTTGTAGTATCATTACGGTCCGGAAGACAAGTTGATAACAATGTGGTAAATCCTAGAACGTCTAATCAATCTAGCCATCAAGCTACCACATATGACCTAACCATTGAACCCGACGTCCAATCTGAAACGCCCAACCCACCTACTCAACCTGAACTCATAGCTCAACCTGAACCTGAGCGAGTCTATGTTCCTAAAGCCCCATTCCCCAATAGACTCAAAAAGAACTCAAGTGCACAAATAGAGAAAATCTTGGAAGTATTTAAGCAAGTTAAGGTGAACATTCCACTCTTAGACATGATTCAACAAATACCTGCTTATGCTAAATTCTTAAAAGATTTGTGCACTAAAAAGAGAAAAACGAACGTACCAAAGAAGGCATTCTTAACTGCAAACATAAGTTCTATTTTGTCCAACACATCTCCTATAAAATATAAGGATCCTGGGTGTCCCACAATTTCTTGTGCAATAGGAGATACTTTTATCAACAAAGCCCTTCTAGACCTTGGTGCTAGTGTTAACCTACTCCCATACTCTGTCTATGAGCAAATGAACCTTGGTCCACTAAAACCCTCTAAGACAACACTTCAATTTGCTGATTGCTCTATTAAGAAACCAAGAGGTATAGTAGAGGATGTTTTGATCAAGGTTGGTGACTTCATTTACCCAGTGGATTTTGTCGTACTAGATACCGCACCTGTTGTAAATCCTAATCGACAAATCCCTGTAATTCTAGGCAGACCCTTTTTAGCCACTTCGGAAGCATTGATAAACTGTCGAAATGGGCTCATGCAATTATCTTTTGGGAACTTAAAAGCTGAATTTAATATCTTTCATATTGATAGTGAGCCAGAAATAATATGCAATCAAAGTGATGTTGTGATGAAATCGCGTATCTATAAGATTTCTGAGTCATCACAAAATCAAAAAGGAAATAAGAAAAAGGGGAGTCATCTACACACCCACCATCACTCGAGCAAATAAGAGAACCAATTTATGTGAGGGGTGTGGAACCTGTGACTCAGGACTCTCATTGCAACATGGGGAACAATTCAACTGGATACATGCACCAATATGGTGTCATTCAATCCAGTTCTGACTATGGTTGACTTTGAGCAAATTCCATCCTTCCACCGCAGTTCACCAAGGTAATAAGTGCATTTGCTTTATATTCACATTCATTGAGGACAATGCATGATTTAGGTGTGGGGGGTGTTTACGTATATATTTATCTATAGATCTGTCTTTTATTTCTAAAAATAAAAATAAAAAAAAGAAAAAAAATCAATGTTTCATGACATAGCTTAAGATTGAACTGTCAAAACCCGTGTACAAATTGCATTGAGTTTTTGTTCCTTATTATATAGTTCTGCTTGTAGAAATTATGACATAAATCTAAGTACCAAAGAAATAACTCATTGCCCTTTAAGACATGTATGCACTTAAATTGGATGAATCAAATCTTTGAAGTGGTTGATAAAAAGCAGAGGTTGAGGAAAATATACCGGGAAGTGTGGACTTCTAATAGCAATTAAGCCTTGAGGAAAATAAAAATAAAAATAAAGGAATAAAGTGAAGAAAACACATTTTGCAAAATGATTACAAAAGCCCAAGCCTTTGAGTCACTGGTCCGTAGGGGTATCTTGAAACCCGGTAACTTGAGTCTACCAGCTCGGGATTATCGACCAAACTCGCTACACGAATGCAAAAAGGGTAAAAGTGTCAAAAAGCAAATGTGTTGAATCACGGAAAAAAATAATAATAATACTCAAGGCCCAAAGCTAAAAGAATGATCCATGCCATGGTTGATCCGAATGATACTTCACCACCAGAGGAGGCGTGCAAAATAATTCAAGTGATAAACATGTGTAGAAGGGTTAGTGGTGTGAATGTTGGAGGAACAAAGACCAAGTCATATTTTTTTAATGAGTTAGATTTATATAATGAGCATGCAAAAATTCTTAGTGAGATGTATAAGGTTGAGGTAGGGATATTGAGAACTATTAATGAAATGTTGATTTAGGATTTTGTGGGTATATCCGCTGAAAACCCTCAGGAGACAACACTCCTCCTCCTAGGAAACTTGGAGGTTTAAAGGCTTGTTGCACATGCTAAGTGCAACCGTGATTCCTACGAAAGTGAGTTAGGATTTCCCTGTTTTCATTTTTCTTATATTCTGTTTTGCTAGGGACTAGCAAAATCTAGGTGTGGGGGTATTTGATGCATTGCATACATTGCATCATATGTCTTTCATTTAGATTACTTTTACATCAATAAATGCTACTAAGGTATGTGTTTAGTCTTATTTACAGAATACAGGGACCTGAATGCAATTTACCCACATCCCGAGCATAAACGCGTGCAAAAGACTCATTTCTATCATAAAGACAAAGTTCAAGATTATCGGGTTACGAATGGAAATGTATCCAAGCATAAAAGCATTCAAGTCCTAATTGCAAAAAGAACAAGGACTTAAGCACAAAAGTAGCCGGGGACTTAATTGCAAAAAGTCAATGACCTAATTGCAATTCACGAGTTATTATGGAGAAAACCTAAAGAAAAATCAATGTAAATCTCCAAATACATAAAGGAATTAATCCGGAGCTCAAAAGAATGGAAAGAATCAATCCAGATGCGCAAAGAAGGATCAAATCATACCATAAACATTCAACCAAAATCCGGACAAAATCAGATCAGATTGTGCGGCGTTTCCGCCGCACCACACACACATTGTGCGGCATTTCCGCCGCCCAAGCGTCGATCCGCGTCTCCCAATTTCGTCCAGTCGTGTCTGGACACGTGTACTTTCCAATATTATACCTAGATCCCTTGTAGCAACTATAAATAGACCCGAGAACGATGTTAGAAGGGTCCTTAGTCTTTGGTTGTTGTTTTTATTCTTAATCTTAGTTTTGTATTCTTCTTTTCATTAATAAAATTCTGTCTTTTATTTCTTACTTTTAGTTTTCTTTTGTAATGTCTCAAGGACCCCTTCTTCCTCCCTCCATGAGTTTCTAACTCTTTCCAAAGGGTGGAGGTGACGGATTTAGGGTGAAGAGAAGACGAATAAATGTTATTATTTTAAGTTCGTATTAGTCTATTTTGATTACTTGAGTTTATGTTAAATCATTTATCATGTAATGCTTTATAACTAATATGATTTATTATAAGTTTCTGAATACTCTAATCTAAACCTTAAATCTAAACCTCCACCCGACGGAATTCACCTCTTTGTTCTTGTTTTAGTTTTAATTGTTCTTGTTCTTGCTTTAGATAATTAAAACCCAAAAATCTCAAAACCCAATTATTTCTTCTCTCCTTCTTCCCCTTAATCGAAAATCACACTAATAACAGAATCTCTCCCTCCTTGTGTTCGACCCGTATTTGCCACGTCTTCATTGACGTCGTGCACTTGCGGTATAAATTTAATTCTCATCAGGAGACACGAGCGAGGCGAGGTTGTTCGCGAGGCTTGGTGGTTGTAAACGACGTTGATCTCGGTCCGGAACGGAGATTGGTTAGTGGAACCGTAAGCGAGGCTCGAGGGATTAAGCGAGGCTTGTGAGGAGGACTGTGACCGGGGTGTGGTGCCGAACCTCTCTAAACTCCGGTGTTGACGAATGTGTGGTTTGCAATTGTCTCTTCCCTTAATCCTTCAATTAGTATTTTAATTCCGTAATTATCTAGTGATTAGAAGGTCATAGATCCTAACATTTATTTCTCATGTTCTCAAACTCAACTAATTGTGAGGTGACACTAGAATTCATATTGAACTTGAATTCAAAGAATTTCTCCGCAGGGAGGGTTTTCGAGGGTCCCTCTTGCTTTGGAACTGAGAATTCTAATGATATCATATCTCTTTCGTTGTCTTATACTCACTATTGGTCATGGCTAAGTGTGGATTCAAAGAAGTTAATAGGTAATCCCTACAAAAATCTGTCTCTTTTCCATCGATATTCGTCTACATTTTCCGTGCAAGTTTCATAGTCACTTAAAACCGTGTAGAAAATGTCACGTTCCTTCATTCCGAATTGGACGTGAAGTTTCCACCCATGAAACTCATGACATCAACGGATTGCAACTTTACTATATCAAATGCACTAATTTTAGCCATCATCAAGCAAGGAATGAATTCACCTTGGGGTCAAGTAGAGACAAGATCTTCGACCCAATCACCTTCTAGAGAGGAGATGTCACCAATCAGACCTTATATTTGAGTCTGAAGCGCCCAAAAATCCCAGGAAGGACTACTCACGTTGCTGGAAATTTGCCGAAAAATGCCCGAAAAGCTCGCTGGAAAAGTGACCTTCAAAAACTCATCGAAAATAGGCTGAGAACTTCAAACAGCCATAACGTTCACGTCCGATCTCTGTTTGCCATGATCTACCACTCAAAATATTAGTTTTGAAGTGTAGAACATTTTCAATGTAGTTTCATGCTCAAACGACCATGGGATCGATTGGATCTTGCCCTTGAAAGTTTTGTCTAGACGAAAAAGTGGCACCGACGTATTCTTCTCGTCGAGATCTTTAAGTTGACTACTCACACTCCCAAATCCAACCACTGTATTTAATACTTCTGATATGTAAGGTAGGGTTTTTTAAATGATGAAATGACTCTTTTTTGCAAAATGATTAATTATTTTGTATCAAATTGTGAGATATTTGTCTTGCATGTAATATGCTTGGATTTCAACTTATAAATTCATAGATAAAAATAAACCGAGCTGAGCGAGTCATATCAACATTTAACTAAAATCCAAATAAACTTACCCATAATATGCACCCTTTAAGTTCTAGTGCCATCCTTGTAAGGTTTTGTTGCAATAATATTACCATGAATTTGTTATAAGAGATTGAACCCTCGTTAAGAGCAAAGGTAGGTCAAAGATGTCACAAAGACTCAAATCGAGTCTGGTTGGGATGTATTGACATTTTGCATTACAAGCAAGTGAAAGGAGATATTTGATATGGACATCACGCTCAGCAGGGAGAGACAGAGGATGATGGCTTTCCAGAAATCGGTGGGATAAGTACTGGTTTGTTTTGTCAAATATTTCTTGATTGCTTCGTAGGATTATTGATATCGTCATTCCAGCATTTTGTTGCATTTTTTAGAAACCTCAGATCTCCTTTTCCATCTGAGCGATGAGTTGAGCGATGAAAGGACTGATGTATTGTACCCATCCCTAGAGACCTCAGATCTCCTTTTCCGTCCTCAGTGCAGTAATCTCGATGCTTGACTTAGAGTGTGTTTGGCCTAGTCTTCTGGACCACATCTCCCCCCAGAATACAACTCTTCTGAGAAGCCCTAGAAGATGGTCATCTCCCCCACCTAGGAAGATGTTTGGCCAGGTCACTGTTCGACTTCTCATCCTTCAATGTGAAATCCCCAAGATGCCCTCCACAAGCAACTTGAGAAGTAAAAGATTAGAGATCAAAGTGTATGACAAGTATATCCTAGTATTCTACTATACTACAAAACCGAAAATAAGATGTTATTAACATGCAATGCAAAATAGGTTTACGTTCTTGGTTTAGATTCTAATCCTTATTTTACTAACGTCTAATATTTTCATTCCCTAGAAATTCCTTTGCTAAATTAGAATAAATTTTTATTACATAACACTGGATCCCGAACTACTCATTTTCATTCTTTGAAAATTTAGATGCATTTGGTATGGTTCAAAATGTCCACGAAAAGGTGCTAGTAAGGGTCAGTTTTGTATCCAACCCATTCAAATAAACAACAGAAGAGGAAACATTTCAAGGATACATGCATGGTGGTTTTTAAGAGATTAAAAGATTTCAGACTTCAAAGTACTTTGGGCGTACCCGGAGCGGTAGCGATTTGGAAACAACCGCGGAGAGAAGATCCACGGCGATGGCAGCGGCGAACTTCCTCTGGATCACGGCGGAGAAGAACCACGACGAAGGTGGGATGGGGCGGCGAACGAAAATTTGATGATGGTGATGGGGGAGGAATCGGATAGAGGTTTAGTAAAGTGTGTGGCAGATTTCGTAATTAATTGGTGGTAATGGTCGTTCCCAGAAAAGTGGGGCCATTTGTCATCGGAAGTATGGGTCTTCTGGACTATTATTCATTTGTGAGTGGGCTGAATCTGGATCTTATGGGCTAATTCAGAAGCCTGGAGATGTTTGGTCATACAAAACAAAACAAAAAAATCAGATTCTGGATTGGAAGCTCACCCTAGAAGCCCATACCAAACACACCCTTAGCTTTGGCTAGGTGAAGCTCGATTCCTCATTGGCTAAAAATGTGGTCAAGCTGCTTCCCAAATTTACCCCAATAGCGCATTTGTCGGGTTAGGCTTGAGCTTGTACTTCTTCATGGCCGTAATAGCTTCTCTAGGGATGAGATATGATATTCGGACCTTCCATGATTTGGCAATGATGTCGTCAACGTACACCTCGATTTCTTTGTGCCTCATGTCATGGGATATAATCATCATGGCCCTCTAGTTTGTTGCTTCGAAGTTCTTGAGTCCAAATGACATGGCTCAAAACGTAGTGAGATGATTGACTACAAATAGAGCCATTATTGATGGCAGAATAAATTTTGAAGATATTAATGATATCTTCAAAATTTCGGATGAGTCTTTATTCCATTAGTATTAATTTTTTTAGTAACGATTTGGTGTAATTTATTTATTTTTGTTCACAAAGGTATCAAAGCTAAAACGTAGAGCAATAGTGACTTAAAAAAAAGAAAATAATAGCATAAAAACGATTAAATATTTGTGACTTTATTTGTTTTAGTAAAGATACCTTATAGAAAATATGTAACACATAACTAGGCAAAAAGTATCAAAGAAAAAGTATGCCAAGATATTCAAACTTCGTTTGTTTGGTGATATGAGCAAATATAAAAGGAAAATGTTTAGTGGACGCGCGCGTCCGGGACGCGCGCTGATGTGGCCAGTCCACTCAGCAGACGCTGCTTTGTTGGCGCGAAGGGATATGAAATGTTTTTGGTTTTTTTATTCCTCTATTTTCGTACCTTCATCATTTCCACCATCCTTCCCTCCATCCCTCATTAATGCGACTCAAATCACTCTCTTCCTTCATCATTTTGGCGCTCGGCGCTCCTACACGGCACAGAAGACTTGTTATCAATCTCAAGATGCCTCTTCCTTTTCCTTCCCTTCTCTTCTGTGGTCATTCCTCTGTACTCAAATGGAAATCGTTCCCGTGCCTTCCCTAGTGGAGCAGCCATCAAACGTTCCCCATGAGGGGATGTTTTTCCCCTCTTTCGAAGAAGCCAAAGCATTTTACGTGGCCTATGCCGATTATTGTGGTTTTGGCGTTAAGACAAGACAATCTCATTACGATCGTGGTGTTGTTATACGGGCCACGCTGACTTGCTCCAAGGAGGGCACCGCACCAACGGACCAAGGGCAAGGAAAATTGAAGCCTAGGTTATCCAGCAGAGTACAATGCACTGCTCGGATAAGGGTATCCGGAAACACAGCAAGGGGTTACAACGTTAACTTTGTGGATCTTAACCATAACCATCCCATGCTTGACCCGGAGCAAATGCGATTTCTCAGGCAAAAAGGAACCGTCCCTGAGGCCGTCGTAGCACGGATATCGGTTAATGATGAAGCTGGGATATCGGCTGCTAAGACCATGCAATCTCTTGTGGTCGAGACTGGAGGTTATGACAAATTGACTTTGAACGAAAGGGATTTAAGGTTTGTGTTCTTTCCGTCTAACATAATTGAAGTTGAACATTTTGTGCCTGGTCTTACTGGTTCCTGTTTGCAGGAATGTTGTAAACCAAGTCAGAAATTTGAAGATGGGACCTGGTGATGCACAAGCTCTTCAGGACTATTTCATTAGGATGCAGAAGATTGATTCCATGTTTTTTTATGTAATAGATATGCATGACGAAGGAAGACTACGCAACGTTTTTTGGGCTGACAGTCGTTCTAGAGCTGCATATTCATACTTTGGAGACGCAATATGTTTCGACACAACCTACATTACCAACAAATACGACATGCCATTCGCCCCATTTGTAGGAGTCAATCACTATTTCGAATCAGTTTTGCTCGGTTGCGCTTTGCTGTCCTATGAGACTACTGAAAATTACATATGGTTGTTCCAAACCTGGTTGTCGTGCATGAACGGTAAGTTTTTTTCCTTCTTCCCTCTTCATATCTTCCTCTTTTTTGTTTGTCTATTCGTAATAAAAAGTCTGTCTGTTCGGAATAAGAAGAGTGTATGTTCGGAATAAGAAGTCTGTCTGTTCGTATTAAGAAGTCTCTCTGTTCGGATTAAGTGTTGTGTTTGTTCGGAATAAGAAGTCGGATTGTTCGGATTAAGTGTTGTGTCTGTTCGGAATAAGAAGTTTGACTGTTCGGATTAAGTGTTGTGTCTGTTCGGAATAAGTGGTCTGACTGTTCGGATTAAGTGTTGTGTCTGTTCGGAATAAGTGGTCTGACTGTTCGGATTAAGTGTTGTGTCTGTTCGGAATAAGTTGTGAGTCTGTTCGGAATAAGTTGTGAGTCTGTTCGGAATAAGTGGTGGGTCTGTTCGGATTAAGTGTTGGGTCTGTTCTGAGTAAGTGTTCGGTCTGTTCGGAATAAGTGGTGGTTATGTTCGGATTAAGTGTTGTGTCTGTTCGGAATAAGAAGTCGGACTGTTCGGATTAAGTGTTGTGTCTGTTCGTAATAAGAAGTCTGACTGTTCGGATTAAGTGTTGTGTCTGTTCGGAATAAGTGGTCTGACTGTTCGGATTAAGTGTTGTGTCTGTTCGGAATAAGAAGTCTGGCTGTTCGGAATAAGTAGTCTGTCTGTTCGGAATAAGAAGTATGACTGTTCGGATTAAGTGTTGTGTCTGTTCGGAATAAGTGGCCTGACTGTTCGGATTAAGTGTTGTGTCTGTTCGGAATAAGAAGACTGTCTGTTTGGATTAAGAAGTCTGACTGTTCGGAATAATGTCTCACTCCTTTCGAATTGGGTCCCTTATGCAGATATACCCCCCCCCCCCCCCCCAGCTATAATAACAGATCAATGTGGTGCCATTACTGCTGCTGTAAGGAATGTCTTCCCAGATTCAAGACACAGATTCTGTATATGGCACATAATGAACAAAGCTCCCGTGAAGTTGCCGACGCAGTATCAGGATCACATATTATTTGATCTGAAATTGATTGTATATGATTCCAAAACCCCAGCAGAATTTGATCGTAATTGGCAGGGTTTCCTTCTTGATTTTGACCTGCAGAACCACAGCTGGCTCAAATCCATTTATGCAATCCGAGAGTCGTGGATCCCTGCATTTGTTGGTGATTTTTTTTCGCGAGAATGGCATCTACTCAGAGGAGCGAGAGTATGAACGCCTTCTTCGACAAGTATCTTACTTCGAAGACCACCCTTAAGCAGTTTGTTCAACAATACGAACTTGCGCTCTGCCACAAGTACGAGAAGGAAGCTCAATCAGAATTTGATTGTCTTCATAAAAAACCCCAGTTGGTTTCAATTTATCCATTCGAGAGTCAGTTGAGCGAGTTGTATACCGTAGAGGTCTTCAAAAAAGTGCAGTTACAAATTGGGAAGATGATATACTGCGATATAACGGAGGAGTTCAATACGAATGAAACATTCCAGTACAAGGTATCTGAACGTGTTTTGGCTGGTGAGCAGCTACTGTCGAAACGTTTCCTAGTAGAAAACACATCCATGAATTTTACATGTGATTGCAGAATGTTTCAGCACGTTGGGCTTCTATGCTGCCACGTTTTTGTTGTACTTGCACGCTTGAATCCTAATGCATTGCTTCCAGACTCTTACATCCTTAATCGATGGCGGAAGGATATTCGAAGGAGCTATCGAGATAAGACGTACCCAGACGATGGTGTAATGGCGAAGGATGCGCTACGTCGTCACGACGACATCATGAGTCGTGCCGTTTGGATCGCACAGGAAGCCTTCATCTCCCACAAAAGGTATATTGAGGCCGTGAAGTGTATTGAAATGCTTAAGGCACGTATGCACACTACACAAAACTTGGTTCGACCTGATGAACCTGAGTCTTCGGGTACATCGGTCCTTAATCCGGAAAAGGTCAGACGTATAGGAAGACCGCCGACTAGACGTCGAGTGTCTTTAGCTGAGAAGATAATTAAAAAGAGCCATAAAAAACACGCCCAACAAGAGAAGGGAAAGTGGAAGATGAAGGTTACTTCGCCGCTTCACGAAGTAGCACCAAAACCCGCGGATCCTGATTTCTCCGATTGGGACATGAGTTTGTATTACGAGGAATTTCCTCCTTAATTTACATTTTTTTGTTTTTTCCCGTTCTTGTAAAACCAAGAAACTTGTAATTGTTGATCTGTTTTGATCTGTAAATGGTTGTTATACAAGTTCAGTTCAGATTTACTTGTGTCTGATCGAAATAAGTTTTTCCTGTTCGGAATATGTTGTGGGTGTGTTGGGAATAAGTTGTGTGTGTTCGGATTAAGTGGTGTGTCTGTTCGGAATAAGTTGTGAGTCTGTTCGGAATAAGTGGTGGTTCTGTTCCGATTAAGTTGTGAGTCTGTTCAGATTAAGTGTTGGGTCTGTTCTGATTAAGTGTTCGGTCTGTTCGGAATAAGTGGTGGTTCTGTTCGGATTAAGTTGTGAGTCTGTTCGGATTAAGTGTTCGGTCTGTTCGGAATAAGTGGTGGTTCTGTTCCGATTAAGTTGTGAGTCTGTTCGGATTAAGTGTTGGGTCTGTTCGGATTAAGAAGACTGTTTCGGAATAAGTTGTGAGCCTGTTCGGATTAAATGTTGCGTTTGTTCGGATTAAGTTGTGAGTCTGTTCGGATTAAGTGTTGCGTCTGTTCGGATTAAGTGTTGGGTCTGTTCGGAATAAGTGGTGGGTCTGTTCGGAATAAGAAGACTGTGTTCGGAATAAGTTGTGAGCCTGTTCGGATTAAATGTTGCGTTTGTTCGGATTAAGTTGTGAGTCTGTTCGGATTAAGTGTTGCGTCTGTTCGGATTAAGTGTTGGGTCTGTTCGGAATAAGTGGTGGGTATGTTCGGAATAAGAAGACTGTCTGTTCGGAATAAAGTTAGCTTAAGAATGACATTGGTAATGTTTGTATTTTTACATGTAAATAGTTTGTGAACTGAATATGTAAACATTTTGTACATGTAAACCAAAAAATAAACAAAACTTAAAATATCTTTGTCTGTTTAGACCTGCACACACGACCGACGATCCCTAAGTAACATGACCGCCAATTCACCCCTGATAGAGTGGATGGTATTGGGGTCCTTCTCCTTCGTAGGGTCAAGATTGAACATTAGGCACCTTATCCAGTATAAAACGAAGGCGCCGCAATCGTTGCTCCCCGGTGGTTGTTGTTGGCTCTCTTTCCTCAGGATTCTCAGGGGCCAGTCGACCTTGAGTAGATCCCTCCAGTATACAGCCGCATCCGCTGCTGCACATTCATGTAGGCCTACAGTCTGCTCCGGATCATCACCTTCGCCTAGCTCCCTAGAGATACTGTTGAATGCCAAAATCTCTTTGGACGGGCCATAGACAACCACCAGAGTCCAATGACCTGAAGACCAGCATGGTTGTGCGATCACGGTCTGTGTTGGAGACGCACCTACGATTTTAGGGAGGATAAAATCATCAACTTCTCTGCCTTGCCCTCCAAGAATTCGCCCCGACTCGAATGTGGATATGCATATAACTTTTTCTGGGTGGCGTCTTTCTTCGAGCACCGATAGCATAGCGTCGATAGTTTCATCGCTAATATCCATCCTAGGCGTTATAAGCTCCTTCAGGTCGGAGCGTTTTAAACTGCACATATCGCCTCTCCAGATGACCTCCCTATTGTCCTTGTTGGGTTCGGTCAGGTTCAGTAGCATTTTGACCTCATCAACTGACAACGTGCCCAATGCAGGCATGTCAACATCTGGCCTTTTTTTCTTCAGGCTCCTTTGAGCCGCTCTATCTTTTCTTTTTTGCTCTTCTTCCTTCTTATTCTTCTTGGGCAGATGTTCGCCTTCCTTCAGCTGCTGCTCAACGGTGGCCGTCGAGCGTTTTCTTTTCGCGACCCAGTTTGCTATCTGGGCCTTGCTTTCTTCTTCCTTCTCCTTCTTCTTCTTCTCTTCCCTCTTCTTCTCTTCCTCCTTCTCCACTATTTTCCTCTTTTCTCCCATCTTCCTCTCCTCCTCCCTCCTCTTCTCTTCCTCCCTCTCTATTCTCTTCCTCTCTTCTTTCTTCTCCTCTTCTTCCTTCTTCCTTTCCTCCTCCCTTTTTCTCTCACATTCCTCCTCCTCCCTCTTCCTCTTTTCTCGTTCCTCCTCCTCTTCCTCTTCTTCTCCTCTTCTTCCTTTGTCCTTTCCTCCCTTTTTCTCTCACATTCCTCCTCCTCCCTCTTCCTCTTTTCTCGTTCCTCCTCCTCCTTCCTCTTCTTCTTTTCTCGTTCCTCCTCCTCCTTCCTCTTCTTCTCTTCTTCTTCCTCCTCCCTCCTCTTTTCTTCTTCCTCCTCCTCCCTCCTCTTTTCTTCTTCCTCCTCCTTCCTCTTTTTTTCTTCTTCTTCTTCATCCTCCTTCCTCTTCCTATTCTCTTCTTCCTCCGCCTCCCTCTTCTTCCTATTCTCCTCCTCTTGCTCTCGCTCGTTCTCCCCACCAGGTTTTCCAGTTGTCCCTGTCCCTCGAAGATATATAATATCTTTCCTGAGCCTCCCACACTCTTCCTGGGAAATCCTCAGTTCTTCCCTGAGGTCGTGTACCTGTTCTGTGGCCTTCTTAAGGGCAGCTTCGGCCCTCAGCCATTTTGTCTTCACCTCACTCAGGTCCAATTCTTGGAGCAGCGGGTCGCATGGAATGCTGCAGTCTGCCAGTTGGAGCCTTGGCAAACTGACGGTTGAAGTTGAGCTCTTTCGAACCGGAGTTCCAACATGACCAATAAGTTTCAGCTCCCTTTCACTCATTGATGGAGCCCCCATCAGGTCGAACGTGCCGTCGTAAATCCGATGTAAGGTAATTCCACGTTCCTCCCATTTCCTCAGGGTTAATCGTTTCCCAAACAGCTCCGTCCATCTTTTCATCCGTGGGAAAACTCCAGTTCTGGGCTCCCCCAATTTAAATTTCTCACAAAGCCACACCTCCAAATGGAAAGGAAAAAAATGAGAACTACTATACCAACGTACCTTCATATTCGAGAGACAACTGAATCCGAACATACATTAAACGTAAACCGAACAGACACCCAACTTAATCCGAACAGACGGACTTCTTATTCCGAACAGACACACGTCTTATTCCGAACAGACCCACCACTTAATCCGAACAGACCCACCCCTTAATGCGAACAAACTCACAATGTATTTCGAACAGACTCACAATGTATTCCGAACTGACTCACAATGTATTCCGAACAGACCCAACACTTAATCCGAACAACCCCACCACATATTCCGAACAGCCCCACCACTTAATCCGAACAGACCCACAACGTATTCCGAACAGACTCACAACGTATTCCGAACAGACCCACCACTTAATCCGAACAGACGCACCACCTCACCCGAACAGACGCACCACTTAATCCGAACAGACGCACCACTTAATCCGAACAGACACCCAACTTAATCCGAACAGACGCACCACTTAATCCGAACAAACGCACCACTTAATCCGAACAGACACCCAACTTAATCCGAACAGACGCAACACTTATTCCGAACAGACTCACCACTTAATCCGAACAGACCCACCACTTAATCCGAACAGACACCCAACTTAATCCGAACAGACGCACCACTTATTCCGAACAGACTCACCACTTAATCCGAACAGACCCACCACTTAACCCGAACAGACCAACCACTTAATCCGAACAGACCCACCACTTAACCCGAACAGACCCACCATTTAATCCGAACAGACCCACCACTTAATCCGAACAGACTCACAACGTATTCCGAACAGACACACATCGTATTCCGAAAAGAACAAAAACAAAAAAAGAGGAAGAGAGGAAGTGTGAAGCAGGAACAAAAACTTACGTGTAGTATGGCAACACAACCTTCGACGTTCCCCTGCCTCATTATGAAATTCCCTGCCTTTTTCCTCTCCTGCAGTTCTAAACTTGCTTTCTCGAGGCCTCCAACCAGGGTTTTGTGAACTGCACTTGCCCATGCGTAGCTGCTTAGGCGTTTGATGTTCCTCAGAGGGTGCATGAACCATTCCTTCGGTCGCAGCGTTCCATCATAGAACAAAAAATTGTTGAAGATGAAAGAAATCAGGAGACGAACGTACTCCTCCGTCTCGCCCATGGTACTGTTTGCCATCAGATGAACTAAAAGTTGGGTGTTGTCAAGGTTCACCCCGTCTCGCTTCTGGACGCGCAATGGTTCCATCACCACGGCCTTCCCATGCGTACGTAACCCCAAAATTATGGCGATGTCTTCCGGTGTAAGGGGAACTACCCCTGATCCTATTCTCAGCCCCACCTCCTCCGTATCGTAGTGCTCGACGAACCAACCGACTATTTCGTTGTCCGTCGTAATGTTAGGAAGGTTTAGGAAGTGACCGAATGGGGTGCTACGGAAAGCCTCCTTCTCCACCTTATTCATCCGGTCAAACTGCTTTCGGATGGCCTTCCAGGAGCATCGTGATTCCCGGAAGTAGTACGTGGTTCCCTAAAACCAATAATTTAATAAACGGAAGTTCATCAAAAAACATAACGACCCAGGGAAAGAAAAAATTAGAGACCCACCGGTTCTGGGACGTGTTCGATATCGACGGCCGGAGTTGAAGAATCCATTATCGTTTACAAGGTGCGCTTCACAGGGAAAGAAAGTCGGGAAAGCTTCACAGGTGCGCTTCCTACGTTCACAGGTAAGAAAGAAAGAAAGCGAGAGTCTCCCTTTAGTTCTGGATATGTTATCTTCCTCGGTATCCGAACCGTCGTTCGTAGGGTGTCTGCCGCTGTCTAATCTGGAAACGAACCGTCCTTCTTCGAAAACCGTCAAAAAAAATTTAAAACAATTTAAGGCGCGTTCGGAAGGAAAGCGTGACATGGCAATCCGAGTAGACGCTGACTCCTCCACTTTTTGAAGCCACGTAGGGCGCGTCACGGACGCCCGCGTCCGTGTATAAGGACTCAATATAAAAATCGAGTACCACCAATATTGCAAAAGTTTAACTTTCACAGTTCAAAACGGTAAATCACCAAGTTATGTAGTATAGATATGATATCCAACAATCATGAAGCAGCCTAAATATTGCTGAACTGTCAAAAAGAGTAATTAGTTGACACTTCGCGAAAAAACTAAGAACCTAATGACACTAATATTGGCAAAACTCTTATTATTGGAATAAACTACCTTCCATATTCAATGTTCCCAAATCTATTCGTACGGACTTCATAAATATCCTCTCTCTTAATTAATTCGTTCCAGGAAAAGCTTGAGGGAATTTTCCCTCATCATCCACATAGATCAAGTCATGTATACAACAACTACCTTGGTTTTTGCAAATTGTAATGTTAACTTTTGTAGTTGAATGTTAACTTTTGTAGTTGAATGTTTAAATATAATCAAACATTATATTCAAGTACGTATGTACTAAATTGAGTTATAATCCAAATATTGTGATTGTGTAATTTAAATTAAGGTCATTTTATATTTAGAGGGATTATAACTTGAATTTGTGATTATAATTATATATTTGTGACCAAAGATCGATTATAACCCGTAATGTTTTGAATTAATAAGAAATTAAATTTTTAAGAAAAAAATATGGGAATTTCGATATCCAGTCCCTCTGAAGTCCGACCTCGTCTCCACCCTTTTTATTTTTTATTTTTTGTCCGATAAAAAATAAAAAATAAAAAGTTGGTAATTTTATCCAATAAAAACAATTCTTTTTATCCAGCATAATAAATTATCTACAACTAAATATTAAACAAACAAAAAAACTAATTAAAACAAAAAAATTAAAAAAATGGATGGGTTTGAGAGGTGTACACTCTTTTTTTATGAGTGATGGGCTTGCATACTTTTCTTAATTTTTTTGTTTTACTTAGTTTTTGTTTTTGTTTAATATTTAGTTGTAAATAATTTATTATACTAGAAAAAGATAATTAATTTTTTATTAGATAAAATAACCAACTTTTCAACGAACTCTCTCATCCGCAACACTTTTGGAGGTAGGTCCTTGAAAGAAATTAAAAAATAAAAACAATTAGAAAACGTACTTTGAAAAAATAAATTGCAAAATAGATTAAAAATGATTTTAAAAAAACAAAACATAAAACAAAAAATAAAAAGGGTGGAGACCAGGTCGGAGGGACTGGATATCGAAATTCCCTTATTTTTTTCCTAAAAATTTAATTTCTTATTAATTAAAAAAATTACGGATTATTAGTTGCCTGTGATTTGAAATTAAAATATTAAACTTAAACAACAAGTATGAACTCCAACAAAACTTGAATTTGGAAAAATAATATTATTGAAATTTTAATAACATAAAATACAAACGGTTAATTTAAACAAATTTTGTATTTAAAAGAATTTAGTCTACCTTATTGGTTTTACATTTATGAATTAATTATAATGATATTCTTTTAAAATTGTCGCTTTAATTTCTGACTTTTCTATGAAGATTTTCATTTAATTTCTATGTTAGTCAATAAATAACCGTACATGGATTACATTCAAATAGATTGCCCGTGCAAAGCAGGAGATTATTGCCAGTGATAAATATTCCTAGCAGAAAACGTAAATAAAAGGAACCAAATAGCAGCGAAAATCAATCCATAGATGTGCCTCCTCACGTCACATGTTATTTAGATCCCGCAAATAGTGAAGCACGCCGGCATTCCTCCAGAAACACAATGTGTTGCTTAATTATAATTGTTCAGAAACTTCAACGTGAACTTCACAAACTAAAACACTTTCTTGCAAACTCAGGTCGTCTCGTCAAGAATTGGAAGCTGAAGTACTTAACTGATTCAAGTACAAAAACTGGAAGCTCTATCACAATTGCATGGTGTGAATTGAACTCATTTTATGCTTGCTTTGGGAATGGACGATGTGCAGGGTCCCACAGACGTCATAAATGGTATTCCTTTATACGTCGCCAAACCTTTGTCATCGGTGTAGAGATCCTACAAAATCATTGTACAGCAAAATAAGAAAGATGCTTGTGTGAGGAAAAAATGTTGCATGATAGTACC
Organism: Triglochin maritima; assembly: GCA_963682175.1. Classification (NCBI taxonomy): domain Eukaryota; kingdom Viridiplantae; phylum Streptophyta; class Magnoliopsida; order Alismatales; family Juncaginaceae; genus Triglochin; species Triglochin maritima. The sequence continues at coordinate 10,666,198 of OY821790.1, read as the reverse complement.
AAGTTCAAACAACTTAGCATACCGGAGTGATCTTCTCGAGTTGTTTCTTCTTGGGATTCAGAACATCTTCAGGTTGACCATCATACCTAAACAGAGGACAATAACATCTGATGACATCAGGGGATGAAAATGTACTTAGAAGACCATAAAACAATTATTAGGTGGTACTCATACATCTACACCATCAATGTTCATCCACGAATACTTGTATCCAAACATCTGATAATTCAGATTGAGGATCCCATGTAATACAAGTACGGACCAATAAGTTCAACGTCAATTCAGAGTACCTTTTTCATTATTTTAGAACATTAACATGGTAGCGTCAGCCAAAACGTACGTCTAAAACAAACATAACAGTGCTAGTGGATGCACCAATTCTCGGACTTCAAAATTAGAAGAATGTAACATACATTCAGTTCCTCCCCAGCATTCTAAGAATTATACTAGGTTTCCATTGGACAGTCGAGGATCCAAGAAAATTTAATTCTCGTTATACAAATAGGATATTAGGATCACTTTTTAACCTTTTTGGAATTAACAAACATAAGCAATGTCAACCTTTACTGTCATCAGCCACGAAAACCTAATAAACAACATTAGAACAAAATACATAATGTTCAGGAATCAGAAGAGCAAAGCAAGTTGTGTGGCAATCTAAAACAGAAAACAAAGATGCAGATGCAAAGACCCTAAGATGATTTCAAAATTATTTACCGAGTGAAAAATGTCATAACTTATGGCTGCATAACTGTAGTCATAGGCAAAGCAAAACAAGCTATAAGAGCATAACAATGAGGGATAAACATCGCGCGTATAACTACAGCCTTACACAATCCATATTGATACCAAATGACGGAAAAATCTTTCCTGTTGCATGAAAGTGTGTGGTCGCATAACACCTTATTTTGATATAATTATATGAAATTGGCTGACGTGTAGGATAGAACTATTTCTTTTATCATTTGGATAGAACTAATCAAACTATATAATGCCGAAAGACAATTAAGCTCCCATACAAAATAATGCATAGAGCCACAATAAATGGGAAAAAGTTTTTCTATTGGCAATAAATGGGAAAAGGTTATATAACAAGAACCTCAAGGCATGAAGTTTGACAGCAAAAATGTACAAGTACTTAGCACTCAGAGGACAAGATTGTATTACGAATAATTTATTTTATTTCATTTTTTTAGCAGTGTATTACAATTTAGGCATACCCAGAAACTGAAGTCTTTCCCCAGCCTTCCCATTCTTAGATGTTTGATGACAATATAACTAATCTTTAACAGGTACAGCATTGTATTAGAATTGAAACATATCCAAGGAATCCGATAATCTCCACAACCTTTGCACTTTCAGAATGTATTGCGAAAGTGCATAACTAATCTTCAACAGGATTGTAGTAAAGTTGAAAAACACAAAGAAAGCTTTGCATTTTCAGAAAGTTTGATAGCGCAACTGCATGACCAATTTATAACGGGCACACCAAATTGAGTTAGAACTCGGAATCGAAGCATACCCAGGAAAAGAAATCCTCTCCCCAGCCTTTGCACTTTCTGGGGGTAACAACGGCTCCACAATAGTTTGGTCTTCCTTAGAAGCGCATAATACCTGCAGATAACATTAACACATTGAGTCCACATGTTGACTAATAAGAATGCATATGGTTTGAAATCCTTCAGGATTGGTCTCCATAATAGAATACATGGTCGCGGCAAATACTATTCTTTTGAAGAAAAAAAAGAGATTGCCATTGATATTACAAGAAATCAGGATAACATTCGAACACATCGAGACAATACAACAAGTATGAAAATGTGAATAGGAAAATATGGAAACCAATACTGAAGGACAACCATTTATTACTGTAACTACATTCAATCACATAATTCAATCTGTCTCTGTGGTCAGGTTCATTGATCACAAACATGCAGTTCCATGTATATCTTTATCCAACCTCATTTTGAAAGTTATCACAAGTACATCATTAAGTTTCGAACATAACAGAAAATTGTCGCTCATAAAGACAATGTGCACAAAATACTTATCCAGTAATATTATGAAGACAAGATTTCAGAGAAAAACATACCAACCCTGTGGACACCACATCTCGCAGCTTGCCTGGCTTTACATTAGTTACCAATGCTACACGGCGGTTCTGCAACATTAAGCAACAGGCAAGTTAACATGCAGGGTTTAATGCATATCCACATGGTGATGAATAATGGCAGGTTCAAAAATGACAGCCATAAGATTTTCGGGTCCAGTTTCCTTACAGTTAGGTCATCAGGATTGTAGTATTTTGCGAGACCACTAACCACTTGACGAGGTTTACCTTCTCCAACATCTATCTCTTCAACCAGTAAACTATTGAAATACAATTGTGGAAATAGTGAAGATGTTAAAGGATAATTCCATGCTTTCTTAAGAGAGACATGATTTAGAGCTGAGTAACAGACCTGTCTGCTGAAGGATGCTTCCATGCTTTCTTAATGATGCCCACTTGTATGTTGAGAGCATTGATACTAACTTCCACGTTTTTAGTTAGAGTTTCCTTTCCTGGGGCTTTCAGTTTATCTTCAGAAGATTTGTTTTCAGATGGAGCCTTTTTCAAAGTTATAGACGAATTATAGGGTAAGATATCAAAAGATGAAATGAAAAATGTCATCTTTTGTCAGTGATAAATAGACAATTATCGAAAATCAAAACAGCTAATATGGAGAGAGAACTGGTCAAATATTAAAAAATCCCTCTGGAAAAAGGTGTAAGACAATTGAAAAAATAACAAGCCCAATAGACAAAAAATAAACTGATATTAGAGCAACATAACAAAAATGTATACAGCATACCGTAGGATCTTTCTTGGTTTCCACCGGTGCTTTCTCCAAATATTTTGGGGTCAGAGAAGCTTTATTTAAGTTCCTCTTGGCATCCAAGTTATCACCATTTTTAAGATCCTGTCAATAATGTTAAGCAGAATATTTTAGCACTGCTAGTTATATAAGTTCAGGAGCCTACGTCAATTTGTAACAAGGATTAGGAAAATTTATTTTACCAATTTTAGATAACAAGCAAACTTACCCTACAGGTTTACTGATGTAACTAGAAGCAATTTTGTAAAATTCGACTAATGTTAAGCTACACTAGTGATGCTTGAACAGACAATGGCTTGAGTAAAGAGAAAATTATGTAACAGCTCACTAGAAAAGGATTTTATGGCAAGAAAAACTCAAATACCATTATTTCAGGTTATTTAAGTTTATATGTGATTTCATAAAAATCTGTAAATTTTTTGAAGTACATGAGTCCCAGGATGCTTAAATGCAGCCATTTCAACCAGTATCTGCTGTAATATCCCATGAAAGTCTTCTACATTCTGCAAAAGTAAGGACTGTAAGATTACAATTACTGAAAATTACCAGAGAACAAACGGTAATAAAATACAAAAGGTAAGTTTTAGGAGTACAAAGATGTCCAAACATAAAGAACTAAAACAAAGAATTAGTAGGTTCATGCAAGTCAAAGATATTACAAGCACTTCTAAACTGTAAGGCAGAAACATTGAAATTGTACCATACCTGAATATAATCCATCCATCTCATCACGTTAGGTATCTTCTGCATGTCTTCCTTTGAAAGACTACCCTATTCGCATGGAAACAAAACTATATAAAGGCCACAAAAGATTCATAAATATCCCAAAAGTTAAGACCATTTCATCTTGATGCGTGAATATACAGATATAATACCACAACAGCATTTTGACAGCCAATACAGCAAGAGAATTCGTTGACATACCACAAAAGAGTGCAATGCTGAAAACACAACAACATCTGCTTCTGATGATTTGAACCCTTCACCTATAAGGACAGATCTATCAGCAAGTACATCATTTAAACCTGTTAACACCAAGTTGCAGGCATCCCTGTCGGACGGAAATTCATCGGCAAACTCAACCCATTTCATTACCTAGAACAAGAATCAAACATCCCATTGAATGATGTATTTGGCATGTGAGTTAAAATCCAGGTCTAGAAGGACGTAATATACTTTTACCTCATCTTTATTACTTAAACAGTCATGATTTCCTTTAAGCTGTAAGATGCTAGTAAACAAGCTCGAGATATCTTGTCCTTCAAAAGTTATGCCAGCAACTTGTTCCTAGAAAAGAGAATTACAATTTAGTGTGTGCTTGGGTTAAGGGAAATTTTCGAGATATATAAGGGGTGAATTTTTAAGGGGGTAATAATTCTTTAAATATAGGTCTCGAATGCTAAGGGAATTTTCAACGGAGTAATAGTTTCAAACTTGAAATCTCAACCTGACCAAACTGAATTGGTATCAATTGGGCTGGTTTTCGATTTTAAGAACCTACAATACAACTTTAGCAAGTAGAAGTATGAGAGAGAAATAATATAAAACCTCATAATTACCCCAAGGGACAATTATTACCCGAATCCAATCCAAACACACTTCAGTTAGTGCAATGTCCCCAAATAATTATTCTCGCATCCCCACCAATCAAAGCACACCCGCCCAAAAAACAAGTCCTCAGATCATAAAAGATGAACCAAACAGAACGTGAACTTCAAGTCAAAAGCTTTGAGCATAATACAAACTATTTCCTGATAAGCAAAACCAAAATGGACGGCTATAAAAATTTACTAATATCATATACTCCGGATAACAAACACTAATAAAGGGACCATTTCAATAGAATTTTACGGATTTCAAATTTAATAACATAACATATGCATTTTTCTTAACTTTTGAGAGGAAGAAATGGGGGGGGGGGGGGGGGGGATTCAGCTACGGTTTGATAAAAATGACAGCTACCCAATCTGTTGATTACATGCGAGGATTGGTGGAACAGATTTGAAGAGAGAATATGAAAATCAGGAATGAAGGTTACGGTGTTGAGAGACAGGTCGGAGAGGCGTTTGGAAAGGGTGGCTACGATCGCTTTGTTCCTCGTAGCTGCGTCGGCCGTCATCTTGGGCTTGGGTGCTCTAGAGTTTCTTCCGCCACCACGAATGGAAAAAGAAAAGGGTTTTTTTTACTTTCTAGGGTTTTCTAAGTTCTTCACCTTTTTGTTAATTATATTATTGCAAAAATTTAACTAAACTGTTGTTCGCCGTAAAACTACTTAAATCGTCGTAACAAATTATCATTTTGCTCTCTACCCTTTCTACTTATATAACTATTCATTTCACTCTTTTAACACAACTTTCTCTTCATATCAATCTTCTATTCACCAGATATAATGTCTCGGAGGCCAAGAAAAGAACCAGTGGACACCCCGGACTACTCACATCTGAAAAATTGCATTGTTTATTTTAATTATTTTAAAAAAAATTGGATCGGGCATCCGCGAGACATGCCCGACCCAACGAGAGGGCGGTTCCCGCGGTCGTCCGAATTTTTTTTTAAATTTATTTAAATTGATTATAAATTGTGATAAATTTAAAATAAATTGAATATTATGTTAATAATGAGTTAAATTAGTTTAGTAAATCCTTTATTGATTATAAATTGTGATAATTAATAAATAAATCGATTATTAAGTTAATAATTAGTTTTAGTAATGAATTATTGATTAAAAGTTGTGATAATCACTAAATAAATTGATTATTATGTTAGTAATTAGTTGTCTACGATTTTAGTAAAGGATTATTGATTAATTGTGATAATTGCTAAATAAATCGATTATTAAGTTAATAATTAGTTTAATTATTTTAGTAAATCCATTAATAAATTTGTATTTTTAAAATTGAATTAATAGTCATCGGATTACCGTGGAGGAAAAGGGAAATCAATCCCCTTACGTGCGGTATCATTCCGAGAGTAGGACCACTACACCTGGACGATCTGAGTCGTAGCCGCGACCCCTCCACTTGTGCTGCAGATTATTTGTAGTGGTTCGGTAGGTGCTCACATCCACTTATCGTACGCGGTATCATTCCGAGACCGGAGAGACCACTGGATAGGACATGTGCCGATTCGGTAAGTTTATCTAATTTTATTTTTAATTGTAATGTATATTTTGTTATTTTGTTATTACTATTAATTCAGGAAAAACCTCTGCCGCTGGTTGCATCAGACCCATCTCTCGGTCCGTTACTATTGCAGTCGGGCTAACAATATCCAATAACATATCTCGCAACCTCTCCAACACCCACTGGTAACTAGACTCGGTCTCATCCTGCAAAATCGCATATCCGACGAGGAAATTCATGTTTGTTGGAGTAACCACAACCATCTCAAACAAAGGTATCTTGTACTTATTCGTCTTATACGTCGAATCCATGCAGATTACGAATGGGTATGTACGCAACAACTGAACTGAAGTCGGATGTGCCAAAAATGCGTGAGTGAGGACATTAGTTTCTTCATCTGCCACAATCCAATGCAAATACTTATGCTGCACTGCCTCCCTGAGAAACTGCTGCGCGGGATTCTTGTCTTCAGATTTCGTCCTCCTCATGTACTCTTTGAAGTTATAAATGTGTCTTTGATTGAGATTATCCTCCGGGAATTTCTCCTTTACCGCCAACAAAATGTTACGTGGTCTTGCTTGTGCCTCTGTCATATCACAAACAATTTTGTTTGCCCCAGCACTAAGTCCGCTGACCTGTCGGTGACCCTTTGAATAAACTGCAAGTGGGTGGTTGTGCTGCCTATAGATGCTACCAGAAACAATGACTCATCCATCACGATCCCGTCGCTCCACCACTTTTACCAAAAACAAACAACCGCAACCTTTTCTTTTTGTACTCTTTCGCAGTGCAATACTCGTATCACGAGAACTCATTTCACATCTGCAATCACATCTCAGGTAATAATCCATCCGGTTATCTGCTTTTGGTTTGTATGATGATATACCAAAACAAATATGGCTCCTAGTGCAACTTGTTTCGCCCATTTACAAGTTTCCTCGATTGTTGTAAATATTTCTTTACTGTCAAAAAGCTCACTGCAATCTACTCCATCACCACCGAAATCTTGCAACGGAACCTGAAAAAATTGAATTTAACAGAAAATTAAAAAAAACGGACGTCTGGCTAAGCCACCTCCACCTTAGTGTAGGCGTCCGACTAAGACGCCTCCACATAGGTGGAGACGTCTGGCTAACACGCCTCTACCTATGTGGAGGCAGCTTAGTCAGACGCCTCTACCTTGGCGGAGGCGTCTTAGCCAGGCGCCCGACTCGGAAAAAAATTCCACCTTCCTTACCTTGCCGGATTCAGGTGCTTCGCCAGACATTTTCGTGGTGTTGGTACTAGGAATGTGAGTAAAACTGAGTCAAACACCTTGTTTAAAGACATAGGACGAAATGAGTATTAATTGATTTGTTAAGGGCAAAAAGGTCATTTTTGTTTGATCGTGTGGGTTATGGGTCCACTAATCACTTTTTAAACTAATCACCTACTCGTTTTATCGATAGAGTTATATGCAGCGGAATTTAAACAATTAAACGAGCAAGTAAGAAATAATGCAAACCACAAAGACGCGTCGGTTTTTATAGAGGTTCGGCACCCCACCCGGTTCCTAGTCCTCTCTTGTAAGCTCCGCTCGACTCCCCGAGCTCCGCCTACGTCTTCACTAACCACTCCCCGTTCCGGGCCAGGAGAGAACGCCTTTTACAAAACAAACTCCGCGAACAACCTCGCGAGCTTGACTTTCTTCTCTCACAATCCGAGAGGAACACTTCGGGCTTTCACCGAAGTCCTTGCTTCCTTTGACAACAACAATATGAGTGGAGCAACACTCTCTAAGTTTGAGCACACTTGAGTATGATTGGAATTGAGATTAAGTGTGGAGATTTGAGGCTTTGAGTGTTTTGGATTCTCTCTAATGTTTGGGACAAGTTTGTAGTGGGAGAGTTGTGTTAAAATGTGTTTTACAACTCCTTATATACGCATTAGAGAGAATAGAGCCGTTGGGATTGATTGGGTATGAGTTGATGTGTGATTACAAAAAACAGAAAACGCAGGACCACTTTCTGGCTGAATTCGGTCGACCGAAACAGGAAGAACGGTCGACCATTTGGCAGTTTTGCACAAGGTTCGGTCGACCGGTTAAGCAACGGTCGACCGCCCAACGCTACGACTTAGGAAAACTTAAGTCATCGGTCGAACACAAGAAAGGGGTACGTTCGACCGATTTCGTCCATGCACTTTGGGGTTGACAACAATTGGATAATCGGTCGATCGAAATAAGTCTAGCGGTCGACCGTTTTCCAACAGAAGATTCGGGTTTGTCAAGAGATGGACAAACGGTCGACCGATCGTGGTCCTCGGTCGACCGATACATAAAATGTATTTGGGGTATTTTTGGTTTAATACGAATACGACCGTTGGGTATATACGACAAAAGTAACGGTCGGAGAAATAAGCACAAACGGTCGACCAAAAGAAATGGTGCGGTCGACCGAAACTAGACAGGGAAACACAAACAGGATTAATTGATCACCCGGTCGACCGAACGGCCTGTATCGGTCGACCGAATGTGGGCAGACAGTTAGGGTTCAGGTTTAGTGTTTTCCGGTCTAAGTTTGGGTGATCTATTGAAGTCCAAATTATGTGAAATTTTGTGTGTGACTTCTATAAGGAACCTAGTGTGTGTTTAAGTTGATTTTAGCTCAAGTATGCAAAATTTACAGAAGTTCCTAAAGACTCAAAGAAATATAAAAATACATGTCTTCAAATGAGCTTGATTACATGTCTTGACTTGATTTCCTTTCTTCCTTGAGTCTTGATCACCTGTAGAGGTTAGCACAAAGCAATATATATGCAATGCAATATGTGTGCTACTCTACATGATCATAATTAAGATTAGGTTAATTAAATCATCAAAACATAGATTAATGCCAAAAAGCCAACAATCTCCCCCTTTTTGATGATGGCAACCTATATCTTAATTCTATCTAAATACATGGAATTTGTATATGTAAACTATGCATATTAATGCTCCCCCTATAGATGTGCATAGTTTTTGTTCAATTTTATGCCAAATTCCAAGTTACCCCCTTAATTATCTCTCCCCCTTTGACATCCATCAAAAACAACAATTAATTAAGACTTTAAGCATAGAACTTGGATGTCTTGTAATGAAGTTGCTCCCCCTAAATTTTGCACTTCATTACACTAATAAAGGATATAACATTTAAGCTCCCCCTATCAATAAGGCCACATGGAAACTATGAGTATGATTCAAGTTAAGTTCATTTAAGTTTCAACTTAAGCCTTATTCTAACATCCATTTAAAATTTGACATTTAAAATCAATAGATGTGATAAATGATTTGCAATGAATATGGTTAATGATTTGCAATGAATTAAACTCTAAGGATATGACAATTAAGCATATAAACTAGATTAGAGCTAATTTTTCAGAAATTTCAAAGATCGAAATTTATACCAAACTTGAATCTTGAATAGCTCCAATCTTGACTTGGTGATGCAACCGGATTCGAATTTGACGCTTTGGCTCACCCGGTCACCACCAATCTCCTCCCTCAAGCACCTACAAGTGTAGATTTAGGTACCCAAACAACTTTGGGTCCTTGAATATTAGCTTTGGGAACCCAAACCATTTTGGTTTTAGGAGCCCATACATTTGAGGAGGTATGCTTTACCACTAAGTGCTTTCCATTTAAAGTTGTATAGGAAGCATGATTTTTCAATTTTGCATTAAATCCTAAACCATGTTTTGCAAAGATTGCCTTTGACTTCCTAATAGCATGTTAAGCATCTTAGTTCCATTGGTGAACTTTTCTAGATCTTTTCTTAATTGCACATTGCAAGCATGAAGATCTAATTGTTCAACATCTATAGGTGTTGCTTTTAATTTATCAAAATTTGATGCAAAGTTTTCTAGTTTAGCAACCACCTTATTTTTCTCATTCATGCGTGTTTCAATTTTGCTTTGGAGATCTTTGATTATCTTTCTAGCATTCTTATTTTTATCACAAATGATCTCATATTGTTTAACTAAGTCATGAAATGCATTTTGAAGCTCATCATGTGTATAATTTTCATCGTTTGCACTAGAATGTGAGCTATCACTATAATATGACTTAGTTGAGCAAGAATTACTAGAGCAAGAGTTAGATTCTACCTCACTTCCTTCATCTTGAATTGCCATGTAGCACATGTGTGCATATTCCTTTGTTGATGAAGGTGTGGTTGATTTGGATGACGATGAAGACGATGAATCGTCCAATGTAGCCTTGTGAGCTTCCAACCTCTTCTCTTTTCTCTTACTCTTCTCCTTTTCTCTCCTTCTCTCCCTCCTCTCATTTTTCTTCTCCTTCTCTTTTCTCTCATTTCCACTCTCTTCCTTCTCCTTCTTTTCTCTCTTTTCACTCCTTCTACCTCTTCTTTCATTCTTTTCTTCTTTATCCTTCTTGAGGTATTTGAAGAAGTCTTTTGCTAGGACTTCAATGTCCTCATCTTCTACACTCTTCCTCGGTTGGTCAATGTTTGCATGTAATCCCAAGGTGTGTATGTTCTTGGAGGCTTCCTTCTCCTTCCGATGGTTTATTTGGAGCTCATAAGCCATGAGATTTCCAATTAACTCCTTCATCTTGAGTTGGGAAAGGTCGTGTGCTTCTTCAATTGCGACCACCTTATCTTCCCAATCGTGACATAGCGACCGGAGGAATTTCCTTGTCATCTCTCCTTCATTTAATCTTCTTCCAAGAACCAAACGAGAGTTAGTGATATCGGTGAAGCGAGTGTTCATTTCGCTTATGTTTTCACCGATTTGCATAGAAAAAATCTCATATTTATGCATGAGGAGACTAATGCGAGTTTCCTTAGTTTTGCTATCCCCTCATGATGCATTTGCAATCTATGCCAAATCTCATAAGCACTAACACAACCCCTAATTCTATTGTATTCACCCTCATCTAACCCACAATACAAAATGTTCATGATTTTCGAATTCATTTCGATTTCTTTCATTTTGGGTCTTGTAAGTGAATCTAATTCATCATCATTTGGGGGTGTGTATGAATTTTGGAGAAACATCCAATACTTAAGGTCATTAGAAATTAGGAAAATCTTCATCCTATTCTTCCAATAATCATAATTTGACTCATTAAGCAAAGGAGGTCTAGTGGTGCATAATCCATCTACATGATTAGATGTGCTAGCCATGCTAAAAATACGATAGTATAGAATTTAGCTAACAAGGCTCTGATACCAAATGTTGGATCGTGTGGGTTATGGGTCCACTAATCACTTTTTAAACTATTCACCTACTCGTTTTATCGATAGAGTTATATGCAGCGGAATTTAAACAATTAAACGAGCAAGTAAGAAATAATGCAAACCACAAAGACGCGTCGGTTTTTATAGAGGTTCGGCACCCCACCCGGGTCCTAGTCCTCTCTTGTAAGCTCCGCTCGACTCCGCGAGCTCCGCCTACGTCTTCACTAACCACTCCCCGTTCCGGGCCGGGAGAGAACGCCTTTTACAAAACAAACTCCGCGAACAACCTCGCGAGCTTGACTTTCTTCTCTCACAATCCGAGAGGAACACTTGGGGCTTTCACCGAAGTCCTTGCTTCCTTTGACAACAACAATATGAGTGGAGCAACACTCTCTAAGCTTGAGCACACTTGAGTATGATTGGAATTGAGACTAAGTGTGGAGATTTGAGGCTTTGAGTGTTTTGGATTCTCTCTAATGTTTGGGACAAGTTTGTAGTGGGAGAGTTGTGTTAAAATGTGTTTTACAACTCCTTATATAGGCATTAGAGAGAATAGAGCCGTTGGGATTGATTGGGTATGAGTTGATGTGTGATTACACAAAACAGAAAACGCAGGACCACTTTCTGGCTGAATTCGGTCGACCGAAACAGGAAGAACGGTCGACCGTTTGGCAGTTTTGCACAAGGTTCGGTCGACCGGTTAAGCAACGGTCGACCGCCCAACGCTACGACTTAGGAAAACTTAAGTCATCGGTCGAACACAAGAAAGGGGTACGTTCGACCGATTTCGTCCAGGCACTTTGGGGTTGACAACAATTCGATAATCGGTCGACCGAAATAAGTCTAGCGGTCGACCGTTTTTCAACAGAAGATTCGGGTTTGTCAAGAGATGGACAAACGGTCGACCGATCGTTGTCCTCGGTCGACCGATACATAAAATGTATTTGGGGTATTTTTGGTTTAATACGAATACGACCGTTGGGTATATACGACAAAAGTAACGGTCGGAGAAATAAGCGCAAACGGTCGACCGAAAGAAATGGTGCAGTCGACCGAAACTAGACAGGGAACCACAAACAGGATTAATTGATCACCCGGTCGACCGAACGGCCTGTATCGGTCGACCGAATGTGGGCAGACAGTTAGGGTTCAGGTTTAGTGTTTTCCGGTCTAAGTTTGGGTGATCTATTGAAGTCCAAATTATGTGAAATTTTGTGTGTGACTTCTATAAGGAACCTAGTGTGTGTTTAAGTTGATTTTTGCTCAAGTATGCTAAATATACAGAAGTTCCTAAAGACTCAAAGAAATATAAAAATACATGTCTTCAAATGAGCTTGATTACATGTCTTGACTTGATTTCCTTTCTTCCTTGAGTCTTGATCACCTGTATAGGTTAGCACAAAGCAATATATATGCAATGCAATATGTGTGCTACTCTACATGATCATAATTAAGATTAGGTTAATTAAATCATCAAAACATAGATTAAGGCCAAAAAGCCAACAATTTTTGGGGGCGATTTAAGTAGTTTTCCGGCGACGAATAGTAGCCCCCAAATTTAAATTCGAAAACTAAAATCCAAATCATCGTTCCTATTTTATATGAACACCGAAAATCATAAACGTTGTGAGTTTCATACAATATTTCAATAACTAAAAAATCAAAGCCCACCGAGATTCACTTAATCAGTTAATCTTACATAAATGGCCTTAATTATTTTTTAACATACATATTAATATTGTGTAATGTTCAGAAATGCAAGATTATGCGGTCGGGGTTGCTGATGCAGTTCATTGAGGACTTCATTTGCACGGCATATTCAAGACGCTTATGTGCATTGGGTGCATATGCACTATATAATTGAAGAGTGTTTTTAAAATAAAAATTAGCTATTTAGAGCCAAAGATTATCAATTTAACTCAAACCCAAATAATTGAATCTCCCAAAAACCTTAACCCAACATCATCCACCAATTATTTTTCAATTTATACATATATTAATATATATTTGACAATTTAAAATTAATATTTATATCAATGTTATGCCTCGCATACAACATATGCAGGATGAGTTGTTTTGCTCATCCGCATCCTGATCCTGCATTCCTAAACCTTGATATTGTGTTATAAACCAAGATCTACAAATTAAATTTCTCATTTAATGTTTAAATTTTATGTTATTAAAAAATGTCAAATTTGTGTCAATACATTTTAGGGATTTTTGCTACAGTACACCCCGCAAGTGTCCAAATTGGCCATATGCACATACTTTTTCGGTATTGCCGCATATGCATCTGGAAAGCATCCTATTTGCGCAAATGCATATGGGCCATTCGTGGGCCCCACTACAGAGAAACGACGTGAATGGGCCGTTAACGACCGTCTGAATCGGTTCGTGATCCGTTTGGTAGGACGTGTGATTTGAGATTGACTGTAGCAAAATAAATTTTACTAAGACTAATCTAAGACCATGACTAAACCATTACAGTACTGGAATCACTCTGCATCGAATCACTCTGGATCGACTCTGGCATCACTCTGTATCGTCTATGGAATCGCTCTGTATCGACTCTGGAATCGTTCTGGATCGTCTCTGGAATCGTGCTGGATCGTCTCTGAAATCAATCTGGATCGACTCTGGAATCAATCTGGATCGACTCTGGACAATCTGGATCAGCTCTGGAATCACTCTGGATCCAGTGACTGTAGTCCCACGGACACGTATGAGACCTAGTCGTTCGACCCTGGAATGGCTCTGGAATGACGTGTCACACGTCAGAGACCACTAGGCAAGTACGTGTACACAAAAGGGGGTTGATTTGGCAATTCCTTCGTAAGTTGAAGCGCAAAGGTTCCCGTGATCAGAGGGGAACGACTGTTGAACATCGAGAACTTGACTTACCATCAATACGTGAGAAGACGTATCGCAAATGAATTTGTATGCGAAAAGACTTCTCCGTATTTGAAAGAGATAAAGTTTCTACATAAGCCATACAATTGGTAGAGTCAGGCATGTTATGAAGCAACAAGCGTGAGTCCAGATGAGTAAAGAGTCAGTACAGAGTAAATCCGGAGGCTATCCTAAGTGTGTAGAAAATGAACATCGCCAACGATGTAAGGAGTTGCAGGCTGTGGAGACGGCCATAATGTTTTGCCAGTGGAGAATGACGAACTGCATGGATGACTGGAAGAGAGCCATGCGCACTGGAAACCCGGACACACATAAGACAACCAGTCTAGCCCTTGAAGAACCTTTCTTAGAATTGAAGGACCTCGAGGAGAAGCGACGACGGTTGGTAGATGAATTAATGTCGAATTATCCCCGCCCTTTTGAATCTTCATCTGATTAGGACCTGTAGGAGTTTTGTTGTGTCTGGACGTGTACTTTCCCTTTCAGATTCGCTTCGTAATAAAATTGTGGGCGTCTTTTTAAACTTCGGATGTCTTTCCCTTTGCTCATTGTTTTTTGGGTTTCATGTTTTTTGTTAAATTGCAAACTAATTTATGTGAGTCCATATTGGTGGTCTTGAAACGAGACTAAATCTAGAGGCAATCCAGCGTGATGCCAGAATGAATCCATAAATAAATTCATAGTCATTCCAGACGGAGACCATGGGTAGACAACTGTCGAAATTTAGTCCAGAGTCAATCCAGACTCGATCGGCAGTTATTCCAGCGTTAATCCAGTGTCATGAATCCATAATGTATCCATACTCATTCCAGAAAGTGGGCTTAATGTAGTCCAGATTCAATGCAGAAGTAATCCTGCGTCATTCGATAAAATTAATCCATAATCTATCCAGAGTCATTCCAGATGGAGACCAGGGTTGACCAAGAGTCGACATTTAGTCCACAGTATTTCCAGAGTGATCCCAACATCGATCCAGAGTGATCCCAGAGTCGTTCCATAAATTCCCAGCATCTATCCAGAGTGATCCAGCGTTAGTCCGGAAAGGACTTCATGGTAAAACCAGAAATAACACATGGACATTCAAGATCGAGACAAGGGTTACAAAATACATGCATTAACAATGAATCATAAGGGACAAGTGAAGATTTTAAAAAAGAAAGTATGTATTCTGTGAATAGTGTTCCCCCTCTACATATATGGTTCATATCGAACAACTTTACAAAATAGTCAGTACCTAACAAATCTACTGAGTGCTAGTTAGGGATTTCTAAATCTTGAATCTGAAATCAAGTACAATTCTAATTCTCCCCTAACTGAGTACAAATATTTGACGTCCTCTTCAAGAGTCGGATCTGTCCCTCCAATCAAGCATCGTACCCAGTGGGCTACAAATACGCCACAATCATTCGTTCCTTTAGCCTGCCGTTGGGATTTTTTCCTTTCAAAATTCAGCTTCCATTCTACACCAAAACGCTGCCTCCAGAACTTTGTCATACTGAGCTAATCTGTTGTAAAGTGTGATTGTTTGCGTTGCCGCGCACACAGAAAGCAAGGTCCGGTGCCCTGAGGCCACAAGTGGTTGTGCGATGACTGAGTGGTTGGGGTCCCAAGCCAATAATTTCCCCTTAATGATTTCTTCGTATATACCTTTGCACTGAATAGCAATTCCTGAGGTAGCCATCGATGGAATGACAATAACATTTGAATAGTTTGAGGCCAAACTTTTTGGTTGCCTTTCCTCCAACACACAGAGTAGTGCATCCATTAGCTGTAAAATTAAAAATTATGATAACTGTGACGAAAAGTGATTGGAAAGAAACGACAGAAGATGTAAAATACTCACGTCGGATGAGAAATCTGAACCTTTTCTAATTAGATCCTTGAAATCTTGAATGTTAACCTGTGCAATATCATTTGACCATATAGTTCACTTGGGGTCCACAGTTCTGCATGCCAAATTCAAAATGGCATTCCTTTCCTCGGCTGACAACCCAGACAAGGCTTTGAGGTCTATTTCTCTACCCGCATTCACAACTGGTAGTGACCAAAGTTCAGTTGGAGTTGAAGGAGCAGAGGAAAGGAGGCCCGCATACTTGAGCCTTTTCTGAATGAAATATTCTTCATCATTTTTACCCTTCCTCTTTTGTAATACCGGCTCCTCCGTACCCTTCTTTCGTATACTTCTTATTTTTCTTCTTTCTGCCCTTGAGCCTGTAGGTGTAATGGAAGCATTCGGTAGATTAAAAGGTGTAGGAGCTTGAACCATTTCTTTATTTTTCTGAGCTAAATCATTATTGAGCTGACATAGTTTTGTGTTTTTCTCAGTAAAAAGTTCATTTGACTCTGACATTTGCACCTCTTTCTCAACCAACTAGGCGTGTTGAAGAACAAGCTGGGCATCCTTCTCTGCAAGTAGTGAATCCATAATGGACTCATCCGGTATATCAATAGGTGTACGAGCTTGAGCCATTTCTTTATTTTTCTGAGCTAAAACATTATTGAGCTGACATAGTTCTTTGTTTTTCTCACTAAGAAGTTCATCTAACTCTGAAAGTTGTACCTTTTTCTTAACCAGCTGGGCGTCCCGAAGTACAAGCTGGGCATTCTTCTCTGCGAGTAGGGAGTCCGTAATGGTTATTTGGTGGTTATGTTCATCCAATTTTGCAGATAACTCAGCCAACTGAACCTCCTTCACGGTAAATTGTGCATTCCTTTCTGCTAGTTGGGAATCCTTATCTTCTAGTTGTTTGATCTTCTCAACCAAAACGGTAGTCTTCTCCGCCAATTGTCCATCAAGCTGAATGATCTGATTATTCAATTCAACGAAACGAGAGTGGTTGTCAGACAGTTCTGAGTCCGCCAGAGACAAATCATTGGAGTTCTTTGCACACAATTCTTTCTGCAATTTCTTAACTGCCTGTTCTGCTTTGACCCACCATAATTTCATTTCCATGAAATTTACTTCCTCTTGAAGATGGTCTTTTATGATGAAATGTTCACCGACAGCGATCCTCTGCTCAGGAAAGGGAGGATGTACTGGATCACCTCCTTCGGTCTCTGGCATTTGATAACTACAATCCGGTTGTTCATTGATGCTCGGGGTTATCTCCTCAAATTCTTTGAGATCAACCTGACCAAGTTCTATTTTGCTGAGGGTGACGCCAACGCTTCGCAGTTTGTTAGAAAACCGAACGCCACCAATCCATGAAACCCATCTATTTGCAAGGGGAATCGAACGAGGAATCCCAATAGTAATCTTCAAATGTTCCCCAAGCCACACCTGCAAAACGGCAACGCACCCAGTAACCTGACCAGTCTTCGGGCCCATGTTTCCTGTTGATTTTCTCTTCTTCAGAAGGACGGATGCTTCGGCCAACCCAGTGACAAGAAATTGGAAAACAACATCCGTCCAATTGTAAGTGTCAAGGGTTTGCAAGTGTTCGACGACCAGTAGGAACCAAGCCTTCGTCCGACGACTACCATCGTTAAAAAGAAAATGGGAGAAAAGAAGACTACCATCGTTCGTATTGTTCTTCGCGTCGGCAATTAGACGTTTCATGTGATCCCTTTGTAATAGTTTACCTCCACGAATAGTTGTTGTGTTTGCGGTCATATCTACCGGAATGCCTCCCTTCTTCAGCCCAAGTATGGAGGAGACATGAGTTGGTGTGAATGGGACGATGACATCTCCGACTTTGAAATCGGATGCTTCCACGTCGAAGTTCTCAACCATAAAGTCGAGAATGTCGTTGTCCACAGCTATCTTCGACATCTTCAAAAAGTAACCAAACGGTGTACTCCTGAACATAGCCTTCCAGTGGCCGGATAACTCTTTCAGCTCCTTGTCTACAACTTCCGAAGAGCACATGGACGGTTGGAAATAATTAAATGCCTTCTTCGATGCGCCGGTGCTGCCAACTTCCATGGCTGAAGACATGTTGGTTCTTTCTTTTGGAAGGATGATTGACGACTGGGAACAAGAGGAGTATCCAAGTTAAACTGTTTTCCCGCTTCGTATGGCTGGATTGGGTCTGGAAAACACAAGCAATGAGCCTGGATAGTGTCTGGGAAAGGACTGGAACCGTTCTAGAGATACGATGGAATGAATGCGGAAACGAAAAGTCTCGGTAACTTACAGAATAAATCTAGGGTGTTGAACGTTTTGATTAAACCGCAAGTGCACGGCGTCGGTGAAGACATGACAAATACGGGTCGTCCACAGGGAGGTGAGCAGCCTCTTGTTTATCAGAAATCAAGTGGCGAAAAAATGGAGAAGAGAGTTTGATTATCCTACTCTACACTACACTATACTACGAAGTACGAAATACAAACGAAAGCAATAAACGATGAACTACCAAACTAAACGAAGAACTAAATAAGTGCTGGAATTCAGAAATAGAAAACCCCTAAGGGGTGGAGTGAGTGCACACATGCAAAGAGGTGGGTGTTGAACACATTCTTTAAGCACAAATAAAGGTGGTGTTATCATGCATAGGAAATGTCTAAATGTTATGGCAAAACCTATCAATCCATTCACTATCCTAGTTGATTAACATTTACATACACAAGCTGGTTATTTCAGAATCTTAAACAAGCATGAGAGGTGTCTAATCATTTTGGCAAAACTCATCAAGTTATAAGTTCAATCCTAAACAAACAAGCATACATTCATGTTTTATCAACACATTGTACATAAAGCATTCATTCCATTCTCTAATGCATGTATGAACATCTACTCCACCCTCCAAAGGGGATGGAACTACTCACTACACATTAGACTAATTATTAAACTAAGCGAGGAAAGCATATTAACTAAGCTACTAAAACTAATGAAATGAAATTAAACAAAGTAAAACAAGCAACATGAAACAAAATACATAATAAAGAAACTTTTATTAAAATGACTCACAATTCAAGTAGCATCCTCCTACTTTAGTGTGTGCTTCAAGGCCTCACTTCTAGTAGGAAGAATAGCCACTCAAAATGTGAAGTGATTACAATAGAAGGTGAAGAGTTCTATTTATAGCCAAAGAAAAAGGCAATCCGGGACGATCCCCCGATGTGGGACTAAACAAAAACCAAAAATAGCCTAAACATCCTTTAATACATGTGCTGGAGAAATTTGAGCGGATTCAGAAGGATCCAGACCGACAATTGGCGGTCCAAAAGATCTGGATCCGGTTAAATTTCATTCTGGGCTTTTCTGGATTCCTTTGTTGGTCTTTGATGCATCTATTTTGTTTATTGGAGCTCCGACCCGAATCTAATTGCCAAAATACTCCCCAAGATGGTGTGAAGTTTTCTGTTTTGCTCTTTCGTCCTTTGGTCTTACGTTCAGGTCCTTCTCCCTTGCATCTAGCCCCAGATCTCACAATTTAGTCTTTTCCCAGCTTTTGGGGCCTTTTATGCTTCATCTCTTCAAACCTATTTACTTCTGAAATTCAAAAATAAAACTCGTAACATAGCATTGTTTAGGTGAAAGATAATGGATATAAGATACAAATATAAGTATGAAATGATATCAATCAAATACCCCCACACCTAACATTTGCTAGTCCCTAGCAAAACAAAGAAAGGAAAAAGGCATACGAAAAACAAGAAATCCTAACTCACTTTCGTAGGAATCACGGTTGCACTTAGCACGTGCAACAAGCCGTTAAACCTCCTTGTCGCCAAGGAGGAGGAGTGTTGTCTCCTAAGGGTTTTCAGCGGATATACCCACAAAATCCGAATAAGATGCATTAATCAATCTAGCTACACGACTCGTTGGACTTATTTTGTCGATTTTGGGACGCGGTAATACCACGGGTCGACTCTATATATGTAATCAGTCCACACACCTAGCCTAATGAATTATTCGTGAAACTTAGTTAAGGACTTAAGTGAAAGACATG
The DNA here is from genome assembly GCA_963682175.1 of Triglochin maritima. Taxonomy (NCBI): domain Eukaryota; kingdom Viridiplantae; phylum Streptophyta; class Magnoliopsida; order Alismatales; family Juncaginaceae; genus Triglochin; species Triglochin maritima. The sequence goes on along the minus strand of OY821790.1, from coordinate 10,646,177 downwards.
GGCAACCTTAACTTCTGAATGTGATACAATGTGTAAGGTCTATTTTGGTTCTTATTTGACTCTTTTTTTTTCTTTTTCTTTGGAGCAGTTTATTGGTTGGTGTTTGATTCTCCCAGGGTCAGGTTTCGTGTATCATCGCCTATGAGGCCTTACACTATCATGTAACCTTCCCCCAAATCTCCACATAGGGCGATCCCTACCACCCGTGTAACGGGAGTTCGGTCGGTGCATCCCAAGTCAGATGACTCGAAAGAACCAGGCACAAAGTCCCATCACACCTACTTTCCCGAGTGATAGGAACCGTGCGAGAAGAGAGAACACCACTTATTTATTTATCTACATGGGAACCAAAACCCCTACACTTAAGTTTCACAAAAAGAGATTAAGGGCCCTTGACTACGACAAACTTCCTTATTCTAACATACACGAATTATTTGACTCACTAGGTTCAGGGCGGACTTCTTCAAATGTTTGAGTGCTGAAACCCTATGATTACACGCCCCCCGAGGAAGAACCGGGGTGCATCCTAACGACTCGATAAGACCTAAAGCCAGTAAAGTAGATATCCTAATGCATCAAGTTCAAGACAATTTTGGGAGCTTTCTTTTTTTTACTTTGCCTCTCAACGGTTTTGCACATGCTAAACACACGCAAAACCCACACAAAACATTTTCTTTCGTAAACACATGAAGATTTTGAAAGAAATGTGAAAATTTTAAAGCACTAGGCAAGCAAAAGAAGACAAGTCACCCAAGGATCATGGCAAGCAGATATATCGATATTAAATGCAGCATACTAACATGACCCTAACAAAGCACACAAAAGAAAACAAAATCAAAAGAAAAGACTCGACTATGTTCACACGTAAAACACCCCCCACACCTACTTCATGCATTGTCCTCAATGAATGTGATCAAGATACTACATGGATTTATGCATGAAAAAGGGAAGATCTCACCAACATTAAGCGCAACAGGAAGTTCATGGTTATAGTGATGAACACAAACCCGAATTCCCTCAGAACCTGTGAGATACTGAAGAGGGGAGACAAATACGTGAAGAAATGGGGCCCAAGTACACAAGGGTTGGGGCCCACAACAATCAATGCTCGCTCATGGAGTCTTTTGTTACACTTTTTTTAACATGATATATACAGCAACAACGATATTCTCATAATCATTTGGTCAAGGAACATCAAATGAGAACATCAAGTCATGAGGACCAGAGACTTGCCGAGATGGGCAAACTTCACCGGTACTCTGAGGTGTCATGAGGGGTGAAAGGTCAAAGCTGAAAGGCTCGAACCCCTCATGATATTGGTTGGGTGTGGGCAACATGAATGAATGAAGTTGTGTTGCCTCACTAGGGTTTAGTTGCTCATCAAACAAAACCCTCCAACCAATAGGTGGGTGCATCAGAATGAGTTCCTCAAGCTCATTCGATGGATGCAACAGACCTGCATCACTAAGAATGGGGCTTCTCCCCAAGTCATCCAACAAGGAGCTCCCACCATCATTTAGATCATCAAGCATAAGCTTGGTCATAGGTGGGTCCTTGTTCGAGTCAATATGAAGCTCAAATGGCTCAATGGCCATGGGACATGAGGTAGAGACACCTTCTGGTATAGGCATATGATGAGGTGTCTCACTCTCACTAGTACTCTCAATTGAATCATGCAACGAACACTCCTTTTGGACATTTATGTTTGATGCCAGCTCACTCTGTTGCATTGCAAAGACAGGCAATGAGTTTTCGCTGGGCCCACAAACATTCTAAATGGGTTACATTGGTGTTAGGGGTGTTCGTTTATTTTGTGGTGCTTTCTCCAATTGGCTGATGAGATTGAGAGTTAAAGGTTGATACATGAGCTCTTGTTACCTACCAGAGTTGAACACATGAAACTCGGCACTCATGTTACCGAATGAGAGCTTCATGAGACCATTTCTACAGTTAATTAAGGCGTTGGAAGTTGCCAGAAATGGTGTACCCAAAATCAAAGGTATTTGAGAGTGGGTGTTCGCAACAGGATTGGTATCGAGGATAAGAAAATTGACTGGAAATATAAATCTCCAACTTTGATAAGCACGTCCTCGATAATCCCCTTTGGAATACGAATGGATCTATCCGCCAATTGGAGGGTGATCTTAGTTGGTTTCAATCCTCCCAAATTTAGCTGTTGATAAACAAAAATTGGGAGTAGGTTGACCGCTGATCCTAAATCAAACAAAACATTACTCATGCTAGTGTCCCCTATCGTACACTGAATAGTAGGACACCCAGGGTCCTTGTATTTTGTGTAGGCAGGATTGGACAAAAGTGAGCTTACATTTGCAGCCAAGAATGTTTTCTTAGGAACATTGGTCTTCCTCTTGGTTGTGCAGAGATCCTTCAACACTTTGGCATATTGAGGTATTTGTTGGATGACATCCAACAAGGGGATGTTAACCCTAACTTGCTTAAACACCTCTAATATCTTGTCCATTGTGTCACTCTGCTTTTTGGTTAACCTACTTGGATATGGAGCTTTTGGCAGGTAGATTTTCTGCGGTGCCTGAGAAGGAGGCGTTTGTGTATTACCCTCACCCTCAGCCTCTTCTTCACCACCATTCCCACTAAGGGGCTGCATAGATTGTGGTGGTGGCAAGGAAATGTGATTGTCAACCTGCCTCCCATTCCTTAAGGTCACAATGGAATTGACATGGTGAACAGGTTCCGCCACATGGTGCACTTGCCTCCCCCGAGGTACCACATTCTCATTTTGCATGTGTTGTTGCTGGTACATGAAGGGGTTAGCCTTAGGCTGGCTAGGCAAAGACCCTCTCTCTCTTTCATATACAGACTGAGCTAATTGGCCCATCTGAAGCTCTAGAGATTTGATGGTCTGCTGATTTGTAGTGCGAACTTGACTTGTGGTTGACATAAAAATTTTCATTGAGTTTTCAAGTCCACGAGTCAAGGTCTCAAGCGAATTGAATCGGGTTTCCATATTATTGGAATTTGGGAAACCCGATTGATTGGTGATTGGAGCTTGGGGTGGCTGATAAGATTGTGCATGCATGTGAGGTTGGTATGATTGGTTAGGTGGTCGAGAGGAGTTTGAAGGACCACCCGGGGCATTATTTTGGTTCCATGAAAAATTGGGGTGGTTCCTCCATCCAGGATTATAAGATGATGAGTATGGGTCATTCCTAGCTCTGTCATAGATGGCGTTGACATGTTTCATCTCAGGAGGAATGGACGCACACTCTCTTTCTACATGACCTATCCTACCACATGAATGACAGGGAACTGGACCAGATGTGGACATGTGAGGTGCACCTTGTTGGTTTTGGAGCTCAATCGAATCCATATGGCGCATTAAGGCCGCCATGCGTGCCTCGGTGGCCGTAGTGGTATCGGTAGCAAATGCGGCACCCGATCTAGTCGAGTTTGCATTCACGATCCTATCTCCTATGCTGGATGATGCAGGTGGTTCCCTTACACTCTCCCATTGCATTGTTTTCTCAGCAATGTCTTCTAGGAAAGCCCATGCCTCCCTTTCATCCTTTCCTAAGAACTCTCCTTAACACATGGACTCAAGGAGCGTTCGGGACGGGATGTGAATACCCTCGTAAACAATCTGACACAGGCGCCACAACTCGATGCCATGGTGAGGGCATGTGGATAGTAGCTCCTTGAACCTCTCTAGATATGTATGAAATGTTTTGGTCTCAAGTTGATAGAACGAATTGATTTCGTTCCTCAATTTTTGAGTCCGATGATTTGGAAAGTATTTCTTGAGGAATGCAGATTGAAACTCATCCCAAGTCCTAAAGGCATTCGCCTGGTTGCTGTACAACCACTTCTTGGAGTCATCCTTTAGTGCAAAAGGAACAAACGTAAGATGGATGGAGTCTGGGCTAAGTTGTTGCAGCTTGAACATAGCACGGACCTCCTCAAATTCCCTGAGAAAGATATAGGGGTCACCTTTCCCAGTGAAGTGAGGGAGCATGGAAATAAACTGAGGCTTAACCTCAAAATGGTTCCCATTTGCCACTGGCAATACGATGCATGAGGGTAGAGCAGTACGACTCGGGTAGCATCGATCACGTAGAGGTATGAGAGCGACAACTGGAAGCACAGGGGAACAGGTGGGTCCAGCAACTGCTCCTCCTCACGGAAATTAGCAGCCATTGAACTCGGACTGTGTGCGACACGAGAGGAGTAAGGCGTCGAGAAGTCGACTACCGAGGCAGGGTTGACAACGCGCCTCGTCAAACAACCACTCTCGTCTCGTGCCTACGAAAGCATGCACAAAGGTGTGCACACACAAAACAAAACTTTTTTTTGACAAAGAATGTGCGTAGAGGATAAGAAGGGGGAACACAGGAGAGAAAAAATGACTCAGGAGAGAAGAGAAGAAGTCCTTATGCTACGGCGGATGGGTACAGGTAGAAGTACACAAGCAAACAAGGCTCAAGTAATCCTAAGGTCGCTATAGGTCCTTACAGCTAGACGACGCCTAACTGCGAGGTCACACGGCCTCAACACGCCTCACCTCCCTACGACGAGGACCACAAAACCCAGCAAGTGAGCCAAGATCCGAAGATCACGTCTCTCCTATTATCGACAAAGTGGGCAACACCGATCAGGTCATGACGGTCGAGACCAGATCACTGTCCTAATGCGCCCGAATCCTTAGGGCCAATGTCTACTTGATTTTAAAATTAGGCTCTTGGTTAGTGTGGTTTTTGGGGCGAAGGAAAGGGTGATGAAATCCCCCACCTTATCTTATATGGGACAACCCCTCCTTAGTAGCGTTTTGGAGTCTTAATCTAACAATCAACTCTCCAAACAAAACGCTCAACTCACACTTGTTTGAATGCACTTCCTACTAACTAATGCATGTTCATACGAAATGCATGAATGATAGTAAAAGGGAAGAGAGTTTGATTATCCTAATCTACGCTACACTACACTACACTACGAAATAACGCATGCATAAGCAAACAACAAACGATTAACTAAAACTTAACTAAGAACGAAATAAGAGTGCTGGAATTTAGAAATGGAAAACCCCTAAGGGGTGGAGTGAGTGCACACATGCAAAGAGGTGGGTGTTGAACACATTCTTTAAGCACAAATAAAGGTGGTGTTATCATGCATAGGAAATGTCTAAATGTTATGGCAAAACCTATCAATCCATTCACTATCCTAGTTGATTAACATTTACATACACAAGCTGGTTATTTCAGAATCTTAAACAAGCATGAGAGGTGTCTAATCATTTTGGCAAAACTCATCAAGTTATAAGTTCTATCCTAAACAAGCAAGCATACATTCATGTTTTATCAACACATTGTACATAAAGCATTCATTCCATTCTCTAATGCATGTATGAACATCTACTCCACCCCCCAAAGGGGATGGAACTACTCACTACACATTATACTAACTATTACACTAAGCAAGAAAAGCATATTAACTAAGCTACTAAAACTAATGAAATGAAATTAAACAAAGTAAAACAAGCAAAATGAAACTAATAACATAACATAGAAACTTTTATTAACAAATGACTCACATTTCAAGTAGCATCCTCCTACATTAGTGTGTGCTTCAAGGCCTCACTTCTAGTAGGAAGAATAGCCACTCAAAATGTGAAGTGATTACAATAGAAGGTGAAGAGTTCTATTTATAGCCAAAGAAAAAGGCAATCCGGGACAATCCCCCGATGTGGGACTAAACAAATACCAAAAATAGCCTAAACATCCTCTAATACATGTGCTGGAGAAATTTGAGCGGATTCAGAAGGATCCAGACCGCCAATTGGCGGTTCATAAGATCTGGATCCGGCTAAATTTCATTCTGGGCTTTTCTGGATTCCTTTGTCGGTCTTTGATGCATCTATTTTGTTTATTGGAGCTCCGACCCGAATCTAATTGCCAAAATACTCCCCTAGATGGTGTGGAGTTTTCTATTTTGCTCTTTCGTCCTTTGGTCTTACGTTCAGGGCCTTCTCCCTTGCATCGTAGTCCCCAGATCTCACAATTCAGTCATTTTCCCAGCTTTTGGGGCCTTTTATGCTTCATCTCTTCAAACCTATTTATTTCTGAAATTCAAACACAAAACTCGTAACATAGCATTGTTTAGGTGAAAGATAATGGATATAAGACTCAAATTTCTCCAGCACATGTATTAGAGGATGTTTAGGCTATTTTTGGTATTTGTTTAGTCCCACATCGGGGGATTGTCCCGGATTGCCTTTTTTTTGGCTATAAATAGAACTCTTCACCTTCTATTGTAATCACTTCACATTTTGAGTGGCTATTCTTCCTACTAGAAGTGAGGCCTTGAAGCACACACTAAAGTAGGAGGATGCTACTTGAATTGTGAGTCATTTTAATAAAAGTTTCTTTATTATGTTGTTTGTTTCATGTTGCTTGTTTTACTTTGTTTAATTTCATTTCATTAGTTTTAGTAGCTTAGTTAATATGCTTTCCTTGCTTAGTTTAATAATTTGTCTAATGTGCAGTGAGTAATTCCATCCCCTTTCGGGGGTGGAGTAGATGTTCATACATGCATTAGAGAATGAAATGAATGCTTTATTTACAATGTGTTGATAAAACATGAATGTATGCTTGCTTGTTTAGGATAGAACTTATAATTTGATGAGTTTTGCCAAAATGATTAGACACCTCTCATGCTTGTTTAAGGTTCTGAAATAACCAGCTTGTGTATGTAAATGTTAATCAACTAGGATAGTGAATGGATTGATAGGTTTTGCCATAACATTTAGACACTTCCTATGAATGATAACACCACCTTTATTTGTGCTTAAAGAATGTGTTCAACACCCACCTCTTTGCATGTGTGCACTCACTCCACCCCTTAGGGGTTTTCTATTTCTGAATTCCAGCACTCTTATTACGTTCTTAGTTAAGTTTTAGTTAATCGTTTGTTGCTTTCTTTCACATTTCGTACTTTGTAGTGCAGTGTATCATAGAGTAGGATAATCAATTCTCTTCCCTATTTTTGCCACTTGATTTCATGCAAACGAGAGGCTGCTCACCTCCCTAAGGACAACCCGTATTTGCCACCGCTTCAACGCAGCCGTGCATTTCCATGGCTGAAGACATGTTGGTTCTTTCTTTTGGAAGGATGATTGACGACTGGGAACAGGAGGAGTATCCGAGTGAAACCGTTTTCCCACTTCGTATGGCTGGATTGGGTCTGGAAAACACAAGCAATGAGCCTGGATACTGTCTGGGAAAGGACTGGAACCGTTCTGGAGATACGATGGAATGAATGCGGAAACGAAAAGTCTCGGTAAGTTACAGAATAGATCTAGGGTCATTCCAGAATAGATCCAGAATGGATCCAGGGTCATTCCAGAAGAGATGCAGAATGGATCCGGGGTCATTCCAGAAGATATGCAGAATGGATCCAGGGTCATTCCGGAAGAGATCGAGAATGGATCCACGGTCATGCCAGAATAGATCCAGGGTCCTGCCAGAAGAGATGCAGAATGGATCCAGGGTCGTTCCAGAAGAGATCCAGAATGGATCCATGGTCATGCCAGAATAGTTCCAGAATGGATACAAGGTCATGCCAGAAGAGATGCATAATGGATCCAGGGTCATTCCAGAAGAGATCCAGAATGGATCCAGGGTCATGCCAGAAGAGATCCAGAATGGATCCAGGGTCATGCCAGAAAGACCCTAGGTGTAACGTAAGTTACAGAATAGAGGCAGGGTCATTCCAGAATGGATCCACGGTCATTCTAGAAGAGATCCAAAATTGATCCAGGGTCATTCCAGAAGAGATGCAGAATGGATCTAGGGTCATTCCAGAAGAGATGCAGAATGGATCCACGGTCATTCAAGAAGAGATCCAGAATGGACCCAGGGTGATTCCAGAAGATATCCAGAATGGATCCACGGTCATTCCAGAAGCCATCCATAATGGATCCACGGTCATTCCAGAAAGAAACACGCTTTTAAAGCCAGTTAATACTAGCGCCAGTAAACTGCCCGTTTTTCCTTCCCCACGAGGAGGGAATGATGCGCCCAAGTTACCGTAACTCCGGATGAATGGAGAATAGGGGAAAGAAAGAAACATCTCGAATTGCAATAATTAAACTCAAGCAACAACTACAGTTACAAATGAAAGTGATCGCAAAGAACATATGAAGAACAAAAAATGCACCTAAAACAACACTTGGAATTCCAATTGTTAAAATTCAAGCAACACCCTTTACAATTAATGTGAGTCTACAAATGTCTGCCACTGAGCTCAAGTAAAACATTAAGTTACAATTTGCTATCATATATTTATAATACACCGAGCTAAAGAAAAACATTAATTCTCTCATTGGACATTTGGCCACTGCGAGTCATGTAACCTTCCTTGCACTCCCCCAACCGATTGAAGAAGGTCCACCATAGAACCATATGTACATTGGCTCGATTTTGCCTCATTTGTGGTATGGGTTGCTATCTGAGTGACACCCACGTCCTCATTCCTGGTTTTCCTCCTCTTCCCACCTCTTCTATCCCTGACAATGTAAGAACCACAAAACATTAATGCTTGAATATTTATATATGAAAGTGATTAAAGTAAACTGCATTTCTGATACAATGATGCAAACCTTGCAGTACCTTGATCTTCAGTTTGTGTCCCAATTGGATCCTTGCATCTCCTAGCATGGTGACCAAGTAGACCGCACCTAGTGCATTTCTTCTGTCTCCTGCTGCAACTTGGGTCCATTGTGCCCTTGTATCTGACCTGCCTCGGCCTTCCGGGTTGTCTTTTCACTGTCAGAGGTGATACTGTAAATCCCTCTACATGATCCCACTCCAATTTATCTGCCATTGGATTAATACCCACCTCATAAGCTAGATCGTACACTGTTTTGTAATACCATGGGCTAACATAATCCTCCCAACGAGCCCCTCTAATTGTCCCAATGAAAGCAGAGGCATGCTGACATGGCATCCCTGTCAATTGCCAAAGTCTGCGGGTGCAGGACTTCTGAAGCAAGTGAACAACGCATCTTTTGATTCCATTAGACACTTCTGGCTTCGAGTTAGGACATCTTATGATAGAAAAGGAGCCTAACTGCCTAGACATTTCATTTAACCATGTTCTGCCTTTTGGCACCACAACATTTGTCCACTCTCTGCTATCTTCTTATCTCTTGAACATGGTCTGCATCAAATTCTACCGCAAATTGTCCACCATAGTTACAATAGGAAGATGCCTAACTTCCCTGATGTAGTTGTTGAAGGACTCACTTAGGTTGTTTGTAACATAATCAGACTTGGCCTCACACCCAAATTGACTCCTTGACCAAATTCTGTCAGTGTTGTCTACTTGCACTAACCAATTATATGCACCCTCATTAATTTCCCTTATATACTGCATTTTTCTTTACATCTCAGTGGCTGTATAGGCAGAGGCAACCTCCCACATCAGACTAAGAAACAAAGCACTCTTGAATTTCTTTTGGAAGTTATGGTAAAGGTGTCTAGCACACGCTCTATGCTCACACCCACCAAAGACCTCTCTTACCCCCTCCTCTAAACCTTTGCACCTGTTGCTTATGACAACCAAACCATTCCTGTGACCAACTGCCTCTTTGAGATGAGTAAGAAACCAGACCCAACTGCTATGACTCTCGGATCCACTACAACAAATGCTATAGGAAAAAGCTGGTGATTTCCGTCAACCAAGGTGGCAGATAATAGGGTACCCTTGTACTTCCCTTTTAGATGACAACCATCTAGGCCTACAAGAGGTCTACAACCATTCAGAAAACCATCAATGCAGCCCTTTAGACACACAAATAATCTGTAGAAGGACCCATATTGAGGTTTGACTTCAAAACTGATTACACTACCAGGGTTGGTCTTGCTCATCCCCCAAACCAAAGATGGGATCAAAGCGTATTGTTGAGCTTTACCCCCCTACAACTCCTTCATTGCAATCTCCCGACCACGCCAAACTCGATGGTAAGGCAAACTCAAGTGACATTTCCTCTTCAGTTGGTCAGATATGTTCCTCACAGTGAGTCTGTCATCCAATGCAAGCCACTCCTTGCACTCGTGGGCAATCCACTCCCTAGTGGCCATCTTAGAGGCACAGTTATTTACAGATGAGCAAGTATGTGGTAACCTCAAAGTCTTGATTTCAAACACTCTGCCATCATTTAACCTGGAGACATGAATTCTCCACTTACATTGAACATCTCTACACCTGGTTGTGATCCTATATGGTTGGCTCTTCAAGTAGGCTATCTCACATTCACTCAAAATGCAGTGGGTTAATAAAACACATTCTGAAGGATTTCACATTAGGAAACTTCTTTACCACAACTATTTCTGGGTTGGACTCCTTCACACCCCAACACTCAGATCTATCATCATGCGGATTGAAATCAATTCCGTAGTCTCCCTGGTCATCAAAATCCTTCACACCCCAACACCCCTTGTTTTCCTCACTTTCATCAAGTTCATCAGAATATAAAACATACTCAGAGTCTGTACCACTGCTTCCACTAGAAACCAAAGTGTCTTCCCTAGGTGTTGTTATGCCCACTACTAGGCTGGGTTCAGAGTGACATGGGAGAGTACCACTCCCATGGTGTTCACAAACATCTCCCACAAGGGGTTCACAATGTGGCACAGAGGGTGCAGATAAAGGTTGTGAGCTTACACTCCCCACCACACTAGGCACTCTAGGTACTGGTTCTGGACTACCATCAACTGCTTGTATTTCTTTCTCAACACCTACAGAAGGTTCTATTTCATTCTCAACCCCTACAAAAGCTTCTGCTTTCCTGTCATGGGTAGCATAGATGTGAAACTCACTTTTCTGGTTGGGGAATTTAAGTGCCTCCTCTATGTCTCCATTGCTACTCAAAGGTTTGTAGTCTTTCCTAACTTTGCTTGGAATCATATAATGCATATGCAAAACCATTTCAGTGGATGACCACTTCATTACACTGCATATCAAATCCCTTAACAAGTCAATCGTCCATTCCTCAACCACAACCAAAACCAATGATGCTACCTCTTCAAAACCAACAGCTTTATCCCTATCCTTGCACTTAACCCATGGACCACCACAATGCAACCTCATTCTCACACTATCTTCTAAATCAGACACACTGCTTGGATAATAAAAATGAAAAGCCAAAAAACATAAGGAAAACGAATTAAATTGACAGATATGAATTAAAATGACAGAACACAACTACAAACATGCAATCTACAGTCTAAAGCCGACCCGGAAACTGAAATCAAAACATTCAAACCCAAACAAAGCATGTAATTTCCCATATCTCAAATCAGAAAAAAAATCACTAACCGTCTTCGCTTCCCAATCAGGGCGCTTCTTGTCTATACCATCTTCCACGCTGTCGTCGTGGTCGTCGCTACCTCTGCCCGATCCACTGGTCAATGTGGTCGCCTCCAATTTGTCCAAAGTAGGAAAATGGGGACAATTACATGGGAATTTGGAAAGGATGCGAGTTATGGTTTCTGGAGAGTAGGAAAACTCAGGGATTCGGGAAGGAGTCGAGTTAGGATTTCCGCAATGTGGGAGAACTCGGGGATTTGGGAAGGAGAGTTAGGTTTAGTCATCGTCTTAGATTAGTAGAGGGGACATTCACTGGATCCAGAGTGATTCCAGAGTGGATCCGGAGTGATTCCATAGCGGATCCTGAGTGATTCCAGAGTCGATCCAGATTGATTCCAGAGACGATCCAGAACAATTCCAGAGACGCTTCCAGAGTCGATACAAAGCGATTCCATAGATGATCCAGAGTGATGCCAGAGTCTATCGAGAGTGATTCGATGCAGAGTGATTCCAGCACTGTAATGGTTTAGTCGTGGTCTTAAATTAGTCTTAGTAAAATTTATTTTGCTACAGTCAATCCCAAATCACACGTCCTACCAAACAGATCACGAACCGATTCGGACGGCCGTTGACGGCCCATTCACGTCGTCTCTCTGGAGTGGGCCCACAAACGGCCCAGGTGCATTTGCGCAAATAGGATGGTTTCCAGATGCATATGCGGCAATACCGAAAAAGCAGGTGCATATGGCCAATTTGGACACTTGTCGGGTGTACGGTAGCAAAACCCCCTACATTTTAATAGTAGTAGATCCCTCCGTAACTTAGTTATAGAGCTCTTTTACATGACAAACATTGCAAAAACAAAGTTATGGAAAGATGAAAATTTTGAAATATTGTTATTAAAATAAATAATTATCAAAATATGCATCGTTCCGAAATATATGAATAATTATGCCTACCTCCATCACGTTGCGACATGCAACCGTGTGTAGGTTTCGGTTCGGAGTGGCAAATGGGACCAAATTGGACCATACCAACTAGGGTTCAGTCTAGTCCTCAGTCCAAAAAATTCCCTCAAACTCTGCCTTGGTTTCGTCAGGTTCAATCTGGGTTTATTTAGGTTTGATCGGGTCCGATTCAAACAAAACTATTTATGTATTTTCTTGGGTTTTTCCAATATATGTGTATTTATCTAAGGTTTATATTATCTACTACTCAAATATTAACTAATTTACAAATTGTCACACGTCGTGAGATTAATTTGGATACTTATCATATGATTTAGATACATTCTTAGTAATTCATTTTTTAAAACGAATGGTTTAGGTCCAAACCAGTTCAATCCAATACCAGACCAGACCGAACCTGAACTATTCGATCTGAAAGGTATCGCGAATTCAATCTTTAGTTTGGTCCGATTCTGGACTATTGCACAACCCTAGCAACACATGGCAATGGAAGATTTTTGTCTTTTAGCTTCGATGAACTTGGCATTGCCATTGTTGAGTTCATTAAGAGGACGACAATGCCAATGCCGAGTGTTGTTATAATAATGAAAATCAAGGTGCACAAATTATGTTGAATATAAAATAATTACAATTCGTATTAATCCAAAGAACAACCACATGTGGAATAAACAAGAAAACAAAAAAGGAGAATGAAAGTCAAATTACACCTCAACCGACTCGCCTCTTCGACACTTCCCTTACAAAAAATATCTCCCTAAATAATGATGCGAATGTTTGTCCGACGATTTCCTCCCAAGATAGAATAGTTGCAATGTTGTTCCGGCACACTCCATCACGGTGTACCTCGAACACAAATCAAGACCTCAAAGATGGTCACATGTGCAAAATGAATATTTGGAGGTGACCACGATAGGAAAAATCCTAGAAAACTCTCTTGGTCATGTTGAGTATCCTTTAGTATTTATAAGGCCAGGAACTTGTGATGACAAAAGAAATTTCTTTTTTTCTTCAATTTCCGACTAAGACAATATTTCCTTTTTCTTCAGTTTCCGACAGAGGCAATATTATCTTTTTGGAAAAATTTTCAAAATAAAATTTTTAATTTTTTTTTGCCAAAATAGACCTCCATCAAAAGTATTTCTCAAACTAGACCCGCTGCCACCACGTGGTGACACGTGGCGGCGGCGGGGTTTTTTTTTGTGCATAGAGAACTCGACACGGGTGATGACGAGTTCTCTTGAGGAGAACTCGACACTGGTGATGCCGCGTTCTACCAAGGAAAACTCGACATCACCAGTGCTGAGTTCTCTCTGGGAGAATATTGCCAACACTTCATATTTCACTCGACGCGAGTTGTGAGGTGAATAGTGATTAAAATAGAACTCGGCATTGAGGATGCCGAGTTCTATTTGGACCTGTTCTCCTGACACTCAGATCATGTATGAAATGGTTGGACGGCCAGGTCTACAATAGAACTCGGCATCTATAATGCCGAGTTTAATAGGCATAAGTCGGAGTTTAATAGGCAGAAGTAGGCAAATTTGCGGTCCTAAAAAATACATTACATTAATTCAAGTCTTACAATTAATCAACTCTTAAATAGGATTTAAGTCGTACATTCATTCAAGTCATAACAAAATACATTACATTAATTCAAGTCTTACAATTAATCAACTCTTACATTCATTCGTCTCACTAAATAGTTACATACAAAATATTCAAACTATTTTGCTATATAGGTTTCTTGCATCGCTTTCGGTTATGCCCTATACCGCCGCATCTCCCACACCTTACCCTTCTTCCAGAGTGTTCGTCCATCTCGTTTCGGATTCACGTTGATTTAGGCCGACCGGGAGGTCTTTTGGTTTGGGGAGGCTTCATTATGATGTTGCCTCGATCTGGCCAATACCTCACATCAGGAATTGGGATAAATATCGGTTTGTACGCCTCCCTGTACATTTGAACCTCATAATACGGGGACACCAAATGTGAAGTGTTGACATTTGCATGTCTGCCACTGCAAACTACTAGTACATGTGAACATGGGACGTGCATTGCAATTATGTATCCACAAGTACAAGTAATAACTCCTTCAAATTTCACGAGGTATTTTTTCTGATCATTGGCTTCAACCTGGTACATCAGCTGGTGGTACCGAGTTACTGTATGTGTTTTGGCCAGATTGCTGTTTGCCGTCACCATGGTGTGGACTGTCGGTACATATGTTTCATTCCACGACTCGGCGACGTCCCTTCTTTTAACAAAGAATTTGTTGAAGTGGAGAAATGTCACACTGACAACGGGTCTACAATAATGAAACCCACTAATTGAAGGCCCGAACGCCCAAAACACACGCTTAAACATCTCCTCGCCTGAATTTACCTGGACAGACTCTATTTTGACAACAAATCCTTCATTGTTCTGACAGAGAAATGTGACGAACCTTCGCAAATCTTTAAAACTGTCTTCTTCGGCACCATATATTCGGTTCAACGCTTTTTGCCTAGCATGCCATTCTTTAGCGTAACCGATTTCAAGTGAGTATTTGGTCTTCACCCTTTCCATTATTTCAGCAGGAGTAATTGTGAACTTAGTTCTAACAGATGGCATTATCAAGTCGCATACAAAATTAGCACTGCATTGTTTGTTGTCGTTTAGTAATATCGGATTGGAAGAAGTGTGCTCGGCGTCGTATGTTTTAACTTGAAAATATCTGCAGCCTTTTGGAACAGACGCATGTAGATGCCATTTGCAGTTATCTTCATCACGACGAATACAATGAACATATACCGTTTCGTTGAAGAAACCACAACTGAATACTGAACAAACTTTTTAATGTGCCACGATTGCAGAGCATGAACTAAATCATCTTTCGTTGGGAAAATTCGTTTATCAAAGAAAAAAACGACCATCTTCCGTATGCCAATCACTCCGTTCCAAATTGTTCGCAGCGTCGAAGAATGAGTGTTCAAATACCAAATTCTCTATCCAGTTGTCGTCATCGAAGATATCAGGAAGTTCATTAAGAGTTGGAATAATGTCGTTGTTAGCCACTGCATCATCAACAACGTCGTCGTCTTCACGGTTTATGGATTGGCCCATCGCATATATGACATCCTGCGTCTCCGGAATGACTTCATTAGCAGAAATACCTTCAGGTTCATCTTCTACAGCGAAGGGTGTGCTGTAATCCCCTAATTCCTCAGTGTCATCGTCTTCAATGCTATGCATCTCTTCCCGGCCTTCTGGTCGACTAAAATGAATTGGGTCAACAGCTGACAAACCAAGCCCAAGGTAGGGATATGAGGTAGATGGTCGAGCCCTTCCAGCAAACTCATCATGACTGTAATGTGTGGGTTGAAATTGCGACAGACCAGGATAAGGATTTGCACTGCTAGAAGGAATGTCACACGCATTTTCTGGCCATTCGTTGCCTGCTTGGAAGTTATGCGATTGGAAAAATGGAATTTGCTAGTATGCTGGAACTTCGGTTGTAGGATTTAGACTTATATTCAAATCTATTCCACAATGCCAACCGGTCGACCTTACTGTACCATACTCCGGCGAATGAGTGTTCGTTGTCAGCGTAGGGTCGGGCACTTTAGGTTCAGCTTCCACATACACTCCAACCACAGACATCCGTTTAAACAAACGCATCAATCCATAAACCGACCTATCATTGGTTAATGGAACGTATGTCCAATCATTGTTTAATGGCAATTTTGCCGTCAACTTGACATCAAACATACTGTGTGGATAACAACATTCAGATCTTATAACATCCATTAAATCCTCATATTTGATGTTCAACGGAACAACTACCAATTTGCGGTCAGATCCTGTGTATTCTGCCACATCTCCGTTACATTCTAATTTCCCGTTATACATGACCAACAAAGATCCTTCATCATCTTTATCCATACGTAACATATATTTAATTTGAAAATGTGTTCAAGTTAGATGATTGTTCTTCATTACTAAATACTTAAAAAGTTGAGTGTTTTAGAAATTACCTCAATCGAGTGTAGTAGCAAACGACTGTAAACGTCGAGCAATCTCTCCAATAAAATCAACTACAATAAACAACGTTACGATCAATAAATTTTAGGATGACTACCATAAAATCAATAATCCACTAACAAACAAGAAATAAAACGTTTTACCTAAAAACCCAAAATCGAATTCGATTTTACACCAAAACGGGTTCCTAAACCAACAAAAACACTACAATCATACATAAAACAACAATGTATATCATCCTAATACATAAAAAAGGCAAGAAAACGGTGGAAAACGAAAACAAATCGAAACCCTAACCTTAAAATCGCGAGAACCCGGCGTGAGGGAGAGGGGGGGCGTCGGGCTGCTTTTATAGACCTCCAGAACTCGGCGTTAATAACGCCGAGTTATCTTTTTTTAAGTGAACTTGGCGTTACTAACTCCGAGTTATTCCTTTAGAACTCGGCATCCTAGATGCCGAGTTCTATTTAAGCAACTGTTCTCCTGGCGCGTCAATCATCTCATGCACGATATGAGCGCCAGGAGAACAGTTCAAATAGAACTCGGCATTTAGAGTGCCGAGTTCTATTTGAATCACTATTCTCTTGGCAACTCAAGTCGAATGGAATATTGTTTTGAAATCGGCACTGGTGTTGCCGTGTTCACGACAAGAGAACTCGGCATCCTCAGTGCCGAGTTCTCTTGTAGAGTACATTGATTTAAGAACTCGAGTTTTTTTTCATTTCCTGTTTGACAACAAAGACAATTCAACCACGACACACGAACAACGAAAACACAAATCAACCACGACACACAAACAACGAAAACACAATTCAACCACGACACACAAACAACTACGATAAAACACAATTCAACCACGAGTGTAATATGAAGTTTAACATTTTAACATACAACCAAAAGTACCATATAAAAACAACCAAATAAGTTAACACAACTAAAAATCTATCCTAAGTGACCTCTCAATCTCTTCTTCCTTTTAGGACGTGCTTGAGAACGTCCTCTCCCCCTGCCGCGTCCCCCTCCTCGTGCTGCATTCTCAGTATCCTGAGTCAGACCGCCAGCGTCTTCTTGAGAGTGTGAATCTTCTTCTTCAACGACGCGATCCTGACTCAAATGTAATGTGGGTTCTTCAGCACCAAAACACATAAGCCAAGCCTTCATTTTTTCCTTCAATTTTCTAACCATCGAAGAGCCTGTCTTGTGATCTTTGATCACCTCGTGAATTTGATGGAGTTCTTCGTGAAACTCATAAACTCCGTGCACCTACAGATAATTAAAAGTTAATGAAACACTAAACACAATTTTAAAACATGGTAATTATTTAAATAAATGTTTAAATCTTACCATCTCTCGCTCTCTACCTGCTCGAGGTCTGTATAAGGTATTAGTCGGAGCCAAGGTGTGATGAACTATCCAACGTACGGTGATGCTCCAGTACCATTCCATATACAGTCGTGCTCTCTTCAGGAGTGGCACCTAGGAGTGGTCACTCAAACTGTAGAATGTCAATTTGTAAATTTAAACCTGCACGGTAGAAAAAAACTAACAATACTACAAACTTCAATTCTCACATACATTCAAACTTACATACATTTAAACTCAAATAAATCACTTTTAAGTTTACATTCATTCAATTTAACATACATTCAAACATAAACTCCTGCTATAATATCAATAAGTCCACTCTCCTCGGTTATGCATAATTTAGTTCTTAGAATGTCAATTTGTGTTATGGTATGTTTGTTTAAGTATATTTGATCGGATTTCTCATTGGTCGAACGGGTGCGACACATCGAGCTAGTGCGCGGTGGGTTGACTCGATCACCTCATTTTGGGCCCTGGTGAGTGTAGAGCCGGCCTTGGGATGAGCTTGGTTAGGAGTGGCGTGGAATGGGAAGAGAGCTTGGGAGTTACACGAAATTTTCAAGGGAGACTTTTGGGTGTCCAAGCTGGCACCATTCTTGGCAAGTCTTGAAATGGCTTGATAGCTAGGAAGTTGGAGGGTTGGGTGCACAAATATAAGGCCCTCCCAGCCGTCCTTTTCCTCCCTTTCCATCTTCTCACGCACCACTTCAGACCACTCATTCCTCTTCTCCAGCTGATTGGTGGGCTGATCTCCGTAGAGTTGGGAGCTACGTCAAGTGCAGCCTGGTGCAGCTAGAAGAAGAGATTGTGGGCAGAATCTCCGGAAAAGCTTGGGCAATCTTTCTTGCCGATCAGGTATGCTCCTGGACCCTTAGTGTAATAGGAAGCATGGAGTATTGGATGGAGATTAGTCCAGCACAAATAGAGTGGTCGGTCTGAGGTTTGGAGTTGCACAAATGGAGATCTACCCGGTAGGGTGGACTGTGGTGCACTCTCCAAATTTTCAGAGGTTGGCTGAGCACCTCTCTCTCTACCACGACTTGTGACTCATGATTCCTTGGTGGTTTGTTGGAAAAACCAGAGGTGGTGAGGCTGGGCCGTGGAGATCTAGAGGGGAGGGGTTTTGCGTGCATGTTGTGCTTCTTGCTATTCATCTTGTGATGTTGTTTTGTGAGCTTCGAATATTATACTTGTGTGTGATATTGTGATCATGTCCAGATGTGTTTGCATGACATATTTTCAGATATTAGAGTCACATATTTATGTGTTATTTCATGAGTAGGGTCAGACAGCATACGTAGGACTCGTTACTGAATTCTGCTCTTACGTCCATGCATGATCTTACTAGTAAGTATAAATAATATTGCATGAATCGCTCGGATTTTAGTCCAGAAATCATTAACACCCATACACAATCCAATTTGTTGATCCCTTATGATATAATCATGACATTCCATCAGTGAATAAATCGAATACTTTCATCAAGATTGTATTGTAACAAGTATAGTTGCCCGTCTCGACTTGAACATGCGTTGAGTTAATCGAATCTGATTTTATTCGAACCATGTCTAGCTCAGGTGTACAATCAGATTTGTGTATGATTTATCTGACATATCTCGTTATGCTCTCACACGAGACTAAACCAGGACTCATCTATGATCTATGCTATTTATACTATGACATCTAGTATGGTGCAAATCAACCAACATGCATGTCAATATATCTGTTTCGACTATCAAGGAACGTAGACTCCTGATTTCAGAGGCATGTTTTATATATATAGGACTACTGATACATGTATGAATTAATTCCCATCCACCTATTCTCTGACCATGTTCCGGATCACAAGTTCTAATGCATGCGTCTTCTCAAATTTATGGTTTATGCTATCGATTACCTGTAGTGGTTGATCATCATGTATTCTGTTGTTATACATGCTTTTTGTTATTCGTTTAGTACCAATATATGACTGATATGAGGTGTTGTGTGGTGATTTTAGTTGACCCTTAGGATATCAGGCCTTATGACATCTTTATCATGACCCGTAGATAACTCAATGTGTTGTTTACCTTGAATTGCCATCGGGGTTGTCTTCTTGCTGATTTGTGTTTGGTTATTGTTGGGATGTTCTGATTTTGTTTTGTTTAGGGCTATTAGGAGGGTATCCGGATACCTTTCCTTGAGCTCACTCCATCCACTATAGATGCATTAGATTTTAGATGCTTAAGTAGCTTGCATCGCATTTAATCTGATTAATAATTCTGGGCACATTCTGTTTTTGGGCCGACGGGCCACGAGTGGGTCCTCTAGCTAGAGAGGCCATTCGCATAAGACCTTCACATTGGGAGGTCAGGCGTAAGATAAGTCCTGGGCAGGCGCGCTGCCATTCTGTCTCATGGTAGGTATTCCCAAGTTCGCGATGGCACCATGTAGGTCACTTGCCGCGAATTGGGACACTTATCCGGCGCACCGCTTTGTGCTGAGCAGTGGGTCACTGTCGAGTGACCGCCTTTGACCAGCGAGGCTGGTGTTTTGGCTCCTATTGAGGAATGATTCGGGTGCGCCCGACCGGCCCGGCTTATGGAGTCGTAGCCTTCTGTTGCGTTTTGTGCTTTTCTGTTTCTGTTTTAGATGCTTTTGTCTTAGATAGATTGCATGCATTCTTCCATATAACTCTGATTGGGCCAGGGGCATACTGTGTTTTCTTTATAGAAAACTCACGCATATGTTGATGCGGTGCTTGCAGGTACTTAGATTCCTACAGGGTAGACTGGACGAGTAGTCGAAGATTCTGTACACGAGGGACACGTCGACCAGATTCTTCAGTTTGTCTTTTGCTTCCGCATTATTTATGATGTATTTCCCTTTTGAACTCGATGTAATGTATTTGACCTTGTTACCATATATGGATAATCTCTCACTTTTCAGTCATGTTTTATGTTAGTCTATCCATGTATGATCTCTCTACGTATTGTCGAGTCGTTGTTGGTTTGTCTTTTGTAACTCCTTCGGTCGTCACGGAGGTCTCTGATCGCGACACTTGTAGTCTTTCCCAGTGTGCGTACCCACGAGATCGGGGGCGTTACAACTTGGTATCAGAGCAGGTCGGTCCCTAAAGTGTACAGAATCCAGAGACTCACCAGTGTGGCATCTTGCCCAAACCCTGTCGGTAATTTCCCATCTTTTAGAATTGCATTCTGATTGTGATAGATCATATTTGCATTGGTTAAATTGCTTTCTTGTGGATTGCCTTGTGTGCTTGGAGACCAAAACCACCCAGCCCTATCTACCTTTATTAGTTCCCTTGACTGCTCCTCCGTTTTGGTGTCGAGATCACCAACAAGTCCAGCCGGTCAAGCAAGCAAGAAGTGCAAGTGCAAGAGGCGACTAGCTAGCAAGCATGGGAGGCAATTGCAGCGGGATTCCCGCAAAACCGAAGGCTCTTCTCCACCAATTTCAGGTATGCTTCTACCCCCTTAGCATAAGAGGATGTAGAGTGGGTGTTGGATGAAGTCTAGTCCAGCCCCATTGGGTTAGCCGACCAGAGGTTCAGAGTGCACAAGTGGAGATCCACCCGATAGGGTGCACAAGTGGAGATCCACCCGATAGCGTGGACGAGTAGTCGAAGATTCTGTACACGAGGGACACGTCGACCGGATTCTTCAGTTTGTCTTTTGCTTCCGCATTATTTATGATGTATTTCCCTTTTGAACTCGATGTGATGTATTTGACCTTGTTACCATATATGGATAATCTCTCACTTTTTAGTCATGTTTTATGTTAGTCTATCCATGTATGATCTCTCTACGTATTGTCGAGTCGTTGTTGGTCTGTCTTTTGTAACTCCTTCGGTCGTCGCGGAGGTCTCTGATCGCGACACTTGTAGTCTTTCCCAGTGTGCGTACCCGCGAGACCGGGGGCGTTACAATTGAAGTCCAAATTATGTGAAATTTTGTGTGTGACTTCTATAAGGAACCTAGTGTGTGTTTAAGTTTATTTTAGCTCAAGTATGCTCAAAATACACAAGTTCCTTAAGACTCAAAGAAATACAAAATACATGTCTTCAAATGAGCTTGATTACATGTCTTGACTTGATTTCCTTTCTTCCTTGAGTCTTGATCACCTGTAGAGGTTAGCACAAAGCAATATATATGCAATGCAATATGTGTGCTACTCCACATGATCATAATTAAGATTAGGTTAATTAAATCATCAAAACATAGATTAAGGCCAAAAAGCCAACAATCTCCCCCTTTTTGATGATGGCAACCTATATCTTAACTCTATCTTAATACATGTAATTTGTATTTGTAAACTATGCATATTAATGCTCCCCCTATGGATGTGCATAGTTTATGTTCAAGATGATTACAAAATTCCAAGTTACCCCCTTAATTATCTCTCCCCCTTTGACATCCATCAAAAACAAAAATAATTATGACTTTAAGCATAGAATTTGGATGTCTTGTAATGAAGTTGCTCCCCCTAAATTTTGCACTTCATTACACTAATAAAAGATATAACATTTAAGCTCCCCCTATCAATAAGGATAGATCAAAACTAAGAGTATGATTCAAGTTAAGTTCATTTAAGTTTCTACTCAAGCCTTATTCTAACATCCATTCAAAGTTTGATAATTATAATCAATGGATGTGATATATGATTTGCAATGAATAGGGTATATGATATGCAATGAACTAAACTCTAAATGTATGACATATAAGCACATAGACTAGATTAGAGCTAATTTTTCAGAAAATTTCAAAGATAGAAATTTTATACCAAACTTGAATATTGATTAGCTCCAATCTTGACTTGGTGATGCAACCGGATTCGAATTTGACTCTTTGGCTCGTCCGGTCACCACCAATTTCCTCCTCAAGCACCTACAAGTGTAGATTTAGGTACCCAAACAACTTTGGGTCCTTGAATGTTAGCTTTGGGAACCCAAACCATTTTGGTTTTAGGAGCCCACACACTTGAGGAACTATGGTTAATGAACATATGCTTGCCATTTAGTGTAGTGTGAGATACATGGTTTTTCAATTTTGAATTGTAACATAAACCATGTTTTTGCAAGGATTGCCTTTGACTTCCTAATAACATGTTAAGCATATGAGTTCCATTTGTGAATCTTTCTAAATCTTTTCTTAATTGCAAATTACAAGCTTGAAGATTTAGTTGATCACAATCTATGGGTGTTGCTTTTAATTTATCAACATTTGATGCATTCTTTTCAAATTTAGCAATCACCTCATTCTTCTCATTCATGCATGTTTCAATTTGGCTTTGGAGATCTTTGATTAACTTTCTAGCATTCTTGTTTTTATCACAAATGATCTCATATTGTTTAACTAAGTCATGAAATGCATTTTGAAGCTCATCATGTGTATAAGTTTCTTCATTAACACTAGAATGTGAGCTATCACTATAATATGACTTAGTTGAGCATGAATTATTAGAGCAAGAGTTAGATTCTACCTCACTTCCTTCATCTTGAATTGACATGTAGCACATGTGTGCATATTCTTTTGTTGATGAAGGTGTGGTTGATTTGGATGACGATGAAGACGATGAATCCTCCCATGTGGCCTTGTGAGCTTCCAACCTCTTCTCTTTTCTCTTGCTCTTCTCTTTTTCTCTCCTTCTCTCCCTCCTCTCATTTTTCTTCTCCTTCTCTTTTCTCTCATTTCAACTCTCTTCCTTCTCCTTCTTTTCTCTCTTTTCACTCCTTCTACCTCTTCTTTCATTCTTTTCTTCTTTATCCTTCTTGAGGTATTTGAATAAGTCTTTTGCTAGGACTTCAATGTCCTCATCTTCTACACTCTTCCTTGGTTGGTCGATGTTTGCATGTAATCCCAAGGTGTGTTTGTTCATAGAGGCTTCCTTCTCCTTCCGATGGTTTATTTGGAGCTCATAAGCCATGAGATTTCCAATTAACTCCTCCATCTTGAGTTGGGAAAGGTCGTGTGCTTCTTCAATTGCGACCACCTTATCTTCCCAATCGTGACTTAGCGACCGGAGGAATTTCCTTGTCATCTCTCCTTCATTTAATCTTCTTCCAAGAACCAAAAGAGAGTTAGTGATATCGGTGAAGCGAGTGTTCATTTCGCTTATGTTTTCACCGATTTGCATAGAAAAAATCTCATATTTATGCATGAGGAGACTAATGCGAGTTTCCTTAGTTTTGCTATCCCCCTCATGATGCATTTGCAATCTATGCCAAATCTCATATGCACTAACACACCCTCTAATTCTATTGTATTCACCCTCATTTAGCCCACAATATAGAATGTTCATTATTTTTGAGTTCATCTCAATTTCTTTCATTTTGGGCCTTGTGAGTTAATCTAATTCATCTTCATTTGAGGGTGTGTATGAATTTTGGAGAAACATCCAATACTTAAGGTCATTTGAAATTAGGAATATTTTCATCCTATTCTTCCAATAATCATAATTTGACCGATTTAGCAAAGGGGGTCTAGTGGTGCATAATCCCTCTACATGATTAGATGTGCTAGCCATGCTAAAAATACGATTAAGTATAGAATTTAGCTAACAAGGCTCTAATACCAAATGTAGGATCGTGTGGGTTATGGGTCCACAATTAAGGTTAATTAACAAGTTTAATCCTAAACAAACTCTACTTGCAAGTCAAAAGATGATGCAGCGGAATTTAAAACAAATACAAGCAAGTAGGGAAGAAATAAGCAAACCACAATCACACGGGGATTTTATAGAGGTTCGGCACCCCCACCCAGGTCCTAGTCCTCTCTTGTAAGCTCCGCTCGACTCCGCGAGCTCCGCCTACGTCTTCACTAACCACTCCCCGTTCCGGGCCGGGAGAGAACGCCTTTTACAAAACAAACTCCGCGAACAACCTCGCGAGCTTGACTTCTTCCTCTCACAATCCGAGAGGGAAACTTCGGGCTTTCACCGAAGTCCTTGCTTCCTTTGACAACACTTGTAACTGAGTGGGATTCACTCTCTAATTGAGCACACTTTGAGTAGGATGAGTATATGATCACTAAGTGTGGATTTAGGCTTGTGGAGTGTAGAAATAGGAGCTTTGAGGATTGAGGTTTCTCTCTAATGTATTGGGACAATTGGAGTTGGAGAGTTGTGTGAACAACAAGTCTTGATCCTCTATTTATAAGCTCCTAAAGATTTCTAGCCGTTTGGACAAGATTTGATTGGGTTTTGTGCAAAACACACAAAGCAGAAAATCGGGTTGCAAATCTGTCCAGAAACGGTCGACCGAAAGGTGCAACGGTCGACCAAACTCTTAGGTTCGTTAAAGACACGGTCGACCGAAATATGGAATGGTCGACTGAAAACTTAAGTCTATTAGATAAACGGTCGACCGAACATGGTTACCGATCGACCGAACTTGCGTTTCGGTAAAGGGACATTTGGATCGGTTGACCGAAATTGTATCGACCGATAGCAGGTAAATTTGACAAGATAAAACGGTCGACCGGACAGGGTAGATGGTTCGACCGTTGGAAGAAGTATATGGGGGTGTATTTTGTTTTAATACGAATACGACCGTTGAGTATATACGACAAAAATAACGGTCAGAAAAATGAGTTCAAACGGTCGACCGAAAGAGATGGTGCGGTCGACCGAAACTAGACAGGGAAACAAAAACAGAATATTTTGATCATCTGGTCGACCGAACGGCCTGTTGCGGTCGACCGAATGTGGGCAGACAGTGAGGGTTCAGGTTCAGTGTTTTCCGGTCTAAGTTTGGGTGATCTATTGAAGTCCAAATTATGTGAAATTTTGTGTGTGACTTCTATAAGGAACCTAGTGTGTGTTTAAGTTGATTTTAGCTCAAGTATGCTCAAAATACACAAGTTCCTAAAGAGTCAAAGAAATACAAAATACATGTCTTCAAATGAGCTTGATTACATGTCTTGACTTGATTTCCTTTCTTCCTTGAGTCTTGATCACCTGTAGAGGTTAACACAAAGCAATATATATGCAATGCAATATGTGTGCTACTCTACATGATCATAATTATGATTAGGTTAATTAAATCATCAAAACATAGATTAAGGCCAAAAAGCCGACAATAACAACAAAAAATCTAATTTGAATCACAATAATCATACTTAAATTCAACTATTTTTAAGATGACTACCATAGATCTATAATCAATAAAACTAAAATCAATAATCAACTAACAAACAAGAAATAAAACGTTTTGCCTAAAAACCCAAAATCGAATTCGAGTTTGCACCAAAACGAGTTCCTTAACAAACAAAAACACTACAATCATACATAAAACAACAATGTATATCATCCTAATACATAAAAGGCAAGAAAATGGTGGAACACGAAAAAAAATTTGAAACCCTAACCTTAAAAACTCGAGAATTCGGCAGATGGGGAGATTGGGGGCGTCAGGCTGCTTTTATAGCCTGACGGAACTCGGCGTTTATAACGCCGAGTTCACTTTTTTTAAGTGAACTCGGCGTGAGACACGCCGAGTTCTTCCTTTAGAAATCGGCATCTAGGATGAGCGGCAGGAGAAGTTTCTGAAATAGAACTCGGCACTCCCAGTGCCGAGTTCTATTTGAATCACCTCCTGAGTGAAAAATTTCAAGTGTTGGCCAATAAAAAACAAAAAAGAACTCGTCATCACCCGTGCCAAGTTCTCCCAAGAAGAACTCAGCACTGGTTATGCCAAGTTCTCTATGCACAAAAAAACAAAACCCGCCGCCGTCACGTGTCAACACGTGGTGACAGTGGGTCTAGTTTGAGAAATACTTTTGATGGAGGTCTATTTTGGCAAAAAAAAAAAATTAAAAAAATTTATTTCGAAAAATTTTCCTTTCTTTTTCCTCAAGCCCACTTTGCCTCACAAAATACGTAAATAATTGATCTTACTCTCATTGAATATTACATGGGCCTCGGGCCCAATATTTAATAGTTCAATAATCTCACACAAAATCCATTTTTGAATAAGCAACTTAACCGAACAGCTTAGTGTTGTACGTAACGATAACTTTCATGTTAAACCTATAATAATGCTAAATCAAGAGGTCTACAATGCAATTTTCAGGTTATAATGGAGTATTTTAAATATTGTTAATTGATAGAATATTGGATTTGGTCAATAAAAGCACATTTTAGTCTCCATTCTATCCGAGATTTACGGGTTGAGAATTGGTAAAACTAATTAGGAAAGTTTCATAATTAATATGAATCAGTAAAGTGGTCAGAATTGGTGTTTGTTATCAATAATCGGTTAACAGTTTGATGGTTTATTATAAATAGGCGACTTTTGGAGTAAAAGGTATTATAAGTAATTTAAAAAATTGTGAGAGTTAGATTGTTGTTACCTGAGGGAGAGTGGTGAAATTTCATTGGAAACCAAGGAAGGAGGTTGTGGCTATTAAATTTCAGATTACGTGAAAACATATTTTGTACTGATTATATGCTAGATAGTTACATTAGCATTCATTAGTTACATTCGTTGTAATAATGACTGGGCTAATCTCTTGTATAGAGGCTCATGTACAAACTCTAGATGGGTAATAAGGTATGGAAGAAGAATGGTTGTGACCCATACTAGACTAAGGAAACTATAAAAAGGTTTTTTTTGCACAGTTTACTCTTTATAATGTCTTGTTTGTCCCTAGTTTTAAAGTCAACCTCATATCTGTGCCCAAAGTTACTATTTCGATTCAATGTGCTGTGATTTTTTATTGTAACTACTGCATCTTTCAGGACCTTGCCACCAAGAGGGTGACTGGTCAGGGTGAGCTCAAAAGTCAGCTTTACATCTTCGAGGAGAGTAAGTCTCGGACTACTGTTAATCATGCTAAAAAAAGGGCCAATTCACCTTTCAATCTTTGTCATTACAGACTGGGACATCCTTCCTCTAACAAGATGAAATTGCTTTGTGATTATAATAGTAATGTCTCTAGTCATAAGAATAACCTTGTCTTTGCTGATGTGAATATTAAGTTTAAACCGCAAGTACACGGCCGCGATGAAGCAGTGACAAGTACGGGTTGATCCACAGGAAGGTGTGTCGACTCTGGTTCTTTCGAAGGCAAGTAGGAAAATAGGGGAAGAAGAAGTGATTATACTAAACTATGTTACGCAACAAACAAAGACAACGAAAACAAATCACAATGAAACTAAACTAACTAATAAAGCAAGTTGGAATTGAGGAAGAGAAACACCTAAGGGGTGGAGTGTGTGTACACATGAAATAAGTGGTGATGAATGCATTCAATAGAGCACAAGTGTAGGTAGTGTTTCTATGCATATGAAGTAAATAATGAGAAGACCTATCATCCAAATCACCAACCTAGTTGATTAATATGAGCATAAACAAGTTTGTTATTAAGAACCTAAACAAGCATAAGATGTGGTGAGAATTTTATTTATACCGCAAGTGCACGACGCCAATGAAGACGTGACAAGTACGGGTCGAACACAAGGAGGGAGAGATATTGTTATTTTTGTGATTTTCAATTAGGGAAAGAAAGAGAGAGAAATATGTTTGGGTTGAGATTTTTGGTTTTTAATTTTCTAAAGCAAGAACAACAAAAGCAAATTAAGAATAAAGCAAATATGGATGAGAGTCCAGCGGGTGGGGGATTAGATATTGGGTTTTGTTTAGAGAATTCTGAAACTTATAATAAATCACATTAGTTATAAAGCATTACATGATAAATGATTCAACATAAACTCAAGTAATCAAAATATACTAACACGAAATTAAAATAATAACATCATTCTTCTTCTCATCACCCTAAATCCGTCACCCCCACCATTTGGAGAGTGTTAGAAACTCATGGATGGAGGGAAGGAGAAGGGGTCCTAGAGAAACTACAAAAGAAAACTAAAAAACACAAAATAAAAGAACAGAATTTTATTGCTAAAGAGAAGAACGTCTTTACAACATAATTTCGGGGCTATTTATAGCCGATACAAGGGACCCAAGTATGAAATAGGAAAGTACACACGTCAACACGCAACTGGTAAAAATTGGAGCGCACGGATCGACTTTTGTGCGGCGGAATCGCCGCAATTTGTACATGAGGTGCGGCGGAATCGCCACCTTTCTGGCTCAGTATCGATCCGGATTTTTCCTTTGTGTTTATGGTATGATTTAAATGTCCTTTGCGCGTCTGGATTGATTTCTTTCCTTTCTTTTGAACTCCGAATTTATTTCTTCATACATTTGGAGATCCAAATTGATTTTTCTTTAGAACTTCTCCGAAATAATATTTTGGTACTCGTAATTTTTAGTCGGGTCCTCGGCTTTTTGCAATTAAGTCCCTGACTACTTTTGTGCTTAAGTCCTTGCCCTTTTTGTAATTAGGTCTTTGAATGCTTTTATGCTTGGATGGACTTCAATTTGAATCCCGATAATCTTGAACTTGGTCTTTATGATAGAAATGAGTCTCTTGCACGCGTTTATGCTCGGGATATGGGTAATTTGCATTCAGGTCCCTGTATTCTGTAAATAAGACTAAACACATACCTTAGTAGCATTTATTGATATAAAATTAATCTAAATGAAAGACATATGATGCAATGTATGCAATGCATCAAATACCCCCCCCCCCCCCCCCACCTAGATTTTGCTAGTCCCTAGCAAAACAAAATATAAGAGAAATGAAAACAGGAAAATCCTAACTCACTTTTGTAGGAATCACGGTTGCACTTAACATGTGCAATAAGCCTTTAAACCCCCAAGTTTCCTTAGAGGACGAGTTTTGTCTCGTGAGAGTTTTCAGTTGACACACCCACAAAGTCTTAATTCAGCATTTCGTTAATAACTCTCAACATCTCCACCTCAACCTTATTTATCTCACGTAGAATTCTTGCATGCTCATTATATAAATCTAACTCATAAAAATTCTGACTTGGTCTTCATTCCTCCAATATTCACACCACTAACCCTTCTACACATGCTATCACTTAAATTATTTTGCACGCCTCCTCTGGTGGTGAAGTATCATTCGGATCAACCATGGCATGGATCATTCTTTTAACTTTGGGCCATGAGTATCTTAACGTATTTTTTCCGTGATTCAACACATTTGCTTTTTTTTACACTTTTACCCTTTTTGCATTCGTGTAGCGAGTTTGGTCGATAATCCCGAGCTGGCAGACTCAAGTTACCGGGTTTCAAGATAACCCTACGGACCAGTGACTCGAAGGCTTGGGTTTTTGTAATTATTTTGCAAAATGTGCTTTCCTCACTTTTATTCCCCTTTTATTTTCCTCAAGGCTTAATTGCTATCAGAAGTCCACACTTCCCGGTATATTTTCCTCAATCTCTGCTTTTTATCAACCACTTCAAAGATTTGATTCATCCAATTTAAGTGCATACATGTCTTAAAGGGTAATGGGTTATTTCTTTGGAACTTAGATTTATATCATAATTTCTACAAGCAGAACTATATAATAAGGAACAAAAACTCAATGCAATTTGTACATGGGTTTTGGTAGTTCAATCTTAAGCTATGTCATGAAACATTGTTTTTTTTGAAGAATATATAGATAGATAGATAGATAAACACCCCCTACACCTAAATCATGCATTGTCCTCAATGTATGCAAAGATAAAGCAAATGCACTTATTACCGGAGTCAACTTGCGGTAGAGGGATTTGAATTTGCTCAGAGTCAACCATAGTCAGAACTGGATTGAATGTCACAATGTTGGTGCATGTATCCAGTTGAATTGTTCCCCATGTTGCTCTGAGGTAAAGATTCCACACCCCTCACATGAGTTGGTTCTCTTATTTGCTCGAGTGATGGTGGTTGGGTAGATGAATTACTCCCCCTTTTCTCACTTTCTTTTTGATTTTGTGATGATTTATTTGATTCAGAAATCTTATAGATACGCGATCGCATCACAACATCACTTTGATTGCATACTATTTCTGGTTCATTATCCACATGAAAGATATTAAATTCAGCCTTTAAGTTTCCAAAAGATATTTGCATGAGCCCATTTAGACAATTTATCAAAGCTTCAGAAGTGGCTAAAAAGGATCTACCTAGTATTACAGGGATTTGTCTCTTAGGATTGACAACAGGTTCAGTGTCTAGAACGACAAAATCCACTGGGTAAATGAAGTCACCAACCTTCATCAAAACATCCTCTACTATACCTCTTGGTTTCTTAACAAAGCAATCAGCAAATTGAAGGGTTGTCTTAGAGGGTTTTAGTGGACCAAGGTTGAGTTGCTCATAGACAGAGAACGGGAGAAGGTGAACACTAGCACCAAGGTCTAGAAGGGCTTTGTTGATAAAAGTATCTCCTATCGCACATGAAATTGTGGGACACCCAGGGTCCTTATACTTTATAGGAGATGAGTTGGACAGAATAGAGCTTATGTTTGCAGTTAAGAATGCCCTCTTTGGTACGTTCGTTTTTCTCTTCTTAGTGTACAGATCCTTTAAGAATTTAGCATAAGCAGGTATTTGTTGAATCATATCTAGGAGTGGAATATTCACCTTGACTTGCTTAAATACTTCCAAAATTTTCTCCATTTGTGCACTTGAGCTCTTCTTGAGTCTATTGGGGAATGGGGCTTTAGGAACATAGACTCGCTCAGGTTGAGCTATAGGTTCAGGTTGAGTAGGTGGGTGGGTTTTCAATTTGGACTTCAGATTCAATGGTCAGGTCACATGTGGGTGCTTGATGGCTAGATTGATTAGGGGTTCTAGGATTTACCACATTGTTATCAACTTGTTTTCCGGTCCTTCCTCTTGAACCATTTGAACCGGTCTAGGGTTGTTACTTCCTGGAGGTGGTTGATAGGGCTGATATTGATTATTAGATCTTGGATTCACCTCAGGTTGACTTGGAAACTGACCCTTTTCTCTTTCACCTACTATTTGTGCTAGTTGTCTGACTTGTGTTTCTAGCCTTTGGAAGGATTGAGTGGTTGTTTGCATAAAAGTCTTAACCAAATTTTCCAAGCTTGTCAATCTAACATCATAATCTCCATTGTTACTAAACCCAGATGATGTATTATTTTGGTTATACGGGTTTGGTTGTTGTCTAGGAGGTTGACCTTGTTGGTTCCATGAAAGATTGGGATGATTACGCCAACCCCGGTTATAGGTTGATGCGTATGGGTCATTTCTAGAATGGTTAAATGCGGCATGAACTTGTTCGAAGTCCGCACAATCCTCCATTGTATGACCAGTTTGACCACATCTAGAGCAAGGGATAGAAGATGCTTGATACACCCTATTCTACGGGTCGGGTTTTTAGCTCTAGACTTTCCATTCTACGCATAAGGGTAGCTAGTTTTGCTTCAGCAACAACCGTAGCATCTATAGCTAAGACACTTGGTTTGGGTTGACTTGCTATTCTAGATCCAATACTCGGATTATTCGGCTCTCTAGCATTGTTCCATTGCATACTATTTTCGGCTAAATCCTCAAGAAAAGTCCAAGCATCATTCTCATTTTTGGACATGAAGTTTCCTTGGCTTACAGATTCTACCATAACCTTAGATGTAGGTGTCAATCCCTCATAAATAATTGGGCACAATTGCCATCTTGGAATTCCATGATGAGGGCATTGGGTCAACAGACTTTTAAATCTTTCTAAATAGGAATAGAACGGCTCGCTCTCAGATTGAACGAATGCAAAAATTTCATTCCTAATCCTAATAGTCTTATGGTTGGGGAAATATTTCTTTAAGAATACTTGAACAAACTCGGCCCAACTCCTAATAGATCTTTCGGCTAGACTATATAGCCATTTTTTAGCGTCGTCCTTCAGTGCTACATGCACGAATTTAAGACGCACTGCCTCCTCAGAGATATGCTGGTATTGCATAAGGGGGAAGATTTCCTCAAATTCTCTAAGGAAGAGATATGGGTCTTCCCTAGAGGTGAACTTGGGCAACATACTCATGTATTGTGCCTTCAGTTCGAAGTCGCGACCCGGTATGGTGGGCATAACGATGGACAATGGCTGAGCAGCCATCGTCGGGTAGCACCGATCCCTCAGAGTCATAGGTGGTGCAATAGGTGGGTCCACTACATTCTCACCCATTGGATCCTGGTGAGGTGGTTCAACAGGTGGATTGGGGCTAAGCTCCAGACTGGAATCTAGATGAACTCGTGAGAGTCGATTGCTCAAGTCCGAAACCCAAATCTGAGTGCACCGGTTTGAATCAATTTTTGAATTCAAATTCGAAATTTAAATTCCAAATTAAAATTCAAGAATCAATTGATAATTTTGTTTTACAATTTAAAAAAAATGGAAACAAACAATAGAAGGGGGAAAAATGAGAAAGGAATCCTAATCTAGAGAATTGAGATGAGAAGAGAAAGAAGACTCAGATAAGAAGGGAAACTTAACTGTAAAAGATAGATAAGAGGGTTGGTCAGAAGTTTCCTAAGCAAGCACGGTTCAAACAATCCTAGACCTAATGTCGCTTAAATCTAGACGACTCCTAACTGGTTGAGTCGAATTGATTCGCTTGATTCACCTCCCTCACTAATCAAACCAAATTGGCCAAGCAGTGTATAGCTAGTGGGGGCGCTTCCGACAGAGTCGGTGCCAATTAGACAACCACTTCGCTTGGAAGACTTACGTCAACACAAAAACACTTTCTAGACACCAAATTAAATTCGATCAGCTTCAAGTCCTAGCAAGTCAAACCAATCTTCTCCTTAATTGAGTCTGAGTCCTTAGGGGCCAATGTCTAATTGATTTTAATTTTAAGGCTTAGGTGACACTTTAGGATTGTGATTTGTGGGCCACGGAAGGGTGATGAAATCCCCACCGTATCTTTTCCTACGGAGTTGCCCTTAAGATAGTTTAACTTAAATCTAGAAAAGATAGTCAAACATTGGTCTTTAATTGGGGGACAATTGCAAGGTTGTATGCAAACTAAATTATATGCTTCAATGCAATCGATAAAACCGTGAACGTACCTTGCCTCCAGCACTCTTCAACAAAAATTAATTTGCAAGAATTTAGCAAGAATAATGCAAACAAAACAATATATGATGCATGCACTAAGTCCTTCTAATTTTGCCCATTTTTAGGTCAGAGTTGAATTATTGCCAATTATGGAATTTGAGCCTAACACGTGCAATTCTACTAAAAAGGAAATTTTCCGAAAAAAGAAATTACGAGGAAAAAGGCAACAAAGGTTACCTACGCACGCTCAGTTGGGTTCACCGCCCCCTCTCGAGAATTTCCAGTTGCTCTACGCGTCCACCCAGAGATGGAGACGACCCAAGAAAAGTTTGAAGCCCAGATGCTCCAAACGTGCGGCGAATCCGCCGCAGGTTCTTCTTTGGATGCGTCGATTTTGCCGCCCTTCTTGCTCCTAATGTGCCCGGATTTCGCCGCGCACTCTGTTGTCTCCTGAACCACAAACCCAAATAGTTAGATCGCGCACACGATAAACAGAATAGAATCGAAATAAAAAAAAAAATAAAAAAATAAACAAAATCTTCGTCGCCTCCCCGGCAACGGCGCCAAAAAATTAATGAGAATTTTATTTATACCGCAAGTGCACAGCGTCAATGAAGACGTGGCAAGTACGGGTCGAACACAAGGAGGGAGAGATATTGTTATTTTTGTGATTTTCGATTAGGGAAAGAAAGAGAGAGAAATATGTTTGGGTTGAGATTTTTGGTTTTTAATTTTCTAAAGCAAGAACAACAAAAGCAAATTAAGAATAAAGCAAATATGGATGAGAGTCCAGCGGGTGGGGGATTAGATATTGAGTTTTGTTTAGAGAATTCTGAAACTTATAATAAATCACATTAGTTATAAAGCATTACATGCTAAATGATTCAACATAAACTCAAGTAATCAAAATATACTAACACGAAATTAAAATAATAACATCATTTTTCTTCTTATCACCCTAAATCCGTCATCCCCACCCTTTGGAGACAGTTAGAAACTCATGGATGGAGGGAAGGAGAAGGGGTCCTAGAGAAACTACAAAAGAAAACTAAAAAAGACAAAATAAAAGAATATAATTTTATTGCTAAAGAGAAGAACGTCTTTACAACATAATTTCGGGCCTATTTATAGCCGATACAAGGGACCCAAGTATGAAATAGGAAAATACACACGTCAACACGCAACTGGTAAAAATTGGAGCGCACGGATCGACTTTTGTGCGGAGGAATCGCCGCAATTTGTATATGAGGTGCGGCGGAATCGCCAAATTTCTGGCCCAGAATCGATCCGGATTTAGCCTGTGTGTTTATGGTATGATTTAAATGTCCTTTGCGCGTCTGGATTGATTTCTTTCCTTTCTTTTGAGCTCCGAATTTATTTCTTCATATATTTGGAGATCCAAATTTATTTTTCTTTAGAAATTCTCCAAAATAATATTTTGGTACTCGTGATTTGCAGTCGGGTCCTCAGCTTTTTGCAATTAAGTGCATGACTACTTTTGTGCTTAAGTCCTTGGCCTTTTTGTAATTAGTTCTTTGAATGCTTTTATGCTTGGATGAACTTCAATTTGAATCCCGATAATCTTGAACTTGGTCTTTATGATAGAAATGAGTCTCTTGCACGCGTTTATGCTCGAGATATGGGTAATTTGCATTCAGGTCCTTGTATTCTGTAAATAAGACTAAACACATTCCTTAGTAGCATTTATTGATATAAAACTAATCTAAATGAAAGACATATGATGCAATGTATGCAATGCATCAAGATGTAACTAATGAATATGGCAGAAACCATAATGTTAAGTATTCTCTTTAATTCAAACAAGCATGATCACATTTATCACATAAAGCAACATATAGTATTCGTTCCATTTTACATAGCATATATAAACATCAACTCCACCCCCAAAGGGGGATGTAACTACTCACTACTCATTAAACTACAAACTACATTAAGAAAAGAAAACATTCTAATTACTTCTACTGAGATAAAACAAAATTAAGCTAAGCAAGCAAGAATTAAAAGAGAAGACAACATTAAAACAAACTAAAAAAATTATTAAGGAAAGAAAACATGCTAATTAATTCTACGAAGATTAAAGCAAACGGAATTAACTAAGCATGCAAGAATTGAAAAGAAACAACAAGAAACTAACAAAACATTCTTTATTGCTCACTCACATTACAAGTAACATCCCTCCACTAGAGTTTTACTCAAAGGCTTTACTCCAGGTACAGAGAATGACCACCAAATGAGGAGACATGTTATAAAGAGGAGGAAGAGTTCTATTTATAGTCATAAAAAAAGGTAACCGGGGACAATCCCTCAGTATGGGACTAAATGCATACCATATATCGACTAAATACATACTAATACAACACCTGGCTGAGGCTAATCGGATTTGGATCCAAACCAACCGCCAAATGGCGGCTGAGAATGGGTTGATCGGTTGTGTTTTGGTGGAGCGTTTTGTGGATGGATCTCTTCATGTTTGGTGCACCAGAATTGGTTGTTGTAGCTTAGGCCCGGATATAATTGCAAAAATACTCCTCATGGTGGTGTGGAGTTTCTCGATTTGTTTATTGGTTCTTTTGGTTTACATCTGGGTCGTTCCCTCTTGCATATCAGTCCATAAGTCTCATAATTCAATCATTTTTCTTGCGTTCAAGTCCTTTTTGTGTCTCTTCTTCTCAATCCTGTTTTTTCCTGAAACTTAAACATAAAACTCGTTACGTAGCATTGCTTAGGTTCAAAATAGAGGATGTAAGTCACAAATATAAGCATGATAGATGTCAATCAAATACCACTACACCTAGTTTTTGCTAGTCTCAAGCAAAACAAAGAAAGAGAAAGATGAAAGAAAGGAAAAACATACAAAAAACAGGAAAATCCTAACTTACTTTCGTAGGAATCACGGTTGCACTTAGCATGTACAACAAGTCGTTAAAACTCTTGTTGCCAAGGAGGAGGAATTGTGTCTCTTGAGGGTTTTCAGCGGATATACCCACAAAATCCGAACATTGATGCATTATTCAATCTAGCACAAGACTCGTTGGACAAATTTTGGTCGATCATTGGGCACGGTAATCCTACGGGCCGACTCTCTATATGTATCTAGTCCACACACCTAGCCTAGGGAACCATTCGTGCATGTCAATTAAGGACTTAAGTGAAAGACATGGGCAACCTTAACATCATCAAGTGATACAAAGTGTAAAATCCATTAAGGTTCTTATTTGCATTGCCATTTCTTTTTTGTTTTTTTCGTTTTGTTCTTCTTTTTTCATTTTTTTTTCTAGTTGGTATGTAATTCTCCCAGGGTCAGGTTTCGTGCATCATTGCCTATGAGGACTTACACTATCACATACACTTTTCCTCCACATCTCCACATAGGGCAATCCCTACCACCCGTGTAACAAGAGTTCGGTCGGTGCGTCCCAAGTCAGATGACTCGAAAACAACATGCACTAAGTCCCCTCGGACCTAATTTCCCGAGTGGTAGGATCCGTGCGAGAAGAGAGAACACCCTACCCACTTATTTATTATCTACACATGAACCAAAACCCCTACACCTATGGTTTCACAAAAGGAGTTTAAAGGTCCCTGACTATGACAAATTTCCTTATACTAACAAACACGAATTATTTGACTGAGTTGGTTCAGG
This sequence comes from Triglochin maritima, assembly GCA_963682175.1. Lineage (NCBI taxonomy): Eukaryota > Viridiplantae > Streptophyta > Magnoliopsida > Alismatales > Juncaginaceae > Triglochin > Triglochin maritima. Next base: position 10,608,890 of record OY821790.1, on the reverse strand, counting down.
GTGGACTTCTTTGCTTATTTGAGTATTGAAACCCTATGATTACTCTCCCCCCAAAGGAAAATCGGGGTGCATCCTTATGATTATATAAGACCTAAAGTTGGTGTACAAGATATCCTAATGCATCATGTTCAAGTTAATTTTAGGAGGTTCCTTTTTACTTTTCCTATCAACGGTTTTGCACATGTTAAACACACGCAAAACCCACAAAACATTTTCTTTCGCAAACACATAAAGATTTGGAAAGAAATGTGAAAATTGAAAGCACTACGCAAGCAAAAGAAGGCAAGTCACCCAATGATCATGACAAACAGATATATTGATATTTAATGCAACATACTAACATAACTCTAACAATACAAACAAAAGAAATGAAAACAAAACAAAAGGAGAAAGACTCGACTATATACACACGTAAAACACCCCCCACACTTATTTCATGCATTGTCCTCAATGAATGTAAGCACGATACTACATGGATATATGCATGAAAAAGAAAAGATCTCACTAACGTAAAGCACAAAGGAAAGTTTATGGTTATGTTGATGGACACAAACCAGAACCCCTCAAAAACCGGTTAAATACTAAAGAAGGGATACAAATACGTGAAACAAATAGGGCCCAAATACACAAGGGTTGGAGCCCCCACCAATCAGTGCTCATTGATGGAGTCTTTTATTTATTTTTCTTTTTTTTTGTATGTACAAACATGAAATCTCAACCATTCATGCAGGAACATGAATGGTTGAGTGCAAGAGAGGTTCGTGAAGGAACATGACCTCCTCGACTTCAGCTAGTGACCCCTCCAAGGTTTGAGGCATTGTCCATTAACTTTGAACACATCCCCATTCCTTGGGTTCAGGATTTCAATCGTTGCATGAGGAAATATGGTTTACACAATAAAAGGACCAGACCAGTGATTGTGGAGCTTACTCGCAAACAGATGAAGCCGGGAATTGTAGAGCAATGCCTTCTGCCCGACCATAAACACCTTTCGTATAATCATGCGATCGTGAAACATCTTGGCTCGGGACTTATAAATTTTGGCATTTTCATACGCATTATTGCGTAGCTCGTCCAATTCCACGATGTCGAGTTTACGCTGCACCCCTATTTGATCAAGATACATATTGAAGTTCTTGATTGCCCAGAAAGCATGATGCCTGAGCTCGACGGGTTGGTGTTAAGTCTTACCGTACACTACCCAATTTGGGGACATACCCAAATTGGTCTTATACGTGGTGCAGAAAGCCCACAACGCGTCATTCAACTTAGTTGACCAATCCTTCCTCGAGGAATTAACCGTTTTCTCAAGCATATGCTTCAATTGACGGTTAGAGACTTCGAATTGCCCACTAGTTTTCGGATGGTATGGGGTTGCAAGCTTATAGGTGATCAAATACTTCCTCATAAGCACTTCAAATGAGTGATTACAAAAGTGGGTACCCCTGTCGCTGATTATTGTACGAGGAGTGCCAAATCGTGCAAAATATCCTTTAAGAATTTGGTGACCACCTTGTTGTCATTGGTCTTCGTGGGAATAGCCTCAACCAACTTAGACACATAGTCAACGACCACAAGAATGCAAACATTCCCGAACAAATTCGGGAAAGGACCCATAAAGTCGATGCCCCACACATAAAAGATGTCGACGACAAGGATATTTTGCAAAGGCATCATATCACGTTGACTGATCCTGCTAAGGCGCTGACACCTATCACATTGCCTACAAAATTCGTAAGCATCTTTGAAAAGCAAAGGCCAGTAAAATCCAGATTGGAGCACCTTGGTGGCAGTTTTCGTTGCTCCAAAGTGTCCACATGCCTCTGAATAGTAAAATGGAGCACACTTTGGAACTCGTTATTTGGGTCGCACCGCCTGAAAATTTGGTCAGAGCAGTATTAGAATAGATAGGGGTCGCCTTTGCGAAAGAATCTAACATAAGATATAAATTTGGTTTGGTTATATTTTGACCAACCCAAGGGAAGTTGCTCGGTCACAAGGTAGTTCACAATGTCGGCAAATCAAGGGTTATCTTCGATGATGAACAATTGCTCGTCAGGAAATTTTCCATTAATAATATGGTCATGTGGGTTGGTCATCTCAAGACGAGACAGGTGGTCCGCTACAACATTTTCACACCTTTTTTGTCCCGGATCTTGAGATCAAATTCTTGTAACAAGATCCATCTCAAGAGTCGAGATTTTGCATCTTTCTTCGTCATGAGGTGCTTGATGGCTGTGTGATCAGAATAGATAATCATGTGGGAGTCAATCAAGTACGACCGAATTTTCTCCAAAGCGAATATGATCGCTAAGAATTCTTTCTCGGTCATAGTGTAGTTCAGTTGGGCATCATTGAGTGTTCTACTAGCATAGTAGATCACATGAGACAATTTGACCAATCGTTGCCCAAGCACTGCTCCCATAGCGAAGTCAGATGCATCACACATTAACTCGAAGGGTTCAGTCCACATCGGTGATTTAATTATGGGAACCGAAGTCAGCTCTTTCTTCAAGGTCAAAAAAGCATGGTGGCAATCCAGTGTGAACTCAAAAATGACATCCTTAGCCAACACGACGGTGAGAGGTCGAGCAATTTTGCTAAAATCTCGATTGAACCGCCAATAGAATCCAGCATGCCCTAGAAAGTGCGAATATCGTTCACATTACGTGGCGGTGGGAGATTAGAAATAAAACTGACTTTGGCGGGGTCGACCTCAATTCCCCTACTTGAGACCACATATCCAAGTACAATCCCTCGCTTCACCATGAAGTGACATTTCTCCCAATTTTGAGCGAGGTTCTTCTCCCGGCATCGCTTGAGGACAAAACTCAAGTGACGAAGGCGCTCATCGAAGGAAGCGCCAAATATGGAAAAGTTCTCCATGGAAACGATCTACCATATCGAAGAAGATGCTGATCATACACCTTTGAAACGTTGTCGATGCATTACATAACCCAAAGGGCATGTGACGGTAGGCAAACGTGCCAAAGGGGCAAGTAAATGTGGTTTTCTCTTGATCCTCAGGGGCGATGGGAATTTGGTTGTAACCAGAATATCCATCAAGAAAATAATAATACTCATGTTCGGCCAACCTTTCCAACATATGATCAATGAATGACAACGGGAAATTATCTTTTCGCGTTGCCACATTGAGCTTGTGATAATCAATGCAAACTCGCCAGCCACTTTGCAGGCGTGTTGGTATAAGCTCATTATGCTCATTCTCAACAACTGTCACGCTTGACTTCTTGGGAACAACATGGACAAGACTCACCCACGAACTATCAGAGATAGGATAGATTATACCATGATCCAAGCACTTAAGAATCTCCTTTCGGACGACTTCTTTCAGCATAGGATTCAATCTTCGTTGTTGGTCCCGGCGGGGCCTAGAATTCTCTTCCATGTGAATCCGATGCTGGACAATACCATGACTAATTCCCTTGATGTCCTTTAATGACCACCCGATAGCCTCTTTGTCTTCAAAGATCACTTTTTAAAGTGTAGCCTCTTGATCTTTTGCAAGATCAGAAGCAATAATGAATGGCAATGTCTCATTATCCCCTGAAAAGATGTATTTAAGTTATCAGGACAGTTTTAATCTCGACTGGAGGTGAGTCCTTGTTCGATTCTGAGTTAATTTGTAGTGGCTCAAGGGCCACAAGGTATGAGGAGCAAGCCCAGATGTGCCTCCTCATCCAGAAGTTCACAGGCGGATTTCTCAAACTCATCTCCAATCGCAACCTGGTCATGAGGCACCTCAATAATATGTCGATGTGAGTCGAACATGCCCAATGACTCAAGCTCATCCGTGTCCTGAATGAAATTGGCTCCGACAACATCGTCGAAGAGCCCAAGTTGCTTAACAAGATTGAAGATGTTGAAATTCGCCGTGAGGTTTCCAAAAGATAACCTCATCAAGCCATTGCGACAATTGATCAAAGCATTAGATGTCGCCAGAAATGGCCTCCAAAGGATCACTAGAGTTTGTCCTTGTGAGCTGGACACATGTTAAGTATCCAAGATGTTGAAATCAACTGGGAATACGAACTCACCCACTTTAATAAAGACATCCTCCACACTTTCTCGTGGAATCTTGATGGATTTGTCATCCAACTGGAGGGTGGTCCTCGTTGGCTTAAGATCGCCTATTCCAAGGTTAACAAAGACAGAGTAGGGCAGGAGGTTAACAAATGCTCCCAAATCCAATAGAGCTTGAGGAATTGTCACATTACCGATCATGCAAGAAACAATTGAACAACTGTGGTCCTTGTATTTAACTTGCATGGGTTGTGTCAATATGGAACTGACATGGGAGGCCTGGTGATTGACATCATTTCATGCTTACATTTGCATTTTATATCCATTATCTTTCACTTAAACAATGCTACGTGATGAGTTTTATGTTTGAATTTCAGAAATAAAGAGGTTTGAATAGAAGAAGCATAAAAGGACCCAAAAGTAGGAAAAATGACTGAGTTGAAAGACTCGAGGACTAAGATGCAAGATCAAAGGACCTGAATGAAAGATCAAAGGACCAATGAGCAAACAAAAATACTCCACACCATCATGGGGAGTATTTTGGCAATTCTATTCGGGTCGGAGCTCCAACAAGTCAAGTAGATGCATCAAAGACAAACAATACCATCATGGAAAGCCCAAACGAAAGCCCAGGCCGATCCGGATCCTGTAGACCGCTAATTGGCGGTCCGGGTTGCTCCGGATCCGCTGAGATTTTTGTGGGCTGTGTATATTGGAGCATATTTAGTCTATTTTTGGTATTGGTTTATTCCCATACCGGGGGATTGTCCCGGATTACCTTTTTCTATGGCTATAAATAGAACTTTTCACCTTCTATTGTAATCACTCCATGCTTTGTGGCCATTCTCCCTAATTGAAGTGAAAGCCTTTAGGCAAGAAACTCAAGTGGGGAGATGCTACAGTATTGTGAGTCTTAAATCAATAAAGTTTTCCTTGTTTTGTGCTTCTTTTATTGTTTTTGCATGTTTAGTTTAATTGTCTTTTATTAAATCTAGCTTAGTTAATATGTCTTCTTATCTTAGTATAATAGTTAGTTTAATGTTTAGTGAGTAAAACCACTCCCCTTTTGGGGGGTGGAGATGATGCTTATATATACAATTAAGAATGGAAGAATGTTTTATTTTGAAATGTGTTGGTTAATATGAATGCATGCTTGCTTGTTAGAATAGAACACTTCACTAGATGGGTTTTGCCACAAGTTTGAAGACACGTCACATGCTTGTTTAGTTTCTTAAATAACCAGCTTGTGTTTATGAATGTTAATCAAATAGGTTAGTGATTTAATTGATGGGTTTTGCCATGATAAGTAGACACCTCCCATACATGAAAACACTACCTCCACTTGTGCCTATAGGAAAACATTCTTACCTCCTTATTGTGTATGTGTAGTCACGCCACCCCCTCAGGGGTCTCTCTCTTACTGATTCCAACATACTTATCAAGTTCTTAGTTCAGTTTCTTAGTTCATCGCTTGTTGTTGGCTTGTGCATGTGTTACTTCCTTGTTTAGTGTAGGATAAATTAGTATAATCAAACTCTCTTCCCTCTTTGTTGGCACATGATTTCGTGCAAATGAGAGGCTGCTCACCTCCCTGTGAACAACCCATATTTGCCACGTCTTCACCGACGTCGTGCACTTGCGGTATATTTAAAACGTATCAATCATGTTTTTGGCACCATTGCCGGGGAGGTGCCAATCCAGTCTCTGGTTTGGCCGATTCGAGTGGATTTAATTTGTGTTTTGTAGTTTTCTTTGATTTAGGAAGCTCTGGAGATCAAGGGACGACATCTGGAGAAATGTTGAGGCAAACTGGAAGCTTCAGACCGCCAATCAGCGGCACAAGACTGCCAACTGGCGGTCTGGCAAGCTTTGTTGCTCTTGTTATTTCTTTGGCTTGTTGTATTATCTGATATAGTGATCTGGGACTTGATTTGGCATGTGTTGACTTATAGTTTGTTCCCATATCAATAATCAATCTCGCTTTAAGCAACTTGGACCTTAGAACACAAAGCAAAAGATCAGGCATCATTTCTTGTTTAGGTCATGCATCATGTGCTCGACTTAGGCACGTAGATTGTCTTTTCTTTTAGCTTTACTTTCAGTTGCTGAGTGCTGGCGTAAGGTACGCATTTCCTTCTCTCATTCATGCATTTCGTACGAACATGCATTAGTTAGTAGGAAGTGCATTGCAACAAGTGTGAGTTGAGCGTTTGTTTGGAGAGTTGATTCCTAGATTTAGGACTCCAAAACGCTACTAAGGAGGGGCCGTCCCATATAAGATAAGGTGGGGGATTCCATCACCCTTTCCTTCTCCCCAAAAAACCACACTAATCAAGAGCCTAATTTTAAAATCAAGTAGACATTGGCCCTAAGGATTTCGGGTGCATTAGGAGAGTGATCTGGTCCCGACCGTCGTGGCCTGATCGGCGTTGCCCACTCTATCGATAGTAGGGGAGACAAAATCTCCGGATCTTGACTCACTTGCTGGGCTTTGTGGTCCTCGTCGTAGGGAGGTGAGGCGTGTTAAGGTTGTGTGACCTCGCAGTTAGGCGTCGTCTAGTTGTAAGGACCTATAGCGACCTTACGACTGTTTGAGCATTGTTTGCTTGTGTGCTTCTACCTGTACCCACCCGCCGTAGCATAAGGACTTCTTCCCTTCTCTCCTGAGTCACTCTTTCTCTCCTGTGTCCTCCCGTCTTTTCCTCTACGCCCATTCTTTGTTTAAAGAAGGAAAAAAAGGAAAAAAAGGTTTTGGTTTGTGTGTGTGCACCTTTGTGCATACTTTCGTGGGCACGAGATGAGAGTGGCCGTTTGACGAGGCGCGTTGTCAACCCTGCTTCGGTAGTCGATTTCTTGACGCCTTCATCCTCTCGTGTCGCACACCGTTCGGGTTCAATGGCTGCTAATTTCGGCGAGGAGGAGCAATTGCTGGACCCACCTGTTCTTCCTATTGTCGCTCCCATACCTCTCCGTGATCGATACTACTGGAGCCGTACCGCTCTACCCTCATGCATCGTATTGCCAGAGGCAAATGAGAACCATTTTGAGGTTAAGCCTCAGTTTATTTCCATGCTCCCTCACTTCACTGGGAAAGGTGACACCTATATCTTTCTCAGGGAATTTGAGGAGGTCTGTGCTATGTTCAAGCTGCAACAACTTAGCACATACTCCATCCATCTTAGGCTTGTCCCCTTTGCACTGAAGGATGATGCCAAGAAGTGGTTGTACAGCAACCAGGCGAATGCCTTTAGGACTTGGGATGAGTTTCAATCTGCATTCCTCAAGAAGTACTTTCCAAATTATCGGTCTCAAAAATTGAGGAACGAAATCAATTCGTTCGATCAACATGAGACTGAATCATTCCATGCATACTTAGAGAGGTTCAAGGAGCTACTATCCTCATGCCCTCACGATGGCATTGAGTTGTGGCGCCTGTGTCAGATTGTTTACGAGGGTCTTCACATCCCATCCCGAACGCTCCTTGAGTCCATGTGTCAAGGAGAGTTCTTAGGAAAGGATGAAAGGGAGGCATGGGCTTTCCTAGAAGACCTTGCTGAGAAAACCATGCAATGGGAGAGTGTAAGGGAACCACCTTCATGATCCAGCATAGGAGCGAGGATTTTAAATGCAAACTTGACTAGATCGGGTGCCGCATTTGCCGTCGATACCACTACGGCCACCGAGGCACGCATGACGGCCTTAATGCGCCGTATGGATTCGATTGAGCTCCAAAACCAGCACGATGTGTCTCATGTGTCTGCATCTGGTTCAGTTCCATGTCATTTATGTGGTAGGATAGGTCATATAGGGGGTGAGTGTGCATACATTCCTCCTGAGATGGAACATGTAAATGCCATCTATGATAGATCCAGGAATGACCCATATTCATCATCATATAACCCTGGATGGAGGAACCAACCTAATTTTTCATGGAACCATAACAATGCCCCAGGTAGTCCTTCAAACTTTTCTCGACCACCTAACCGACCACACTACCCTTCCATGCATTCACAGTCTCATCAACCACCCCAAAGTCAGAACACCAACCCACTAGGTTTCCCAAATTCTAACAACTTGGAAACCCGGTTTAATTCGCTTGAGAACATAACTCGTGGTCTTGAGAACTCTGTAAAAAACTTTATGTCATCCACGAGTCAAGTCCTCACTTCGAATCAGCAGACCATCAAATCTCTCGAGCTTCAGATGGGTTGGTTGGCTCAGTCTGTACATGAGAGAGAGAGGGAGCCTGCCTAGCCAACTTTGGCTAACCCCCATGCTCAACAACACTCGAACATGCAAAATTCAAGTTGAAGACCATGGGGGGGGGGGGAAGTCAACCACGTGGAAGAACTTGTGGACCATGTTAATGCCATTGTGACCATGAGAAATGGGAAGCAGGTCAACAACCACGTCTCCTTGCCAGAAAATCCATCTGTGTAGCTCCCTTGTGGGAATGATGGTGAGAAAGAGGCCGAGGGTGAGAGTAATACACCAACGCCTCCTTCTCTGTCTCCGCCCAAGACATACCTACCAAAAGTTCCATATCGTAGTAGGTTGTCTAAGAAACAGAGTGACAGTGTGGATAAAATGCTGGAGATATTTAAGAAAGTGAATGTCAACATTCCTTTGTTAGACATGATTCAACAAATACCTCCCTATGCAAAATTCTCGAAGGATCTCTGTACAACTAAGAGGAAAACCAACGTCCCTAGAAAAGCCTTTTTGGCGGCTAATGTGAGCTCAATCATTTTCAACCCTACATACGTAAAATTGAAGGACCCAGGTAGTCCAACAATTTCATGTATCATTGGGGACTCTCGCATTAATAATGTGTTGTTAGATCTAGGGTCGGCGGTTAACCTCTTACCCGCTTCTGTGTATCAACGATTAAGCCTAGGCACGCTCAAGCCTATGAAAACAACTTTGCAGTTGGCTGATCGTTCGATCAAAATCCTGGTGGGGGTCATTGAAGATGTCCTAATCAAGGTCGGTGATTTCATATTTCCTGTTGACTTCGTCGTCCTTGAGACCTAACCAATTAAGACTACCCACTTTCAGATTCCATTGATTTTGGGTAGACCTTTTTTGGCGACGTCAAATGCCTTGATCAATTGTTGTACTGGACTCATGAAATTGTCGTTCGGGAACATGACCGTGACATTCCATGTCTTCAATATGTCTACGCAACCGACATCTTTCGAGGACCCCATGGAAGTTAATCTTATCCAGGACTTGGAAGAAGAAATAGAAGAAGAGTACCCCTTGATTCATGAAAATCTATGGGCTTACCTCATGGATGATTCTGATCATGAAGAGGACGGGGGCGAGTTGAGCAATGATGTGCATGCTGTACAGTACATGCGAGCTCCTCCTATCTTACATCTCGAGCTAGATATCATGCCTCGCCTTAAGGAAGCACCCACAGTTGTGCTTAAAGAACTCCCTAAGGAACTGAAACACGTTTTTCTCGGTCCCAACAGGTCATTCTGGTGATTATTTCATCGATGTTGACTGGTGATCAGGAAGAACGTCTGATTCAAGTCCTAAAGGAGCACAAATCAGCCATTGGATCATCCTTGAAGGACATTAAAGGGATAAGTCCCGACGTCATGCAGCACCACATCTTTATGGAGGATGAGGCACGACCACGTCGTGACCTATAGAGGCGTTTATATCCAGCCATGACAGAAGTAGTTAAGAAAGAGATCATCAAGTGTTTAGATCATGACATCATTTTCCCCATTTCGGATAGTACTTGGGTAAGTCCTGTCCAGGTTGTGCCCAAGAAGTTGGGTATCACTGTTGTCCAGAATGACAACAATGAGTTTGTACCCACACGACTTCAAACTGGGTGGCAAGTTTGTATTGACTATAGGAAGTTGAACGCGGTCACGCGTAAGGACCACTTCCCTCTACCTTTCATCGACCAGATGTTGGAGAGACTCGCTAGGCACGCCTATTACTGTTTCCTTGATGGTTATTCGGGGTACAATCAAATCTCAGTCGCCCCCGAAGACCAGGAGAAAACCACGTTCACTTGTCCTTTTGGGACGTTTGCTTATAGACGTATGCCTTTTGGACTATGCAATACACCGACAACATTTCAACGTTGCATGTTAAGTATCTTTTCCGATATGGTAGAGAACTTCCTTGAGATCTTCATGGATGATTTCTCAGTTCATGGCACCTCCTTTAATGAGTGCTTGCACCACCTGAGCCTTGTTCTCAAAAGGTGTTCGAAAACGAACTTAGCCCTTAATTGGGAAAAGTGTCATTTCAAGGTTACAAAAGGCATCGTCTTGGGTTACGTGGTATCTCGTGATGGTATCGACGTGGATAGGGAAAAAATTGAGCTTATTTCTAAGCTTTCGCCACCCACCTCGGTAAAAGAAATCTGTTCATTCCTTGGCCAGGCCGGTTTTTACCGGCGATTTATTAAGGATTTCAGCAAAATAGCTCGCCCCTTGACGAGCTTGCTTGCTAAAGGTATCTCTTTTGAGTTCACACGCGAGTGCATGACTGCGTATGAGTTTCTGAAGCGTGAGTTGACCTCCACTCCTATTATTAAGGCACCGGTATGGACTCTACCGTTCGAGATGATGTGTGATGCATCTGATAACACGATAGGAGCGGTTTTGGGTCAGAAAGTCGACAAATTGCCTCATGCAATCTACTATGCAAGTCGTACTCTCAATGACGCCCAGCTCAACTACTCCGTTACTGAGAAAGAGTTCCTCGCGATCATATTTGCGTTGGAAAAATTTTGCCAGTACCTCATTGGGTCGCATGTCATCATCTACACTGTTCACTCTGCTCTCCGCTACCTTTTGTCTAAAAAGGATGCGAAACCCCGTCTCCTGCGTTGGATCTTGTTGTTACAAGAGTTCGACCTTGAAATACAGGACAAGAAGGGATGCGAGAATGTCGTGCCCGATCACCTCTCTCACATCCCAGTTGATCTTTCATCGGATCCACCGGTGAACGAGTTCTTCCCTGATGAGAACCTTATGGAAATAGCCTCACCCCCAGGTTCGCTGACATTGTGAACTATTTAGCAACCGGGGAGGTGCCGGCTCATTGGAGACACAGTGAGATAGCGAAGTTCAAGTCGTTAGTCAAGCACTTCTATTGGGATGATCCCTACTTATTTAAGTATTGTGCCGATCAAATCATAAGGAGGTGCATTCATGACGACGAGATTCAGAGCGTCTTGTCCTTTTGCCATAAGGAGGCATGTGGTGGGCACTTCGGTGCCAAGAAAACCACTGCCAAAGTGCTCCAATGCGGTTTTTACTGGCCCCCGTTGTTCCTAGATGCTTTTGCATTTTGCAAAGCATGCGATAGGTGCCAAATGTGTGGGCCGCATTGGCAGACGTGATATGATGCCACTCAATCCTATCTTAGTGGTCAACATCTTTGATGTTTGGGGAATTGACTTCATGGGTCCTTTCCCTGTGTCCCATGGTCACACCTACGTCCTTGTGGCGGTTGATTATGTGTCAAAGTGGGTTGAAGCCATCCCCACTCGCACTAACGATCGCAAGGTTGTGATCAAATTTCTTAAAGAACACATCTTTGAGAGGTTTGGGACACCTCGTTGTATCATAAGTGATCGGGGGGCACACTTTGTGAACCGATCGCTTGAGGCGGTGCTGAGGAGATACTCCATCACGCACAAGCTGGCCATAACTTATCATCCTCAAACCTGTGGCCAGGTGGAAATTTCCAACCGTCAACTCAAGCAAATTCTTGAGAAAACTGTTAATGCTTCAAGGAAAGATTGGTAGGTCAAGCTTAATGATGCATTGTGGGCTTTCCGCACTGCATTTAAAACCAACCTTAGCATGTCCCCCTACCGGCTGGTTTATGGCAAAGCTTGCCATCTTCCGGTAGAGCTTGAGCACCGGGCATTATGGGCAATCAAACATCCTAACATGAGTCTTGATGTTTCCAGTGCCAATCGCAAGTTAGACCTCAACAAGTTGGAGGAGTTGAGAAATGAAGCATATGAGAATGCCAAGATCTCCAAGTCCCGCCAAAAAAAATTCACGACCGTTTGGTTCGAATCAAAATCTTCGAGGTGGGACAAAAGGTCTTGTTGTATAATTCTCGCCTCAACTTGTTTCCGGCGAAACTTCGGAGTCGTTGGTCAGGGCCCTTTATTGTTTTAACCGTCTCCCCTCATGGGGCGGTTGAGATTCAGAATCCAAGGAATGGGGACATTTTCAAAGTTAATGGACAACGCCTCAAACCGTACTTGGAAGGGACCACGACAGAGGTCAAGGAGGAAGGCATGTCTTTACACGAACTCCCCACGGATGTGGTCACTTGATATGATCCATCCCTTCATTTGTTTGTGCATATCCTTGTTTTGTTGGAAAAAAATGAAAAAATGAAGAAAAACAAAAAATTGGAAGGCATTTTGGATATTTTCCCTTACCTTTGGTCAAAACGCGTGATTTGCCTTGCTCTACCCATTCTTTCCAGAGAAAAAACACGTCCTCCCCATTTGCTTTCGCCACCACCCAAAGCCCACCCCCAAATCGCACGAACAGACCGCTAATCAGCGGTTTTTCACCGCCAATCAACGGTCTGTTGTGCTCTGTTTGCGTTTTCTTTTCGTCTGGTCGCGTGATTTTGGGTGTTCTGTGGGTTTCGTTGGTTGGGTTTCTGTTTTGCTGATGGTGTCGGCGAGCGGTGGTCTCCATCCCCCTCGCGCCGTGTTCGTCTTCGCCGTCGTGTGCTGCGCCGTTAAAGCTCGCCAAGGTAGGTGTAGGTATGGCCAGCCACCATTTAATTCCAGAACTCAATTTTGCCACCCTGATTCGTGAATTCGGAGAACCCTTCTACGATCGAATCGTAGCTAAAGGGTGGTACCATTTGTTATATGAGGGCGACGAAACCATGTATGTAGAGCCTCTCGTACATGAGTTCTTCACTAAACTCGAGTGTGACCAGACCGGACCACTCAAGTTTAGTGTCACTCTCAGAGGGGTGAAGCACACCGTGACACCCCAATTTATCTCCGACGTGACTGGGATCCCCTTAGTCAATGAGCTCGCGCCTACCCACGACATTAATTTTTACAGATCTATGCTTGGGTGCGGGCAACCTATATCATCGCATGGGGGAGTACCTAATGCACACATTTACTCCAATGTGCACATTGTAGCCAGGTGGGTGTGTAGAAATGTGTTGGGCCAAGAGCGGACCTCCACATTTTTCACACCTAGTTTGCGAATAATGTATTGTCTGATGGATGGTTCACTTCACTGCATTTGTCGAACATTGTTCGACGTTTTGGTGAACGCTAAGCTGAAAGAAATACACTGTTTGCCTACTCTGGTTACCAAATTGTGTGGCATGTTGGACATCCCACGATTTGAGCGCATTCTAAGGCACCAAGGCACCGACCTTGAGGTAGCAAAGATGACCCCGTCATTTCGCCATTGCCTTCCTGAGGCATGGGTGCCTGACTACATGGAGGAGGATGTTAGAGCTAGTTCCTCAAGGTCGTCTATGAGCTCAGGAACACTCTTTAACAACAACATTTCTGAGATGGCGGTCGAGCAGCAAAACGTCATCTTAGCCAAGCAAAACCGGAAGATCTGTAGGAAATTGTTGGCTCTTGAGAGAGGTGCCTCTTCGAGCACCTCTGGCCGCCATCATTAGTCCGGTACACCCTATCCATGCATTGGCACCATTTTGCCATACATTGAGGACAATGCATGGATTAGGTGTGGGGGGGGGGGGGTGTTTCACGTATGTACATAGTTGTGCGTCTTTTTGTTTTTATTTCGTTTTCTTTTCTTTGTACCGTTAGGGTCATGTTAGTGTGCTGCATTTAATATTGATATATATCTGCTTGCCATGATCCTTGGGTGACTTGTCTTCTTTTGCTTGCCTTGTGCTTTAAAATTTTCACATTTCTTTCAAAACCTTCATGTGTTTGCGAAAGAAAAATGTTTTTGTGGGTTTTGCGTGTGTTTAGCATGTGCCGAACCGTTGAGAGGCTAAGTAAAAAGAAAGGTCCCAAAATTGTCTTGAACATGATGCATTAGGATGTCTAGTCTAATAGATTTAGGTCTTATCGAGTCGTTATGATGCACCCCAGTTTTCCCTCGGGGGGGTGTGTAATCATAGGGTTTCAGTACTCAAACATTTAAAGAAGTCCACCCTGAACCTAGTGAGTCAATAATTCGTGTTTGTTAGTATAATGAAGTTTGTTGTAGTCAAGGGTCCTTAAACTCTTTTTGTGAAACTGTAAGTGTAGGGGTTTTGGTTCCCATGTAGATAAGTGAATAAGTAGTGTTCTCTCTTCTTGCACGACTCCTATCACTCGGGAAAGTAGGTCTGAGGGGACTTTGTGCCTGGTGCTCTCGAGTCATCTGACTTAGGATGCACCGACCGAACTCCCGTTACACGGGTGGTAGGGATCGCCCTATGTGGAGATTTGGGGGAAGGTGTACGTGATAGTGTAAGTCCTCATAGGCAATGATGCACGAAACCCGACCCTACAAGAAACAAACACCAACCAATATAATGCTCCAAAGAAGAAAAAAAGAAAGAAGAAGAAAAAGAGTCAAATAAGAACCTTAATGGACTTTACACATTGTATCACCTTTAGAAGTTAAGGTTCCCCATGTCTTTCACTTAAGTCCTTAATTAACTTTCACGAATGATTCATTAGGCTAGGTGTGTGGACCAATTACATATTTAGAGTCGGCCCGTACTATTACCGCGTCCCTTGATCGAAAAAATAAGTCCATTTAGTCTTGTAGCTAGATTGAATAATGCATCTTTGTTCGGATTTTGTGGGTGTATCCGCTGAAAACCCTTATGAGACAACACTCCTCCTCCTTGGCGACAAGGAGGTTTAACGGCTTGTTGCACGTGCTAAGTGCAACCGTGATTCCTACGAAAGTGAGTTTGGATTTCTTATTTTTCGTATGCTTTTCTCTTTCTTTGTTTTTCTCGGGACTAACAAAAGTTAGGTGTGGGGGTATTTGATTGACATCATTTCATGCTTACATTTGCATCTTATATCCATTATCTTTCACCTAAACAATGCTACGTGACGAGTTTTATGTTTGAATTTCAGAAATAAAGAGGTTTGAAGAGAAGAAGCATAAAAGGACCCAAAAGCAGGAAAAAGGACTGAGTTGAAAGACTCGAGGACTAAGATGCAAGATCAAAGGACCTGAATGAAAGATCAAAGGACCAATGAGCAAACAAAAATACTCCACACCATCATGGGGAGTATTTTGGCAATTCTATTCGGGTCGGAGCTCCAACAAGTCAAGTAGAAGCATCAAAGACAAACAATACCATCATGGAAAGCCCAGACGAAAGCCCAGGCCGATCCGGATCCTGTAGACCGCTAATTGGTGGTCCGGGTTGCTCCGGATCCGCTGAGATTTTTGTGGGCTGTGTATATTGGAACATATTTAGTCTATTTTTGGTATTGGTTTATTCCCATACCGGGGGATTGTCCCGGATTACCTTTTTCTATGGCTATAAATAGAACTTTTCACCTTCTATTGTAATCACTCCATGCTTTGTGGCCATTCTCCCTAATTGAAGTGAAAGCCTTTAGGCAAGAAACTCAAGTGGGGAGATGCTACAGTATTGTGAGTCTTAAATCAATAAAGTTTTCCTTGTTTTGTGCTTCTTTTATTGTTTTTGCATGTTTAGTTTAATTGTCTTTTATTAAATCTAGCTTAGTTAATATGTCTTCTTATCTTAGTGTAATAGTTAGTTTAATGTTTAGTGAGTAAAACCACTCCCCTTTTGGGGGGTGGAGATGATGCTTATATATACAATTAAGAATGGAAGAATGTTTTATTTTGAAATGTGTTGGTTAATATGAATGCATGCTTGCTTGTTAGAATAGAACACTTCACTAGATGGGTTTTGCCACAAGTTTGAAGACACGTCACATGCTTGTTTAGTTTCTTAAATAACCAGCTTGTGTTTATGAATGTTAATCAAATAGGTTAGTGATTTAATTGATGGGTTTTGCCATGATAAGTAGACACCTCCCATACATGAAAACACTACCTCCACTTGTGCCTATAGGAAAACATTCTTACCTCCTTATTGTGTATGTGTAGTCACGCCACCCCCTCAGGGGTCTCTCTCTTACTGATTCCAACATACTTATCAAGTTCTTAGTTCAGTTTCTTAGTTCATCGCTTGTTGTTGGCTTGTGCATGTGTTACTTCCTTGTTTAGTGTAGGATAAATTAGTATAATCAAACTCTCTTCCCTCTTTGTTGCCACATGATTTCGTGCAAATGAGAGGCTGCTCACCTCCCTGTGAACAACCCATATTTGCCACGTCTTCACCGACGTCGTGCACTTGCGGTATATTTAAAACGTATCAATCATGTTTTTGGCACCATTGCCGGGGAGGTGCCAATCCAGTCTCTGGTTTGGCCGATTCGAGTGGATTTAATTTGTGTTTTGTAGTTTTCTTTGATTTAGGAAGCTCTGGAGATCAAGGGACGACATCTGGAGAAATGTTGAGGCAAACTGGAAGCTTCAGACCGCCAATCAGCGGCACAAGACTGCCAACTGGCGGTCTGGCAAGCTTTGTTGCTCTTGTTATTTCTTTGGCTTGTTGTATTATCTGATATAGTGATCTGGGACTTGATTTGGCATGTGTTGACTTATAGTTTGTTCCCATATCAATAATCAATCTCGCTTTAAGCAACTTGGACCTTAGAACACAAAGCAAAAGATCAGGCATCATTTCTTGTTTAGGTCATGCATCATGTGCTCGACTTAGGCACGTAGATTGTCTTTTCTTTTAGCTTTACTTTCAGTTGCTGAGTGCTGGCGTAAGGTACGCATTTCCTTCTCTCATTCATGCATTTCGTACGAACATGCATTAGTTAGTAGGAAGTGCATTGCAACAAGTGTGAGTTGAGCGTTTGTTTGGAGAGTTGATTCCTAGATTTAGGACTCCAAAACGCTACTAAGGAGGGGCCGTCCCATATAAGATAAGGTGGGGGATTCCATCACCCTTTCCTTCTCCCCAAAAAACCACACTAATCAAGAGCCTAATTTTAAAATCAAGTAGACATTGGCCCTAAGGATTTCGGGTGCATTAGGAGAGTGATCTGGTCCCGACCGTCGTGGCCTGATCGGCGTTGCCCACTCTATCGATAGTAGGGGAGACAAAATCTCCGGATCTTGACTCACTTGCTGGGCTTTGTGGTCCTCGTCGTAGGGAGGTGAGGCGTGTTAAGGTTGTGTGACCTCGCAGTTAGGCGTCGTCTAGTTGTAAGGACCTATAGCGACCTTACGACTGTTTGAGCATTGTTTGCTTGTGTGCTTCTACCTGTACCCACCCGCCGTAGCATAAGGACTTCTTCCCTTCTCTCCTGAGTCACTCTTTCTCTCCTGTGTCCTCCCGTCTTTTCCTCTACGCCCATTCTTTGTTTAAAGAAGGAAAAAAAGGAAAAAAAGGTTTTGGTTTGTGTGTGTGCACCTTTGTGCATACTTTCGTGGGCACGAGATGAGAGTGGCCGTTTGACGAGGCGCGTTGTCAACCCTGCTTCGGTAGTCGATTTCTTGACGCCTTCATCCTCTCGTGTCGCACACCGTTCGGGTTCAATGGCTGCTAATTTCGGCGAGGAGGAGCAATTGCTGGACCCACCTGTTCTTCCTATTGTCGCTCCCATACCTCTCCGTGATCGATACTACTGGAGCCGTACCGCTCTACCCTCATGCATCGTATTGCCAGAGGCAAATGAGAACCATTTTGAGGTTAAGCCTCAGTTTATTTCCATGCTCCCTCACTTCACTGGGAAAGGTGACACCTATATCTTTCTCAGGGAATTTGAGGAGGTCTGTGCTATGTTCAAGCTGCAACAACTTAGCACATACTCCATCCATCTTAGGCTTGTCCCCTTTGCACTGAAGGATGATGCCAAGAAGTGGTTGTACAGCAACCAGGCGAATGCCTTTAGGACTTGGGATGAGTTTCAATCTGCATTCCTCAAGAAGTACTTTCCAAATTATCGGTCTCAAAAATTGAGGAACGAAATCAATTCGTTCGATCAACATGAGACTGAATCATTCCATGCATACTTAGAGAGGTTCAAGGAGCTACTATCCTCATGCCCTCACGATGGCATTGAGTTGTGGCGCCTGTGTCAGATTGTTTACGAGGGTCTTCACATCCCATCCCGAACGCTCCTTGAGTCCATGTGTCAAGGAGAGTTCTTAGGAAAGGATGAAAGGGAGGCATGGGCTTTCCTAGAAGACCTTGCTGAGAAAACCATGCAATGGGAGAGTGTAAGGGAACCACCTTCATCATCCAGCATAGGAGCGAGGATTTTAAATGCAAACTTGACTAGATCGGGTGCCGCATTTGCCGTCGATACCACTACGGCCACCGAGGCACGCATGACGGCCTTAATGCGCCGTATGGATTCGATTGAGCTCCAAAACCAGCACGATGTGTCTCATGTGTCTGCATCTGGTTCAGTTCCATGTCATTTATGTGGTAGGATAGGTCATATAGGGGGTGAGTGTGCATACATTCCTCCTGAGATGGAACATGTAAATGCCATCTATGATAGATCCAGGAATGACCCATATTCATCATCATATAACCCTGGATGGAGGAACCACCCTAATTTTTCATGGAACCATAACAATGCCCCAGGTAGTCCTTCAAACTTTTCTCGACCACCTAACCGACCACACTACCCTTCCATGCATTCACAGTCTCATCAACCACCCCAAAGTCAGAACACCAACCCACTAGGTTTCCCAAATTCTAACAACTTGGAAACCCGGTTTAATTCGCTTGAGAACATAACTCGTGGTCTTGAGAACTCTGTAAAAAACTTTATGTCATCCACGAGTAAAGTCCTCACTTCGAATCAGCAGACCATCAAATCTCTCGAGCTTCAGATGGGTTGGTTGGCTCAGTCTGTACATGAGAGAGAGAGGGAGCCTGCCTAGCCAACTTTGGCTAACCCCCATGCTCAACAACACTCGAACATGCAAAATTCAAGTTGAAGACCATGGGGGGGGGGGGGAAGTCAACCACGTGGAAGAACTTGTGGACCATGTTAATGCCATTGTGACCATGAGAAATGGGAAGCAGGTCAACAACCACGTCTCCTTGCCAGAAAATCCATCTGTGTAGCTCCCTTGTGGGAATGATGGTGAGAAAGAGGCCGAGGGTGAGAGTAATACACCAACGCCTCCTTCTCTGGCTCCGCCCAAGACATACCTACCAAAAGTTCCATATCGTAGTAGGTTGTCTAAGAAACAGAGTGACAGTGTGGATAAAATGCTGGAGATATTTAAGAAAGTGAATGTCAACATTCCTTTGTTAGACATGATTCAACAAATACCTCCCTATGCAAAATTCTCGAAGGATCTCTGTACAACTAAGAGGAAAACCAACGTCCCTAGAAAAGCCTTTTTGGCGGCTAATGTGAGCTCAATCATTTTCAACCCTACATACGTAAAATTGAAGGACCCAGGTAGTCCAACAATTTCATGTATCATTGGGGACTCTCGCATTAATAATGTGTTGTTAGATCTAGGGTCGGCGGTTAACCTCTTACCCGCTTCTGTGTATCAACGATTAAGCCTAGGCACGCTCAAGCCTATGAAAACAACTTTGCAGTTGGCTGATCGTTCGATCAAAGTCCCGGTGGGGGTCATTGAAGATGTCCTAATCAAGGTCGGTGATTTCATATTTCCTATTGACTTCGTCGTCCTTGAGACCTAACCAATTAAGACTACCCACTTTCAGATTCCATTGATTTTGGGTAGACCTTTTTTGGCGACGTCAAATGCCTTGATCAATTGTTGTACTGGACTCATGAAATTGTCGTTCGGGAACATGACCGTGACATTCCATGTCTTCAATATGTCTACGCAACCGACATCTTTCGAGGACCCCATGGAAGTTAATCTTATCCAGGACTTGGAAGAAGAAATAGAAGAAGAGTACCCCTTGATTCATGAAAATCTATGGGCTTACCTCATGGATGATTCTGATCATGAAGAGGACGGGGGCGAGTTGAGCAATGATGTGCATGCTGTACAGTACATGCGAACTCCTCCTATCTTACATCTCGAGCTAGATATCATGCCTCGCCTTAAGGAAGCACCCACAGTTGTGCTTAAAGAACTCCCTAAGGAACTGAAACACGTTTTTCTCGGTCCCAACAGGTCATTCTGGTGATTATTTCATCGATGTTGACTGGTGATCAGGAAGAACGTCTGATTCAAGTCCTAAAGGAGCACAAATCAGCCATTGGATCATCCTTGAAGGACATTAAAGGGATAAGTCCCGACGTCATGCAGCACCACATCTTTATGGAGGATGAGGCACGACCACGTCGTGACCTATAGAGGCGTTTATATCCAGCCATGACAGAAGTAGTTAAGAAAGAGATCATCAAGTGTTTAGATCATGACATCATTTTCCCCATTTCGGATAGTACTTGGGTAAGTCCTGTCCAGGTTGTGCCCAAGAAGTTGGGTATCACTGTTGTCCAGAATGACAACAATGAGTTTGTACCCACACGACTTCAAACTGGGTGGCAAGTTTGTATTGACTATAGGAAGTTGAACGCGGTCACGCGTAAGGACCACTTCCCTCTACCTTTCATCGACCAGATGTTGGAGAGACTCGCTAGGCACGCCTATTACTGTTTCCTTGATGGTTATTCGGGGTACAATCAAATCTCAGTCGCCCCCGAAGACCAGGAGAAAACCACGTTCACTTGTCCTTTTGGGACGTTTGCTTATAGACGTATGCCTTTTGGACTATGCAATACACCGACAACATTTCAACGTTGCATGTTAAGTATCTTTTCCGATATGGTAGAGAACTTCCTTGAGATCTTCATGGATGATTTCTCAGTTCATGGCACCTCCTTTAATGAGTGCTTGCACCACCTGAGCCTTGTTCTCAAAAGGTGTTCGAAAACGAACTTAGCCCTTAATTGGGAAAAGTGTCATTTCAAGGTTACAAAAGGCATCGTCTTGGGTTACGTGGTATCTCGTGATGGTATCGACGTGGATAGGGAAAAAATTGAGCTTATTTCTAAGCTTTCGCCACCCACCTCGGTAAAAGAAATCTGTTCATTCCTTGGCCAGGCCGGTTTTTACCGGCGATTTATTAAGGATTTCAGCAAAATAGCTCGCCCCTTGACGAGCTTGCTTGCTAAAGGTATCTCTTTTGAGTTCACACGCGAGTGCATGACTGCGTATGAGTTTCTGAAGCGTGAGTTGACCTCCACTCCTATTATTAAGGCACCGGTATGGACTCTACCGTTCGAGATGATGTGTGATGCATCTGATAACACGATAGGAGCGGTTTTGGGTCAGAAAGTCGACAAATTGCCTCATGCAATCTACTATGCAAGTCGTACTCTCAATGACGCCCAGCTCAACTACTCCGTTACTGAGAAAGAGTTCCTCGCGATCATATTTGCGTTGGAAAAATTTTGCCAGTACCTCATTGGGTCGCATGTCATCATCTACACTGTTCACTCTGCTCTCCGCTACCTTTTGTCTAAAAAGGATGCGAAACCCCGTCTCCTGCGTTGGATCTTGTTGTTACAAGAGTTCGACCTTGAAATACAGGACAAGAAGGGATGCGAGAATGTCGTGCCCGATCACCTCTCTCACATCCCAGTTGATCTTTCATCGGATCCACCGGTGAACGAGTTCTTCCCTGATGAGAACCTTATGGAAATAGCCTCACCCCCAGGTTCGCTGACATTGTGAACTATTTAGCAACCGGGGAGGTGCCGGCTCATTGGAGACACAGTGAGATAGCGAAGTTCAAGTCGTTAGTCAAGCACTTCTATTGGGATGATCCCTACTTATTTAAGTATTGTGCCGATCAAATCATAAGGAGGTGCATTCATGACGACGAGATTCAGAGCGTCTTGTCCTTTTTCCATAAGGAGGCATGTGGTGGGCACTTCGGTGCCAAGAAAACCACTGCCAAAGTGCTCCAATGCGGTTTTTACTGGCCCCCGTTGTTCCTAGATGCTTTTGCATTTTGCAAAGCATGCGATAGGTGCCAAATGTGTGGGCCGCATTGGCAGACGTGATATGATGCCACTCAATCCTATCTTAGTGGTCAACATCTTTGATGTTTGGGGAATTGACTTCATGGGTCCTTTCCCTGTGTCCCATGGTCACACCTACGTCCTTGTGGCGGTTGATTATGTGTCAAAGTGGGTTGAAGCCATCCCCACTCGCACTAACGATCGCAAGGTTGTGATCAAATTTCTTAAAGAACACATCTTTGAGAGGTTTGGGACACCTCGTTGTATCATAAGTGATCGGGGGGCACACTTTGTGAACCGATCGCTTGAGGCGGTGCTGAGGAGATACTCCATCACGCACAAGCTGGCCACAACTTATCATCCTCAAACCTGTGGCCAGGTGGAAATTTCCAACCGTCAACTCAAGCAAATTCTTGAGAAAACTGTTAATGCTTCAAGGAAAGATTGGTAGGTCAAGCTTAATGATGCATTGTGGGCTTTCCGCACTGCATTTAAAACCAACCTTAGCATGTCCCCCTACCGGCTGGTTTATGGCAAAGCTTGCCATCTTCCGGTAGAGCTTGAGCACCGGGCATTATGGGCAATCAAACATCCTAACATGAGTCTTGATGTTTCCAGTGCCAATCGCAAGTTAGACCTCAACAAGTTGGAGGAGTTGAGAAATGAAGCATATGAGAATGCCAAGATCTCCAAGTCCCGCCAAAAAAAATTCACGACCGTTTGGTTCGAATCAAAATCTTCGAGGTGGGACAAAAGGTCTTGTTGTATAATTCTCGCCTCAACTTGTTTCCGGCGAAACTTCGGAGTCGTTGGTCAGGGCCCTTTATTGTTTTGACCGTCTCCCCTCATGGGGCGGTTGAGATTCAGAATCCAAGGAATGGGGACATTTTCAAAGTTAATGGACAACGCCTCAAACCGTACTTGGAAGGGACCACGACAGAGGTCAAGGAGGAAGGCATGTCTTTACACGAACTCCCCACGGATGTGGTCACTTGATATGATCCATCCCTTCATTTGTTTGTGCATATCCTTGTTTTGTTGGAAAAAAATGAAAAAATGAAGAAAAACAAAAAATTGGAAGGCCTTTTGGATATTTTCCCTTACCTTTGGTCAAAACGCGTGATTTGCCTTGCTCTACCCATTCTTTCCAGAGAAAAAACACGTCCTCCCCATTTGCTTTCGCCACCACCCAAAGCCCACCCCCAAATCGCACGAACAGACCGCTAATCAGCGGTTTTTCACCGCCAATCAACGGTCTGTTGTGCTCTGTTTGCGTTTTCTTTTCGTCTGGTCGCGTGATTTTGGGTGTTCTGTGGGTTTCGTTGGTTGGGTTTCTGTTTTGCTGATGGTGTCGGCGAGCGGTGGTCTCCATCCCCCTCGCGCCGTGTTCGTCTTCGCCGTCGTGTGCTGCGCCGTTAAAGCTCGCCAAGGTAGGTGTAGGTATGGCCAGCCACCATTTAATTCCAGAACTCAATTTTGCCACCCTGATTCGTGAATTCGGAGAACCCTTCTACGATCGAATCGTAGCTAAAGGGTGGTACCATTTGTTATATGAGGGCGACGAAACCATGTATGTAGAGCCTCTCGTACATGAGTTCTTCACTAAACTCGAGTGTGACCAGACCGGACCACTCAAGTTTAGTGTCACTCTCAGAGGGGTGAAGCACACCGTGACACCCCAATTTATCTCCGACGTGACTGGGATCCCCTTAGTCAATGAGCTCGCGCCTACCCACGACATTAATTTTTACAGATCTATGCTTGGGTGCGGGCAACCTATATCATCGCATGGGGGAGTACCTAATGCACACATTTACTCCAATGTGCACATTGTAGCCAGGTGGGTGTGTAGAAATGTGTTGGGCCAAGAGCGGACCTCCACATTTTTCACACCTAGTTTGCGAATAATGTATTGTCTGATGGATGGTTCACTTCACTGCATTTGTCGAACATTGTTCGACGTTTTGGTGAACGCTAAGCTGAAAGAAATACACTGTTTGCCTACTCTGGTTACCAAATTGTGTGGCATGTTGGACATCCCACGATTTGAGCGCATTCTAAGGCACCAAGGCACCGACCTTGAGGTAGCAAAGATGACCCCGTCATTTCGCCATTGCCTTCCTGAGGCATGGGTGCCTGACTACATGGAGGAGGATGTTAGAGCTAGTTCCTCAAGGTCGTCTATGAGCTCAGGAACACTCTTTAACAACAACATTTCTGAGATGGCGGTCGAGCAGCAAAACGTCATCTTAGCCAAGCAAAACCGGAAGATCTGTAGGAAATTGTTGGCTCTTGAGAGAGGTGCCTCTTCGAGCACCTCTGGCCGCCATCATTAGTCCGGTACACCCTATCCATGCATTGGCACCATTTTGCCATACATTGAGGACAATGCATGGATTAGGTGTGTGGGGGGGGGGGGTGTTTCACGTATGTACATAGTTGTGCGTCTTTTTGTTTTTATTTCGTTTTCTTTTCTTTGTACCGTTAGGGTCATGTTAGTGTGCTGCATTTAATATTGATATATATCTGCTTGCCATGATCCTTGGGTGACTTGTCTTCTTTTGCTTGCCTTGTGCTTTAAAATTTTCACATTTCTTTCAAAACCTTCATGTGTTTGCGAAAGAAAAATGTTTTTGTGGGTTTTGCGTGTGTTTAGCATGTGCCGAACCGTTGAGAGGCTAAGTAAAAAGAAAGGTCCCAAAATTGTCTTGAACATGATGCATTAGGATGTCTAGTCTAATAGATTTAGGTCTTATCGAGTCGTTATGATGCACCCCAGTTTTCCCTCGGGGGGGTGTGTAATCATAGGGTTTCAGTACTCAAACATTTAAAGAAGTCCACCCTGAACCTAGTGAGTCAATAATTCGTGTTTGTTAGTATAATGAAGTTTGTTGTAGTCAAGGGTCCTTAAACTCTTTTTGTGAAACTGTAAGTGTAGGGGTTTTGGTTCCCATGTAGATAAGTGAATAAGTGGTGTTCTCTCTTCTTGCACGACTCCTATCACTCGGGAAAGTAGGTCTGAGGGGACTTTGTGCCTGGTGCTCTCGAGTCATCTGACTTAGGATGCACCGACCGAACTCCCGTTACACGGGTGGTAGGGATCGCCCTATGTGGAGATTTGGGGGAAGGTGTACGTGATAGTGTAAGTCCTCATAGGCAATGATGCACGAAACCCGACCCTACAAGAAACAAACACCAACCAATATAATGCTCCAAAGAAGAAAAAAAGAAAGAAGAAGAAAAAGAGTCAAATAAGAACCTTAATGGACTTTACACATTGTATCACCTTTAGAAGTTAAGGTTCCCCATGTCTTTCACTTAAGTCCTTAATTAACTTTCACGAATGATTCATTAGGCTAGGTGTGTGGACCAATTACATATTTAGAGTCGGCCCGTACTATTACCGCGTCCCTTGATCGAAAAAATAAGTCCATTTAGTCTTGTAGCTAGATTGAATAATGCATCTTTGTTCGGATTTTGTGGGTGTATCCGCTGAAAACCCTTATGAGACAACACTCCTCCTCCTTGGCGACAAGGAGGTTTAACGGCTTGTTGCACGTGCTAAGTGCAACCGTGATTCCTACGAAAGTGAGTTTGGATTTCTTATTTTTCGTATGCTTTTCTCTTTCTTTGTTTTTCTCGGGACTAACAAAAGTTAGGTGTGGGGGTATTTGATTGACATCATTTCATGCTTACATTTGCATCTTATATCCATTATCTTTCACCTAAACAATGCTACGTGACGAGTTTTATGTTTGAATTTCAGAAATAAAGAGGTTTGAAGAGAAGAAGCATAAAAGGACCCAAAAGCAGGAAAAAGGACTGAGTTGAAAGACTCGAGGACTAAGATGCAAGATCAAAGGACCTGAATGAAAGATCAAAGGACCAATGAGCAAACAAAAATACTCCACACCATCATGGGGAGTATTTTGGCAATTCTATTCGGGTCGGAGCTCCAACAAGTCAAGTAGAAGCATCAAAGACAAACAATACCATCATGGAAAGCCCAGACGAAAGCCCAGGCCGATCCGGATCCTGTAGACCGCTAATTGGTGGTCCGGGTTGCTCCGGATTCGCTGAGATTTTTGTGGGCTGTGTATTAGAGCGTATTTAGTCTATTTTTGGTATTGGTTTAGTCCCATACCGGGGGATTGTCCCAGATTACCTTTTTCTATGGTTATAAATAGAACTCTTCACCTTCTATTGTAATCACTCCATGCTTTGTGGCCATTCCCCCTAATTGAAGTGAAAGCCTTGAGGCAAGAAACTCAAGTGGGGAGATGCTACTAGTATTGTGAGTCTTAAATCAATAAAGTTTTCCTTGTTTTGTGCTTCTTTTATTGTTTTTGCATGTTTAGTTTAATTGTCTTTTATTAAATCTAGCTTAGTTAATGTCTTCTTATCTTAGTGTAATAGTTAGTTTAATGTTTAGTGAGTAAAACCCCTCCCCTTTTGGGGGGTGGAGATGATACTTATATATACAATTAAGAATGGAAGAATGTTTTATTTTGAAATGTGTTGGTTAATATGAATGCACACTTGCTTGTTTGAATAGAACACTTCACTAGATGGGTTTTGCCACAAGTTTTAAGACACCTCACATGCTTGTTTAGTTTCTTAAATAACCAGCTTGTGTTTATGAATGTTAATCAAATAGGTTAGTGATTTAATTGATGGGTTTGTCATGATAAGTAGACACCTCCCATACATGAAAACACTACCTTCACTTGTGCCTATAGGAAAACATTCTTACCTCCTTATTGTGTATGTGTAGTCACTCCACCCCCTAAGGGGTCTTTCTCTTACTGATTCTAACATACTTATCGAGTTCTTAGTTCAGTTTCTTAGTTCATCGCTTGTTGTTTGCTTGTGCATGTGTTACTTCCTCGTTTAGTGTAGGATAGATTAGTATAATCAAACTCTCTTCCCTCTTTGTTGCCACTTGATTTCGTGCAAACGAGAAGCTGCTCACCTCCCTGTGGACGACCCGTATTTGCTACGTCTTCCTCGACGTCGTGCACTTGCGGTATATTTAAAACATATCAATCACCTTGAAAGCCTTTTTGGGAACATTTGTTCTCGTCTTAACGGTACAAAGGTCCTTAAGGAACTGGGCATACGACGACATTTGTTGAACAACGTCCAACAACGGAATGTTCACCTTGACTTGCCTAAGTACCTCAACGATTTTGTCCTTGATCGTGTTTTTTGTCAACCTATGAGGGAATGGTGCCTTGGGGACATAACTATCATGAGGAGGCGTCTCAGAAGTGGGTTCCTTGAAAGACTCACGACCCTCCTCAGAAGAGTCACCAACAGGGTTGGATGTAGACATTTCCGTATTGTTGTTAACAACCATTCCCGATCTTAAGGTATGGACAACATTTACATGTTGGTAAGGGTTATCTTCAATATTGTGGACTACCTAGCCTGAGTAGGATGACCCCTAAGATTTATCACAGGTTGACTTGGCAACTGGCCATTCTCACGTTAATGGAACTGATGAGCCAATGGCACAACTGCCATAGCTCAAGTCCATGATGAGGGCACTGCTTTGGAGAAGGTCTTTGAACCTCTTAATAAAAGCATGAAAAGATTCAGTCTCAGTCTGATACATTTGATGTATCTGGTACCATATATGTTGAGTCTTCATTTGATGGAAGAATCTCTTCAGAAAAACGGTCACGAAGTCATCCCAAGACTGAATCGAGCTTGTCGGGAGGTTGTACATCCCTTTCGTCGTGTTATCTTTCAACGCGAAAGAAATCATCCTCAATCGGACTGAATCCTCGTCAAGCTGTTGAAGCTTGAACATGGAGCATACCTCCTCGAATTCACGTATAAAAATATACAGATCCTCCTTATCGGCAGTAAAGGTAGGAAGCATGCTCACATATTAAGGTTTCGGTTCATAGTTGTTCCCGCGAGCTGGGGGAAGAACTATGCAAGAAGGTTGCACGGCCCGAACATGATGGGTCCGCTCCCACAGAGTCATCGGTCTATCCCGTCGAGCTAAAAGTGGTGGTGCACGAAGAACTCCATCCTGACCGAGTCCATTCTACATGGCACATATAGCATTCATTCCTTTCTACATGGCATATATAAACATCAACTTGTTTAATCATTTTAAATATCGCAAGTGCATGGCCACGTTGAAGCGGTGACAAGTATGGCTCGATCCTCAGGGAGGTGAGTAGCCTCTGGTTTTTCAGAAATCAAGTGGCAACAAAAGGGAGAAGAATTTATCTATGCTAATCTACGCTACACTAAACTACTAAGAAGAAAAATGCGATGTAAAGAAACTAATGATTACTTCGAATCAAAACTAAAAGAATGTAAAACTAAGCTGGAATCAAGAAGAGAAAGACCCCTAGGGGTGGAGTGTGTGCACACATGTAAAAAGATGGTGCAGAATGTATTCTATAGGCACAAATGTAGGTAGTGTTTTCATGCATAGGAAGTGTCTAAAGGTTATGACAAAACCTATCAATCCATTCACTAACCTAGTTGATTAACATTCATATACACAAGCTGGTTATTTCACAACCTAAACAAGCATGGAAGGTGTCTAAGATGTGTGGCAAAACCCATCAAGTGTGGTATTCTACTCTAACAAGCAAGCATAGATTCACATTTATCAACACAATCAAAATATAAAGCATTCATATCCATTCTTTAATGCATGTATGAACATCATCTCCACCTCCAAAGGGGGATGGATCTACTTACTACACATTATTCTAACAATTAAACTAAAGAAGAAAGGAAACATTCTAACTACTTTAGCCTACAATAAAAGAAATAAACTAAGCTAAGCGTGCATAAAGAAACAACATAAGAACAAAACAATGGAAAAATTATTTTATTAAATGACTCACATCACTAGCAGCATTCTTCTCCAGCTTGAGATTTTGTTCGAAGGCTTACTCCAAGTAGAGAGAATGCCACCAAGCAATGGGTGGATACAAAGGAACGTGAAGAGTTCTATTTATAGGCATGGAAAAAGGTAATCCGAGACAATCCCCCGGTATGGGACTAAGCAAATACCAGAAATAGACTAAATACACACTAATACGCGACCCTACGAAATCTTAGCAGATCCGGATCAAAACAGACTGCCAATCATCGGTCTTGGACCGCCAATTGGCGGTCTATATTGTTTGGATCTGGTCGTTGTTTCGTGTGGGCTTTTCTGGATGTCTTTGATGCATCTACTTCGCTTGCTGGAGCTCCGACCCGAAAAGAATTGCCAAAATACTCCCCATGACGGTGTGAAGTATTCTTGTTTGCTCATTGGTCCTTCGATCTTACATTCAGGTCCTTCGATCTTGCATCTTTGTCCTTGAGTCTCTCAACTCAGTCCTTTTTCATGCTTTTAGGTCCATTTATGTCTCTTCTCTTCAAACCTATTTATTTCTGAAATTCAAACATAAAACTCATCATGTAACATTGTTTAGGTGAAAGATAATGGATATAAGATACAAATATAAGCATGAAATGATGTAAATCACAACTCCACCCCCCAAAGGGGGATGAAACTACTCACACATCATTAAGCTAACATTCATATTATGGAAAAAATACATGCTAATTAATTCTACGAAGATTAAAACAAATGGAATTAACTAAACATGCAAGAATTTAAAAGAAACAACAAGAAACTAACAAAACATTTTTTATTGCTCACTCACATTACAAGTAGCATCCCTCCACTAGAGTTTTACTCCAAGGCTTTACTCCAGGTATAGTGAATGACCACCAAATGAGGAGATATGTTATAATGGAGGAGGAATAGTTCTATTTATAGTCATAAAAAAGGTAACCGGGGACAATCCCCCGGTATGGGACTAAACGCATACCATATATGGACTAAATACATACTAATACAACACCCGGCTGAGGTTAATCGGATTTGGATCCAAACCAACCGCCAAATGGCGGCCTGGAATGGGTTGATCGGTTGTGTTTTGGTGGAGCCTTTTGTGGATGGATCTTTTCATGTTTCGTGCACCCGAATTGGTTGTTGGAGCTTATGACCGGATCTAATTCTCAAAATACTCCTCATCATGGTGTGGAGTTTTTTAATTTGCTTATTGGTTCTTTTTGTTTACATCTGGGTCATTCCCTCTTGCATATTGATGAGAATTAAATTTATACCGCAAGTGCACGGCGTCAATGAAGACGTGGCAAATACGGGTCGAACACAAGGAGGGAGAGATCTTGTTATTTGTGTGATTTTCGATTAAGGGGAAGAAGGAGAGAAGAAATAAGTTGGTTTTGAGATTTTTGATTTTTAATTATCTAAAGCAAGAACAAGAACAATTAAAAGTAAAACAAGAACAAAGAGGTGAATTCCGTCGGGTGGAGGTTTAGATTTAAGGTTTAGATTAGAGAATTCAGAAACTTATAATAAATCATATTAGTTATGAAGCATTACATGATAAATGATTTAACATAAACTCAAGTAATCAAAATAGACTAATACAAACTTAAAATAATAACATTTATTCGTCTTCTCTTAACCCTAGATCTGTCACCTCCACCCTTTGGAAAGAGTTAGAAACTCATGGAGGGAGGAAGAAGGGGTCCTAGAGGCATTACAATAGAAAAGTAAAAACAAGAAATAAAAGACAGAATTTTATTAAACTAAGGAATAAAAATTACAACATAAGCTAAAGGACCAAGGACCCTTCTAACATCGTTCTCGGGGCTATTTATAGCCGATACAAGGGATCTCAATATATAAATGGAACGTACACGCGTCAATACATCATTGGTAAAAATTTGAGCACACGGATCGACTTTTGTGTGGCTAAATCGCCGCAATTTGTACATGAGGTGCGGCGGAATCGCCACCTTTTTGGCTCGGATTCGATCCAGATTTTTCCTGTGTGTTTATGGTATGATTTGATCCTCCTTTGCGCGTCTGGATTGATTCTTTCCATTCTTTTGAGCTCCGGATTAATTCCTTTATATATATGGAGATTCACATTGATTTTTCTTTAGATTTTCTCCATAATAATAAAAGCTACTCGTGATTTGCAATTAAGTCCTTGACTTTTTGCAATTAAGTCCCCAGCTAGTTTTGTGCTTAAGTCTTTGTTCTTTTTGTAATTAGATCTTGAATGCTTTTATGCTTGGATACATTTCCATTTGTAACCTGATAAACTTGAACTTGGTCTTTATGATAGAAATGAGTCTTTTGCACGCGTTTATGCTCGAGATGTGGGTAAATTGCATTCAGGTCCCTGTATTATGTAAATAAGACTAAACACATACCTTTGTAGCATTTATTGATATAAAAGTAATCTAAATGAAAGACATATGATGCAATGTATGCAATGCATCAAATACCCCCACACCTAGATTTTGCTAGTCCCTAGCAAAACAGAAAATAAGAAAAATAAAAACAGGGAATCCTAACTCATTTTCGTAGGAATCACGGTTGCACTTAGCATGTGCAACAAGCCTTTAAACCTCCTTGTTGCCAAGGAGGACGAGTTTTGTCTCGTGAGGGTTTTCAGTTGACACACCCACAAAGTCTTAATTCAACATTCCATTAATAGCTCTCAATATCCCTACATCAACCTTATACATCTCATTTCGAATTCTTGTATGCTCATTATATGAATCTAACTCATTAAAAATATGACTTGGTCTTTGTTCCTCCAACATTCACACCACTAACCCTTCTACACATGATATTACTTAAATTATTTTGCACGCCTCCTCTGGTGGTGAAGTATCATTCGGATCAACCATGGCATGGATCATTCTTTTAGCTTTGGGCATTGAGTATTTTTTTTTCTTTTCTTCCGTGATTCAACACATTTGCTTTTTGACACTTTTACCCTTTTTGCATTCGTGTAGCGAGTTTTGTCGATAATCCCGAGCTGGTAGACTCAAGTTACCGGGTTTCAAGATACCCCTACGGACCAGTGAAGGCTTGGGCTTTTGTAATCATTTTGCAAAATGTGTTTTCTTCACTTTATTCCTTTATTTTTATTTTTATTTTCCTCAAGGCTTAATTGCTATTAGAAGTCCACACTTCCCGGTATATTTTCCTCAACCTCTGCTTTTTATCAACCACTTCAAAGATTTGATTCATCCAATTTAAGTGCATACATGTCTTAAAGGGCAATGAGTTATTTCTTTGGAACTTAGATTTATGTCATAATTTCTACAAGCAGAACTATATAATAAGGAACAAAAACTCAATGCAATTTGTACACGGGTTCTGGCAGTTCAATCTTAAGCTACGTCATGAAACATTGAATTTTTTTTTTCTTTTTTTTTGAAATAAAAGATAGATCTATAGATAAATATATACATAAACATCCCCCTACACCTAAATCATGCATTGTCCTCAATGTATGCAAATATAAAGCAAATGCACTTATTACCTTGGTGAACTGCGGTGGAAGGATGAAATTTGCTCAAAGTCAACCATAGTCAGAACTAGATTGAATGACACCATATTGGTGCATGTATCCAGTTGAATTGTTCCCCATGTTGCAATGAGAGTCCTGAGTCACAGGTTCCACACCCCTCACATAAATTGGTTCTCTTATTTGCTCGAGTGATGGTGGGTGTATAGATGAATTCCTCCCATTTTTCTTACTTCCTTTTTGATTTTGTGATGATTCAGAAATCTTATAGATACGCGATTTCATCACAACATCACTTTGATTGCATATTATTTCTGGCTCACTATCAATATGAAAGATATTAAATTCAGCTTTTAAGTTCCCAAAAGATAGTTGCATGAGCCCATTTCGACAGTTTATCAATGCTTCAGAAGTGGCTAAAAAGGGTCTGCCTAGAATTACAGGGATTTGTTGTTTAGGATTTACAACAGGTGCGGTATCTAGTACGACAAAATCCACTGGGTAAATGAAGTCACCAACCTTGATCAAAACATCCTCTACTATACCTCTTGGTTTCTTAATAGAGCAATCAACAAATTGAAGGGTTGTCTTAGAGGGTTTTAGTGGACCAAGGTTCATTTGCTCATAGACAGAGTACGGGAGTAGGTTAACACTAGCACCAAGGTCTAGAAGGGCTTTGTTGATAAAAGTATCTCCTATTGCACAAGAAATTGTGGGACATCCAGGATCCTTATATTTTATAGGAGACGAGTTTGACAGGATAAAACTTATGTTTGCAGTTAAGAATGCCTTCTTTGGTACGTTCGTTTTTCTCTTTTTAGTGCACAGATCTTTTAAGAATTTAGCATAAGCAGGTATTTGTTGAATCATGTCTAACAGTGGAATGTTCACCTTAACTTGCTTAAATACTTCCAAGATTTTCTCCATTTGTGTACTTGAGTTCTTTTTGAGTTTATTGGGGAATGGGGCTTTAGGAACATAGACTCGCCCAGGTTCAGGTTGAGCTATGGGTTCAGGTTGAGTAGGTGGGTTGGGCGTTTCAGATTGGACGTCGGGTTCAATGGTTAGGTCATATGTGGTAGCTTGATGGCTAGATTGATTAGACGTTCTAGGATTTACCACATTATTGTCAATCTGTCTTCCGAACCGTAATGATACTACTGCATTTATTTGTTGGAACGGTCCTTCCTAATTAACCATTTGAACCAGTCTAGGGTTGTTATTTCCTGAAGGTGCTTGATAGGATTGATGTGAATTATTAGATCTAGGGTTCACCTCAGCTTGACTTGGAAACCGACCCTTTTCTCTTTCACCTACTATTTGCGCGAGTTGGCTGACTTGTGTCTCTAGCCTTTGGAAGGTCTGGTTGGTTGTTTGTATAAAGGTTTTCATCAAATTTTCTAAGCTTGTCAACCTAACCTCATGATCGTTATTGTTACTAAACCCAGATGATGTATTATTTTGGTTATACGGGTTTGGTTGTTGTCTAGGAGGTTGACCTTGTTGGCTTGATGAGAAATTGGAATTATTACGCCAACCCGAGTTATAGGTTGATGCATACGGGTCATTTCTAGCATGGTTATACATGGCATTAACTTGTTCCCAGTCCGCACAATCCTCCATTACATGACCAGTCTGACCACATCTAGAGCAAGGGATAGCCGAGGCTTGATTCACTCGGTTTTGGGTTCGTAGCTCTAAACTTTCCATTCTGCGCATAAGGGTAGCTAGTTTTGCTTCAGCCGCTATGTTGGCATCTACAGCTAAGACACCTGGTTTGGGTTGACTTGCTATTCTAGATCCAATACTCGGGTTAAACGGTGTTCTAGCATTGTCCCATTGCATACTGTTTTCAGCTAATTCCTCAAGGAAAGTCC
Organism: Triglochin maritima; assembly: GCA_963682175.1. Taxonomy (NCBI): domain Eukaryota; kingdom Viridiplantae; phylum Streptophyta; class Magnoliopsida; order Alismatales; family Juncaginaceae; genus Triglochin; species Triglochin maritima. The sequence continues at coordinate 10,574,520 of OY821790.1, read as the reverse complement.
AGGCATCATTTTCATTTTTCGACATAAAATCCCTTGGCTTACGGATTCTACCATAACCCTAGATGTGGGTGTCAATCCCTCATAAATAATTTGGCATAATTGCCATCTTGGAATTCCATGATGAGGGCATTGGGTCAGAACACTTTTGAATCTTTCTAGATAGGAATAGAACGGCTCGCTCTCAGACTGAACGAATGCAACAATTTCATTCCTAATCCTCATAGTCTTATGGTTGGGGAAATATTTTTTCAGGAATACTTGAACAAACTCAGCCCAACTCCTAATAGATCTTTCGGCTAGACTATATAGCCATTTCTTAGCGTCGTCCTTTAGTGCTAGAGGCACGAATTTCAGACGCACTGCCTCCTCAGGGATATGCTGGTATTGCATAAGAGAGCAGATTTCCTCAAATTCTCTAAGGAAGAGATATGGGTCTTCCCTAGAGGTGAACTTAGGCAACATACTCATGTATTGTGCCTTAAGTTCGAAGTCGCGACCCGGTATGGTGGGCATAACGATGCACGATGGCTGAGCAGCCATCGCTGGATAGCATCGATCCCTCAGAGTTATAGGCTGTGCAACAGGCGGGTCCACTACGTTCTCACCCATTGGATCTGGGTGAGGTGGTGCAGCAGATGGATTGGGGCTAAGCTCTAGACTGGAATCTAGATGAACTCGTGAGAGTCGATTACTCAAGTCCCGAATCCAAATCTGAGTGCACCGGGTTGAATCAATTTTTGAATTCAAATTCGAAATTTAAATTCGAAATTTAATTTCAAGAATTAATTAAATTTTTTTATATTTTCGTTTTTTATATATATATATATATTTTTTTTTCAAAAGGGAAACAAACAATAGAATGGGGAAAGATGAGAAAGGAATCTTAATCTAGAGAATTTATGTGAGAAGAGAAAGACGACTCAGATGAGAAGGGAAACCTAACTCTAAAGATAGAAAGAGGGTTCGTCAGAAAATTCCTAAGAAAGCACGGTTCAAACAATCCTAGACCTAGTGTCGCTTAGATCTAGACGACTCCTAACTTGTTGAGTCGAATTGATTCGCTTGATTCACCTCCCTCACTAATCAAACCAACTTGGCCAGGCCGTGTATAGCTAGTGGGGGCGTTTCCAACAGAGTCGGTGCCAATTAGACAACCACTTCGCTTGGAAGACTTGCGTCGACACAAAAACACTTTCTAGATACCAAATTAAATTCAATCAGCTTCTGGTCATAGCAAGTCAAACCAATCTTCTCCTTAATTGAGTCTGAGTCTTTAGGGGTCAATGTCTAGTTGATTTTAATTTAAGGCTTGGGTGACACTTTAGGATTGTGATTTGTGGGCCACAGAAGGGTGATGAAATCCCCACCGCATCTTTGCCTACGGAGTTGCCCTTAAGATAGTTTAACTTAGATCTAGCAAAGATAGTCAAACAATGGTCTTTAGAGGGGGCAATTGCAAGGTTGTATGCAAACTAGATTATATGCTTAAATGCAATCGATGAAAACCACGATACGTACCTTGACTCCAGCACTCTTCAACAGAAATTGATTTGCAAGAATTTAGCAAGAATAATGCATACAAAACACAAGATGATGCATGCACTAAGGCCTTTCTAATTTTGCCAATTTTAGGTCAGAGTTGAATTATTGCAAATTATGGAATTTTTGCCCTAACACATGCAGTTCTATGAAAAGGAAATTTTCCGAAACTAGAAATTACGAGGAAAAAGGCAACAAAGGTTACCTACGCAATGCTCAGTCGGGTTCGCCGCCCGCTCTCGAAATTTCAGTAGCTCCATGCGTCCACCCAGAGATGAGTCGCGTCCCAGAAAATTTTGAAGCCCAGATGCTCCAAAAATAGGCGGCGATTCCGCCGCAAGTTGTTCTTGGTGTGCGGCGATTCCGCCGCTCGTTAAGCTCAGAAGGTGCCCGGATTTCGCCGTGCACTCTGTTGTCTCGTGAAACACAAATCCAAATATTTAGATCGCGCACAAGATAAACAGAATAAAATCGAAAACACAAAAATAAACAAAATCTGCGTCGCCTCCCCGGCAACGGCGCGAAAAACTTGATGAGAATTAAATTTATACCGCAAGTGCACGGCGTCAATGAAGACGTGGCAAATACGGGTCGAACACAAGGAGGGAGAGATCTTGTTATTTGTGTGATTTTCGATTAAGGGGAAGAAGGAGAGAAGAAATAAGTTGGTTTTGAGATTTTTGATTTTTAATTATCTAAAGCAAGAACAAGAACAATTAAAACTAAAACAAGAACAAAGAGGTGAATTCCGTCGGGTGGAGGTTTAGATTTAAGGTTTAGATTAGAGAATTCAGAAACTTATAATAAATCATATTAGTTATGAAGCATTACATGATAAATGATTTAACATAAACTCAAGTAATCAAAATAGACTAATACGAACTTAAAATAATAACATTTATTCGTCTTCTCTTCACCCTAAATCCGTTACCTCCACCCTTTGGAAAGAGTTAGAAACTCATGGAGGGAGGAAGAAGGGGTCCTAGAGGCATTACAATAGAAAAGTAAAAACAAGAAATAAACGACAGAATTTTATTAAACTAAGGAATAAAAATTACAACATAAGCTAAAGGACCAAGGACCCTTCTAACATCGTTCTCGGGGCTATTTATAGCCGATACAAGGGATCTCAATATATAAATGGAACGTACACGCGTCAATACAGCATTGGTAAAAATTTGAGCACACGGATCGACTTTTGTGCGGCTAAAGCGCCGCAATTTGTACATGAGGTGCGGCGGAATCGCCACCTTTTTGGCTCGGATTCGATCCAGATTTTTCCTGTGTGTTTATGGTATGATTTGATCCTCCTTTGCGCGTCTGGATTGATTCTTTCCATTCTTTTGAGCTCCGGATTAATTCCTTTATATATATGGAGATTCACATTGATTTTTCTTTAGATTTTCTCCATAATAATAAAAGCTACTCGTGATTTGCAATTAGGTCCTTGACTTTTTGCAATTAAGTCCCCGGCTACTTTTGTGCTTAAGTCTTTGTTCTTTTTGTAATTAGATCTTGAATGCTTTTATGCTTGGATACATTTCCATTTGTAACCTGATAAACTTGAACTTGGTCTTTATGATAGAAATGAGTCTTTTGCACGCGTTTATGCTCGAGATGTGGGTAAATTGCATTCAGGTCCCCGTATTCTGTAAATAAGACTAAACACATACCTTAGTAGCATTTATTGATGTAAAAGTAATCTAAATGAAAGACATATGATGCAATGTATGCAATGCATCACATATCAGTCAATAAGTCTTACAATTCAATCCTTTTTCTTACGTTCAGGTCCTTTTTGTGTCTCTTCTTCTCAATCCTGTTTATTCCTAAAACTTCAACATAAAACTCATTATGTACCATTGTTTAGGTTCAAAATAGAGGATGTAAGACACAATATAAGCATGATATGATGTCAATCATTTGCCCACTTGCAAAACAAACTAGGTTAAAGTTTGGTTCTAGACACATTATTACTTGTAGTCCTTTTGATATAGTTCATCTTGATATATGGGGTTGATTTTTTGTACCTAGTCTTACTGGAGCTTATCACTTCCTCACCATTGTAGATGATTTCACAAGATGTACTTGGGTTTATCTTATTAGAAATAAGAGTGCTACTTTGCACACTTTCAAATCTTTCTTTCAGTATGTTCATAATCAATTCAATACACGCATCAAGAAAATAAGAATTGATAATGGATGTGAATTTTTGTTTAACAATATGAAAGAGTTCTTATATACTCATGGTATTGAACATCAGAATTTTGTTGTGTATACTGCACAATAGAATGGTGTTGTGGAGAGGAAACATAGACATATTCTTGATGTTAGTAGAGCCCTCAGATTTCACGATCACTTGCCTCAAAATTTTTGGGGTGAATGCATTCTTATAGTTGCATACCTGATTAATAGACTCCCCACTTAATTGTTACAAAACAAATCACCTTTTAAATTGTGGTTCAACAAAAGGCCTAGCCTTACACATCTTCAGATTTTTGATTGCTTAGCCTATGCCACTAAACCCAAAGTTGCTCATAAAAGCAACTAAATGTGCTTTTATTGGATATCATTTTGGTCAGAAAGGGTATAAATTGTTTGACTTGAGCACACATGGATCATCATCAGCAGGGATGTAAGGTTTCATGAAGAAGTCTTTCAATTGAATCATGGTGATGATAATTTTGATGATATATGGACTACCCCAATGCTAATCCATCATAACTGTGGACCTCACAATCTGATTACAGCTGAGGATCAGGGAATCATTCCAGACCCAGAACACAGTTGTGGTGATGATCAGCAAGATATTCAGATCAATCATGATAAGGATCGAGTTGCAGATGATCAAGATACAACACACACTGAAGATATTCATCAAGATAGAAGATCAAGCAGACCACACAAGCCACCTAGTTACTTGAAATACTATGATTGTCATTCTACTATTAGATATCCCATATCAAGACATGCGAACCATTCCAAGTTATCTTACTCACATGAAGCTCTTGTTAATGCCATATCCACAAAATCTGAACCAAGCACTTATAAGCAAGCAGTGCATCATAAGGAATGGAGAGAAGCCAAGAAGGAAGAAATCAAGGCTCTTGAAGACAACAACACATGAGAAATCACTGATCTACCACCCAACAAGAAGGCCATAGGTTCAAAGTGGGTATATAAGCTGAAATTCAAGTCAGATGGGGCATTGGAAAGGCACAAAGCTCGCTTAGTAGCAAAGGGATCCACTCAAATTGAAGGGTTTGACTATGACGAAACTTTTGCACCAGTTGCTAAGTTGGTCACTGTTCGAACTCTTCTTGCAGTTGCAGCTAAGAAGAATTGGTTTCTTCAACAAATTGATATCAATAATGCATTTTTTCATGGTGACTTGGAATAAGAAGTGTACATGACACCACCTCAAGGGTATTTAAGAGAGGGGGAGAAGAAAGTATGCATACTTAAAAAGTCTTGTATGGACTTAAACAAGCATCTAGAAATTGGTTTTCCAAACTTACTTCTGTCCTTTTACCAATTGGTTTTCACCAATCTCATGCATATTACTCATTATTTACACACAAGATTGGAGACAAATTTCTCGCCATTCTAGTATATGTGGATGATGTGATCTTAGCTGAGAATTCACTGGATTCTATAAATTGCATCAAGAAATGCTTGTAGTTCCAATTTAAACTCAAAGATCTTGGAAACCTCAAGTACTTCCTTGGATTGGAAGTAGCTAGAACCAAGGAAGGAATTATTGTATGTCAAAGAGAATACACTCTTGACCTTCTACAGGAGACTGGACAACTAGCAGCTCAACCAATGCTAACACCAATGGAACAAAATCACAAGTTCATTGAGTCTCCAATACTTAATGACCCATCTTAATATAGAAGACTCATTGGCAAACTTATCTACCTAACCATTACAAGACCAAACATCACTATTCTGTTCAAGTCCTCAGCCTACACATGCATTCTCCTCAAGATAGTCATCTTGCAGCATCCTATAGGGGTTTGAGGTATTTAAAGAATGCCCCTGGTCAAGGATTATACTATGGTTCAGAAGAAGATTTTCAGTTAAATGCCTATTGTGATTCAGATTGGGCATCTTGTCCAATTACATGCAGATCAACATCAAGATTTTGTATCAAATTGGGCAACTCACTTATTTCCTAGAAATCTAAGAAGCAAACAGTTGTTTCTCACTCTTCTGCTAAAGCGGAATATCGATCCATGAGCAATACAAGTTGTGAGGTTCTCTGGTTAACATATTTGCTCACTGTATAAGAACCCTTTTTTTAAAAGATAAATAATATTTTCTTCAGCTATTTTGATGTGCAAATATGATGGATTTCTCCTGTATTGTCACTAGCATGATGTGGCTTAATGGGGAGAATTAGAGGGTAGGATTAGGTGGGGGAAATCAGACCTTAAATGTCAAGAAAAACACCATGTTTGGTGCGGTCACAGGCGAGTCAACAAGCTTGACCTTGCTTGGACCATGATGATGTGGCACCCCTGCTGTCGTGGCAAGGAGGTGGCATGTCATGCTGAGGTGTCAAGAGAGGATTGGGTTCAAGGATTGAGAGGGCACGTAAGAGGGCAGCCACTAGAATGCACATGATGGCTAAAATCATGGTCTAGATGTGTGGCTCACGATTTATTGGAATTAGTTTTAAATGGTCGAAGGCCCAAGAATAATTCTTCCATGAGAATAGGGTGCACGAATTTGGAGAAAGAGAACCGGTCGGTATAAGATGGTTGAATTTAAGGAGTTTTCTAGGGTTTTATCGTAGAGAGAAAGAGAGAGAGAGAAACAATTTCTAGGTGAGGAATTGTGCAAGAAGAGAAAAGAGAGATTCATGAGATAGAAAAGGGCAACCGACCCAAATTTTGGAGAACTTGTCCATCATCCAATCCACCCTCATATCAGAAGTTGCACCGACCAGAGGAGGAGAGCATCAAGGGAGCACAAAGGTGGCCACGTCGTGGGTGAAGAACCCAACAACCGACAGTGTAAGGAAGTGCGAACGAGTTTTGGGAGGGCATCCACCGGAGGAACCTTCTTTCTGAGGTATACCATCAGGTTAGATTGAGTTTAGATTTATTTTTAATGGTCATAACTTATTTGAGGATTAGATTAGATAAATTACTCGTCATACATGAAGCAATTTGTGGTTATGCGTGTTTTTATGGGTGGTTTTGACCACCGAAGGCTTGTCAGAGTCCGGCCATGGGATGGTCAGACTTGGATGGTGGTGGGGTCTGGTCGGAGGTGGTTGCAGGAGGTGGGGGCCGAAGACACCTGGTGGTTCCAGCCAAATCAGGGTTGGCGTAACCATGGGAGGCGCGTCAGACCTAGTATTGGGCAGTTACGATTTTTCATGGGCAGTCAAAAATCATGGGGTAGTTAGCTATTTTCATGGGCAGGTGGCTTGACCAAGTTGGCAATGAAAAGGGTAGGACATAGGGAAGACTGACATTGACCAATGTTGACCTTAGGTCAAGTCAATCGGGAGTCAAAAGGATGTGGACTAATAGGTAGTCAACTTGGGTCAAGTCTGGATTCAGTCATGGCTAGGTCAATCATATCTTTGACTTAGGCATAGACATGTCTACACTTAGGCTTTGTCTATGAAATTTGATAGTATGCTAGATACACTAATTATCTACCTTGAAAAGATTAGAAAGCCTGATTTGGAGCACTATGGTTCGAGGTGCGTTAGAATTAGTCATGCTGGGTCAGGGCAGTATGGACTCAGCGATAGAGTGAAGCTCCGAAGGGTGACACTTAGGCTACCATTTGGTGTTTGAATTGAATTTTGGAAGGTGGATAGGGAAGAGTAATAGGTAAGTGAGACCTTTTAAAATGCCTGATTTAGATGTCTGTAGAGTGAGGCGCGATGAGTTGAAGTATGCTGATGGTATACAAGTGTAGCTAGGTGGAACAACAATCGTTAGAGTTAGCACACCCTAGCCTATCCATGGGCGTTCCTCCATAAACTCAAAAGCTGTAGATAGAGAGATGAATTGTCTACATAATGCAAGTTAGAATGCTAGATTTGGAGTTGGGGTGCTTGAGGCGTGGGTGATTTAGTCTAAGCTTGTAGGCTGCGGTGGAGTGGATCTTGACCAGCTAGCGCACAACATGTGGCAACCACTATGTTTCAGTTCTAAGTAGCGGTTAGGTAATCAAACCTTAGGCATTTATAGTGAAATTTGACCCTATGTAGGCATCTAAGTAACCGACGAGGTGCACTTGATTTGAAGCGATCGGGAGACTAGATGGTCGAAGCACACCTTGTTAAGTGAAGTTAGCATGTTTGCGCTACACTAGGGTTTAATATGCATCATTGAGTGTAGCTATATTGAATGCGGGCTTATGGGTTTTGTATACTGTTTTTGGGTAGAAATACGCAATGAGGCGGTCTCATCTTGCAAGTGCCTCAAGAATTCAATGGCGTCTTGTTGGGATGTAGAGCAGATACCAAGCTAGGCTTGTATAATGTGTGATTTTGTATGATTGATATTGCGTAAGAAGTCTTGCTATGTGGGGTGTGGTTTGTGTTCATATATGCATGTAGGTTATTATTTCATTAGTATGTTCTGCATGTAGAGTAGTTCATGTTTGCATACAAGGAATCTACCTTTAGGCACTCATGCTCAGTGGAACGCTTATGTGCCACTCGACGGGGTGGACTCTGACAGGGAACAAGTTATTTGGGCGTGAGGCACCATAAGACCGGTAGTGTTCATTTTTACCACTTATGGCGTCAGGGGGTAGCCGACGTGGTGTTGTTGACCTATTCGATGACCGTGTGTGTGCGTTGGTGGTGATTGTGATGATCACTTATGATATGATAGTGATGCTAGGACTCAAGTTTCGATTTGTTGCATGACCTGTGCCTTGAGCACTTAAGTTTTAATTTGTTGCATGACCATTGCCTCGAGCACTCAAGTTCATATGTGTATTGCATGTAGTGAAGTTCATATATGCCTTGTAGTTGTATGTATTATGATACAATCTAGAGTCCTTTCTCAGGCAGTATGGCTTAGGATTTGTATTGAAGCATGCCCCTTGTAGCCTAGGACGGTAGGTCTGGTGGCATACGAGGTTCACTATTTTGGGGAAGTCATGGCACTGTTTGTTGTGTTTTGCAGGCCCAGGTTCAACTAGTTAAAGATGGACATGTGCGAGCTCAGTATTGTACACGGAGGGTGTTGGTTTTTTGGCCTTAATATATGTTTTGATGATTTAATCAACCTAATCTTAATTATGGTCACGTAGAGTAGCACACATGTTGCATTGAACATATATATTTCTTTGTGCTAACCTCTACAGGTGATCAAGACTCAAGGAAGAAAGGAAATCAAGTCAAGACATGTAATCAAGCTCATTTGAAGACATGTATTTTGTATTTCTTTGAGTCTTTAGGAACCTTGTGTAATTGAGCATACTTGAGCTAAAAACTACTCAACCACACACTAGGTTCCCTATAGAAGTCACACATAAAATTTCACATAATTTGGACTTCCATAGATCATCCAAACTAGAACCGGAAAACACCTAAACAAAACTTGAACTGCCTGGACCAAAACGGTCGACCGTTGAAACCTTTTCGTTCGGCCGTTCACACGTGTCACATGACCGTTTGTTTTGTCGAATTATACCCAACGGTCGTATTCGTATTATTCCCAAATACCAAAAAATTACCAAACATCCGGTCGACCGAAACTTTCCTAAAGGTTGACCGAACCAACAAAATTTGGTCTCCCAGAAGTGCATGAACTTATTCGGTCGACCAATCCCCTGAGCCCGTTCGACCATTAACTTAAGTTAACTTAAGTCAAAGCTGAATTTTGACCAAACGGTCGAACGACATACCCGTTTCGGTCGACCGTTTTTAGGCAGAATTGGGTCCTGCAGGTTTCTGTTTTGTGTATCTTACACCAACTCATACCCAATCAACCCCAACGGCTCTATTCTCTCTAATGCTTATAAATAGAGTTGTAAAACACATTTTAACGCAACTCTCCCACTCTATATTGTCCAATACATTAGAGAGAAAGATCAAAACACTCAAAGCCTCAAACCTTCCACACTTTAGTCATAATTCCTATTCTCACTCAAGTGTGCTAAAAAATTAGAGTGTGTTGTCCCTTTACTTGCTTGTTTGTTTTAAATTCCGCTGCATATCTTTGATAGATCAAACAAGTAGGTAATTAGGATTAAAAGTGATTAGCATTGCCGACCCTCACGATCCTACATTTGGTATCAGAGCATAGGTGCTTAAATCATCTACTTAATCGTAGTAAGCATGGTCGAAATTGCATCCACATCCACATCTTATGATTTGGAATCACCTACATGCTCTTCTAGACCACCATTTTTTGATGGAACTAATTTCTGTTCATGGAGAAGTAAAATGAAAACATACTTGAAATCCATGACTAATTTAGATATGTGGTGCATAGTCTCAACTCCATATAATTTGCCTAAAGTTGATTTTAATCTTGGAGTTTAGAAGAAGAGAAATTAGCTTGCTTGAATGCGAAGGTTATGAATGTATTACATTGTGCACTTAAGTATGAACTTTTTGACCTTGTGTCTTATTGTGAAACTGCACATGAGATTTGGCAAGTTCTTCAAGCTAAGTATCGTGAAAAGGAAGAATCACAAACCGGGGAAGAGGGAGACTCAAGCCAAATGGATGAAGCTCATGAAAGATGCGACAAGAACACATCTACATCATATTCCTCATCAAGCTCAACCAAGGGAGAAGATGCTCACACATGCCTCATTGTAACAATCGACTAAGAAAGTGAGGTATCTTCCAAATCTTGCTCATCAAGTTCTAGTTCTAATGATGAATTATATTCTTTTAAAGAACTACAAAATGCATTCCATGAACTTGTTGAAAGATATGAGCTTCTTTGTCAAAAGAACAAGTTAGCAAGAGAAGTAAATCATGATCTTCATTGCCTAAATGAATCAATCTTGATTGAGAAAAATGATTTACTTGCTAAAATCGATAAGCTCATTTTGGAGAATGCATGTTTAAAAGATGAGAATGAGAAATTGAAAAATAAACTCAACTCATCTCATGTTATTGATAGTCATATGCTTGAAAATGAAAATAATCATTTGCTTGAGAAAATTAATGCATCTTATCTTGAAAGCAAGAGATTATTGAATGACTTAAATTGCATGACCGACAAATGTGTTGAATTAGAGATTCACATGCATCAAATGAAGGAAAAGCACACTTCTTTAATTCAAAATCTTAAATGCATAAATGAATATCTTGTGCTTAAAAATAGTGAACTAAATGCATCAAATGAAATTTTGATAAATGATTTGCATAAGTTCACAAATGGCAAGAAAAACCTTGATATGCTTTTAGGAAATCAAAGACAATCTTTAGACAAGCATGCCTTAGGCCTTAATGTCTTCTATATGAAAAACCATCTTGTTCAAGATAGTATAAATGGAAAGCATCACATTGCCAAGAAAAGAACCTCAAGTGTTTGGGTACCTAAATCCACTTGGGTATGGGTACCAAAAGTTAAATTGAATGGACCCAAACAAAGATGGGTACCAAAATCTACACTTGTAGATACTTGAGGAGAAAATTGGTGGTGACCGAGCGAGCTTAAGAGTCGAATTAAAAGCCGGTTGCATCACCGAATGGAGATAGAACACATTCGAGCTTCAAGTGGTATAATTTTCTTATCCTCTATATTTTTCAATCAAATTGGTTCTAGTCTAGGTTATATGCCTAATTGACATATCTTTATTCATTCATTGCAAATCTTAAATGTTTGATTAATATCCATTGTTTTAGAGTCAAATTTTCTAAATGGATGTCAAAAAGGGAATTGAAAACATCACATGCTATATTATAACATTTGCTTGATGTTAATAGGGGAGAATTAAGAATTGAACTTAATTGAAAAATCATATTCATATCGATAGGGGGAGCTTATTGAATATCATTTTCTTACAGTAATGAAGTGAAAAATTTAGGGGGAGCAACTTCATTACAAGACATCCACATTGAACTTAAATCGTATAATTTTTTCTTGATAAATATCATTTTTTGATGGATGTCAAAGGGGGAGAGCTAATTAAGGGGGTAACTTGGAATTTGATCACAAAATTGTACAAAAACTATGCACATCCATAGGGGGAGCATTAATATGCATAGTTTACATATAAAAATTCCTTGTATTAAGATATAGTTAAGATATAGGTTGCCATCATAAAAAAAAGGGAGATTGTTGGCTTTTTGGCCTTAATCTATGTTTTGATGATTTAATCAACCTAATCTTAATTATGGTCATGTAGAGTAGCACACAAGTTGCATTGAATATATATTTCTTTGTGCTAACCTCTACAGGTGATCAAGACTCAAGGAAGAAAGGAAATCAAGTCAAGACATGTAATCAAGCTCATTTGAAGACATGTATTTTGTATTTCTTTGAGTCTTTAGGAACCTTGTGTAATTGAGCCTACTTGAGCTAAAAACTACTCAACCACACACTAGGTTCCCTATAGAAGTCACACACAAAATTTCACATAATTTGGACTTCCATAGATCATCCAAACTAGAACCGGAAAACACCTAAACAAAACTAGAACTACCTCGACCAAAACGGTTGACCGTTGAAACCTTTTCGTTCGAGCGTTAACACGTGTCACATGAGCGTTTGTTTTGGCATATTATACCCATCGGTCGTATTCGTATTATTCCCAAATACCCCAAAATTACCAAACATCCGGTCGACCAAAACTTTCCTAACGGTCGACCGAACCAACACAATTTGGTCTCCCCGAAGTGCATGAACTTATTCGGTCGACCAATCCCCTGAGCCCATTCGACCGTTAACTTAAGTTAACTTAAGTCAAAGCTGAATTTTGACCAAACGGTCGAACGGCATACCCGTTTCGGTCGACCGTTTTTAGGCAGAATTGGGTTCTGCAGGTTTCTGTTTTGTGTATCTTACAACAACTCATACCCAATCAACCCCAACGGCTCTATTCTCTCTAATGCTTATAAATAGAGTTGTAAAACACATTTTAACACAACTCTCCCACTCCATATTGTCCAGTACATTAGTGAGAAAGATCAAAACACTCAAAGCCTCAAACCTTCCACACTTTAGTCATAATTCCTATTCTCACTCAAGTGTGCTCAAGAATTAGAGAGTGTTGTCCCACTCATTGTTGTCAAAGAAGCAAGGGTCTTGGTGAAAGCCCAAGACAATGAGTATAGACTTCGGTGAGAGCCCGATGTGATCCTCTCGGATTGTGAGAGGAGGAGCCAAGCTCGGCGAGGGTTGTTCGCGAGCTTGAAGACTTGTAAAGGTGTTCTCTCCCGGCCCGGAACATGGAGTGGTAAGTGTAGTCGTGAGCGGAGCTCGGTGATCCGAGCGGAGCTTGCAAGAGAGGACTAGGACCCGGGTGGGCTGCCGAACCTCTATAAAAATCCCCCGTGTCCATTGTGGTTTGCATTATCCTCTATTTACTTGCTGTTTGTTTTAAATTCCGCTGCATATCTTTGATAGATCAAACAAGTAGGTAATTGGGATTAAAAGTGATTAGCATTGCCGACCCTCACGTTCCTACAGAGGGTTCTATGTCACATTATATTTCTGTTATCTGCTTTTGCTTTTGCTATTTGTTTTGTTAATCGTATCGCCCTATGAGGTTTTATGTCTCACTGGGATTTTGATGATGGTTGAATTAAATGTTTTAATTGGTGGTCCATCTTGACCACTTTGTTATGTATGACTATTATTTTTCTTTAACAATATACTCATTTTATTATTTTTATTTGTACTTTTTACATTATCTTGGTATGGGGATGTTATACACTGACTTGCAAGTTCCCGTTGTTCTTCCTATCCAAATTGCAGAAAACCCTGTCTATCATGAGCGTACTAAACATATTTGACTGCATTTAATTCGAGAGAAGATCCAAAGTAGTTTGCTACTACCTGCATACATAGCCAGTTTAGATCAATCGGCAGACTTATTTACCAAAGCACTGGCACATAACCAACTCATGAAGCTTCTTTCCAAACTGGAAGTACTCGACATCTACTCCTCAATTTGAGGGGGAGTATTAAATTTCAGATTATGTGAAAACATATTTTGTACTGATAGTTACATTAGCATTCATTATTACATTCGTTGTAACTCTAGATGTGTAATTGGGTATGGAAGAAGAATGGTTGTGATCCATACCAGACTAAGGAAAATATAAAAAGTTTTTTTGCCTCCATCTCTTTTTAACTCGAGTTTGAGAGAGAGATGAATGGCTTCTCCCCATAAATAATGGTGTCCTATGGTGTTTTGTTGATGATTGTGGATATATCTAGAATATGGTGATCATATTCTAAGTTTTTACAGTGGTCGTCGTCGTTACATATAACGTCTTTGTTTTACTAAAGTTTTCAAAAGGTTTTACTAAGGTTTTAAATGTATGTGTGTATACAAAAAATGATATTTGTTAATTGAAATAGAATTAAATGAATTGTCTTGGCACTTTCGCTCCTTCAGGCAATCGGTTGACGAACCGTCTTCGAAGGACTATATGTATTGGGGGTCCAGAGTGGATCCAGTGGCAATGATAAGTCCACACGACTCAGATCTGCTGTCTTAATGAATGTATTATACAAGTTAGTGTGCAAGGTCCTCAGGATGTGTTTATATAGATTTCAATGATTTTTAAATGTCAAATAATTTAGTGTGAGGATGGGTCGTACACAATCCAGAAGACCATGGTGCCGACGATGGGGTGGTCCAGGTGATCACCTTATGAATTGGAATGAATTGAAAGGTTGACGGTAATGGTTATTTGTTTGTCGTACTTGATTTTCGATTTGGGAAGTTTATTTGTGATTTATGATATTTGCTAGAGTGTGAAGTTTAAAACCGCAAGGGCATGGATGCGTTACAACGGTGGCAAGTACTGTTCCACAATGAGGTAGAGCGGGTCGTTGTCAATCATACTCAAGTGGGGAAAAATGAAGAATGAGTGACTGTATCTACACTAAATTACGTTAATTGCAATATGTAAAATAAATGCGACTAACACTAGTGCAGAATGCACAATAGACGTCACGGAATAGACGTCGGATACGAAACATCTGTCGTCTATCAGTTTGTATAGGAATCGGTTATATAGTATAAATCAACGTCTATACCTCCTGAAATAAGAAAAATAGTTTTTATTTATTTATTTATTGTTATTTATTTCGTATAAGAATTTATTTGGTTTTTTTGTATTTCTTCAATTTTGGGATGGGTTAAAATTGTTTTGAGGAGATTATGCAATTTTGTACTTCGTAGAAAATAATGTGAATTATTTAGATTGATTTAAACCCATATGTGTTGAAGTTTAGTCCAACATTGGAGTTTTTTTTGGTTGGTCGAGTTGATGTACCCCACCACTCCTTTACTTCTAAATGGGAGTTGGGTACCATACCATACTACAATAGGCAAATGTGATAGATTTATATATATTTAATGGTCAAAAGATCGGCACTTGGGCTTAAGATGATTGCAATGTTTTATTATTATTTACCCCTGTATAGACATCGATTTTATAGGGTAGCCAACGTCTATAGGTCATAAATTTGTATTATTATTATTATTTAAAGGTATAGACATTGGCTATAGAGGGTGACCAATGTCTATACATACATTACGACCTATAGACGTCGGTCACCTTGTATAGCCAACGTCTACAGGTCATAATCATTTAGTCTCACATCGGATTTATGTTGTTGTTGGTGTGGTTGATGTACTCCACCACTCCTCTACTGCTAAATGAGATCAACTTGAGGCATTTGGGCATCTTGGGTTTGATGTACGTGGTTATTGGTCAAAAGATTGGTAGTTGGGCAACTTGGGCAACTTGGGCTTGATTACTGTAGAGGCTGAGTGCCTTTTATAGGCAGTAATGTATTTTTTTGGGTTAATTAAAGGTATAATAGACGTCGGTCGTATATAGCCGACGTCTATACACTGTACATTGTCTAGACGTCGGTCGTATATAGTTGATGTCTATACACCAGGGAATAGGCGTCAGTGAAATATACGTCGGGCACTTGGACCACAAAAATCCATCGTATATACCCTTGTATATCCGACATATATTGCCTTTTTTCCAGCAGTGTAATCCCATACGAGGTGGAGAATGCATGAACCAGTGTAGATGTGTGACGCCTGTGTGTACAATTGCACTCTCTTGACATGAATTAATATGGAAATCTTTAATGACAATTATCTTAAGTGTGTTTCCACATGGATTGAAATTTATCACCAGCAGAAAAACATACAAAACACTACTCAAGATAAGGACAATGACAATCACATGCTCACATGTCAATCTTATCTCTACTACAATTTTATCATCACCTCATCATTTCCCATTAAGTGAGCCCACTAACCAAAGCATGTGCTAAGCATCATTTAAGACCATCAACACATCAAAGGCAAGATTGCGAATACCCATCAAAATGACTCTGAAAATGATTTGAAGCTCTAAGATTAAGATTAAAACACACAAATCTAACAACATTCACACTTCACATCATCCTCCACCCAATGGGGATTAACTACTCACTAATCACATAAAAATAAGAAAAAACAACAAAGTAAAAATAACCCATCAACATGTAAAGAAATCTAAATCCACTGGAGAAAATATATATAAATGACATCAAATTAAAGACAATAATGTAAAGAACAAGATATCAAAACTTGATTATGGATAAAACATTACATGGTTTCGACTCCGCCTCCTTAACTGCACTACTAAAACAAGAAATAAAATCCACTCTAATGGGAAACCAAAAGAGGAAGAAGAAGAGAAATGGAAGTGTTACGAGTTTATTTTTAGAAGATTAGATCTGGATTAATTTGGGAGCAATCGGATGACTACAAATCAGATTTGGATACTTCGGAGTGCTCCTACCCGAATACTTGACCAACTCTAGAAATTTTGGTGTGTTTCTCCTAACTGGATCTGCCTCTAGCGGATGTTTTAGGTCAGATCTGCCCCAAATTTCAACAACAGCTTAAGTTCACCAATTGAGCACGTATGGTACACATAGATCAGTTGGTTCAAGTCTGTTTGGTCTGGATTGTAGAATTTCTCCACAAACTCTTGAGATTATGGACGTTTTGTAACCAAGATTTTTTTTTACAATAATGTTCCTCTAGGTTTGCAATCAGGTCCTTGGCCATTACAAACATGTCCAAAAAGCTTCCAAATCTTCTTGCATTTGGATCCTTTTTGCTTCATTTCTCTTCTTTATTACCAAAACCCTGAAATACGTGAAACACAACCTGAGTATCAAAAATATTAGGTAAAATAAATGATATATAGCATGAATGCACTATATGATATGCTACTAATCAACATTTGAAAATGTTAATTGTTTTAAACCACCACTAGATTAGGTGAGTGGTTCTTGCATACTGAGTCTTTTACACTTAGGTTTTTGTTATGTTTTATTTGCAATCTTCTAAAATTGTAAATTTACATTGAGTTGAATTGCGTTATAGGAATGTTTCGCAACAATCATCAATTATGTATACATCTGTACACATGGAACAAAGTGAAGGGAATCAATATTTTAGCTAGTTTATGTTTAATTTAACTATATGTTAGGGATGAAATTATGATCGTTTATTTTCCTTATGTAATTGGCATTGTATATTTTCTATAAATATATTATTTTGTTAGTGACATCCATATTATTAAAAATAATGGTTTAGGTCCAAATGAGTTCAATCTAGTACCACTGCTAAAAAATATTGTTACGACGTCACCGTGATTACGTCGGATTTCGAGAATCCGATGTGGTATTTAGCGAACCACATTGGCAGCTGCAAATCTGACGCGATGTTAGACGTACCATGTCGACGTATATGGCAAGTTGTGCCAAAGAAGTCAGGTATCACTGTCGTTTGTAATGAACAAAATGAATTGGTCCCAGCCCGACTTCAAACTAGGTGGCATGTTTGCATTGACTGTAGGAAGTTTAACGTCGCTACGCGAAAAGATCACTTCCCTTTTCTGCTCATTGATAAAATGCTTGAAAGACTCGTGGGGCATGCTTACTATTGTTTCCTCGATGTCTATTCGGGGTACAATCAAATCCCAGTGGCACTTGAGGATCAAGAGAAGACCACTTTCGCATACCTTTTTGGGACATTTGCTTATAGACGTATGGCTTTCGGACTATGCAATGCGGCTGCAACATTCCAGCATTGCATGTTGAGTATCGTTTTTGACATGGTCAAGAGGTTCCTTGATATTTTCATAGATGACTTCTCGGTCCATGGGACCTCCTTTGATGAGTGCTTACATCACTTATGCCTGGTTCTTAAGAGATGTACGGAAACGAACTTAGCCCTTAATTGGGAAAGTGTCATTTTGTGGTCACAAAAGGCATTATGTTGGGACACGTGGTTTCTCAAGATGGAATTGAGGTGGTTCAATCAAAGATTGAGCTTATTTCTAAGCTACCACCGCCCACCCTTGGTAGAGGACATTTGTGCCTTCCTTGGACATGCCGATTTCTATCGACTTTAGTTAAAGACTTTAGCAAGCGAGCTCGAACGTTGATGAGCCTACTTGCAAAAGACACCCCTTTCGAGTTCACACCCGAGTGTCTCACGTCCTTTGAGTTATTGAAGTGTGAGCTGACCTCCGCTCCAATTATCAAGGTGTCGGTGTGGACTCTTCCCTTTGAGTTGACGTGTGACGCTTCATGTTGAGCCTTTACCAGACCCATTAGTGAACAAGTACTTCCCTGACCAGAATCTCATGGTAATAGGCTCACCCCCTGGTTTGTGGACATTGTAAACTATTTAGTAATCGGGGAGGTGTCGGTGCATTGGACACTAAATGAGAAAGCCAAGTTCAAGTCGTTGGTCAAGCACTTCTATTGGGTTGACCCTTACTTATTTAAGTATTTTGTTGATCAAGTCATAAGAAGATGCATTCCTAATGATGAGATACATTGTGTCTTGTCCTTTTGCCTTGAGGAGGCATGTGGTGGGCACTTCGGTGCCAAGAAAACCTCTGCCAAAGTTCTCCAATGTGGTTTTTACTGGCCCCCGTTGTTCCAAGATGCCTTTGCATTTTGCAAAGCATGCGATTGGTGTCAACGTGTGGGCCGTAATGGGAGACGTGATATGATGCCACTAAATCTTATCTTAGTGGTCGACATCTTTGATGTTTGGGGAATTGACTTCATGGGTCCTTTTCCCGTGCCACATAGTCACACCTACATTCTTGTGGCGGTTGATTATGTGTCGAAGTGGGTTGAGGCGATCCCCACTTGCACCAACAGTCGCAAGGTTGTGATCAAATTCTTAAAAGAACACATCTTTGCGAGGTTTGGAACACGTCGTTGTATCATTAGTGATCGAGAGATTCATTTTTTGAACTAATTCTTCAAAGCAGTGATGAGAAAATATTTCATCACGCACAAGTTGGCCACACCTTATTATCCTCAAACCAGTGGCTAGGTGGAAATCTCCAATCGTCAAATCAAGAAAATACTCAAAATGACGGTTATTGCTTCGAGGAAAGATTGGTCGGTTAAGTTGAATGATGCCTTGTGGGCCTTCCGCACCGCATATAAAGCTGACCTAGGCATGTCCCCCTATAAGATTGTTTATGGCAAGGCTTGTCATCTTCCAGTAGAGCTTGAACACTGGGCATTATGGGCAATCAAACATCTTAACATGAGTCTCAATGTTGCCAGTGCCAACCGTAAGTTAGACCTCAACGAGTTCGAGGAATTGGGAAACGAGGCATACGAAAATGCCAAGATTTGCAAGTCCCGTACAAAATTTTTCCACGAACGCAAGGTCTGGATTAAAACTTTCACGGTGGGACAAAAGGTCTTATCGTATAACTCTTGTCTCCACTTGTTTCCTGGAAAACTTCGGAGTCGATGGTCTGGACCCTATATCGTGTTAACATTTGCCCTGACGGGGTAGTTGAAATTCAAAACCCAAGTAACAAAGACGTGTTCAATGTTAATGGACACCGGCTAAAACCGTTCTTGGAGGGGAGCATGACAGAGGTAGGGCAGAAGTCGTGTCTTTACACGAATTTTCTACGGATGTGATCACTTGACGTGATCATTCCTTTCATATTGTACATAGTTTCTCAGTTTAAAAAAAATAAAAATAACAAAAGGCTCCACAAGTGAGTATTGGTTGTTGGTGGCCCCAACCCTTGAGTAATTGGGCTCCATCTGTTTATTGTAATCACCTCCCTTCTTATACATCTCACATGTTTTCCACATAACCACAACATTTTCCTTGTGGTTCACAATATGGTGAGATCGTCACTTTTCATGCATAAATACATCTACCATCTAGCTTGCATACATTTAGGACAACGCATGAAGTAGTGTGTGTGTGTAGGGGGGGGGGGGGGGGTGCTCTACGTTTGTATATATGTGGAGTCAAGTCTTTTTCTTTTTTTGTTTCTTTTGTTTGTATTGTTAGGATCATGATAACGTGCCACATTTGATATTGATATATTTGCTATGTTGTGATCCTTAGGTGTCTTGCCTTCTTTTTTGTCCGTAGTGCTGTCATTTTCCATTTCTTTCGACAATTTGACGCATTTGCGAAAGAAAAATATTTTGTGGGGTTTGTGTATGTCTTTAGTGTATGCAAAACAATTTTGTGGAAATCAAAAGAGAAGGTCCCAGACTTGACTTGAACATGATGCATTAGGATATATAGTATACCTGCTTTAGGTCCATTCTAGAGTTGTGAGGATGTACCCCGACTTTCCCTCATGGGGAGAGTAATCATAGGGTTTCAGTACTCGAACAAATAAAGTTGTCCACCCTGAACCTAGTAAGTTGAATAATTCGTGTATGTTAAATAAGGAAGTTTGTCATAGTCAGGGATCGTTAAAATCCTGTTGTGAAACCTTAATTGTATGGGGTTTGGTTCATTTGTAAATAAGGAATGATTTAGTAGGGTGTTCTATCTTATCGCATGGCTCTTATCACTCAGGAAATTAGGTTCGATGTGACTTTGTACCTAGTGCTTTCGAGTTATCTGACTGGGGATACACCGACCGAACTCCCACTACATGGGTGGTAGGGATCGCCCTAGGTAGGGATTTGGGGGATGGTGTAAGTGATAGTGTAAGCCCTCACAAGCAATGACGACCGAAACCAAGCCATGGGAGAATTAAACACCAACAAATTTCAATTCCTTACTTTCTAAAACAAAAACAAAACAAGAAAAAAGGGAAAAAGAAGAAAGAAAAAGAAGAAATACAAATAAGAACCATTATGGACCTTACACAAGGTATCACTTGAGGATGTTAAGGTTGCCAATGTCTTCTACTTAAGTACTCAATTAACTTGCACAAATGATTCGTTAGGCTAAGTGTGTGGACGGATTACATTTACAGAGTTGGCCTGTAGGATTACCACATCTCATGATCTACGAAGATGGGTCTCTTTAAGTTGTGTTGCTAGATTGAATTATGCATCAATGTACGGATTTTGTGGGTGTATCCGTGATAAGTAGTATATCATGCATCATATTCATGCTATATATCTTTAATTTTACCCCAATATTGTGCTACTAGAGCGTTTGTTGTTATATTTCAGGTATTAGGTAATAAAGAAGAGAAGGGAAGAGAAAAAAGGATTGAAACGTAAGGAGAAAGGACTTAAATGAGTCAAAATTGACCTCTCGGTCATACACAAGGACCCATCTACAAGAGGGGAGGACCTGGACGTGAGCCCGAAAGGACTAAATAGCAAACCGAGAAACTCCGCACCATCATATAGATTTTTTGGCAATTAGATTTGGGTCTAGACTCCAATAACTGATATGAGTGCACCCTACGTGACTAATTGAAGCAATAAACAATATATGAAAAAATTGGTCCGATCCGAGAGAAAATGACTGCCAATTAGTGGTTCCATTGTCTCAGAAGCCGACTCGGTTCCTTTTGGATATGGGTTATATGTTTATGTCTATTCTGACAATGTTTCATTAGTCCCACATCGGGGGATTGTCCCCAGTTACCTTTCTCTATGACTATAATAAAACTCTTCCTCCTCCTTTGTATTTACTACATTCTTGGTGGCATTCTCTCTATTTGGAGTAAGCCTTGGAGCAAAACCCAAGGTGGAGAAGAATGCTACTTGCAATGTGAGTCATGTAAATAAAATAATTCTTCATAGTTTGTTTTAATGTTGTCTTTGTTTTAATGCTTGCATGTTTAGCTGGTTTGTTTTCTTTATCGTAGTATAATTAGAATGTCTACTTTTCTTAATGTAGTTTATAGTTTAACGAGTAGTGAGTAGTTCCATCCCCTTTTGGGGGGGGGGGAGATGATGTTTATACATGCAATAAAGAATGGAAATGAATGCTTTATTTTGAAATGTGTAGATAAATGTGAATGTATGCTTTCTTGTTTAGATTAGAACACTTCACTTGATGGGTTTTGCCACAACTATTAGACACCTCCCATACTTGTTTAGGTTATGAAATAAGCAACTTATGTATGTGAATGTTAATCAACTGGGTTAGTGATTGGATTCATAGGTTTTGCCATATCCATTTGACATTTCCTATGCATGAAAACACAACCTACATTTGTGCCCATTGAATGCATTCTTCACCATCTTATTTTATGTGTACACTCACTCCACCTCTCAGGGGTTTCTCTTCTTGATTTCCAGCCTAGTTATTAAGCTCTCTTAGTTTAGTTTTGATCCATTGCTAGTTGCCTTCTTTGCATTAATTAATAAAACGTTTAACAAGGTTTTGGCGCCTTTGCCGGGGAGGTGCTCAATCCTGACTATGGTTTGGACGATTCAAGTGGATTTAAATTTTTGTTTGTAGTTTTGTTTGTTTAAGGAGACTCTAAAGATCAAGGGAAGCCACCCGAATAAGTTAGGAGGAGAACAAAGCAACTTGGATCGCCAATCAGTGGCCTGAGACCGCCAATTGGCGGTCTTGTAAGCTCCATTTCCTTCTGCTTTATTTGGTTTACTTCTACATTTAATATAGTTGTCTTGGGCTTAATTTGTCATGTTTTGATCTGTAGTTTGCCCCCAGATCAATAATCAATCCCCCTTTAATCGACTTGGCCACTAAAACCCAAAGCAAAAGATTAGGCATTCTTGCTTGTTTAGGTCGTGCATCATACATTTGACTTAGGCACGTAGTTTGTCTTTTATTATAGATTTACTTTCAGTTGTTGAGCGCTGGTGTGAGGTACGTATTTCCTACTCTCATTCATGCATTTCGTACGACCATGCATTAGTTAGTAGGAATTGCATTGCAACAAGAGTCAGATGAGTGTTTGATTGGTGAGTTGCTTGATAGATTAAGGAATCAAAACATCTTAAGGGGCACCACCTATAGTTTTCAAGATAAGGTGGGGGATTTTATCACCCCTTCCGTTAGCCCCATAAAAGACCTCTCAAAAAGCCTAATTTTAAAATCAAGTAGACATTGGCCCTTGAGGATCTGGGGCTCATTAGAAGAGTAATCTAGTTGAGACCGTCATTGCCTGATCGACGTCGCCCACTCTGTCGATAGTAGGAGCGACAAGATCTTCGGATCTTAGCTAACTTGCTGGGCTTTGTGGTCTTCGTCATAGGGAGGTGAGGCGTGTTGAGGCTGTGTGACCTCGCAGTTAGGCGTCGTCTAGCTGTAAGGACCTATAACGACCTTAGCTTGTTTGAGCCTTGCTTGCTTGTGTGCATAAGGACTTCTTCCCTCCTCTCCTGAGTCAGACCCTCTCATCTTAGTCTTCCAATCTTCTCCTCTACACACCTTCAGTTTTAATTGTTTTGAAAAAAAGTTTTCTTTATTTTTCATCTGACTCGTGTGGGTGCGCAACTTTGTGCATGTCAGTGTGGTCACGAGACATTGCAGGTCATTTGACGAGATACGATATCGATTTGTCTTCGATTGTCTACTTTTCGAACACATCCTCGTTGGTTGGTAGTTTTAATGAAACCGCAAGTGCACGGCCGCGTTGAAGCGAGTTTTGTGCGGCTATTGGTTTGTGCGAAGGCGAGTGGTAAAGAGAGAGAAGAAGAGATTGATTACACTAAACTAACTACACTAAACTAATGAACTAGAAGCAAGGAATTGAAAACATGAAATGAACTAACTAAGCTAAGCTAAGCTAAGCTAAGCAACTATTAAGAAGAAAGATAAGCTGGAAATCAGGAATCTCAAACCCCTAAAGGGTGGAGTGTGTGTGTGCACATGAAATAAGTGTGGTGAATGCATACAATAAGCTCAAGTGTGGTTAGTGTTTGTTAATGCATAAGAAGTACCTCATGGCAAAACCTATCATTTTCAACACTAACCTAGGTGATTAATATGAGCAATGCAAGGTTGTTATTAAGAACCTAACGAGCATGGAGTGTACCTAACTATGACAGAAACCATCAAGTAAAGTTCTTATTAATTCAAGCAAGCATACTAATATCTCTCACAAACAATAATATCTAGCATTCATACCACCTACATAACATGTACATACATCTACTCCACCCCCAAAGGGGATGGAACTACTCACTAATCATTACACTACCTACATTAACAAAATAAAACATTATACTGAAAGGAAATTTAACTAAGCAAGAAAGGAGCATTAAAGAAACTTAAAAGGAAAGGAAAGACTAAACAAGCATGCACAAATTAAAAGACAATATTAAAAGAAACTAGAACAATTATTTTATTAACAATGACTCACATTGAAGGTAGCATTCTTCTCCACCTTTAGTTTTGCTTCAAGGCCTACTCCTTTGTAGATTGCATGCAACCAAGCAATGGGTAATTACAATAGAAGGTGAAGAGTTCTATTTATAGGCATGGAAAAAGCTAATCAGGGACAATCCCCCGATGTGGGACTAAACAAATACCAAAAATAGCCTAAACAAACACTAATACATACACTGCAGAAATCTTAGCGGATCCGGGAAGATCCGGACTGCCAATTGGCGGTTCTAGACCGCCAATTGGCGGTCTACAGGATCCGGATCTGGCTCATTTTTGTTTTGGCTTTCCTTGATATATTTGTTGGTCTTGGATGTATCTACTTCGCTTGTTGGAGCTCCGACCCGAATCGAATTGCCAAAATACTCCCCATGATGGTGTGGAGTTTTCTGTTTTGCTCTTTGGTCCTTCGGTCTTACGTTCAGGCCCTTCTCCCTGGCATCTTATTCCCCAGGTCTCACAATTCAGTCATTTTTCCCTGCTTTTGGGTCCTTTTGTGTTTCATCTCTTCAAACCTATTTATTTCTGAAATTCAAACATAAAACTCGTTATGTAGCGTTGCTTAGGTGTAAGATAATGGATATAAGATACAAATATTAGCATGAAATGATGTCAATCAAATACCCCCATAATTGACATCATTTCATGCTCATATTTGTATCTTATATCCATTATCTTTCACCTAAATAATGCTATGTTATGAGTTTTATGTTTAGTTTTCAGGAATAAATAGGTTTGAAGAGATGAAGCATAAAAGGACCCAAAAGCTGGGAAAAAGGACTGAATTGTGAGATCTGTGGACCAAGATGCAAGGAAGAAGGACCTGAATGCAAGACCGAAGGACCTAAGAGCAAAACAGAATACTCCTCACCATCATGGGGAGTATTTTGGCAATTCTATTCGGGTCGGAGCTCCAACATGCAAAATAGATGCATCAAATACCAACAAAGCCTTCCAGAAAAGCCCACAAGAAATTCCAGAGGGATCCGGACACTGTAGACCGCTAATTAGCGGTCCAAGACCGCTAATTGGCGGTCACTTTTGGCCCAAATGCGCTCAAATTTCTTCAGCACATGTCTTAGAGGATGTTTAGGCTATTTGTGGTATCTGTTTAGTCCCACATCGGGGGATTGTCCCGGATTAGCTTTTTCCATGGCTATAAATAGAACTCTTCACCTCCTATTGTAATCACTCCATATTTTAAGTGGCTATTCTTCCTACTAGAAGTGAGGCCTTGAAGCACACACTAAAGTAGGAGGATGCTACTTTTAATGTGAGTCATTTTATCAATAAAGTTTTGTGTTTCTTTCATTGTTTGTTTTATGCTTCTTTTATTGTTGTGCATGTTTTAGTTTAATCGTCTTTTAATTCTAGCTTAGTTTTAATATGCTTTCTTTCCATAGTTTAATAATTAGTGTAATGTTTAGTGAGTAGTTCCATCCCCTTTAGGGGGTGGAGTAGATGTACATACATTCATTAGAGAATGGGATGAATGCTTTAATTTCAATGTGTTGATTAAACATGAATGTATGCTTGCTTGTTTAGCATTGAATTTACAACTTGATGAGTTTTGCCAAAATGATTAGACACCTCTCATGCTTGTTTAGGTTCTAAAATAAACACCTTGCATATGTAAATGTTAATCAACTAAGTTGGTGAATAGATTGATAGGTTTTGCCATAACATTTAGACACTTCCTATGCTTGATAAACACCACCTTCATGTGCTTAAAGAATGTATTCTACACTCACCTCTTTGCTTGTGTGCACTCACTCCACCCCTTAGGGGTTTTCCCATTTCTGTATTCCAGCATTCTTCCTTTGCTCTTAGCTTAGTTATTATTTCATTGTTTGGTTCTTCCTTTCGCATTTCCTACTTCTTAGCGTAGTATAGAGTAGAGTAGCATAAACATCTTTCTCCCCCTATTTTTGCAACTTGATTTCGTACAAGCAAGAGACTACTCACCTCCCTGAGGACGACCCGTACTTGCCACCGCTTCATCGCGGCCGTGCACTTGCGGTTTAAATTAAAACGTTCAACAAGTTTTTGGCGCCGTTGCCGGGGAGGTGCCAGTCCAGACTCTTGTTTAGACGATTCGAGTGGATTTGATCTTTTTTTTTTAGTTTTGTGTTGTCTCAGGACATTTGGGATTCAAGGATAAAGCAGCAGGAAAAATTTGGGAACACTTCAAGCCCTCAAGACCGCCAAATAGCGGTCTGGGACCGCTGTTTGGCGGCCTGGTGAGACCTTTTCACCCCCAGTTTTCTTCTGTTTGTTTCTATTTACAGTTTAGTTATCTGGGAGCCCAATTTGGCATGTGTGAACCTATAGTTTGCTCCCAGATCAATAAATAACCAATCAACCCTCCTTTAATCAACTTGGACACTAAAACCCAAAGCAAAAGATTAG
This sequence comes from Triglochin maritima, assembly GCA_963682175.1. Classification (NCBI taxonomy): domain Eukaryota; kingdom Viridiplantae; phylum Streptophyta; class Magnoliopsida; order Alismatales; family Juncaginaceae; genus Triglochin; species Triglochin maritima. The sequence goes on along the minus strand of OY821790.1, from coordinate 10,547,748 downwards.
GCATTTGCTATGTTTAGGTCATGCATCATCTAGTAATGACTTGAGCATGTTAATTGTCTTCTCTTAGTTTTAATCTTTGTCGTTGATTGCTGGAGCGAGGTACACATTCCTTAACACTCATTCACGCATTAGGACATTCATTAGTGAGTAAGGTTTGCATCGAAACAAGAGTGAGGCGAGTGTTTGCTTGGTGAGTTGCTTGCTAGCTTAAGGATCAAAACATCTTAAGGGGCACCACCTATAGTCTTCAAAGATAAGGTGGGGGATTTCATTACCCCTTCCTTAGCCCCAAAAAGCACACTCAAGTAAAGCCTTAATCTAAAAGCAAGTAGACATTGGCCATTAGGACTTGGGCGCATTAGGAGAGTGAACCGGTCACGACCGTCATAGCCTGATCGGCGTCGCCCACTTTGTCGATAGTAGGAGAGACGAGATCTCCGGATCTTGGCTCACTTGCTGGGCATTGTGGTCTTCGTCGTAGGGAGGTGAGGCGTGTTGAGGCCGTGTGACCTCGCAGTTAGGCGTCATCTAGCTGTAAGGACCCATAGCTAGCCTAAGCTTGTTTGAGCCGTGTTTGCTAGACTAGGCTTCTAACCTCATCCTTTACTCACGCTAGTTTTTAGGGATTCGTCCCTTCTCCTCTGAGTCGTCTTCTTCTCACCTACTTCTACGTTTTAGTCTCCTCCCCTTTACACTCTCTCTTAGCGTTTTAGGGTCGAGTCGAGCACTTTTTGCGAGGTTGGCCTCGTGGTGGTGAGAGTGATCGACTCGAGAGTTCTTTGTCGAGATGGATGGTTACATGGGCGACCATCCATATCATTGTTGGGACCAGGACAATTCTCCCTGGTACTCCGGACCCATGCAACCTGGGGTGGCTCAGACAAACACCCCGTATGGTTGGGATAATCTTCATTGTGTGACTGAGCAATCTTCATATAGGGGTGATATGAGAGAGGCACCGACTGCTAGATCTCCATCTAGTTACGTCGGATCATATGTTGGTCATCAAACCGAGACATTGCAAGAACCTTTGGCCTCTTTCATGCATGTGGTAGAAGACATGAGTGCACCGGTGGCTCCAGTAGCCCTACCATGTCGCTGTTGTGGGTTGAGTGGTCATGTTTGCGGGGAATGTCCTTATGTTCCCTCAGAGCCTGAGTATGAGCATACCTTTTCCCAAAATGCTCAGTATGACCATTACGCATCCGCGTACAACCCGAGAAGGATGGATTCATGGGGAGACAATTCTTGTTCAAATTCTTATACATCACTCCCACCCCAGTACCCTCCTTCTGAATATCCTGAATTCTACCAACACCCCACGACCAATCATTGGACTCATTCTCAGCCCATCACCACCCAACCCATCCATTTCCCAAATTCTGACATGAACCTCACAGTTGACCCCAAACTTGATTCTTTGGAACAAGCCCTCCAAACGTTCATGGAAACCACTCAAAATGTGTTGAAGTCCAATCACGATTCCCTGCAAACTATGGAAATGTATGTGGGTCAAATTACACAACAATTAAGTAAACGTGAGGAGGGTGACATTTCTTTTCAACATGTGGATTCATCGTTTGATATCGAACCACCACCACATTCACAAATTCGAAGCACAATCTTTCAGAGTCAAACTCCTAGTCAGTCTGAGGGACTTGGGGTTTCAATTCACGATCACATTGTGGGGGATTCGATCCGAATTGAGAATAACATGGACCAATTTCATTATGAGTCGGCACAGGATTGTGCCCTATCTTTTTGTCCCATGGCCCTTGAGCCACATGATCTTCATGTTGTGCCCCTTAAGGACTCACCTCTGGTGGAGCAAGAGCTCCCTAGTACCCTCAATTTCAAACCACCTGATGAGAGATTGCCTCTCACTATTGTTCCTGATCATCTTGGAAATGATGGAACATCAAACAACTACATTGCTAATGAGGGTATTAGGAGTTCCTTGGAGGATACCTTGGGTATGAGACCCACTTTTTGTTCGCCTGGTGAGTCGGACATGCCTAACGAGGTTCTTGACCTCGTTCCGGCTCACCAGCCAGTTGGTTGGAGAGTTTGGATTGACGATCATAACTTCAGCAGCGCAACAGAAGAGATTCTTCTTCCGTTGCCCCTTACTTCCCAAACTCTCGAGAGGTTCAAGCTCTTTAAGTTTGATCCTTTGAATGAGACGCCTTTGCGTCCAATTCACGAACCTCTCATTTCATCTGGTGCTCTTTGTGAAGGGGGCCCACGCATGAGTATTCTGGCCCCGCGTGGTGTCATGTTCCCTTTCCAAGTGCATTGACCCACTCTTGAGGTTCCCATTTGATGTCTTTTGACAAATGAAGATGGGAACTTATGTTTGTACATAGTTATATATATAAAAAAAAGTTCAATAAAAGACTCCTTCAGTGAGCATCGATTGTTGTGAGCCCCAACCCTTGTGTATTTGGGCTCCATTTCTTTCATGTATTTGTACCCTTTCTTTAGCATCTCACAGGTTTTGAGGGAATTTGGGTTGTGTCCATCAACATAGCCATACACTTCCCTTTGTACTTCACGTTGGTGAGATCTCTCCTTTTTCATGCATAAATCCATGTAGTATCTTGCTTGCATTCATTGAGGACAATGCATGAAGTAGGTGTGGTGGGGTGTTTTACGTGTGTACATAGTTGAGTCTTTTTCCTTTGATTTTGTTTTCTTTTATTTGCATTGTTAGGGTCATGATAGTGTGCTGCATTTAATATCGATATATCTGCTTGCCATGATCCTTGGGTGGCTTGTCTTCTTTTGCTTGCCTAGTGCTTCAAAATTTTCAAATTTCTTTCAAAATCTTCATGTGTTTTCGAAAGAAAATGTTTTGTGGGTTTTGCGTGTGTTTAGCATGTGCAAAACCGTTGAGAGGCAAAGTAAAAAGAAAGCTCCCAAAATTGTCTTGAACTTGATGCATTAGGATATCTAGTACGCGGCTTTAGGATTTATCGAGTCGTTAGGATGCACCCCAGTTTTCCTTTGGGGGTGAGTAATCATAGGGTTTCAGTGCTCAAGCATTCAAAGAAGTCCACCCTGAACCTAGTGAGTCAATAATTCGTGTTTGTTAATTTAGGAAGGTTGTTGTAGTCAAGGACCCTCTTAATCTTGTTGTGAGACATTAGTGTAGGGGTTTTGGTTCATGTGTAGATAAGAAATAAGTCAGTAGATGTTCTCTCTTCTCGCACGGCTCCTATCACTCGGGAAAGTAGGTCTGAGGGGACTTTGTGCCTGGTGCTTTCGAGTCATCTGACTTGGGATGCGCCCACCGAACTCCCGTTACACGGGTGGTAGGGATTGCCCTATGTGGAGATTTGGGGAAAGGGGTACGTGATAGTGTAAGTCCTCATGGGCAATGATGCACGAAACCTGACCCTGGGAGAATGAAGCTCCAACTAATAAAAAGAAAAAAAATTGTGTGAAAAGAAACAAAAAGAAAAAAAATGGTAATGCAAATAAGAACCTTAATGGACCTTACACTTTGTATCACTTGAGGATCTTGAGGTTGTCCATGTCTTTTACTTAATTCCTTATTTAACTTGCACGAATGGTTTATTAGGCTAGGTGTGGACTGATTACCTATATAGAGTCGGCCCGTAGGATTACCGCGTCCATTGATCGACAAAATATTTCCAACGAGTCGAGGTCTAGATTGAATAATGCATCTTGTTCGGATTTTGTGGGTATATTCGCTGAAAACCCTCAGGAGACAACACTCCTCCTCCTTGGCAACAAAGAGGTTTAATGGCTTGTTGCACGTGCTAAGTGCAACCGTGATTCCTACGAAAGTGAGTTAGGATTTCTTGTTTTTTTCGCATGCTTTTCTCTTTCTTTGTTTTGCTCGGGACTAGCAAAAGTTAGGTGTGGGGGTATTTGATTGACATCATTTCATGCTCATATTTGTATCTTATATCCATTATCTTTCACCTAAATAATGCTATGTTACGAGTTTTATGTTTAGTTTTCAGGAATAAATAGGTTTGAAGAGATGAAGCATAAAAGGACCCAAAAGCTGGGAAAAAGGACTGAATTGTGAGATCTGTGGACCAAGATGCAAGGAAGAAGGACCTGAATGCAAGACTGAAGGACCTAAGAGCAAAACAGAATACTCCTCACCATCATGGGGAGTATTTTGGCAATTCTATTCGGGTCGGAGCTCCAACATGCAAAATAGATGCATCAAATACCAACAAAGCCTTCCAGAAAAGCCCACAAGAAATTCCAGAGCGATGCGGACACTGTAGACCGCTAATTAGCGGTCCAAGACCGCTAATTGACGGTCACGTTTGGCCCAAATGCGCTCAAATTTCTCCAGCACATGTCTTAGAGGATGTTTAGGCTATTTGTGGTATCTGTTTAGTCCCACATCGGGGGATTGTCCCGGATTAGCTTTTTCCATGGCTATAAATAGAACTCTTCACCTCCTATTGTAATCACTCCATATTTTAAGTGGCTATTCTTCCTACTAGAAGTGAGGCCTTGAAGCACACACTAAAGTAGGAGGATGCTACTTTTAATGTGAGTCATTTTATCAATAAAGTTTTGTGTTTCTTTCATTGTTTGTTTTATGCTTCTTTTATTGTTGTGCATGTTTTAGTTTAATCGTCTTTTAATTCTAGCTTAGTTTTAATATGCTTTCTTTCCATAGTTTAATAATTAGTGTAATGTTTAGTGAGTAGTTCCATCCCCTTTAGGGGGTGGAGTAGATGTACATACATGCATTAGAGAATGGGATGAATGCTTTAATTTCAATGTGTTGATTAAACATGAATGTATGCTTGCTTGTTTAGGATAGAATTTACAACTTGATGAGTTTTGCCAAAATGATTAGACACCTCTCATGCTTGTTTAGGTTCTAAAATAAACACCTTGCATATGTAAATGTTAATCATCTAAGTTGGTGAATAGATTGATAGGTTTTGCCATAACATTTAGACACTTCCTATGCTTGATAAACACCACCTTCATGTGCTTAAAGAATGTATTCTACACTCACCTCTTTGCTTGTGTGCACTCACTCCACCCCTTAGGGGTTTTCCCATTTCTGTATTCCAGCATTCTTCCTTTGCTCTTAGCTTAGTTATTATTTCATTGTTTGGTTCTTCCTTTCGCATTTCCTACTTCTTAGCGTAGTATAGAGTAGAGTAGCATAAACATCTTTCTCCCCCTATTTTTGCCACTTGATTTCGTACAAGCAAGAGACTACTCACCTCCCTGAGGACGACCCGTACTTTCCACCACTTCATCGCGGCCGTGCACTTGCGGTTTAAATTAAAACGTTCAACACCCCACACCTAAGTTTTTGCTAGTCCCGAGAAAAACAAAGAAAGAAAAAAGTAAACGAGAAACAAGAAATCCTAACTCACTTTCGTAGGAATCACGGTTGCACTTAGCACGTACAACAAGCCGTTAAACCTCCTTGTTGCCAAGGACGAGGAGTGTTGTCTCTTGAGGGTTTTCAGCGGATATACCCACAAAATCCAAACAAGATGCATTATTCAATCTAGACACTCGACTCGTTGGTCATATTTTTGTAGGATCGTGTGGGTCGGGTTAATCTAATCACTTTTACGTTAATCCCTAACTAATCAAACAATAAATGCAGCGGAAACAATTTAAAGACTAGTGGGTAAAAGGACATGCAACTCACAAAGAGACGGGTCGGTTTTTATAGAGGTTCGGCACCCCACCCAGGTCCTAGTCCTCTCTTGCAAGCTCCGCTCGACTCCGCGAGCTCCGCCTACGACTTCACTATCCGCTCCCCGATCCGGGCCGGGAGACAACGCCTTACAACCGTCAAACTCGCGAACAACCCTCGCTGAGCTTGGAATCCTCTTCTCACAATCCGAGAAGGATCACTTCGGGCTCTCACCGAAGTCTATACTCGTGTCTTGGGCTTTCACCAAGACCCTTGCTCTCTTGATAACAAATGTAACTGAGTGGAACTCACTCTCTAATTGAGCACACTTGAGTTGGATGAGGATATGATCACTAAGTGTGGATTTAGGCTTATGGAGTGAGATTGGGAGCTTTGAGGATTGAGAGCTTCTCTCTAATGAATTGGGACAATTGGAGTTGAAGAGTTGTGTTAACAACAGGTCTTGATCCTCTATTTATAAGCTCCTAAGGTATTCTAGCCGTTGGGATAGATTTGGTTGGGTTTTGTGTAAGATACTCAAAGCAGAAAATCGGGCTGCAAATCTGTCCAGAACCGGTCGACTGAAACTAATAAACCGGTCGACCTTTCACTTGATTTCACGGAGAACGGTCGAACAAATAAATATACGGTCGGACAAACGAGCTAGAACTTAACTCTACTTAAGTGAATCAGTCGAACCAAAGTATGGGGCGGTCGACCTTTAAGGGGATTCGGTTGAGACAATGGTGCAACGGTCGAACGAAGAATGTGTCGACCGATAGCTGGGAATTTGGTTTCTTGAAAAAATGTTCAACCGGTCGACCGAAACAAAGTCGTCGTTCAACCGGTTACCGAATGTATTTTGGGTTTAAGTTTGTTTTATACGAATACAACCGTTATAGGAATACGACAAGGAAAACAGCCATATTAAAATCCGGGATCGGTCGACCGAAAAGGTAGAACCGGTCGACCGGTAGAGTTCGGTAAAATCACTGTGGAGAGTCTGTTATAAACCGGTCGAATTCAGAACTGGTTCGGTCGATCGGTTCACACAGGAATTCTGGGTTTAGGTTTAAAGTGACTTTCCGACTAAGGTTTGGGTGATCTAATGAAGTCCAAATAAGGTGATATTTTGTGTGTGACTTTTCTAAGGAACCTAGTGTGTAAGTGATTGGTTTTTAACTCTTGTATGCCCAATTTACACATGTTCCTAAGACTCAAAATAAAATCAAGATTACAAGTCTTCATATAGCTTTATTACAAATCTTGACTTGATTTCCTTCCTTCCATGAGTCTTGATTACCTGTAGAGGTTAGCACATGCAATATATATGCAATGCAATATGTGTGCTACTCTACATTACTTATGATTAAGATTAGGTTGATTAAATCATCAAAACAAGGATTAAGGCCAAAAAGCCAACAATCTCCCCCTTTTTGATGATGGCAACCTATATCTTAATATTTGAAAATTTTAGGTGTAAACTATGCATATAAATGCTCCCCCTATGGATGTGCATAGTTGTTGTTCAATTTTAACCAATTTTCAAGTAACTCCCCTTTAATTATCTCTCCCCCTTTGACATCTATCAAAAACAAAAATAATTATGACTTTAAGCATAGAATTTGGATGTCTTGTAATGAAGTTGCCCCCCCTAAATTTTGCACTTCATTACTCTAATAAAAGATATAACATTTAAGCTCCCCCTATCAATAAGGCAATTTGGAAACTAAGAGAATGATTCAAGTTAAGTTCATTTAAGTTTCTACTCAAGCCTTATTCTAACATCCATTCAAATTTGACATTTATAATCAATGGATGTGATATATGATTTGCAATGAATAGGGTTAATGATTTGCAATGAATTAAACCATCTAAGGATATGACAATTAAGCATATTAAACTAGATTAGAGGTAATTTTTTCAGAAAATTCAAAGATAGAAATTTTATACCAAACTTGAATATTGATTAGCTCCAATCTTGACTTGGTGATGCAACCGGATTCGAATTTGACGCTTTGGCTCGTCCGGTCACCACCAATCTCCTCCTCAAGCTCCTACAAGTGTAGATTTAGGTACCCAAAAAACTTTGGGTCCATTAAGTTTAGCTTTTGGTACCCAAATCCAAGTTGATTTTGGTACCTCTACACATACTTTCTTTTTCATGGCAAAATTATGTATAACTTTAATTTGAATAGGAAAGTTTTTAACATAAAAATTATTTTTATTGCCATGTGTGAACTTATGCAATTTATTTGACAAATTTTCATTTAAGGCATTAAGTTCACTGTTTTTAGTTGCTAGAGATTCATTTAAGCAATTTAGATTTTTAATCATAGATTTATGCTTTCCATTCATGTTAAGCATGTGAATCTCTAAATTTGCAACATTTTCATTCATGCAATTCAAGTCATGTAATAATTTCTTGCATTCTAAATGAGATTTATCAAGTTTAATAAGCAAGTAATTAGTATCAATTTCTAGCATATGACTATCAATTGCATGAGATGAGGTATTTTTAACATTTAAATTTTGTTCCTTCAAGTATGCATTCTCTAAAGTTAGAACTTCAATTTTAGCAAGCAAATCAACTTTATCATCTAAGATAGATGCATTTTGACATTTAAGATCATGGATTTGCTCATTTGCTACTTGATTAGTCTTGTGAAGTTCTTTATATTTTTCAAATAATCTTTGAAATGCATTTTTTAGTTCATTAAAATCATGGGCATTATCTTTTGAACTACTACTTGAAGAGAAACTAGAAGATACCGCATCTTCACTTTCTCCATCGGATGAGCTTGATGATGATGAAGATGTTGAGTAATCTCCATTTTCTTTGCTTGAGCTACATCCTTCGGATTTGCTTCTCCCTTCTTCCCGGTTGGCGAATCTCCTTCACCAAAATTCTTTTCTAATGTTTGCCATATAGAATGAGCACTATCACATGAGCAATCAAGATTAAAAAGTTCATCTCCTAATGCAAAAAAAATATGACATTCATAGCCTTAGCATTTAGGGATGCATTTTTCTTATCTTCTAAACTCCATTTACTAATATGACATCTAGGTGATTCATATGGAGTTTGAATCATAAACCACATGTTAATGTTCATGGATTTAATAAATGACATCATTTTACTTTTCCATGAAGAAAAATTATTTCCATCAAAATAAGGTGGTTTACAAGATTCTAAAGGTGTGGATGCATTAAGAGCCATGTTAATTTATCGGTTAAGAACAAAATTAACGAACGAGGCTCTAATACCAAATGTAGGATCGTGTGGGTCGGGTTAATCTAATCACTTTTACGCTAATCCCTAACTAATCAAACAATAAACACAGTGGAAACAATTTAAAGACTAGTGGGGAAAAGGACATGCAAACCACAAAGAGACGGGTCGGTTTTTATAGAGGTTCGGCACCCCACCCGGGTCCTAGTCATCTCTTGCAAGCTCCGCTCGACTCCGCGAGCTCTACCTACGACTTCACTATCCGCTCCCAGTTCCGGGCCGGGAGACAATGCCTTACAATCGTCAAACTCGCGAACAACCCTCGCCCAGCTTGGAATCCTCTTCTCACAATCCGAGAAGGATCACTTCGGGCTCTCACCGAAGTCTATACTTGTGTCTTGGGCTTTCACCAAGACCCTTGCTCTCTTGACAACAAATGTAACTGAGTGGAACTCACTCTCTAATTGAGCACACTTGAGTTGGATGAGGATATGATCACTAAGTGTGGATTGAGATTGGGAGCTTTGAGGATTGAGAGCTTCTCTCTAATGAATTGGGACAATTGGAGTTGGAGAGTTGTGTTAACAACAGGTCTTGATCCTCTATTTATAAGCTCCTAAGGTATTCTAGCAGTTGGGGATAGATTTGGTTGGGTTTTGTGTAAGATACACAAAGCAGAAAATCGAGCTGCAAATCTGTCCAGAACCGGTCGACCGAAACTAATAAATCGGTCGAACGTTCACTTGATTTCAAGGAGAACGGTCGAACAAATAAATATTCGGTCGGACAAACGAGCTAGAACTTAACTCTACTTAAGTGAATCGGTCGTACCAAAGTATGGGGTTGTCGACCGTTAAGGGGATTCGGTTAAGACAAAGGTGCAACGGTCGAACGAAGAATTTGTCGACTGATAGCAGGGAATTTGGCTTCTTGAAAAAATGTTCAACCGGTCGACCGAAACAAAGTCGTCGTTCGACCGGTTACCGAATGTATTTTGGGGTTAAGTTGGTTTTATACGAATACGACCGTTATAGGAATACGACAAGGAAAACGGCCATATTAAAATCCGGGATCGGTCGACCGAAAAGGTAGAACCGGTCGACCGGTAGAGTTTGGTAAAATCACTGTGGAGAGTCTGTTATAAACCGGTCGAACTGAGAACTGGTTCGGTCGACCGGTTCACACAGGAATTCTGGGTTTAGGTTTAAAGTGACTTTCCGACTAAGGTTTGGGTGATCTAATGAAGTCCAAATAAGGTGAAATTTTGTGTGTGACTTTTCTAAGGAACCTAGTGTGTAAGTGATTGGTTTTTAACTCTTGTATGCTCAATTTACACATGTTCCTAAGACTCAAAATAAAATCAAGATTACAAGTCTTCATATAGCTTTATTACAAATCTTGACTTGATTTCCTTCCTTCCATGAGTCTTGATCACCTGTAGACATTAGCACATCCAATATATATGCAATGCAATATGTGTGCTACTCTACATTACTTATGATTAAGATTAGGTTGATTAAATCATCAAAACAAGGATTAAGGCCAAAAAGCCAACAATTTTGTCGATCATTGGACGCGGTAATCCTACGGGCCGACTCTATATAGGTAATCAATCCACACACCTATCCTAATGAACCATTCGTGGAAGTTAAATAAGGACATAAGTAAAAGACCTGAACAACCTCAACATCCTCAAGTGATACAAAGTGTAATGTCCATTAAGGTTCGTATTTTTTATTACCATTTTTTTCTTTTTGTTTATTTTCTTTTTATTAGTTGGAGCTTCATTCTCCCAGCATCAGGTTTCGTGCATCAATGTCCATGAGGACTTACACTATCACATACACCTTTCCCCAAATCTCCACATAGGGCAATCCCTACCAACCGTGTAACGAGAGTTCGGTCGACGCATCCCAAGTCAGATGACTCGAAAGCACCAGGCACAAAGTCCCCTCAGACCTACTTTCCCGAGAGATAGGAGCCGTGCGAGAAGAGAGAACACCAACTCACTTATTTCTTATCTACACATGAACCAAAACCCCTACACTTAATGTCTCACAACAAGATTTAAAGGGTCCTTGACTACAACAAACTCTCTTAAATTAATAGACACGAATTATTGACTCACTAGGTTCAGGGTGGACTTCTTTAAATGTTTGAGCACTAAAACCCTATGATTACTCGCCCCCCGAGGGAAAACTGGGGTGTATCCTAATGACTAGATTAGTCCTAAAGCCACTGTACTAGATATCCTAATGCATCAAGTTCAAGACAATTTTGGTAGCTTTCTTTTTACTTTACCTCTCAACGGTTTTGCACATGCTAAACACACACAAAATCCAGAAAACATTTTCTTTCGCAAACACATGAAGATTTTGAAAGAAATGTGAAAATTTTTAAGCACTAGGCAAGCAAAAGAAGACAAGTCACCCAAGTATCATGGCAAGCAAATATATCGATATTAAATGCAGCACACTAACATTAGCCTAACATTGCACACAAAAGAAAACAAAAATCAAAGGAAAAGACTCGACTATGTACACAAATAAAAAACCCCCCCACACCTACTTCATGCAATGTCCTCAATGAATGCGAACAAGATACTACATGGATTTATGCATGAAAAATGATAGATCTCACCAACGTGAAGTACAAAGGGAAGTTCGTGGTCGTGTTGATGGACACAAACCCGAATTCCCTCAAAATCTATGAGATGCTAAAGAAGGGATACAAATACGTGAAAAAATGGGGCCCAAATACACAAGGGTTGGAGCCCACAACAATCGATGATCACTGAAGGAGTCTTTTATTCTACTTTTTTTCTTTTTTTCTTTTTTCCTTTTTTATATATAACTATGTACAAACATAAGTTCCCATCTTCATTTGTCAAAAGACATCAAATGGGAACCTCAACAGTGGGTCAATGCACTTGGAAATGGAACATTACATCACGCGGGGCCAGAATACTCATGCGTGGGCCCCCTTCACAAAGAGCACAAGATGAAATGAGAGGTTCATGAATTGTTCGCAAAGGCGTCTCATTCAAAGGATCAAACTGAAAGAGTTTGAACCTCTCAAGAGTTTGGGAAATATGGGGCAACAGAAGAAGAGTTTCTCCCGTTGCGGTGCTGAAGTTATGATCGACAATCCAAACTCTCCAACAACCAGGCTGGTGCGTCGGAACGAGGTCAAGAACATCGTTAGGCATGTCCGACGCACCAGGCGAACAAAAAGTGGGTCTCATACCCAAGGTATCCTCCAAGGAACTCCTAATACCCTCATGAGCAATGTAGTTGTTTAATGTTCCATCATTTCCAAGATGATCAAGAACCATAGTGAGAGGCAAACTCTCATCAGGTTGTTTGAAACTGAGGGTACTAGGGAGCTCTTGCTCGACCAGAAGTGAGTCCTTAAGAGCCACAACATGAAGATCATGTGGCTCAAGGGCCACAGGACAAAAAGATACGGCACAATCCTGTGCCGACTCATAATGAATTTGGTCCTTGTTTTTCTCAATTTGAATCGAATCCTCCACTAAGTGATCGTGAATTGAAACCCCAAGTCCCTCAGACTGACTAGGAGTTTGACTTTGAAAGATTGTGCTTTGAATTTGTGGATGTGGTGGTGGTTCGATATCAAAAGATGAATCCTCATGTTGACAAGAAAAGTTACTCTCCTCACGTTCACGTAATTGCTGCGACATTTTACTCACTTGCAGTACCATATTTTGTATGGACTGTTGAGTGGTTTCCATGAACGTAAGGAAAGTTTTTTTCAAGGAATCAGGTATGCGGTCAACTATGAGGTCCAAGTCAGAGCTTGGGAAATTATGGGGTTGGGTGTTGATGGGCTGAGAATGAGTCCAATGATTTGAAGTGGGGTGTTGGTAGAATTCTGGGTATTCGGGAGGAGAATACTGAGGTGAAAATGAAGTATAAGAATTTGGATATGAATTGTCTCCCCATGAATCCACCCCTCTCGGGTTGTACGCGGATGCGTAATAGTCATATTGAGCGTTTTGGGAAAATGTATGCTCATACTAAGGCTCTGGGGGAACATAAGAACATTCCCCGATAACATGACCACTCAACCCACAACAGTCGCACGGTACGGCTTCTGGAGCCACCGGTGCATTCATGTCGTCTACCGCACACATGAAATAGGCCAAAGTTTCTTGCAATGTCTCAGTTTGATGACCAACATATGATCCGACGTAACTAGATGGAGATCTAGCAGTCGGTGTGTGAGAACCTAATTCTTTTGATTAAGGTTAATTAGGTTTAAGAACTTTAACCCTATTTAAGTGAGAGTATATAAATCAAACCCAACCCATTTCATCCCATTTTCCTCTCATTTCCTTCTTTCTCATTTTCTTCTCTCTCTCTCTCTCTCTCGCTTGTAGTTCGTCGGTGGAAAGGAAAGGAGGAGAAGCGGGGCGCCGGCATGTCGAGTTCGCCGGAGTTCAAGGAAGGTGTGGAGATCCGCGTACGGGTGAGGAGTTCGTCTGAGATACATTCTTTCTCGTGGAGGGATCGTCGTTGCTCTTCTGAAGCTTCTTCAAGCTTCCAAGGTATGTCAAGCCTTGCTTTTACGCTCACCTAAGTTGTGTGAGTGTTTGAGTGTTCGACGGTAGGCCGAATGGCTCGTCGAAATAGAGTGGCAGAATTTATGCTATGTTCGGTCGACCGACGCATGTGTTTCGGTCGACCAGTCGTAGTGTAATTTGGGCGTTCTCTCTCGAATCCGTCGAACGATACCCTATGGGTGGTCGACCGATTGTACGTTTGAGCGAGAAGATGAATACCCTGAGTGTTTTCGGTTGACCAGGTCCCCATTGCCGTTCGACGGAATGCACTGTAGTATGTCGGGTGGGGGCGTTGACCATCTAAACGGTCGACCGCCGCTTTGACTAAGTTCGACCAGATATACTTCTAAATGGTCGATTGCCCTGAGATCCCGTTCGACCGATGACTTATGACGACTTAAGTGTGGTTTGACCGATTCATATTTCGGTCGACCGGTAATGACTTTGAAGAATGTTGAAGTCCCTGATGTTTTTCGGTCGACCAGAAGCCCATTGTCGTTCGACCGTTAGGGATGTGTTATTTAATATTATTTTGTGGCGTAGACCTTCTAAACGGTCGACCGTCCAGAGACTTTTGTTCGACCATTTGATGTTTATTGGTTCGACCGTTGGATTGTGGTTCGAACCAATTACCGGTTTTAACAACCAACCGGTCGACCGTATCACCTTTTTCGGTCGACCGTTGGAGCCCAGTATTTGCATTGGTTGTTTACGAGCGCGTTGGTGTTTGTATTTGATTTCCTAAAAGCATATCAATATTTTTCTTGCCATTTGTGAACTTATGCAAGTCATTGATCAACGTTTTATTTGATTCATTTAGTTCACTATTTTTAAGCACAAGAGATTCATTTATGCATTTAAGATTTTGAATTAAAGAAGTGTGCTTTTCATTTATTTGATGCATGTGAATCTCTATTTTGACACATTTGTCGGTCATGCAATTCAAGTCATTCATTAATTTCTTGCTTTGAAGATAAGATTTGTCAAGTTTCTTAAGCAAGTCATTTTTATCACTTTCAAGCATATGACTATCAATTGCAAGAGATGAGTTGTGTTTATTTTTCAATTTTTCATTCTTATCTCTTAAGCATGCATTCTCCAAACTGATTTTGTCAAGTTTAGAAAGCAAATCATTTTTCTCATCCAAGATGGATTCATTCAAACATTGTAGATCATTTGCTTGCTTATTTGCTAGTTGATTCTTTTCGCAAACCACTTTGTATCTACCAACTAAATCATGAAATGCATTTTGTAGTTCTTTAAAAGAATATGTTCCATTAGTTGAACTACAACTAGAACTATCGCTAGAGCAAGATGATACCTCGATTTCGTCCCCCTCTAATGCCATGTAGCTCTTTTGGGCAACTTCTCCTTTGGATGAGCTTGATGAGGAATAAGATGTGGAGGTGTTCTTGTCCCATCTTTCTTGAGCTTCATCCATTGATGTTGATTCATCTTCACTTGAGTTTAGTGAAGTGTTGCCAAAATGATGTTCAAGTCTTTGCCAAATATCATGTGCACTTTCACAATAACAAATCACATTAAAAAGTTCACTTGCAAGTGCACAATATAACACATTCATGGCTTTAGGATTTGAAGAGGTTTGTTTTTCATCTTCTAAACTCCATTGTTTAAAATCATACTTAGGTGTTTCATATAGAGTCTGAATCATGGACCACATGTTTAAATTCATGGACAAAAACATTTTCATTTTATCTGTCCATGAACAATAGTTTGTTCCATCAAAATATGGTGGTCTAGATGAATCATAGGATGTGGATGCAATTTCGGCCATGTTAAAATTACGGTTAAGTAATGAAATTAGCCGACAAGGCTCTGTCACCAAATGTTAGATCGTGTAGGTTATGGGTCCACAATACTAATCACAATTAATCCTAATTACCTACTTGTTTGAAATATCAAAGATATGCAGCGGAAATAAACGAACAAACAAGCAAGTAAAGAAGTAAAATGCAAACCACAAGAAGTCGGGGGATTTTTATAGAGGTTCGGCACCCCACCCGGGTCCTAGTCCTCTCTTACAAGCTCCGCTCGGATCACCGAGCTCCGCTCACGACTTCACTAACCACTCCCCGTTCCGGGTCGGGAGAGAACGCCTTCACAATCCTCAAACTCGCGAACAACCCTCGCCGAGCTTGGCTACACCTCTCACAATCCGAGAGGGATGCTTCGGGCTTTCATCGAAACCTTTACTTTTCTTTGACAACAACAAACTTGAGTGGGACAATCACTCTCTAAATTTGAGCACACTTGAGAAAGATAAGAATTGATCTTAAGTGTGGAAATTGAGGCTTGGAGTGTTTGGAATGATCTCTCTAATGTAGGAGGCAAATATGTGTGGGAGAGTTGTGTAGAAATGTGTTTTACAACTCTTTATAAAGGCATTAGATAGAATAAAGCCGTTGGGATTGATTGGGTATGAGTTGGTGTAAGATGCACAAAACAGAAACTTGCAGGACCCAATTCTGCCTAAAAATGGTCAACCGAAACGGGTATGTCGTTCGACCGTTTGGTCAAAATTCAACTTTGACTTGAGTTCACTTAAGTTAACAGTCTAACGGGCTCAGGGGATAGGTCGACCGAAAAAGTGCAGGCACTTCTTGGAGACCAAATTGTGTTGGTTCGGTCGACCGCTAGGAAAGTTTTGGTCGACCGGATGTTTGGTAATTTTGGGGTATTTGGGAATAATACAAATACGACCGTTGGGTATAATACAACAAAACAAACGGTCATGTGACACGTGTGAACAATCGAACAAAAAGGTTTAAACGGTCGACCGTTTTGGTCCAGGCAGTTCAAGTATTGTTTAGGTGTTTTCCGGTTTTAGTTTGGATGATCTATTGAAGTCCAAATTATGTGAAATTTTGTGTGTGACTTCTGTAGGGAACCTAGTGTGTGGTTGAGTACTTTTTAGCTCAAGTATGCTCAATTACACAAGGTTCCTAAAGACTCAAAGAAATACAAAATACATGTCTTCAAATGAGCTTGATTACATGTCTTGACTTGATTTCCTTTCTTCCTTGAGTCTTGATCACCTGTAGAGGTTAGCACAAAGCAATATATATGCAATGCAATATGTGTGCTACTCTACATGATGATAATTAGGATTAGGTTGATTAAATCATCAAAACATTGATTAAGGCCAAAAAGCCAACAACCCGACCCTGGGAGAATCAAACACCAACAAGTGTAAAGCATAATGCTCCAAAAAAAGGACAAATAAGAAACTTAATGGACTTTACACTTTGTATCATTTGAGGATGTTAAGGTTGCCCATGTCTGTCACTTAAGTCCTTAACTAACTTGCACGAATGGTTCATTAGGCTAAGTGTGTGGACTAATTACATATAAAGAGTCGGCCCGTAGAATTACTGTGTCCAATGATCGACGAAAATAAGTCCATCGAGTCGTGTTGCTAGGTTGAATAATGCATTTATGTTCGGATTTTGTGGGTGTAACCGCTGAAAACCCTCAAAAGACAACACTCCTCTTTGGCAAGAAGGACGTTTAACGGTTTGTTGCACGTGCAAAGTGCAACCGTGAGTCCTACGAAAGTGAGTTAGGATTTCCCTATTTTCATATGTCTTTCCTTGATTTCATTTTTCTCTTTCTTTGTTTTGCTCGAGACTAGCAAAAGGTAAGTGTGGGGGTATTTGATTAGTAGCATATCATGCATCAAATTCATGCTATATATATTTAATTGTACCCTAATATTGTGCTACTCGAGTGTTTGTTGTTATATTTCAGGTATTAGGTAATAAAGAAGAGAAGGGAAGAGAAAAAGGACTGAAATGTAAGAACAAATGATGTAAATGAGGCAAAATTGACCTCTCGGTCATACACAAGGACCCATCTGCATGAGGCGAGGACCTGGACGTAAGCCCGAAATGACTAAATAGCAAATCGAGAAACTCCGCACCATCATAAAGAGTATTTTGGCAATTAAATTCCGGTCTAGACTCCAATAACGGATCCGAGTGCACCCCACGTGACTAATTGAAGCAATAAAGAAGATATGCAAAAATGGGTCCGATCCGAGAAAAAGTGACCGAAGCAATTTAAAAATGGGTTCGATCTGAGAGAAAATGACCGCCAATGGCGGCGCAAGATAGCCAATTAGCGGTCCCTTTGTCTTAGAATCTGACTCGGTTTCTTGTGGATATGGTTTATATGTTTTTGTCTATTCTGAGAATGTTTCATTTGTCCAACATCGCGGGATTGTCCCCGCTTACCTTTCTCTATGACTATATATAGAACTCTTTCTCCTCCTTTGTATTTACTACATTCTTGGTGGCATTCTCTCTCTTTGGAGTAAGCCTTGGAGAAAAACACAAGGTGGAGAAGAATGCTACTTGTAGTGTGAGTCATGTAAATAAAATAATTCTTCATAGTTTGTTTTAATGCTTGCATGTTTAGCTTCTTTATCGTAGTATAATTAGAATGTCTTATTTTCTTAATGTAGTTTATAGTTTAATGAGTAGTGAGTAGTTCCATCCTCCTTTGAGGGGTGGAGATGATGTTTATACGTTCAATAAAGAATGGAAATGAATGCTTTATTTTTAAATGTGTTGATAAATGTGAATGTATGCTTGCTTGGTCATAGTAGAACACTTCACTTGATGGGTTTTGCCACAACTATTAGACATCTCCCATGCTTGTTTAGTTTCTGAAATAACCAACTAATGTATGTGAATGTTAATGAACTAGGTTAGTGATTGGATTGATAGGTTTTGCCATATACATTTGACACTTCCTATGCATGAAAACACAGCTTACATTTGTGCCCATTGAATGCATTCTTCACCATCTTATTGCATGTGCACACTCACTCCACCGCTCAGGGGTTTCTCTTCCTGATTTCCAGCCTAGTTATTAAGCTGTCTTAGTTTAGTTTTTATCCATTGCTAGTTGCCTTCGTTGCATTTGTTACTTATTAGTTTAGAGTAGCTTAACGTAGCATAAACAAATCGCTTCTCTCTTTATTTGTCATTTGAGTTCGGACGAACCAGAAGCTACTCACCTCCCCATGGATCGAACTGTACTTGTCGCGTCTTCACCGACACCATGCACTTGCGGTCTAAACTTAATCGAGTAAACAAGTTTTTGGCACCGTTGCCGATGATTAGTTAGCATCTCATGCATCATATTCATGCTATATATCTTTAATTTTACCCCAATATTGTGCTACTCGAGTGTTTGTTGTTATATTTTAGGTATTAGGTAATAAAGAAGAGAAGCGAAGAGAAAAAGGACTGAAATGTAAGAAGAAAAGACTTAAATTAGGCAAAATGGACCTCTCGGTCATACACAAGGAGCCATCTGCAAGAGGGGAGGACCTGGACGTAAGCCCGTAAGGACTAATTAGCAAACCGAGAAACTCGACACCAACATAAGGAGTATTTTGGCAATTAGATTTGGGTCGAGACTCCAATAACCGATCCGAGTGCACCCCACGTGACTAATTGAAGCAATAAAGAAGATATGAAAAAATGGGTCTGATCCGAGAGAATGTTACCGCCAGTTGGCGGCCCAAGACCGCCAATTAGCCATCCCTTTGTCTCAGAATCTCACTCGGTTTGTTTTGGATATGGGTTATATGTTTGTCTACTCTGAGAATGATTCATTAGTCCCACATTAGTGGATTGTCCCCGGTTACCTTTCTCTATGACTATAAATAGAACTCTCCTCCTTTGCATTTACTACATGCTTGGTGGCATTCTCTCTATTTGGAGTAAGTCTTGGAGCAAAACTCAAGGTGGAAAAGAATGCTACTTGTAATGTGAGTCATATAAATAAAATAATTCTTCATAGTTTGTTTTAATATTGTCTTTGTTTTAATGCTTGCATGTTTAGCTTCTTTATCGTAGTATAATTAGAATGTCTCATTTTCTTAATGTAGTTTATAGTTTAATGAGTAGTGAGTAGTTCCATCCTCCTTTGAGGGGTGGAGATGATGTTTATACGTGCAATAAAGAATGGAAATGAATGCTTTATTTTGAAATGTGTTGATAAATGTGAATGTATGCTTGCTGGGTTAGAGTAGAACACTTCACTTGATGGGTTTTGCCACAACTATTAGACACCTCCCATGCTTGTTTAGTTTCTGAAATAACCAACTAATGTATGTGAATGTTAATGAACTAGGTTAGTGATTGGATTGATAGGTTTTGCCATATCCATTTGACACTTCCTATGCATGAAAACACAACTTACATTTGTGCCCATTGAATGCATTCTTCACCATCTTATTGCATGTGCACACTCACTCCACCGCTCAGAGCTTTCTCTTCCTGATTTCCAGCCTAGTTATTAAGTTGTCTTAGTTTAGTTTTTATCCATTGCTAGTTGCCTTCGTTGCATTTGTTACTTATTAGTTTAGAGTAGCTTAACGTAGCATAAACAAATCGCTTCTCTCTTTATTTGTCATTTGAGTTCGGACAAACCAGAAGCTACTCACCTCCCCATGGATCGAACTGTACTTGTCGCGTCTTCACCGACACCATGCACTTGCGGTCTAAACTTAATCGAGTAAACAAGTTTTTGGCACCGTTGCCGATGATTAGTTAGCATCTCATGCATCATATTCATGCTATATATCTTTAATTTTACCCCAATATTGTGCTACTCGAGTGTTTGCTGTTATATTTTAGGTATTAGGTAATAAAGAAGAGAAGCGAAGAGAAAAAGGACTGAAATGTAAGAAGAAAAGACTTAAATTAGGCAAAATGGACCTCTCGGTCATACACAAGGAGCCATCTGCAAGAGGGGAGGACCTGGACGTAAGCCCGTAAGGACTAAATAGCAAACCGAGAAACTCGACACCAACATAAGAAGTATTTTGGCAATTAGATTTGGGTCGAGACTCCAATAACCGATCCGAGTGCACCCCACGTGACTAATTGAAGCAATAAAGAAGATATGAAAAAATGGGTCTGATCCGAGAGAATGTTACCGCCAGTTGGCGGCCCAAGACCGCCAATTAGCCGTCCCTTCGTCTCAGAATCTCACTCGGTTTCTTGTGGATATGGGTTATATGTTTGTCTACTCTGAGAATGATTCATTAGTCCCACATTAGTAGATTGTCCCCGGTTACCTTTCTCTATGACTATAAATAGCACTCTCCTCCTTTGCATTTACTACATGCTTGGTGGCATTCTCTCTATTTGGAGTAAGTCTTGGAGCAAAACTCAAGGTGGAAAAAAATGCTACTTGTAATGTGAGTGATATAAATAAAATAATTCTTCATAGTTTGTTTTAATGTTGTCTTTATTTTAATGCTTGCATGTTTAGCTTCTTTATCGTAGTATAATTAGAATGTCTCATTTTCTTAATGTAGTTTATAGTTTAATGAGTAGTGAGTAGTTTCATCCCCCTTTGGGGGGTGGAGATGATGTTTATACGTGCAATAAAAAATGGAAATGAATGCTTTATTTTGAAATGTGTTGATAAATGTGAATGTATGCTTGCTTGTTTAGAGTAGAACACTTCCTTGATGGGTTTTGCCACAAATATTAGACACTTCCCATGTTTGTTTAGGTTATGAAATAACCAACTTGTGAATGTGAATGTTAATGAACTAGGTTAGTGATTGTATTGATAGGTTTTGCAATATACATTTGACACTTCCTATGCATGAAAACACGACGTATATTTGTGCCCATTGAATGCATTCTTCACCATCTTATTGCATGTGTACACTCACTCCACCCCTCAGGGGTTTCTCTTCCTCATTTCCAGACTAGTTATTATGTTGTCTTAGTTTAGTTTTGATCCATTGCTAGTTGCCTTCTTTGCATTTGTTACTTATTAGTTTAGAGTAGCATAATCAAATCGCTTCTCTCTTTATTCGCCATTTGATTTCGGACAAACCAGAAGCTACTCACCTCCCCGTGGATCAACCCGTACTTATCGCGTCTTCACCAACACCGTGCACTTGCGGTCTAAACATAATCGATTAAACAAATTTTGGGCACCATTGCCGGTGATTAGTAGCATATCATGCATCATATTCATGTTATATATCTTAAATTTTACCCCAATATTGTGCTACTAGAGTGTTTGTTCTTATATTTTAGGTATTAGGTAATAAAGAAAAGAAGCGAAGAGAAAAAAGACTGAAACGTAAGAAGAATGAACTTAAATGAGGCAAAATGGACCTCTCAGTCATACACAAGGAGCCATCTGCAAGAGGGGAGGACCAGAACGTAAGCCCGAAAGGTCTAAATTGCCAATCGAGAAACTCTGCACCATCGTAAGGAGTATTTTGGCCATTAGATTCGGGTCTAGACTCCAATAACCGATCTGAGTGCACCCCACGTGACTAATTGAAGAAATAAAGAAGATATGCAAAAATGGGTCCGATCCGAGAAAAAGTGACCTCCAATTGGCCGCCCAAAACTACCAATTAGCAGTCCCTTTGTCTTACAATCCGACTCGGTTTCATGTGGATATGGGTTATATGTTTATGTCTATTCTGAGAATATTTCATTAGTCCCACATCGGAGGATTGTCCCCGGTTACCTTTATCTATGACTATAAATAGAACTCTTACTTCTCCTTTATATTTACTACATGCTTGGTGGTATTCTCTCTATTTGGAGTAAGCCTTGGAGCAAAACTCAAGGTGGAGAAGAAAGCTACTTGTAATGGAGTCATGTAAATAAAATAATTCTTCATAGTTTGTTTTAATGTCGTCTTTGTTTTATTGCTTGCATGTTTAGCTTGTTTGTTTTCTTTATCTGAGTATAATTAGAAAGTTCCATTTTCTTCATGTAGTTCCATCCCCTTTGGGGGTGGAGATGATGTTTATACGTGCAATAAAGAATGAAAATGGATGCTTTATTTTGAAATGTGTTGATAAATGTTAATGTATGCTTGCTTGTTTAGAGTGTAACACTTCACTTGATGGGTTTTGCCACAACTATTAGACACCTCCCATGCTTGTTTAGGTTCTGAAATAACCAACTTGTGTATGTGAATGTTAATCAACTAGGTTAGTGATTGGATTGATAGGTTTTGCGATATCCATTTGACACTTCCTATTCATGAAAACACAACCAACATTTGTGCCCATTGAATGCATTCTTCACCATCTTATTGCATGTGTACACTCACTCCACCCTTCAGGGGTTTCTCTTCTTGATTTCCAGCCTACTCTTTAGTTTTGATGCATTGCTAGTCGCCTTCTTTGCATTTGTTACTTATTAGTTTAGAGTAGTTTAACGTAGCATAATCAAATCGCTTCTCCCTTTATTCTCCATTTGATTTTGCACAAACCAGAAACTACTCACCTCCCCGTGGATCGACCCGTACTTGTCGCGTCATCACTGACACCGTGCACTTGCGGTCTAAACTTAATTGATTCAACAATGCGCTGAAAACTCTCATGAGACAATGCTGGTCCTTCCGGGCGATAAGAATGTTTAACGACTTGTTGCACGTGCTAACTGCAACCGTGATTCCTACGAAAGTGAGTTAGGATTTCCCTAATTTTCGTACGTTTTGCCTTTCTTTCAATTTTAACTTTCTTGGTTTTGCTCAGAACTAGCAAAAGGTAAGTGTGAGGACATTTGATTAGTGCCATATATGTATTATTTCACCCCATATTTGTGCTACTTGGGTTGTTTTAATATTACTTCGGGAATAAATATGTATAAAGGAACATAAGAGTGAAAAGGATTTAAAAGCAGGAAGAAATGGTTGAATTGTGATGCAATTGGACGTGCATGCAATTGGACCAAAAAGGGAAGGACATGCATGCAAGATTCCAATATTTAATTGGTCAAACAAAAATTCAAGTAGAATCCCACTGATAAAAGGAAAAGACTAAACACAGAAAACAAGTTCGGCAAGTGATGATTGGAGAATTATGCACTTGAATTGTTTCCTTCGGTATGATTTGTTTACAGCATAAAGGAAAGCCCTAGCCGACCTGTAGCTCTTTTTCTCTCTCTCTTGCGTTTTTTTCTGTCTTCTCCTCTGGCACCCCTTGTACTCCTTAGAGAATTTTGGATTTTGCTGGAAGGGAGGATGCTCTCTTGCTGGGAATTGTAATGTCTCTTCTGTCTTAATAAAATAGTTCTATTTAGTTTCTCTCTTTTCGTGCTATTAGCTTAGAATGTTTTTCTTTTGCAATAATAATATGTTCTTCATGTTTCGTGAGTAGTTCCATACCCCTTGGGGGGGAGTGGAGATGAAGCACATTTACGTTTTGAGGTTTTGATGTTTCACGAATTTTGATTGTGTAGACTTGAAAATTTGTTTGTTCATCGGGTTTGTTTTGACCATCTACATGTTGGGGGATTTTTGTTGGGTTTTGCCATACGTTTCAAACATTTCAATGCTTGGTTTCCTCATATTTATTGGCTGAAATCTTTTGTTGGGCATGCTACATGTTTGTCGTGTGTTTGTATTAGTGTTTGCCCGCTCGATTGATTGAAGAAACTTTGTTTTGATGGGTATTGCCACAAGATTCAGACACCTCCCATGCTTATCTTCGTTCTGCACACGAGTTCCTAGTTTTTTATGAGTGTTGCCATAACTTTAGACACTTCTCATGCTGAGCCTCGTCTTATGATACTCAAGTAGTAATTGCTAGTATGTTGTGGGAATGGAGTGATAGGTCTTCCCAAATCTTTAGACACTTCCTATGCATGAAGACATACACATGACACACATACACATACATGCTTACATACGCCATTCATCACTTCTCTCACCTCATAAGTGCACACACTCCACCCCTTAGGGTTCATCCATATTTCGTGCCATATCGTTTGCTGAATTTCTTTACTTTTCATTTGCATCATAATCTAGTTTGTTTTGCGTTCTTAGTATAATCATCATTTCAATAGTAGCGTAATAATCTCTTCTTAATTCCATAATTATTTTCCACTTGCTTTTGCTCGCTCGAAGGTTGGCAACGCTCCCTGCGGATCGACCCGTACTTGCATCGTCTTCACCGATGGCTGTTTACTTGCGGTTAATTAGTAAAACATTAACAATAAGCCACCGCACCAACGTGCTCCAAAATCTCGAACAATCCGACATACCTCGGACTCAACTTCCCTTTCTGTCCGCTTATCACACTATTCGTAGGAGAAACCCTGAAGAAGACATGATCTCCAACTTCGAACTGTAGCGCGCGACGCCGTTTGTCGACATAACTCTTGTACCAATCCTGAGCTGCTACCAATCTACGCCAAATAAAGTCTACTATGTCTGCATACAACTGCACAATCTCTGGCCCTAATAATTGTCTCTCCCCACCTCGGTCCAACAAAATGGGGGAGCGACAAGGTCGTCCATACAAAGTCTCGTACGATGCCATGCCAACGCTAGCATCATAACTATTATTGTAGGCAAACTCTAGCAACGACAAGTGGTCATCCCAGCTCCCCAAAAGATCCAATGCACAGGCTCTGAGCATATATTCCAAAGTCTGAATCGTCCTCTCTGACTGCCCCTGTGTCTGCGGGTGGAACGTCGTGCTGAACCTCAGCTTAGTTCCCAACTCCTGATAAAAGCTCACCAAAAACCTTGAAATGAAAAGGGGATCTCAATCTGAAATAATGGACACCGACACTCCATGAAACCTGACGATCTCTGAGATGTAGAGCTTTGTCAAACTCTCCAATGATGTTGTCACCCGAGTTGCCAGAAAGTGTACTGATTTGGTCAAACGGTACACGATCACCCAGATAGCATCATGTGAATGTCCGGTCCGTGACAAAATCCTTCGTCACATCCTCCCACTTCCACTCCGGAAGCTCAATCCTCTGCATCGTGCCCACTGGATGTTGGTGCTCGATCTTGACCTGCTGATAGACCAAACACCTTGAGACAAACTCAGCAATGTCTTGCTTCATACCCTTTCACCAGAAATTCTGCTACAAATCCTTGTACATCTTTATACTCCCTAGGTGAACAGTGTATGTAGATCCGTGAGCCTTGTCCATAATCTCTTGTCTCAGTCCATCCACCTTCGAACCCACAACCAATCCTGATATCTCAAACCCCATCCAAAGTTATCCAAAATTCAAAACCTACGTCCTCGGCCACCTGAAGCAACGAACTCGACTCGGAGTCCTCACTTTGCTTCTTGACAATCCTTTGAATAATTAATGGCTCAACTCGTAAGCTAGCCAACTTTACTCGAATAGGTTCATCATCAAAGGGACGTCAGTCCGCCAGATCTTCCAATAGTCTCCATTCCTGGATCCTCAAGTGAGCAACCAAACCTTCTTACTTCATGCTGAGAGCATCTGCAACTGAATTCGCCTTCCCCGAATGTTAAGAGATGGTGATGTCGTAATCTTTGATGAACTCCAGCCATCGATGCTACGTCATATTAAGCTCCTTCTGTGAGAACAGATACTTCAGGCTCTGATGATCAATGAAGACATCGAACTAGTCCCCGTACAAGTAGTGTCTCCAGATGTCCAAGGTAAAAAACACAGTTGTAAGCTCCAAGTCATTTGTGACATAATTCTTCTCATTAATCTTCAGCTATCTAGAAGCATAAGCCACCACCTTGTCGTGCGGCATAAGCACACAAGCCAAGCCACTCCTCGACGCATCACTGTAGATCACAAAGCCTACTCATCCACTAGGAAGTGTCAACACCGGCGCTGAGGTCAACATTGTCTTCAGCTCCTGGAAACTAACCTCGCACTTCTGAGTCTAGTCAAACTTCACACCCTTCCAGGTCGGCACTGTCAACGGTGTAGCGATCTTGGAGAAATTCTGGATGAATCGCCTGTAATAACCTGTGAGTCCAACAAAACTCATGATCTCTGACACATTGATTGGCACCTTCCAGTCCACCATGATGCAAACCTTCGACACAATATGCCTGAGAAAAGTCACCTTCTCTAACCAGAATTCGCACTTCGAGAACTTCACGAACAACTGCTCCCTCCTCAGAATTCCCAGCACCGCCCTCAGATTGTCTTCGTGTAGCTTCCTGTTTGGAGAATATATCAGGAAATCATCCACGAAGAGACTCACGAACTAGTCTTGAAAATGCTTGAATAAATAGTGCATTAGGTCCATGAATACTGCAGGCTCATTGGTCAATCTGAAAGGCATCACCAAAAATGCAATGTGACCATAGCACGTTCTGAAAGTCGTCTTTTGAATATCTTTGTACTTGATTGTCAGCTGATGATACCCAGACCTCATATCAATCTTGAAGAGAACTTTCACTATCCTCAACTGGCCGAGCAAATCATCAATCATCGGTAGGGGATATCGAATCTTGATTGTGACCTTGTTCAACATCATGTAGTCGATACACATTTGCATCGAACCATCCTTTATTTTCCCCAATAGTACTGGAGCTCCCTAAGGCGAGAAGCTGGGTTTGATGAAACCCTTATCCAGTAACTCCAGCAACTGACCCTTCAATTCAACCAACTTCGCCGAAGGCATGCGATATGGTGCCTTGGAGATAGGTGCCATCCCTGGCGCTAGATCTATGGAAAACTCCATATCTCGAGGTGTAGGTAGGCCTTAAATGTCTTCAGGAAACACACTAGGAAACTCCCGAACCACATAAATCTCCACCAGAGATTTAGTAGTCCCTTCGGTCGACAACACACTGGCCAAAAACGTGTAACAAACTCTCTCGAGCAACCGCTGAGCCATCAGTGCAGAGACCGCCACACGACCATCCCTTCCCTTGATGCCTTTGACCACCAACAAAGGTCCCTTCGGTCTGGAGATCACCACCCGTTTGATCCAACAGTGAACACACACGTTGTGGTCAGAAAGTCAATCCATTCTAAGGATGACGTCAAAATCCGACAATAGCAACACAATGGGGTCCACCGGAAAGTCTTGATCTCCCAGAACTACTGACACCCTCAGAAGATACATCGTCACCGCGAGAACGCCACCCACTGGCATACTAACTTCAAGCATGAAAGTTAGCTCCACCAGTTCACTATCCACTATGGTTGTGAACCCCTCCAAAATGAAGGAATGTGTAGCCCCACAATCAAACAATTTCTTTGCAACGAGACCAGAAACAAGCCTTTTACCTTTTATGATGGCATTCAAGTTCTCAGCGTCCTCTGGTTGGATGGGGAACACACGACCCATGGCCTTGCCTGGTTGGAGCTGCGACCCTGCCCACCTGAGTTTCTTCCCTAACTCACACTGACACCTGTCCTGCTACTGCCTGCACCGGTGTTCCATTATTCTTCTGCAGGCACTCGCGTGGAAAGTTCTCCACCTGACCACTGCCCAGAGAAGCTCCAGTCTGCCTCTAACAGTCCTTCGTGGCATGCGGTCTACAACAATGCTAACACGGGACGCCTTCAGACTCCTACTGTTCTTCTTATCATTGTGTGGCCGTTTTGACGATCCACCACTCTGCCTTGCCTTGCCTTGTCCTGCCGTCTGTAAGAAGCCTTGAATGGTCACTTCTCGTCTGACTGGACCTCTCGATAGTCCACCTCCAGCAGGGTAGCTGTAAGACTCGCTTCCCTGATACTATAATAAAGTCCCTTTTCATCTTTTATACTGGTGTGATGGTTTGTTATGTTGTTTGCATGTGTTTGGGTGTTTGTTCTTGTCTTGGGAAAGTTCCCATTTTTGGGGAAAGTTTACTTTTTCGAGAACAATTCCTCTCAGGGAAAATCCCTCTTAGGAGAAGTTTCCTTTCTGGGAAAAGTTTCCTTTTTGGGAGAAGTTTCATTTCGGGGAAAAGTTTACTTTTTGGTCGAGCAGGTGTGGTACGTCGGGCGCGTGTGAAACTAGTCTCGATCGGTTATGTTTTGGGCATGTGAGGCTTTGGATTTAAATTTATCTTTGCTACATGGGCTGGTGCGTTGGGATTTGATGAGTCAACATTCAAGGAAGCAAATCTCATGGATTAGGAAGCAGAAGTTTTGGTGGGAGCATGTGGGAAAGAACTTGCCTGATCTTGTGGATTTGGGGAGATTTTGTGTGATATTTTGTGGCAAGGAAAGGAAGGTGGGGTGCATGTTTTGAGGCACAACCCAACTCTTTTATCATTCATAACTTCTTATTCTCCCACACAACTTCCTCTCTCCTTCTCCCCATCCCATCTCCAACAGGTAGCAGCAACAAACCTGGTGGAGTGGACCTAGGAGGCGACACCGAATTCTTCTCAACAAGGCACAGACGTTTGCTTCTTCATATCAGGTATACGCTCTAGACAAGAGTAGGTGAGAGTCTCAGGGCGTTGTCCTGGGGTTGGGCTGATGTTTGCATGATTGATTGGGTTGTTCTAGGGAATGTTTCACTGGCCACGCGCTAGCCATGCACGCAAATATTGCTTGCGCTCCATGGCTGGCCGACTGGACCAATTGCTGGTCTTCAGATCTAGTTGAGGTTTGTTTTTCTCCTGTGTGGTGTGGGCCAGCAACTAGAGAGGTTGGGGGTTGGCTAGGGTTAGGGTTGCGGCTAGTGCAACCAACTGCGTCTCGACACGTACATCTTCCTTGTTGTTTGGGGGCAAGGTAAGTGCAGGTTGATGGATGCAGGGCAGATGCCTGATATCTGGAGTTGATGGCTCAAAGGTGGTGCATGGGGGTGAGTCCCCACACGTGCCTCGAACTGACCCACACCCCGTATGACTAAGCCACAAACTCTTGTGTTGCTTGCATGTTTTGTTAATTTCGCTACTACCCATATTGCTTGACTATATTTAGTTGCTTGTTGATAATTGCTACTTAGTTTATTGGTTTATGAATGATCTGAATCGTTGTTGTATGCATGTATATTCTTGCTATATATATTTTGATATCTTGTGACAAAATTTGCGTGATCGTAGCTAGTTGTTCTATCGACATCATGCCTTGTATACCTTCCATATATGCGAATATTATAATCATGATCTTAGTACCATGTAGATGTGCATGCATGTTATCTTATTGTGGATCTTATGATGCGTATGGGTTTAAGGTGGACGCTCATAGCATGGTCATTGCATTAATTGTATTATACATGTCTATAGATGTATGTGTACCTTAGATGCCTTGCATGTTCATTGATGAAATTTAATTAATGTGGCCACTATTGTTCGTGGGGCTGACAGGCCTAATGGAAAAGCCTCTATGTAGAGAGGCCAGACATGGGATAAGACTAGGACGTGTGCATTGTCATTTGCTATAGGACGGACATACCCAGCTTGCAATGGTATCATGTAGGACTTTAGCACGAGTTGGGGTGTCTCGGAAGACTGCTTTGTGCCAAGCGGTGGGTTACACTTTCAAATGACCCACTTGTGCATTATACCAGCATGGGTGGTGGTCAGATTCCTATGTAGAGGGATCTCATGGGGCGACGCCCAGTAGTTGCGGCTATGTAGAGTCGTGACCTTGTTTGCATCTGTCGCATTTAGGGTTTCATGTATGACTCTTTATCCTATTTTTTGACCAGGGGCATACAAGGTTTTCTTATTGAAAACTCAAGCATATTTTGTTGTTGTTTTGCCTCAGGTACTTATGTTTTTGACAGGGGTTTGACTGGACATGTTTCGGATGATTCTGTACACAAGGGACACGTGGACTAGTTTTCCTTCAGTTATGTTTTCCTTTCGCATTTTATGATGTCATTCCTTGAACTAAACTTGATGTATTGAATTCTGAATTTCTTTCCATATATGGATAATTCCCATTTTTTGTATACGTCTTGTATTGTCTAGCCATGTATGCTTTTATCTGTGTGTGTCTCAATTTTATTGTAAGTCCTTCGATCATC
This sequence comes from Triglochin maritima, assembly GCA_963682175.1. NCBI lineage: Eukaryota > Viridiplantae > Streptophyta > Magnoliopsida > Alismatales > Juncaginaceae > Triglochin > Triglochin maritima. Next base: position 10,517,517 of record OY821790.1, on the reverse strand, counting down.
GCGGAGACTCTGATCGCGACATTCGCTTGGACACCCCTGCGTGCGAACCTGCGAGGTCGGGGGCGTTATAGTAGCACACTTCACAACCTCCTCAATGGATTGAGGCATACAGATTAACACCTTCGACCACAACCCTCTATGCAATCCTTGGACAAACTTCATTGCCCTCTGCTCCTTAGTGGTGAAGATGCCTAGGCAGTACTTCTCCAAAGAGTTGAAGTTGTTGAGACATGCATCCAAGCTCATATCGCACTACTAAAGGGCCAGTAACTCCTCATGATTCTTGTCCTGTACATGCTGGGGTAAGAACCTCCTGTTGAAGTCTGCCATGAACTTCGTCCATCTGACATCCGCCCAGTCCTTGAATACGACTCCTGAAGTCACCCGCAACCAACTCACTGCGTTCTCCTGGTACACGTAGGTTGCCAAGTCCACCTACTTCACTAGGACAACCAATGACCCCGAAGATGCGTTGGATCTTATAGACCCATTCCTCAGCCGTATAAGGATCTACTGCACCATGGAAGACCGGCTGACTCTGACTTATGAAGCGCTCATGGACGACCACCATGTTATCCACTCGAGGGTGTTCCATCTAATTCTTCATGATGGTACCAAGGCGCCCACTGCTTCGAATAGCAGCCAACGATCCTCTTTCCAGTCATTCATAGTCCCAGAGGATTCTGATCCCCATCGTGATTCCATCAGTTTGCCAAACATGCAAGAATGACTTATTATCAATTGGGATGCAATCTCAAAGGAAGGTACTGGCAGAGTAAGGGCCTGAAGACCCACGAGAGAGTCTTTGGATTCTGTACACTTTAGGGACCGACTGGCTCTAATACCAAGCTGCAATACCCCCGATCTTGTAGGTACGTACGCTGGGGAGTCCAAGAGAAAGTCACGATTAGAGTCTCCACGATGACCGGGAGAGTTAGAATAAAGCAAAATTACGTGAAGATAAGCATATAGAGGTATAAGATACAAACATCATGTAGGGAATGGAAAAAACATCCATATATAAAGGTAAAAATGGGAGTTTATTACATCTAGGGTTTAACTCGAGGAGATACAACATAAATACAAAAGCAACATAGGAAACAGGAAAGTGGCCGGCGTGTCCCTCTTGTACAGAATGCTCCGAAGCATCTCCAGTCTGACATATACCAGAAACCTAAGTACCTGAGGGAAAACAACAACAAAATATGCAAGTTATCAACAAGAAAACCCTGTATGCCCCTGGTCAAAAAGCAGGATAAAGGGTCTAGCACGAAAACCTATATGCAACACATGCAAAATTATGAAGTCACAACTCTACATAGAAGTGCCTCCCGGGCATCGCCCGACGTAACTCCTCTACAACGGAACGTGTCCTATAGCCATCTTGGTCTAGACCACAAGTAGGCCACTTGAAAGTGTGACCCACCACTCGACACAAAGCGATCTTTCGGATTGACACCCCCACTCGCGACGATGACCTACATGATTCCATAGCAAAGTCGAGAATGCATGTCTTGTAGAAAAATGATAGTGCGCATGTCCAGGTCTTATCTCACGCCTGACCCCTCTACGTAGGGGTCTTTCTATAGGCTCGTCGGCCCCTCAAGTCAGTGCCTAGATTCCATGATTAATACATGGAATCCATTTAATGCATCATTAATACATATAAACATTCATAAAATACATCTAATGAAAAGAATATGCAACGAGCGTCCACCGTAAACCAATATGCCTCGCAACATGAACCAAATGCGAACATGCATGAGTGTCTACATGGAGAAATATATAATTGACAAGCACACATAAATCAAGATATCACCTTTAGCTATGAGTCGTGTGATTGATAGTTTTATATTTACCGCAAGTGCACGACCGCGTTGAAGCGGTGGCAAATACGGGTCGTCCACTGGGAGGTGTGTCGACACTTGGTTTATTCGAAGGCGAGAGGTAAAAACAAGGGAGAAAGATGTATTACACTAATCTAAACTTACAAAGCTGAAATGAAATGCAAAGGAAATGAAGATAAGCAATAAAACTAAACCCCAAAGGGGGTAGAGAACTGATGTGAACATAAAGATGTGTGTGTGTGTGTGTGTGTGTTCAATTAAGCTCCTCACAACATGTAGTGCATGAAATCATAAAACTACATCCAATCTTGCCTCTACATGAATTAAGATAAGACTACATCATTAAAACATACAAGACAATGATTGGAATGAAGCTACATGAACTCAAGTATAAAGACTAGACCCTACTATGCCTCTACATGAATTAAGATGACTACATCATTAAAACATACAAGACATTAGCTAAGGAAAAGGCAACAAGAGTACATACACTACAAATTGTGTTTCCAATATTAACTTCATCCATATCCTAACTTTATCATTCCCCATAAAATAGGTCCACTAATCAAAGCATAAGCTAAGCTTCATTCAAGAGCATTAGCATATCAAAGATAAGAGTGGAGACCCATTAGATGGTTATGGAAATCATATAAAGCTCAAGGGATAAAAATAACACACACTTAATACACTACATTATTATATCACATATTTCTCCACCCCCCAAATGGGGATGGAACTACTCACTACTCATTACACTAACTAATTAGACTAAGCAAAGAAAGCATAATACTGAAATGAAAGTTAACTAAGAAGGCAAGAAGCATTAAAGAAACATAAAATGAAAGGAAAGACTAAACAAACATGCACAAATTAAAAGACAAGATTTAAAGAAACTAGAAGAATTATTTTATTAACAAAATGACTCACATTGAAGGTAGCATTCTTCTCCACCTTGAGTTTTTGCTTCAAGGCTCACTCCTTAGTAGAGAGAATGCCACCAAGCAATGGGTAATTACAATGGAAGGTGAAAAGTTCTATTTATAAGCATGGAAAAAGCTAATCGGGGACAATCCCCCGATGTGGGACTAAACCAATACCAAAAATACACTAAGAATACAATAATACACGTGCTACAGAAAACTAGATGGATTCTGGGCTAAATGGACCGCCAATTAGCGGTTCCAGACCGCCAATTGGCGGTCTATAAGGTTTAGATCCGTCTGGTTTTCTTTGTGGGCTTTTCTTGAAGTGTTTCTTGGTCTTAGATGCATCTGGTTGGTTTAGTGGAGCTCCGACCCGAATCGAATTGACAAAATACTCCTCATGATGGTGTGGAGTTTCCTGTTTTGCTCTTAGGTCCTTCTTTCTTACGATCAGGTCCTTCCCCCTTGCATCTTGGTCCCCAGGTCTCACAATTAGGTCCTTTTTTTCCTGCTTTTGGGTCCTTTCATGGCTCTTCTCTTCAAACCTCTTTATTTCTGAAAACTAAACATAAAACTCGTCACGTAGCATTGCTTAGGTGTAAGATAATGTATATAAGGTACAAATATAAGCATGAAATGATGTCAATCAAATACCCCCACACCTAAGTTTTTGCTAGTCTCGAGCAAAACAAAGAAAGGAAAAAGCATACGAAAAACAAGAAATCCTAACTCACTTTCGTAGGAATCACGGTTGCACTTAGCACGTGCAACAAGCCGTTAAACCTCCTTGTTGCCAAGGAGGAGGAGTGGTGTCTCCTGAGGGTTTTCAGCGGATATACCCACAAAATCCGAACAAGATGCATTAATCAATCTAGCTACACGACTCGTTGGACTTATTTTGTCGATCATGGAATGCGGTAATCCTACGGGCCGACTCTATATAGGTAATCAGTCCACACACCTAACTTAATGAACCATTCGTGTTAGTTAAATAAGGAATTAAGTGAAAGACATGGACAACCTCAAGATCCTCAAGTGATACAAAGTGTAAGGTCCATTAAGGTTCTTATTTGCATTACCATTTTTTTTTTCTTTTTTTTTTTTTTTTTTCTTTTTTTTTTTTCTTTTATTAGTTGGAGCTTCATTCTCCCAGGGTCAGGTTTCGTGCATCATTGCCCATGAGGACTTACACTATCACGTACACCTTTCCCCACATCTCCACATAGGGCAATCCCTACCACCCGTGTAACGGGAGTTCAGTCGGCGCATCCCAAGTCAGATGACTCGAAAGCACCAGGCACAAAGTCCCCTCAGACCTACTTTCCCAAGTGATAGGAGCCGTGCGAGAAGAGAGAACACCTACTCACTTATTTCTTATCTACACATGAACCAAAACCCCTACACTAATGTCTCACAACAGGATTTAGAGGGTCCTTGACTACAACAAACTTCCTTAAGTTAACAAACACGAATTATTGACTCACTAGGTTCAGGGTGGACTTCATTAAATGTTTGAGCACTGAAACCCTATGATTACTCACCCCCAAGGGAAAACTGGGGTGCATCCTAACGACTCGATAAATCTTAAAGCCACGTACTAGATATCCTAATGCATCAAGTTCAAGACAATTTTGGGAGCTTTCTTTTTACTTTGCCTCTCAACGGTTTTGCACATGCTAAACACACGCAAAACCCACAAAACATTTTCTTTCGAAAACACATGAAGATTTTGAAAGAAATGTGAAAATTTTGAAACACTAGGGAAGCAAAAGAAGACAAGTCACCCAAGGATCATGGCAAGCAGATATATCGGTATTAAATGCAGCACACTATCATGACCCTAACAATGCAAACAAAAGAAAACAAAATCAAAGGAAAAAGACTCGACTATGTACACACGTAAAACACCCCCCCACACCTACTTCATGCATTGTCCTCAATGAATGCAAGCAAGATACTACATGGATGCATGCATAAAAAAGGAGAGATCTCACCAACATGAAGTACAAAGGGAAGTGCAAGGTCATGTTGATGGACATAACCCGAATTCCCTCAAAACCTGTGAGATGCTAAAGAAGGGATACAAATACGTGAAATAAATGGAGCCCAAATACACATGGGTTGGGGCTCACAACAATCAATGCTCACTGAATGAGTCTTTTATTGAACTTTTTTTTTTTTTTTTTTATATAACTATGTACAAACATAAGTTCCCATCTTCATTTGTCAAAAGACATCAAATGGGAACCTCAAGAGTGGGTCAATGCACTTGGAAAGGGAACATGACACCACGCGGGGCCAGAATACGCATGCGTGGGCCCCCTTCACAAAGAGCACCAGACGAAATGAGAGGTTCATGAATTGGACGCAAAGGCGTCTCATTCAAAGGATCAAACTGAAAGAGCTTGAACCTCTCAAGAGTTTGGGAAATAAGGGGCAACGGAAGAAAAATATCTCCCGTTGCGGAACTGAAGTTATGATCATCAATCCAAACTCTCCAACCAACAGCCTGGTGGGTCGGAACGAGGTCAAGCACCTCGTTATGCATGTCCAACTCACCAGGAGAACAGGAAGTGGGTCTCATACCCAAGGTATCCTCCAAGGAACTCCTAATACCCTCATGAGCAATGCGATTGTTTGATGTTCCATCATTTCCAAGATGATCAGGAACAATAGTGAGAGGCAAACTCTCATCAGGTTGTTTGAAGTTGAGGGTACTAGGGAGCTCTTGCTCCACCAGAGGTGGGTCCTTAAGAGGATCAAAATGAAGATCATGTGGCTCAAGGGCCACGGGACAAAAAGATAAGGCACAATCCTGTGCCGACTCATAATAGAACTGGTCCAAGTTATTCTCAATTTGAATCGAATCCTCCACTAAGTGATCGTGAATTGAAACCCCAAGTCCCTCAGACTGACTAGGAGTTTGACTTTGAAAGATTGTGCTTTGAATTTGTGGATGTGGTGGTGGTTCGATATCAAAAGAAGAATCCTCATGTTGACAAGAAAGGTTACTCTCCTCACATTCACGTAATTTCTGCGACATTTGACTCACTTGCAGTGTCATATTTTGTATGGACTGTTGAGTGGTTTCCATGAACGTAAGGAAAGTTTGTTTCAAGGAATCAGGTATGCGGTCAACGATGAGGTCCAAGTCAGAGCTTGGGAAATTTTGAGGTTGGGTGTTGATGGGCTGAGAATGAGTCCAATGATTTGGAGTGGGGTGTTGGTAGAATTCTGGGTATTCGGGAGGAGGATACTGGGGTGAAAATGAAGTATAAGAATTTGGATATGAATTGTCTCCCCATGAATCCATCACTCTCGGATTGTACGCGGATGCGTAATGGTCATAATGAGCATTATGGGAAAATGTGTGCTCATACTCAGGCTCAGGGGGAACATAAGGACATTCCCCGATAACATGACCACTCAACCCACAACAATCGCACGGTACGGCTACTGGAGCCACAGGTGCACCCATGTCATCTACCACGTGCATGAAAGAGGCCAAAGGTTCTTGTAATGTCTCAGATTGATGACCAACAAATGATCCGACGTAACTAGATGGTGGTCTAGTAGTCGGTGCCTCTCTCATATTACCCCAATATGAAGATTGCTCAGTCACACAATTGCGATTATCCCAACCATACTGGGTGTTCGTCTGAGCCACGCCAGGTTGCATGGGTCCGGAGTACCAGGGAGAATCGTCCTGGTCCCAACAATGATATGGATGGTCGCCCATGTAACCATCCATCTCAACAGAGAACTCTCAAGTCGATCACTCTCACCACCACGAGGCCAAGCTCGCAAAAAGTGCTCGACTCGACCCTAAAACGCTACAGAGAGTGTAAAGGGGAGGAGACTATAACGTAGAAGAAGGTGAGAAGAAGATGACTCAGAGGAGAAGGGAAGAATCCCTAGAGCTAGCGAGGGTACAGGGCGAAGGTAGAAGCCTAACTAGCAAGCATGGCTCAAACAATGTAAGGCAATGGGTCCTTAGGCTAGACGACGCCTAACTTCGAGGTCACTAGCCTCGACACGCCTCACCTCCCTACAACGAGGACCACAATGCCCAGCAAGTGATACCAGATCCGGAGATCCAGTACCTCCTACTATCGACAAGGTAGGCAACGCCGATCAGGTCATGGCGGTCTCAACTAGATTACTCTCCTAGTGCGTCCGAATTCCTAGGGCCAATGTCTACTTGCTTTTAGTTAAGGCTTTTCTTGAGTGTGCTTTTTGGGGCTAAGGGAGGGGTGATGAAATCCCCCACCTTATCTTTGAAGTCTATAGGTGATGCCCCTTAAAGATGTTTTGAAATCTTAGGCTAGCAAGCAACTCACCAAACAAGCACTCACCTCACTCTTGTTTCGATGCAAACCTTACTCACTAATGAATGTCCTAATGCGTGAATGAGTGATAAGGAATGCGTACCTCGCTCCAGCAATCAACGACAAAATGTAAAGCAAAGAAAAGAAAGATGCATGCAAGGTCTACATATGATGCATGACCTAGATGGCAAGAAGTCTAATCTTTTGCTTTGAGTTTTATGGTCCAAGTTGATTAAAGGGGATTGAAATTAAATCTGGGAGCAAACTAAAGATCACAGCATGCAAAATTGGGCTCCCAGATAACTAAAGTAAAGCAATAAACCACCAGAAGAAATTTGAGAGGAGGCAGACCTCACCAGGCCGCCAATTGGCGGTTTGCAACCGCTGATTGGCGGTCCCTTTGTCGATTCTTTTGCTCCAACTTTCCCAGTAGCTTCCCCTTGATGTTCTCGTTCCCTGAAACTAAACCAAACTGGAAACAAAAAATCAAAAACCCCTCGAATCGTCCAAACCAAGGTCTGGACAGAGCACCTCCCCGGCAACGGCGCCAAAAACTTGATTGATAGTTTTATATTTACCGCAAGTGCACGGCCGCGTTGAAGCGGTGGCAAATACGGGTCGTCCACTGGGAGGTGTGTCGACACTTGGTTTATTCGAAGGCGAGAGGTAAAAACAAGGGAGAAAGATGTATTACACTAATCTAAACTTACAAAGCTGAAATGAAATGCAAAGGAAATGAAGATAAGCAATAAAACTAAACCCCAAAGGGGGTAGAGAACTGATGTGAACATAAAGATGTGTGTGTGTGTGTGTTCAATTAAGCTCCTCACAACATGTAGTGCATGAAATCATAAAACTACATCCAATCTTGCCTCTACATGAATTAAGATAAGACTACATCATTAAAACATACAAGACAATGATTGGAATGAAGCTACATGAACTCAAGTATAAAGACTAGACCCTACTATGCCTCTACATGAATTAAGATGACTACATCATTAAAACATACAAGACATTAGCTAAGGAAAAGGCAACAAGAGTACATACACTACAAATTGTGTTTCCAATATTAACTTCATCCATATCCTAACTTTATCATTCCCCATAAAATAGGTCCACTAATCAAAGCATAAGCTAAGCTTCATTCAAGAGCATTAGCATATCAAAGATAAGAGTGGAGACCCATTAGATGGTTATGGAAATCATATAAAGCTCAAGGGATAAAAATAACACACACTTAATACACTACATTATTATATCACATATTTCTCCACCCCCCAAATGGGGATGGAACTACTCACTACTCATTACACTAACTAATTAGACTAAGCAAAGAAAGCATAATACTGAAATGAAAGTTAACTAAGAAGGCAAGAAGCATTAAAGAAATATAAAAGGAAAGGAAAGACTAAACAAACATGCACAAATTAAAAGACAAGATTTAAAGAAACTAGAAGAATTATTTTATTAACAAAATGACTCACATTGAAGGTAGCATTCTTCTCCACCTTGAGTTTTTGCTTCAAGGCTCACTCCTTAGTAGAGAGAATGCCACCAAGCAATGGGTAATTACAATGGAAGGTGAAAAGTTCTATTTATAAGCATGGAAAAAGCTAATCGGGGACAATCCCCCGATGTGGGACTAAACCAATACCAAAAATACACTAAGAATACACTAATACACGTGCTACAGAAAACTAGATGGATTCTGGGCTAAATGGACCGCCAATTAGCGGTTCCAGACCGCCAATTGGCGGTCTATAAGGTTTAGATCCGTCTGGTTTTCTTTGTGGGCTTTTCTTGAAGTGTTTCTTGGTCTTAGATGCATCTGGTTGGTTTAGTGGAGCTCCGACCCGAATCGAATTGACAAAATACTCCTCATGATGGTGTGGAGTTTCCTGTTTTGCTCTTAGGTCCTTCTTTCTTACGATCAGGTCCTTCCCCCTTGCATCTTGGTCCCCAGGTCTCACAATTAGGTCCTTTTTTTCCTGCTTTTGGGTCCTTTCATGGCTCTTCTCTTCAAACCTCTTTATTTCTGAAAACTAAACATAAAACTCGTCACGTAGCATTGCTTAGGTGTAAGATAATGGATATAAGGTACAAATATAAGCATGAAATGATGTCAATCATCGTGATATATAGGTCATACGACATCATAATACATAAAATAATACACATTCATGCACCCAAATTACAACCACTAACCAGCCGCACGTTCGCCGGCCCAACATGCATCGGGTTGAAGCTGAGGCAACCATGCGTGTGTCAGCCGCGCATGGTGCAGGTAGAGGCCACTACCCGCCCAAGTTGACCTGGCCTAACCTGATTGTGTCTCACTGGAGCTCCAGTCCCGCCTGGCAAGCCACAGCAGCTAGCCTTCCAATGGAACGTTGCGCTCTAGTGTGCGCCCTGCATGACGCATGGCCTGGTGGTACAACCCATCCTCACTACCCGCCTCACCGATGTTGGAAAGCCCTCTAGCCAACACCCCCACCCTTTATCCTGCCAGTGGACCAAGAGCATACCTGAGTTGAAGCAATGACGTGGTCCAAGATCGCCCAAAATTGCCCTTCATGCTCGCTAGTTTGCACTGCACTTGTTCGCCGGATTGCTGCTGTCCGCCAGCCTGGATCGCCACAGTTGAGAGGGAGGGAGGTGGTTGTATGGAAGTGGAAAGGAAGGAGTGAGAGGCGGCTTGGGTTTTCTGCCCTACTGATGCCCACTCCAACCCACCATCCAATTCTAGCTTCCTACCAAAGTTGCTCCTGTCCATTACCTCCTTCCTTCTTTTGCTGAATTCAAAATCACCAAATGATGTGATTGCCAACTTAGCTGCTGACTCTTCCAATGACATCACCTGCCCACTCTTGTTTGCCATGTGGCAAGCCCTCACGACGTCACCTTCCTAAAATGGCGACCCGAACGATGACACACTCAGAATCACATAAACAAGGGAACGAACTAAACCATGCAACAACAAACATACGCAAACATGAGATATGAAAAATGACTTTATTGTAACATCAGAAGAGTGGGTCGTACATTGCCTCCATTGACTTTTACAATAACCCTTTAACACACCTATGTAATGCTCAAAAGTATACATCCACCTCAGAAATATCGGTCCAACTAATTTAATTTCTCGGACTACATGAACCACCAAATGCACCACAATGTCAAAACACGATGGGGGGGGGGTACATCTCCAACTGACATATTGTACCAACCACTTCATGCTGCAACTTATCCAAGTAGTTTAGATCAAGTACTTTGCTGCAAATTTTGTTAAAGAATAAACAAAATTTGATAAATGCATGGTTGAAGTGTTCCGGTTATCGATCTAATAGAAATAGGCACAAGCTGCTGCGTCAATACATGGAAATCATGAGACATCAAACCAAGTAGTTTCAAATCTTACATCGAAAGCAGACTACTAATATTTGAAGAATACCCTTAGGGCACATTGACACCGAGTACACTTTGACACAAAGTTATCTTCTTTTTTCTGGACAATGTGGAACAAGCTGGTGGTAAAAATTTACGGGTCCCTTTATCCCCTGGTGCTAGTTTTGCTCGTATACCAAGTTCTACTATATCAAGTCTGGCATTATAACCATCTTTAGTCTTACCAGGTATGTTCAGAATTCCCAGTACATTATCACAAACATTTTTTCTACATGCATGACATCAATAGAATGTCCAACTTCTAAAGTTCGCCAATAAGGTAGGTCAAAAAATTGATTTTTTTTCCAACTGCTATTACCATTTCTACGGCTGTAATACTTGCCAAATTCACATATAATGTTCTTAACACTTTCAAATACTCGTTTGGCACTGATTATTTTTTGGGTTCTTTATTATATTCTTACTTTTCGTTGAATGCCTTCTTCAATCTGCGGTACGAATGATTTATAGGAAGGAATATGTGATAACCAAGATACATCGTGTTACCGCCATGCACTAGTTGCATGGAACACATATTCTCTTCACAACACAAACATGATTTCTGGCCTTTCATGGAATATCCTGACGGATATACATATGCGGGAAAGTCATTTATTGTATAGAAGATCATCGCAAGCATAGTAAATGACTGTTGTTGATGGGCTTCACACACTTGCTCACCATCTTCCCACAATTTCTTTAGTCATCAATAAAGGATTTGTTTCTTAGTTAACCTACTAGGTTATGGACCTTTTGGCAGGTAGGTTTTCTGTGGTTCCCGAGAAGGAGGCATTGGTGTATAACCCTCATTATCTTTCTCACCATCATTCCCACTGAGGGGCTCGACAGGTTGCACAAATGGTGGTTGCAGCATGTAAATTTGGTTGTCAATCTGTTTCCCACTCCTTAATGTCACAATCACATTAACATGGTTAACAAGTTCTGCCACACAATTTGTTTTTCGTGCACCTGGTGCTGAGCTTGGAACATAAGTGTTTGGCTGTTGGTACACACGTGGATTACTCTTAGGCTGGCTAGGAAGCGTCCTTGGTTTTCTTACATGTATAGATTGCGCTAACTGGTCCACCTGAAGCTCAAGAGATTTCAGGGATTAGTTAGTTGAAGCGAGATCTTGCTGAGTGGTCGTGAGGGCTTGACTTTGGTTAGATATAAAATTTTTGATCAAGTTCTCAAGCGACCGAAAAGCAAGAAAAAGGACTGAGTGGTAAGGCTTATGGATTGAGATGCAAGAGAAAACCAAAAGGACCAATGAGCAAATCAAGAAACTCCACACCATCATGAGTATTTTGGCAATTCGATTTGGGCCCAAAATCCAACAACCAACTAGGGTATATCACACCAAAAAATCGAGCCAGACAAGCACACTCCAAATCCGAACCCAATCCAGAGTCTATAGACTGTCGATTGGTTGTTCTAGACTGCTAATTGGCGGTCGGGTCGTCTCCAGATCCGATAAGATTTTGACGGGTTATGTATTAGAGTGTTTTGTGACTATTTTTAGTAGTGCATTAGTCCCACATTGGGGGATTGTCCCTGATCACCTTTTTCTATGACTATAAATAGAACCCTTCATCTTCCCTTGTATTACACCCATTGCTTGGTGGCATTCACTCTACTTGGAGTAAAGCCTTGGAGAAAAACACATGTGGAGAAGAATGCTACTTGTTATGCGAGTCATGTAAATAAAATAATTTTATAATTTGTTTTAATGTTGTCTTCTCTTTTAATTCTTGCTTGAGTAGCTTAATTTTGTTTTATCTTAGTAGAAGTAATGAGAATGTTTCGTTTTCTTAATGTAGTTTGTAGTTTAATGAGTAGTGAGTAGTTTCATCCCCTTTTTGGGGGTGGAGACGATGTACATTTATGTTTTGAGGTTTTGAATGTTTGAGAAATTTAGATTGTGTAGACTTGAATGTTTGTATATTCATCATGTATGTTTTATTCATCTACATGTTGGGTGATTTTTGGTGGGTTTTTCCACAAGATTTAGACACTTCCCATGCTTGGTTTCGTCATGTTTATTGGCTGAAATTTCCTGTTGGATATGCTACATGTTAGTCGTGTGTTTGTATTAGTGTTTACTCGCTTAATTGGTTGAAGAAACTTATTTTTTTAATGGTTTTTGCAATAACATTTAGACACTTCCCATGCGTAGCTTTGTTCTTCACATGAATTCCTGGTTTTTGATGAGTATGGCCATATCTTTAGACACTTCTCACGCTTCCCCTCATCTTATGATAATCAAGTCGAAATTGCTAGAATGTTGTGTGAATGGATTGATAGGTTTTGCCACATCTTTAGACACTTCCTATGCATGAAGACACACATGACACACACACTCACGTGCATATATGCGTCAATCATCACTTCTCTCACCTCATATATGTTCACATTCCACCCCTTGGGAGTTTTTATTCCTGAAATTTATCTTGCTTTCCATTTTTCTCGTTTTCGTTTGCCTTGTTTGATGCTTACTAGTTTAGGGTAGTTTAGTTTAGTGTAACCACGTTTTTTCTCCCCTCATTTCCCACTTGCCTTCGAAAGAACCAGAGTCGACACACCTCCCTGTGGATCGACCCGTATTTACTACCACTTCATCACGGTCGTGCACTTGCGGTATTTAAAACGAACACATCAAGTTTTTGGCGTCGTTGCCGGGGAGAGTTTAAGGGAACCACCACCATCATCTAGCATAGGAGCAAGGATTGCAAACACAAACTTGACTAGATCGGGTGCCACATTTATTGTCGATACCACTACGGCCACGGAGGCAAGCATGGCGGTCTTAATGCGTCGTATTGATTCGATTGAGCTCAAAAACCAACATGGTGTGTCTCATGTGTATGCATCTTGTCTGGTTCCTTGTTATTTGTTTGGTAGGATAGGTCCTAAATTTCCAAAGGATCTCTGTACGACCAAGAGGAAAACCAACGTACCTAGCAAAGCCTTTTTGGCGGCTAATGTGAGCTTGATTATTTCGAACCCAACATACGTAAAATTGAAGGACCGAGGAAGTCCAACAATTTCATGTGAGATTGGAGAGTCTCGCATTAATAATGTCTTGCTAGATCTACGTTCAGCAGTCAACCTCTTAGCAACTTCTGTGTATCAATGATTAAGCCTAGGCGAACTCAAGCCTACGAAAACAACTTTACAGTTGGCTGATCGTTTGGTCAAAGCCCCGATGGGGGTCATTGAAGATGTCATAATCAAGGTCGGCAATTTCATATTCCCTGTTGACTTCGTCGTCCTTGAAACTGAACAAGTCAAGACTACCCACTCTCAGATTCTGTTGATTTTGGGTAGACCTTTTTTGGCGACGTCAAATGCCTTAATCAATTGTCGAACTGGACTCATGAAATTTTCGTTCGAGAACTTGACCACGACATTCCATGTGCTCAATATGGCTAGGTAGCCAGCATCTTTCGAGGACCCATGGAAATCAAGCTTATCCGGGACGTTGAAGAAGAAATAGAAGGAGTACCCCTGATTCATGAAAAACTCAATGCTTACATCATGGATGATTCCGATCATGAAGAGGATGGGGGCGAGTTGAGCAGTGATGTGCATGCTATTTAGTACATGCGATCTCCTCCTATCTTACATCTCAAGCTAGATATCACGCCTGGCCTTGACGAACCACCCACAATTGAGTTCAAAGAACTCCTTAAGGAACTGAAACACGTTTTTCTTGGTCCCGATAGGTCATTTCCGGTGATTATTTCATCGACGTTGACTGGTGATCAAGAAGAACATTTGATTCGAGTCCTGAAGGAGAACAAATTAGCCATTGGGCGGTCCTTGAAGGACATTAAAGGGATAAGTCCCGACATCGTGCAACACCACATCTTTATGGAGGATGGGGCACGACCATGTTACGACCCCCAAAGGCGTCTAAATCAAGCCATGACAGAAGTAGTCAAGAAAGAGATCATCAAGTGTTTTGATCATGGCATCATTTTTTTCCATTTCGGACAATGTTTGGGTAAGTCTTGTCCAGGTTGTGCCCAAGAAGTCGGGTATCACTGTTGTCTAGAATGACAGAAATGAACTTGTTCATACCCGACTTCAAACTAGGGGCTAGTCTACATTGACTACAGGAAGCTAAACGCGGTCACGCTTAAGGATCACTTCCCTCTTCCTTTCATCGACCAGATGTTAGACAGACTCGTCGGGCATGCCTATTATTGTTTCCTCGATGGTTATGTGGGGTACAAATCAAATGTCCTTTTGGGACGTTTGCATATAGATGTATGCCTTTTGGACTTTGCAATGCACCAGCAATATTCCAACGTTGCATGTTGAGTATCTTTTCCGACATGGTCGAGAACTTCCTTCAGATTTGCATGGACGATTTCTCGGTTCATGGTACCTCCTTCCATGAGTGCTTGCACCACTTGAACCTTGTTCCCAAGAGGTGTTCGGAAACGAACTTAGCCTTTAATTGGGAAAAGTATCATTTCATGGTTACGAAAGGCATCATCTTGGGGGCATGTGGTGTTGCGTGATGGGATCGAGGTGGATAGGGCAAAGATTAAGCTTATTTCTAAGCTTCCTCCGCCCACCTCGGTCAAAGAAATCCGGTCATTCCTTGAACATGTGGTTTTTACCGGCACTTTATTAAAGATTTCAGCAAGATAGCTCGCCCTTTGATGAGCTTGCTTGCTAAAGGAACCTGTTTTGAGTTCACACCTGAGTGCAAGACTGCATTTGAGTTTCTGAAGTGTGAGTTGACCTCTACTCCTATTATTAATGTACTGGTGTGGACTCTACCTTTCGAGTTGATGTGTGATGCATCTAATTATGCGATAGAAGCAGTTTTGGGTCAGAAAGTAGACAAATTGTCTCATGTGATCTATTATGCAAGTCATACTTTCAATGACGCCCAACTTCACTACTCCGTTACTAAGAAAGAGTTCCTCGCGATCATATTTGCGTTGGAAAATTTTCGTAAGTACCTCATTGGGTTGCACGTCACCATCTACATTGATCACTCAGCTCTTCGCTACTTTTTGTCTATAAAGGATGCAAAACCTTGTTACCTTCGTTGAATCTTGTTCTTGCAAGAATTCGACCTTGAGATACGAGATAAGAAGTGATGCGAGAACGTTTCTCGCATTCTAGTTGAGCTTTCATTGGATCCACCGGTGAACGAGTTCTTCCCTGATGAGAACCTTATGGCAACAACCTCACCCCCTGGTTCGCTGACATTGTTAACTATTTAGCAACCGGGAAGGTGCTGGCTCATTGGACACAAAATGAGAAAGCCAAGTTCAAGTCGTTAGTTAAGCGCTTCTATTGGGATGACCCATACTTATTTAAGTACTGTGCCAATCAGATCATAAGAAGGTGCATTCCTAACGACAAGATTCAAAGTGTCTTGTCCTTTTTCCATAAGGAGGCATGTGGTGGGCACTTTGGTGCCAAGAAAACAGCTGCCAAAGTTCTCCAATAAGGTTTTTATTGGCCCACGTTGTTCCAAGACGCTTTTGCATCCAAGCATGCGTTAGGTGTCAACGTGTGGGCCACATTGGAAGACATGATATGTTGCCACTGAATCCTATCCTAGTGGTCAACATCTTTGATGTTTAGAGAATTGACTTCATTGGCCCTTTCCCCGTTTCCCATGGTCACACCAACATTCTGGTGGCGGTTGATTATGTGTCGAAGTAGGTTGAAGCAAACCCAACTCGCACTAACGATCGCAAGGTTGTGATCAAATTTCTTAAAGAACACATCTTTGCGAGGTTTGGGACACCTCGTTGTATCATAAGTGACCGGTGGACACACTTTGTGAATCGATCCCTCGAGGCAGTGTTGATGAAATATTCCATCACACACAAGTTGGCCACACCTTATCATCCTTAAACATGTGGCCAGGTGGAAATTTCCAACCGTCAACTCAAGCAAATTCTAGAGAAAACGGTTAATGCTTCGAGGAAAGATTGGTCGGTTAAGCTTAATGATGCCTTGTGGGCCTTCTGCACTGCATTCAAAACCGACCTTAGCATGTCCCCCTACCGGCTAGTTTATGGCAAAGCTTGCCATCTTCCGGTAGAGCTTGAGCACCGCGCATTATGGGCAATCAAACATCTTAACATGAGTCTTAATGTTTTCGGTGCCAATCACAAGCTGGACCTCAACGAGTTGGAGTTGAGAAATGAGGGTTATGAGAATGCCAAGATATGCAAGTCCCACACTAAAATTTTCCACGACCGCTTGGTCCGAATAAAACCTTCACGGTGGGAGAAAAGGTCTTGTTGTATAACTGTCGTCTCCACTTGTTTCCAGAGAAACATTATAGTTAGTTGGTTTGGACCCTATATTGTTTTAACCGTTTTCCCTTCTGGGGCGGTTTAGATTCAGAACCCAAGTACCAATGATGTGTTCAAAGTTAGTGGACACTGGTTAAAACCGTACTTGGAAGGGACCATGACAGAGGTCGAGGCGGAAGTCATGTCTTTACACGAACTTCCCACGGATGTGGTCACTTGACGTGATCAATCTTTTCATTTTGTTGTACATATTTCTAACAAAAACAAAAAAAAAGACAAAAAAACAAAAAAATTAGCGAAAAAGAAGAAAAGAAAATAATAGAAATGTCTTTTGATATTTTTCCATGTTCTTTGGTTAAAACGCATTTTTCTATACCCTACCCATCATCCACCAAAACCTAAATGCGTATTCACCTCCTGGCCGCCCAACAGAGAAAATTTTGTGCTAGATCCGACAAACAGACTGCCAACAAGCGATTTCTTACCGTCGATCAGCGACCTGTTCTGTCGATCGCTGCTTTGGTATTCGGCTGGGAGTTTCTATTTTTGTGGGTCGTCATTTTCTGTTGGTCTGGAGGCTTTCTACTTCTCTCAGGTTGGTATGCTTTGGTCTCCACCCCTCGAGTGTCGTGTTCGTCTCCGTCGCTGCTTGTTCCTCCGTTAAAGCTCACCAAGGTAGGTGTAGGTTTGGTCAACCCACATTTAATTCCAGAACATAATTTTGCCTTCCGGATTCGCGATTTCGGAGAACCCTTCTACGATAGAATCGTAGCAAAATGGTGGTCATTGATGCATGAGGGTGATGAAACCATGTACGTAGAACCTCTCGTACGTGAGTTTTATTCTGAACTCGAGTATGAACAGACCAGACAACTCGAGTTTAGTGTCACTCTTAGAGGTGTGAAACACATTGTGACACCCCAATTTATCTCTGACGTGATTGGGATCCCCTTAGTCGATGATCTTGTGCCCACTCGTGACATTAATTTTTATTTATCTATGCTTGGGAGCGGGCAACCCATTTCATCGCATGGGGGAATACCCAATGCGCACATCTACTCCAATGTGCACATTGTAGCCAGGTGGGTGTGTTGGAATGTGTTGGGCCAAGAGCGGACCTCCACATTCTTCACACCTAGTTTGTGAATAGTGTATAGTTTCATGGATGGTTCACCTCACTGCATTTGTTGAACATTGTTCGATGTGTTGGTGAACGCCAAGCTTAAAGAAATACACTGTTTGCCTACTCTGGTGACCAAACTGTGTGGAATGTTGGACATCCCACAGTTTGAGCGTTTGCTGCAGTGCCAAGACATCAACCTCGAGGTTGAGAAGATGACCCCATCATATCCCAATAGATATATATATGTTGGAAAGTCATTTGTTTTTTAGAAGATCATCGCAAGCATAGTAAATGACTATTGTTGATGGGTATCACACACTTGCTCACCATCTTCCCACAATTTCTTTAGTCATCAATTAAGGGTTTGTTTCTTTGTTAACCTACTAGGATATGGAGCTTTTGGCAGGTACGTTTTCTGTTGTACCTAAGAAGGAGGCATTGGTGTATAACCCTCACCATCTTTCTCACCATCATTCCCACCGAGGGGCTCGACAGGTTGCACAAATGGTGGTTGCAGCATGTAAATTTGGTTGTCAATCTGTTTCCCACTCCTTAACGTCACAATGGCATTAACGTGGTTAACAAGTTCTCCCACACAATGTGTTTTCCGTGCACGTGGTGCTGAGCTGGGAACATAAGTGTTGGGCTAATGGTACACACGTGGATTACTCTCAAGCTTGCTAGGAAGCATCCCTGGTTCTCTTACATGTATAGATTGGGCTAACTGGCCTACTTGAAGCTCAAGAGATTTCAGGGATTACTTAGTGGAAGCGAGATTTTGCTGAGTGGTCGTGGGGGCTTGACCCTGGTTAGATATGAAATTTTTGATCAAGTTCTCAAGCGACCCGAACCCGGTTTAATTAACAGGTTGGACCTGGGTAGGATGTGAATGAGATGGATGCATGGATGATGAATGCATGTTATGTTCGTAAGGTGGTGGTTGGGGGTGAATAGTTAGAAGGACCACATTGGCCATTATTTTGGCTCCAAGAGAAGTTTGTGTGGTTCCTCCAACCTGGGTTATATGATGAAGAATATGGGTCAGTTTTGGGGAGGTAGTTGATGTCTGATTGACGTCATATCATTCATACATTTGTATCTTATATCCGTTATCTTTCGCCTAAACAATGCTACGTAATGAGTTATTTGTTTAAGTTTCAGGAATAAACATGTTTGCGGAGAAGAGGCACAAAAAGGATCTAAAAGCAAGAAAAAGGACTGAGTTGTAAGACTTATGAACTGAGACACAAGAGAGAAGGACCCGGATGTAAACCAAAAGGACCAACGAGCAAATCAAGAAACTCCACACCAACATGAGGAATTTTTTGGCAATTCGAAACGGGCCTAAACTCCAACAACCAACGAGGGTGCATCACACACGAAGAAATCGAGCCAGACAAGGACATTCCAAATCCAGAGCCAATCCAGAGTCTATACAACACCATTTCTTCTCCCCTCTTTTCCCACTTGCCTTAGAAAGAACCAGAGTCGACACACCTCTCTGTGGATCGACCCGTATTTGACATTGCGTCATTGTGGTCGTGCACTTTCAGTATTTAAAACGAAGACATAAATGTCATTGACCTGCTCCATTTGTGGAGCCATGTAGCCACACTCCTCGCTCACATGACAAACCATACCAGACCATTGACATGAAATAGAGCTTCATGCAGATGCTTGGGAACTTTTCGTTTAGTTCTGGAGCTCCATCGAGTCCATACGATGCATCAATGCTGCATAGCGTGCCTCATTTGCCGTAACGAATCGATGCCAAAAACAGAACCTGCTTTCGCTTGGTTGGAATTTGCAATCCTCGCTCCTATGCAACTACATGATGCAAGTGGTTCCCTAACACATTCCCATTACATGGACTTTTTAGCGAGGTCTTCGAGAAAGGCCCATGCGTCTCTCTCTTCCTTTCGCAAGAAATTTCCTTGATACATGGATTGAAGAAACGTTCGAGATGAAGTGCTAAGATCTTCGTGAACAATTTGACAAAGGCACCACAACTCGATGCCATGGTGAGTGCATGAGGAAAGTAGCTCCTTAAACCTCTCAAAGTATGCATGGAATGTTTCAGACTCGAGTTGATAGCAAGAATTGATTTCTTGTCTCAACTTTTGAGTCTGATGATGAAGAAAATACTTTTTGAGAAATGCAGATTGAAACTGATACCAAGTTGTGAAGGCGTTCACTTGGTGGATATACAATCACTTCTTCTCATCATCTTTTAGATCAAAAGGGAACAGTCGAAGATGGATGGAGTCTGTGCTCAGCTGCTGCAGCTGAAACATAGCACATACCTCCTAAAATTCTCGGAGAAAGAGATAGGGATCACCCTTACCGGAGAAATGAGGGAGCATGGAGATATACTTAGATTTAACCTCAAAATGGTTCCTTGTTGCCTGGGGCAACATGATGAGGGATGTAAGAGTTGTCTGTGCCGGAAAGCATCGGTCAAGTAGAGGAACCGGAACAGGTGGGTCCAGCAACTGCTCCTCCTCGCCGTACTGATCAGCCATGGAAAGGGAAGGTGTCGAGAAATTGACTATGGAGGCAGGATAGATGTCATATTTCGTCAAACGGTCATTCTCGTCTCGTGCCCACACAAGCATGCACAAAGGTGCACACACACACAAACCAAACGTAAACTATTTTTCCAGAACAACAAAAAAACTGAGAAGGGTGCGTAGATGAGAAGACTAGAGGACGCAAATGAAAAGGGATAAGTCCTTAAGTTACGAGGTATTGGTGAGGGTAGAAGACAAGTAATCAAACACAACTTAAACAGCTTACGGCTATAGGTCCTTAGGCTAGACGACGCCTAACTTTGAGATCACTAGTCTCGACACGCCTCACCTCCCTTCAACGAAGACCACAATGCCCAGCAAGTGATACAGGATCTGAAGATCTAGTACCTCCTACTATCGACAAGGCAGGTGAACTGGATCACTCTCCTAGTGCGTCCGAAATCCTTTTGGGCCAATGTCTACTTGCTTTTAGAATTTAGGCTTTAGAGGTGGTTTTTGGGGCTATGGAAGGGGTGATGAAATCCCCCACCTGATCTTTGTAGACTATAGGTTGTGCCCCTTAATTTGATTTGATTCTTAAAGTAGCAAGCAACTCATTAACAAACACTCACCTTACTCTTATTTCAATGAAACCTTACTAACTAATGAATGTACTAATGCATGAATGAGTGTTAAGGAATGTGTACCTCGCTCCAGTAATTACCGACAGAAATTAAAACTAAGAGAAGACAAATAACATGCTCAAGTCATTACTAGATGATGTTTGACCTAAACATAGCAAATGCCTAATCTTTTGCTCTGGGTTTTAGTGTCCAAGTTGATTAAAGGGATTTTTGGGTTAAGAGGTAAACTGGGAGAGGTAAAAACGAAAACAAATCAAGCAAAATGCTCCCAGAAAACAAACATGAAGTGTAAGCTACGAGAGAAAATATTGGACAAACAGAGATTACCCCACCACTGCACAACAATTTCAGACCGCTACCTAGCGGTCTGTTCAGCTCCAAACGCTACTCCGAAGCTCCCACAAAAATTTGGAGCTCACCTGATCACTTGGACAACACTACGACTAAAACAAAAAATTAAAACCACTCGAATCACCCAAGCAAAGGATGTGACAAGGTGCTCCTCGACAACGGCGCCAAAAACTTGTTAACGTTTTACTAATTAACCGCAAGTGCACGATTGTAAGACCCGCTCTCCTGCTATAATATTAATAAGTCAACTCTCCTCAGTTATGCATAATTTAGTTCTTAGAATGTGAATTTGTGTTATGATATTTTTGTTTAAGTAGATTTTATCGGATTTCTCGTTGGTCGATTGGGTGCGACACATCAGGCTAGTGCGTGGTGGTTTGACTCGATCGACTCAATTTGAGCCCGAGCGAGTGTAGGGACGGTTTTGGGCTGAGCCCAGGTTGGGGGTGGCGTGGAATTGGAAAGGAGCTTGGGAGTTACATGCATCCTTCAAGGGAGGCTTTTGGATGTCCTTGCTGGTGCCATTTTTGGCAAGTCTTCATGTGGCTTGATAGCTAGGAAGTTGGAGAGTTGTATCCAAAACTATAAGGCCCTCCCAGCCATCCTCTTCCTCCCTTTTCCTTCCTCATACACACATCACTTCAGACCACTCACCCCTTCCTCTCCAGCTGATTGGTGGGCTGATCTCCGGCGAGTTGGGAGCTACGTCTAGTGCAGCTTTGTGCGGCTAGAAGAAGAGTTGGTGTGCAGAATCTCCAGAAAAGCTCGGACAATCTTCCTTGCTGATCAGGTATGCTCCTGACCCTTTAAGAGTTCTATGGGAGGGGGGTTGGCTGGAGGTCCGGCCAGCACCATGTTGGTGGTTGGTGCAATCGGTTGCACCATCAACCGAGCTCCCTTCTAGCGTGCACATGGAGCATGCGCTAGATGGGGCTGGCTGTGGGGAAGCCAGAGGGACCGGGGCTCTGGTGAGATCCGACCAGGAGTGATGAGGTTTCTTCTGGGCTGAGTTTTGGAGTGGACACTGATCTGGTTGGGTGTGGCTGGTGCAGACAAGATCCGACTAGGATTTGTCTTCAACCCTCTAGACTCTTTGTTTGGGTTGGCTGGCTGGTGCAGCTTTCTTAGACGGTGCCTGGGGTCAGGAGGGGGTGGGGACAGACCCTAGGGAAGCTAGGGACGTGAGGGGTCTGTCTGGGGCTGTGTAGTCTGAGCTGGATGCGCTGAAGTGGGTTGGCCATGCGGCTAGTGCACTTCATGCGTCATCTTGCTCCGTGGGTGGACTGAGCAACCTTGACTGATCCCCACTGACCTCCTCCCACTCCAGATCTCCTGAGAGGTATCCTCTAAGCACTTGGGTTGGATGGATCAGAGGCTCACTTGGCTGGATGTGAGTCTGGTGGCTTGGGTTAACTCATTGGTTGTAAGTTTGATGTTCTAGGTTTGATTGTTGTTGTTCTATATACGAATTGTTGTGCTCCAGCAGTGATGATATATGTCTATATGCTCTGGTTTTATGTTTAATTTCTAATGCTGGAGTCATGCATGCATATCTGAAACTAATCTAGCCCCTTCATATTATATGCTATCCATGATACATCTTAATGCAATGAGTAAACTCGGATGCATGTATGTGTCCTAGTTTAAATATTGATTTTGTGATTGTTGTTTATCATGCACATTCTCATCATGTTAGCCTACTTATATGCATGTTATTTCATACATATGCCACCTCTTATCAAGTCTAGAGTTGTTAATTTTATTCGCTTATATGCTCTGAATCGGAAGATGCATGTTATTTATCACGGCGATGTTTGAATATGATATCTCTTGTTGTGATTCATCTATTTATTTCCTTCTTTCATGTCTATGTGATTCTGATTTGATATGTTGGATTATGGTTTGGTTTGACCTTAGGAAATCAGGCCTCATAACATTTTTAGCATGACCCGTAGATGACTCGATTAGTTGTTATCTTGATTTACCGACTCGGTAATGTTTGTTTGCTATTGTTAACTTCGTTTGTTCCTGATTGGTATGTCTGATTTCTGAGTTGGTTCGGGGCTGGTAGGAGGGTATCCGGATACTCTTCTTTGAGCTCATTCCATACACTGTAGATGCATTAGATTTTAGATGGTTAAGTAGCTTGCATTGCATTTAATCTAATTAATAATTCTGGGCACGTTCTGTTTTCTGGGACGACGGGCCACGAGTGGGTCCTCTAGCTCCAGAGGCCATTCGCATAAGACCTTCACATTGGGAGGCCAGACGTAAGATAAGTCCTAGGCAGGCCCGCTGCCATTCTGTCTCAGGGTAGGTGTTCCCAAGTTCGCGATGACACCATGTAGGTCACTTGCCGCGAATTGGGACACTTATCCGGCGCACCGCTTTGTGCCGAGCGGTGGATCACTGTCGAGTGACCGCCTTTCACCAGCGAGGTTGGTGTTTTGGTTCCTTTCGAGGAATGGTTCGGGTGTGCCCAACCGACACAACTTATTGAGTCGTAGCCTTCTGTTGCATTTAATGCTTTTCTATTTTGTTCTAACCAGCATGGTTGGTATTCTGGTTCCCTGGGAGGGATTTCTGCGGGTGTTACCCGACTGGCGCGACCGATGTAGTTGTAGCCTTCTGATGCATTTTGTGCTCTTCTATTTCTGTTTCTGATGCTTTTGTCTTAGATAGACTGCATGCATTCTTCCATATAACTGTGATTGGGTCAGGGGCATACTGGGTTTTCTTTATAGAAAACTCACGCATATGTTGATGCGGTGCTTGCAGGTACTTAGATTCCTACAGGGCAGACTAGACGAGTAGTCGAAGATTTTGTACACGAGGGACACGTCGACCAGATTCTTTAGTTTTTCTTTTGCTTTCGCATTATTTATGATGTATTTCCCTTTTGAACTCGATGTAATGTATTTCACCTTGTACCATATATGGATAATCTCTCACTTTTTGGTTATGTTTTATGTTAGTCTATCCATGTATGATCTCTCAACGTATTGTCGAGTCGTTGTTTGGTCTGTCTTTTGTAACTCATTCAGTCGTCGTGGAGGTCTCTGATCGCGACACTTGTAGTCTTTCCCAGTGTGCGTACCCACAAGATCGGGGGCGTTACAACGACCGTCGGTGAAGACGGGGCAAGTACCGATCAATTCGCATGGAGCGTTGCCAACCTTCGAGCGAGCGAAATCAAGGGGAAAGTAATGATGGAAGCATAGATTATTACAGTACTACTGAAACAACGATTATTCTAAGAACGCAAAACAAACTAGATTACCATGCAATGAAAACAAAAGAAATTCAGCAAACGATATGGCAAGAAAAATGGATGAACCCCTAAGGGGTGGGGTGTGTGCATGATTGACATCATTTCATGCTTATATTTGTATCTTATATCCATTATATTTCACCTAAACAATGCTATGTAACGAGTTTTATGTTTAGTTTTCAGGAATAAATAGGTTTGAAGAGATGAAGCATAAAAGGACCCAAAAGCTGGGAAAAAGGACTGAATTGTGAGATCTGGGGACGAAGATGCAAGGGAGAAGGACTTGAACGTAAGACCAAAGGACCAAAGAGCAAAACAAAATACTCCACACCATCATGGGGAGTATTTTGGCAATCCTAGTCGGGTCAGAGCTCCAACAAGCAAAGTCGATGCATCAAAGATCACCAAAGACATCCAGAAAAGCCCAAAAGAAAACTTAGCGATATCAAAACAATATAGACCGCTAATTGGCGGTCTGTTTTGACCCAAATCCGCTAAGATTTTGGTGGGTCGCGTAATAGTGTGTATTTAGTCCATTTCTGGTATTTGTTTTGTCCCACATCGGGGGATTGTCCCGGATTTCCTTTTTCTATGACTATAAATAGAACTCTTCACCTTCTATTGTAATCACTCCATATTTTGAGTGGCTATTCTTCCTACTAGAAGTGAGGCCTTGAAGCACACACTAAAGTAGGAGGATGCTACTTGAAATGTGAGTCATTTGTTAATAAAAGTTTCTTTATTATGTTGTTTGTTTCATATTTCTTGCTTTACTTTGTTTAATTTCTTTTCATTAGTTTTAGTAGCTTAGTTAAAATGCTTTCCTTGCTTAGTTTAATAATTAGTGTAATGTATAGTCAGTAGTTCCATCCCCTTTGGGGGGTGGAGTAGATGTTCATACATGCATTAGAGAATGGAATGAATGCTTTACTTCCAATGTGTTGATAAAACATGAATGTATGCTTGCTTGTTTAGGATAGAATTTATAACTTGATGAGTTTTGCCAAAATGATTAGACACCTCTCATGCTTGTTTAGGTTCTGAAATAAACAACTTGTATATGTAAATGTTAATCAACTAGGTTGGTGAATAGATTGATAGGTTTTGCCATAACATTTAGACACTTCCTATGCATGATAACACCACCTTCATATGTGCTTAAAGAATGTGTTCAACACCCACCTCTTTGCATGTGTGCACTCACTCCACCCCTTAGGGGTTCTTCCACTTTTGAATTCCAGCACCCTTCTTTTGTTCTTAGTTAAGTTTTAGTTAATCATTTGTTGCTTTCTTTCGCATTTCGTATTTCGTAGTGTAGTGTAGCGTAGAGTAGCATAAACAACTCTCTTCTTCATATTTTTGTCACTTGATTTCGTACTAACGAGAGGCTGCTCACCTCCCTGAGGATGACCCGTATTTACCACCGCTTCAACGCGGCCGTGCACTTGCTGTTTAATATAAAACGTTCAATCAGTGCACATATGAGGTGAGAGAAGTGAGGAATAACGCATTCAACATGTATGTGTATGTGTGTCATGTGTGTGTCTTCATGCATAGGAAGTGTCTAAAGATTTGGCATGACCTATCACTCCATTCACACAACATATAAGCAATTACTACTCGATTATCATAAGACGAGGCTCAGCATGCGAAGTGTCTGAAGTTATGGAAAGACTCATCAAAAACCAGGAACTCATGTCAAGAACGAAGCTATGCATGGGAGGTGTCTGAATCTTGTGGCAAAACCAATGAAAACAAAGTTTCTTCAAAACACTAATACAAACACACAACTAACATGTAACATACCCAACATGAGATTTAAGCCAATAAACATGAGGAAACCAAACATGGGAAATGTCTGAAATGTATGGCAAACCCAACAAAAGTCAGCAACATGTAGATGATCAAAACAAACCCAATGAACCTACAAACATTCAAGTCTACACAATCAAAATTCGTGAAACATCAAAACCTCAAAACATAAATGTGCATCATTTCCACCCCCCGAAGGGGGATGGAACTACTCACGAAACATGAAGAACATATTACTATCGCAAAAGAAAACATTCTAAGCTAACAACACGAAAAGAGAGAAACTAAATAGAACTACTTTATTATGTTAGAAGAGACATTACAATTTCCAGCAAGAGAACTTCCTCCCTTCCAGCAGAATCCAAAATTCTCTAAGCAGTGCAATTTTTCCAAGAGGAGAAGAGAGAGAAAAAATGCAAGATAGAGAGAGAGAGAGAGCTATAGGTCGGCTAAGGCTTTCCTTTATGCTACAAACAAATCCCACCGAAGGAAACAATTCAAGTGCATAATTCACCCATCATCACTTGTCGAATTTGTTTCTTGTTCTTAGTCTTTTCCTTTTATGAGTGGGATTTTGCTTGGATTTTTGTTTGACCAATTTAATCTTGGAATCTTGCATGCATGACTTTCCTTTTTGGGCCAAAGCATGCACGTCCAATTGCATCGCAATTCAGCTCTTTCTTCCTGCTCTTAAATCCTTTTCACTCTTATGCTCCTTTGTACCTACTTATTCCGAAAAAAATATTAAAACAACCCGAGTACCACATATATGGGGTGAAATAATAGACATATAACACAAATAGACTACATGATATGGCACTAATCACTTATCTAGTTGCTTTACCGCCAGAGTTTGTTTGCTGGGTTGCACAACATATTCTGTTGGCTTTTTGGCCTTAAATTATGTTTTGATGATTTAATCAACCTAATCTTAATTGTAATCATGTAGAGTAGCACACATGTTGCATTGTATATATATTCCGTTGTGCCAACTTCTACAGGTGATCAAGACTCAAGGAAGAAAGGAAATCAAGTCAAGACATGTAATCAAGCTCTATTGAAGACATGTAATTTACATTTCTTTGAGTCTTGGGAACATTGTTTAAATTGAGCGTACTTGAGATAAAACCTACTGAAACACACACTAGGTTCCTTATAGAAGTCACACATAAAATTTCATATAATTTGGACTTCAATAGATCACCCAAACTTAGACCGGAAAACACTAAACGACCAAACTTAAGGAGACTCGTCAAACCAAAACTTTCTGTTGGTTTTCGGTGGACCGTGGACCTTGTTTCGGTCGACCGAATTCAATCTTGTTTTTCAACCCAGAAGAGTCTGTTGGTTTTCGGTCCACCAAACCTATCTCAGTGTTCAACTGATAACTTAAGTGTACCTAGATAATAGCCTTTGGTGGTCGACCGTTCTTTTAACGGTCGACCGTTCTTTTAATGGTCGACCGAACTATGTTCAAAATTGTCAAACGGTCGACTGTTCAACCCGATTCAGTAGACCAAACTTACTCAGTTTTTGGTCCTGCAGTTTTCTGTTTTGTGTATCTTACACAACTCTTACCCAACTTAACCCCAACGGCTATAATACTTTAGGAGCTTATAAATAGGTGTTCCCTTGACACAATTAGACATCTCTTACACTTCCATTTGTCAAATACACCTAAGAGAAACTTCCAAGTCTCCCATTCCCCAAATCCTACTCTCCAAGCATAAACTTCCACATAATAGCATCAATTCCACATCCTAAGGTAAGTGTGGTCAAGTTAGAGAGTGTGTTCCACTCAAGATCTCAGTTGTAAAGAAGCAAGGGCTTCGGTGAAAGCTCGAAGTATTACTCTCAGAGTGTGAGAGAAGAAAGTCAAGCTCACGAGGGTGTTCGTGGAGCTTGTTTTGTAAAAGGCTTAATCTCGGCCAAGAACGAGGTTGATAGTGAAGACGCGAGCGGAGCTTGCAAGAGTGGAAGTAGGCGGGACGCCGAACCTCTATAAAAATCCAGTGTCATCATTGTGGTTTGCTTCACTTACTTGTATTTGTTTAAATTCCGTTGTGCATACCTTGATTGATTAAACAAGTAGGTAATTAGCTTAAAAGTGATTAGAATTAGAGACCCTCACAATCCAACATTTGGTATCAGAGCCTTGTGAGCTAAATCGCATACTTAATAGTATTTTTTAGCATGGCTTCAACATCTAATCATGTAGAGGGATTGTGCACAACTAGACCACCTTTGCTAAATGGGTCAAATTATGATTATTGGAAGAATACGATGAAAATATTCCTAATATCTAATGACCTAAAGTATTGGATGTTTCTTCAAAATCCATACACACCCCCAAAGGAAGATGAATTAGATTCGCTTTCTACGCCGAAAATGAAAGAAATTGAGATGAACTCAAAAATCATGAATATCTTGTATTGTGGCCTTAATGAGAGTGAATACAATAGAATTAGGGGTTGTGAGAGTGCTTTTGAAATATTGCATGGACTACAAATGCATCATGAGGGGGATAGCAAAACTAAGGAAACCCGCATTAGTCTCCTCATGCATAAATATGAGATTTTTTCAATGCAAATCGGGTAAAACATAAGCGAAATGAACAGTCGCTTCACCGATATTTAACTCTCTTTTGGTTCTTGGAAGAAAACTAAATGAAGGAGAGATGACAAGAAAATTCGTCCGGTCGCTAAGCAACGATTGGGAAGATAAGGTGGTTGCGATTGAAGAAGCACACGACCTTTCCCAACTCAAGATGGAGGAGTTAATTGGAAATCTCATTGCTTATGAGCTCCAAATTAACCATCGGAAGGAGAAGGAAGCCTCCAAGAACAAACATACCTTGTGATTACATGCAAATATTTGACCAACCAAGGAGGAGTGTAGAAGATGAGGACATTGAGGTCCTAGCGAATGACTTCTTCAAATACCTCAAGAAGGATAAAGAAGAAAAGAATGAAAGAAGAGGTAGAAGAGGTGAAATGAGAGAAAATAAGAAGGAGAAGGAGGAGAGTGAAAGTGAGAGAAAAGAGAAGGAGAAGAAAAATGAGGGAAGGGAGAAGAAAAATGAGAGAAAAGGAGAGGAGTAAGAGAAAAGAGAAGAGGTTGGAAGCTCACAAGGCTACTTGGGACGATACATCATCATCGTCTTCATCCGAATCAAGCGCACCTTCATCAACAAAGGAATATGCACATATGTGCTTCATGGAAATTTAAGATGAAGGAAGTGAGGTATCCTCTAACTCTTACTCTACCAAATCACATGCATGCTCAACTAAGTCATACCATAGTGATAGCTCACACTCTAGTGTTAATGAAGAAACTTATACACATGATGAGCTTCAAAATGCATTCAATGACTTAGTTAATCAATATGAGATCATTTGTGAGAAAAATAAGAATGCTAGAAAGCTAATCAAAGATCTCCAAAGCCAAATTAAATCAATCATGCATGAGAAAAATGAGGTGCTTGCTAAACTTGAAACTAATGTATCAACTCTTGAAAGTTTAAAAGCAACACCTATTGATAGTGAACAACTAGATCTTTAAGCTCGCAATGTGCAATTAAGAAAATATTTAAAAAGATTCACTAATTGAACTAAGATACTTAATATGCTTTTAGGAAATCAAAGGCAATCTTTGCAAAAACATGGGTTAGGATATAGTGATTCATATGTTAAAAACCATGTTATTCATACATCCTTAAATGGAAAGTACTTGTTGTAAAGCATAACTCTTCAAGTGTGTGGGCTCCTAAAACCAAAACGATTTGGGTTCCCAAAGCTAACATTCAAGGACCCAAAGTTGTTTGGGTACCTAAATCTACACTTGTAGGTGCTTGAGGAGGAAATCGGTGGTGACCGGGCAAACTTGAAAGTCAAATTCAATGCCAGTTGCATCACCAAATGGAGATTAGAACCAAATTCAAAGCTTCAAAGTGGGTATAAATTTTTATCCTCTAAAATTTTCAATCAATTAGTTATACACTAGATTTTACATGCTTAATTGACATATCATATATTCATTCATTGCAAATCTTTAAATTTGAATCATATCCAATGTTTTAGAGTCAAATTTTCTAAATGGATGTCAAAAAGGGGGAATTAACACGTCACATGCTTAATTGTAGTATTTGCTTGATGTTAATATGGGAGAATTAAAATTGAACTTAATCGAAAACTCATATTCATATTGATAGGGGGAGCTTAATAAATATCATTTTTGTGTGTAATGAAGTGCAAAAGTTAGGGAGAGCAATTTCATTAAAGGATGTCAAAGGGGGACAGATAATAAAGGGGGTAACTTGAAATTTCATTATAATTGAACAAAAATTATGCACGTCCTTAGAGGGAGCATTTATATGCATAGTTTACAACTAAAAATTTCAACTATTAAGATATAGGTTGCCATCATCAAGAAGGAGGAGATTGTTGGCGTTTTGGCCTTAATCTACGTTATAATGATTTAATCAACCTAATCATAATTGTAATCATGTAGAGCAACACACATGTTGCATTGCAAATATATTGCTTTGTGCTAACTACTACAGGTGATCAAGACACAAGGAAGAAAGGAAATCAAGTCAAGACATGTAATCAAGATCTATTGAAGACATGTAATTTTCATTTCTTTGAGTCTTAGGAACATTGGGTAAATTTAGCATACTTGACCTAAAATCTACTCAAACACACACTACGTTCCTTATAGAAGTCACACACAAAATTTCATATAATTTGGACTTCAATACCGGAAAACACTAAACCATAACCTAAACAATTTGCCAACATTCGGTCGACCGAAACAGACCGTTCGGTCGACCGAGTGATCACATATCCACTAAGTATTTTACAACCCAGGTTCGGTCGACCGTCCAGACCTTTTTGGTCGACCGAGTAACAAAAAATTTCCGCCCGTTTGTTTTGTCGTATTATACCCAACTGTCGTATTCATATTTTCTTCGTCTGCCCCAAATACATTTAGTTTATCGGTCGACCAAGGACCTTGTACGGTCGACCAAACTTAAGAAGACTCGTCAAACCAAAGCTTTCTGTTGGTTTTCGGTTGACCGAATTCAATCCTGTTTGTTAACACAGAAGAGTTTGTTGGTTTTCGGTCGACCGAACCAATCTCGATGTTCGACCGATAACTTAAGTGTACCTAGACAATAGCCTTTGGAGGTCGACCTTTCTTTTAACGGTCGACCAAACTGTGTTCAAAATTGCCAAACGGTGGACCGTTCAGCCCGATTCGGTCGACCGAACTTACTCAGTTTTGGGTCCTTCAATTTTCTGTTTTGTGTATCTTACACAACTCTTACCCAACTTAACCCCAACGGCTATAATACTTTAGGAGCTTATAAATAGGTGTTCCCTTGACACAATTAGACATCTCTTACACTTCCATTTGTCAAATACACGTAAGAGAAACTCCCAAGTCTCCCATCCCCAAATCCTACTCTCCAAGCTTAAACTTCCACATCATAGCATCAATTCCACATCCTAAGCTAAGTGTGCTCATGTTAGAGAGTGTGTTCCACTCAAGATCTCAGTTGTAAAGAAGAAAGGACTTCGGTGAAAGCTAGAAGTGTTCCTCTCGGAGTGTGAGAGAAGAAAGTCAAGCTCACGAGGGTGTTCGTGGAGCTTGTTTTGTAAAAGGCATAATCTCGGCCAGGAACGAGGTTGATAGTGAAGACGCGACCGGAGCCCATGGGAGATTGAGCAAAGCCTTCAAGAGAGGAAGTAGGCGGGAGGTCAAACCTCTATAAAAATCCGGGGTCATCATTGTGGTGCGCTTTACTTACTTGTATGTGTTTAAATTCCGATGTGCATATCTTGATTGATTAAACAAGTAGGTAATTAGCTTAAAAGTGATTAGAATTAGAGACCCTCTCGATCCTACATTTGATATCAGAGCCTTGTGAGCTAAATCGCATACTTAATCATATTTTTTAGCATGGCTTCAACATCTAATCATGTAGAGGGATTGTGCACTACTAGACCACCTTTGCTAAATGGGTCAAATTGTGATTATTGGAAGAATATGATGAAAATATTCCTAATATCTAATGACCTAAAGTATTGGATGTTTCTTCAAAACCCATACACACCCTCAAATGAAGATGAATTAGATACGCTTTCTAGGCCGAAAATGAAAGAAATTGAGATGAACTTAAAAAACAATCGAATTCGGGGTTGTGAGAGTGCTTTTGAAATATGGCATAGACTACAAATGCATCATGAGGGGGATAGCAAAATTAAGGAAACCCGCATGAGTCTCCTCATGCATAATATGAGATTTGTTCAATGCAACTCGGTGAAATATAAGCGAAATGAACAATCGCTTCACCGATATTTAACTCTCTTTTGGTTCTTTGAAGAAAACTAAATGAAGGAGAGATGACAAGGAAATTCGTCCGGTCGCTAAGCAACGATTGGGAAGATAAGGTGGTTGCGATTGAAGAAGCACACGACCTTTCCCAACTCAAGATGGAGGAGTTAATTGGAAATCTCATTGCTTATGAGCTCCAAATTAACCATCGGAAGGAAAAGGAAGCCTCTAAGAGCAAATATACCTTGAGATTACATGCAAATATTTGACCAACGAAGGAGGAGTGTAGAAGATGAGGACATTGAAGTCCTAGCGAATGACTTCTTCAAATACCTCAAGAAGGATAAAGAAGAAAAGAATGAAAGAAAAGGTAGAAGAAGTGAAATGAGAGAAAATATGAAGGAGAAGGAGGAGAGTGAAAATGAGAGAAAAGAGAAGGAGAAGAAAAATGAGAGAAGGGAGAGAAGGGAGAAGAAAAATGAGAGAAAAGGAGAGGAGTAAGAGAAAAAAGAAGAGGTTGGAAGCTCACAAGGCTACTTGGGACGATACATCATCATCCTCTTCATCTGAATCAAGCGCACCTTCATCAACAAAGGAATATGCACATATGTGCTTCATGGCAATTTAAGATGAAGGAAGTGAGGTATCCTCTAACTCTTAATCTACCAAATCACCTGCATGCTCAACTAAGTCATACTATAGTGATAGCTCACACTCTAGTGTTAATGAAGAATCTTATACACATGATGAGCTTCAAAATGCATTCAATGACTTAGTTAATCAGTATGAGATCATTTGTGAGAAAAATAAGAATGCTAGAAAGCTAATCAAAGATCTCCAAAGCCAAATTAAATCAATCATGCATGAGAAAAATGAGGTGCTTGCTAAACTTGAAACTAATGCATCAACTCTTGAAAGCTTAAAAGCAATACCTATTGATAGTGAACAACTAGATCTTCAAACTCGCAATATGTAATTAAGAAAAGTTTTAGAAAGATTCAATAATGGAACTATGATGCTTAATATGCTTTTAGGAAGTCAAAGGTAATCTTTTCAAAAACATGGTTTAGGATATAGTGATTCATATGTTAAAAACCATGTTATTCATACATCCTTAAATGGAAAGTACTTAGTTGTAAAGCATAACTCTTCAAGTGTGTGGGCTCCTAAAACCAAAATAGTTTGGGTTCCCAAAGCTAACATTGAAGGACCCAAAGTTGTTAGGGTACCTAAATCTACAGTTATAGGTGCTTGAGGAGGAAATCGGTGGTGACCAGGCAAACTTGATAGTCAAATTCAACGCCAATTCCATCACCAAATGGAGATTAGAACCAAATTCAAAGCTTCAAAGTGGGTATAAATTTTTATCCTCTAAAATTTTCAATCAATTGGTTCTACTCTAGATTTTACATGCTTAATTGACGTATCATATATTCATTCATTGCAAATCTTTAAATTTGAATCACATCCAATGTTTTAGAGTCAATTTTCTAAATGGAAGTTAAAAAGGGGGAATTAACACATCACATGCTTAATTGTAGTATTTGCTTGATGTTAATAGGGGAGAATTAAAATTGAACTTAATCGAAAAATCATATTCATATTGATAGGGGAGCTTAATGAATATCATTTTTGGGTGTAATGAAGTGCAAAAGTTAAGGGGAGCAACTTCATTACAAGACATCCACAATTCTATGCTTAACTCTTATAATTTTTGAAGGATGTCAAAGGGGGACAAATAATAAATGGGGTAACTTGAAATTTCATTATAATTGAACAAAAACTATGCACATCCTTAGAGGGAGCATTTATATGCATAGTTTACAACTAAAAATTTCGAGTATTAAGATATAGGTTGGCATCATCAAAAAGGAGGAGATTGTTGGCTTTTTGGCCTTAATCTATCTTTTAATGATTTAATCAACCTAATCTTAATTGTAATCATTTAGAGTAGCACACATGTTACATTGCATATATATTGCTTCGTGTTAACTTCTACAGGTGATCAAGACTCAAGGAAGAAAGGAAATCAAGTCAAGGCATGTAATCAAGCTCTATTGAAGACATGTAATTTGCATTTCTTTGAGTCTTAGGAACATTGGGTAAATTTAGCGTACATGAGCTAAAACCTACTCAAACAGACACTAGGTTCCTTATAGAAGTGACACACAAAATTTCATATAATTTGGACTTCAATAGATCACCCAAACATAGACCGGAAAACACTAAACCAAAACCTAAACAGTTTGCCAACATTCGGTCGACCGAGACAGACCGTTCGGTCGATCGAGTGATCATATATCCACTAAGTATTTTACAACCCAGGTTCGGTCGACCTTCCAAACCTTTTTGGTCGACCGAGTAACAAAAAATTTCCGACCGTTTGTTTTGTCGTATTATACCCAACTGTCGTATTCATATTTTCTTCGTTTGCCCCAAATACATTTCGTTTATCGGTCGACCGAGGACCTTGTACGGTCGACCAAACTTAAGAAGACTCGTCAAACCAAAGCTTTCTGTTGGTTTTTGGTCGACCGTGGACGTCATTTCGGTCGACCGAATTCAATCCTGTTTGTTAACACAGAAGAGTCTGTTGGTTTTCGGTCGACCGAACCAATCTCGGTGTTCGACCAATAACTTAAGTGTACCTAAACAATAGCCTTTGGCGGTCGACCTTTCTTTTAACGATCGACCAAACTGTGTTCAAAATTGCCAAACGGTCGACCGTTCAGCCCGATTCAGTCGACCGAACTTACTCAGTTTTGGGTCCTTCAATTTTCTGTTTTGTGTATCTTACACAACTCTTACCCAACTTAACCCCAACGGCTATAATACTTTAGGATCTTATAAATAGGTGTTCCCATGACACAATTAGACATCTCTTACACTTCCATTTGACAAATGCACCTAAGAGAAACTCCCAAGTCTCCCATTGCCCAAATCCTACTCTCCAAGCTTAAACTTCCACATCATAGCATCAATTCCACATCCTAAGCTAAGTGTGCTCATGTTAGAGAGTGTGTTCCACTCAAGATCTCAGTTGTAAAGAAGAAAGGACTTCGGTGAAAGCTCGAAGTGTTCCTCTCGGAGTGTGAGAGAAGAAAGTCAAGCTCACGAGGGTGTTCGTGGAGCTTGTTTTGTAAAAGGCTTAATCTCGGTCAGGAACGAGGTTGATAGTGAAGACGTGAGCGGAGCTCATGGGAGATTGACCAAAGCTTGCAAGAGAGGAAGTAGGCGGGAGGCCAAACCTGTTTAAAAATTCGGTGTCATCATTGTGGTTTGCTTTACTTACTTGTATTTGTTTAAATTCCGATGTGCATATCTTGATTGATTAAACAAGTAGGTAATTAGCTTAAAAGTGATTAGAATTAGAGACT
Organism: Triglochin maritima; assembly: GCA_963682175.1. NCBI lineage: Eukaryota > Viridiplantae > Streptophyta > Magnoliopsida > Alismatales > Juncaginaceae > Triglochin > Triglochin maritima. The sequence continues at coordinate 10,481,249 of OY821790.1, read as the reverse complement.
CTCAATATCCTACATATTCCACATCTCTATGCTGAGGGAGTACGCAGTAGACCCATCGCATGTGATTTCCCATGAGCTATCGGAGATTTAGAGCGACATGAACATGGGGGAGTGGCCAGTGGAGATCTTGGAGCGTGCAGAGCGACAACTGAGGTGGCAGACTATCCTGATGGTGAAGGTCCGTTGGCAATACCACCATGCGAGTGAGGCCACTTGGGAGTGTGAGGATGATGTGCGAAGTTTGTACCCAGAACTCTTTCTAGAGAGTTAATGGATAGAAAATTTCAAGGTCGTAATTTATTTTAGGGGTAGGTTGTAAGACCCACTCTTCTGATGTTACAATAAATTCCTTTTTCATATCTCATGCTTTTGTGTGTATGTTGTTGCCTGGTTTAGTTTGTTCCCTTGTTTGTGTGATTATGAGTGTGGCATCATTCATGTCGCCATTTTAGGAAGGTGACGTGGCCACGAGGTAGCCATGTGGGCGTAAAAGAGTTGGCAGGTGATGTCAAAGGAAGAGTCAGCGGCTGGGTTGGTAGCCACATCGTTTGGTGCTTTTGAATTCAGCCAAAGAAGGAAGGAGGTAATGGAGAGGAGCAACTTTGATAGGAATCTAGAATCGGAAGGTGGGTTGGTGTGGACATGACTAGGGCAGCAAACCCGAGCTGCCTCTCACTCCTTCCCTTTCACTTGCCTGCAATCACCTCCCTTTGTAAGACCTTGATCTTTTGCTTCCTTATATTTTGACCTTGCTTTTTAATAATTTTTATTCTTGGTTTCCAAGTGTGATTTCTAACCCACACAAGGTGTGTGGGGTGTCTCACTGTCGGCGGTGAGTGGAGGCCAGTGGATCGTCGGAGTGGTCTGTCGTTGTTGGATGTCAGGCTTGCTGGCGGTCCGTGCATTGTTGACCCAGTTTTCGTGGTGTGTTGGCAGGAGGGACAACACTTCTGATTTGAAGGACGTGAGTGCGGGACCGAGGGACACAAGTGCGGGACTGAGCGATGTAAGTGCAGGACCGAGCGACGTAAGTGCAGGACCGAGGGACGTGACTGCGGGACCAAGGGACGCAGCTGTGGGACGCACTACGGACTGAAGGAGACAATGTTGGTCTTCGGGACAGAACTTCTGGACAGGCTTTTGGACGAAGAGTTAGAACTTCTGGACAGCTACTCGAGGACAAAAGATGGTTGAGCAAAGGACAATTGATGGGACAAAGGTGCTGCACATATGGCTGCTAGGTGGCTGCCATGTGGCATGGAAGATGAGCAGACTTGGGTGCTTTTTGATTGCCAATTGGTGTGCACGCAATGGTGGAAGTGGAAGTGTCTTTGGCAAGATATAAGTCTCAGTTGTCCCTTTCTTTTTTCGACTCTCTTTCGCACTCCTCCAGCCATCATTCTCCTCCCCTCCAGCAAAAGAAATGTGACTCCGGTGAAGCATCCATCTCGAGTGAGCTAGGAAGAAGCATGCGCTAGGAAGGAAACGTGGGTTGCAACTCCAGAGATCTCCAGCCGTCCTCCTCGTCAAACGAAGGTATGCCTTAGGCCCTTGAGTAGATTAGAAAGTGGGCGTATTGAATGGAGGTTCATCCAGCACCAAAAGGGCAGTCCGGTCATGCATCTTGGGCATGCACGCATGTTGCAAACTCAGCTTGGTTGGGTTTGTGTTGCGTGAGCCCTGGGTTGCTGTGGCTGGCTGGGACATCCTCCCCTTCATCATGACTTTATGTGCACTACTTCGAGGTGGTTTTAGGAGAGAAACCAGGCGGAATTGTGGCTGGGTCGTGGGGGAGCACGTCGGGTGCATTGCATGCATGTTTTTCTTGGTATTGTGTGTTGAACCTTGGTTGTTGCTGGATTCGTGATTGCTGTAGGTTGTGGACCTGTTTTTCATGCTGGATTCCATGATTATTTTCAAGATTAGTTTGCTGTTAAGCTACCATATGTTTATGTATAATTTTGCTGCTGAGATCATGCTATTATGTGGTGGATTATTGCTGATTAGATACATCATGCGCATGCACATCTACCTATTGAAATCTTGACTCATTTCCTGATTTATGTGTGGTTTTATGCTAACCTCATGTTAGTAGAGATATAATGATGAGTATACATGTTCGTATCAGGAATATATTGTTGCATGTAATTAATCTTTATTCCTGAAAATTACTAGCTCATGTTATGCATATTTTGATCGATTCGTGTATAGTTTGTTGATCTTGTTGCATGCTTGATTTCCATTGTTGATAAACAGATGTTACATGAATTCGACTTGATTATAATAAGGTTATTTGCTGCTGTAAAACAATGAAGTTGTGCATGTATATTGCAAGGTAAAGTTTGACCTTATAACCATCACTTCATGACCCATTCCTCATGTTGGGACAACATGCACTAGTCTTATGTTTTGTCTGATCTATTATTTCTGATTTGCTGCCCTTAAGGGATATTATTGTCATAAGTTATGCATGTAACAACTTGAGTCACATGACCCGTGATAGCATAGTTGCATAATGTGCTTGTTGGAGTTGTTATGCGATGTCATTTGTTTGTGACTGTGTTGTCAAGTAGCTGATTTGCATGTGTTACTTCTGTTATCTTTGAGCTACGGTGAGTGTATTTGTACACTCATTGTGTTGGGCTCGGGCTTGGCTATTTAGCTATAGATTAGATATAGTTATATTGATATATTGGATGTGCATTAAATGAATAAAATGAATCATGGGCACGATTGTTTTGGGGCTGATGGGTCATGGGTAGGACCTCTATATAGAGAGGCCTAATCGGAAAGACCTCTATGTAAAGAGGCTAGGTGAAGATTGTAACCTTGACAGGCGCACTATTGTTTTCTACAGGACGGGCATTTCCAATGTTGCGATGGCACCATGTAGGTCACTTGCCACGAGTTGGGATGTCAATCTGGAAGATCGCTTTGTGCCAAGCGGTGGGTCACTGATGGGTGACCCGGTTGTCGATTAGACCAGCATGGCTGGTGGTTCAATTCCTATGTAAAGGGATCTCCTTAGGGGGGACACCCTGTAGTCACGACTATGTAGAGTCAGGTTTCTATGCAGAGTAATTACTTCGGGTGGACCCCGAGCGACGTAGCTATGTAGAGTTGTTGCCTTCTTGTTTGCATATGTGGTAGGTAGGTTCCATGCATGGCTCTGTAATCTATTTCTGGATCGGGGGCATACAGGGTTTTCTTTATTGAAAACTCATGCAAGTTCATTATTGTTTTAGCCTCAAGTACTTAGGTTCTAATGGGGTTAGACTGGAAGAGTTTTGAAGGATTCTGTACACGAGGGACACTGTAATGCCCCCGATCTCGTGGGTACGCACACTAGGAAAGGAATACTAGTGTCGTGATTAGAGACCTCCGTGACGACCGAAGGAGTTTTAGTAGATAGACTAGTGGACTTACTCAACAATACATAAAAGACATACATGGATAGATGGCATATAAAAATAACTGAGACAATAGAATGTCCATATATAAAAATATTCCATTACAGTACTTGAGTTTAAAAAGGGAAATGCAACAACATAAGCGGAAGGAAGGATAACTGCAGACTCTGGTCGACGAGTCCCTCGTGTACAAAATCTTCAACAACTCATCCAGTGCTCCCTGTAGGAACCTAATTACCTGAAAGCACCGCATTAACATATGCATCAGTTTTCAATAAAGAAAACCCAGTATGCTCCAGCCAAACATTTACAGAAATATGCAAGAAGTCCAACTAAGACAAAAGCATTAGAAAAACTAAAGAAAAACACATCATGTAGGATTGATATTGATCTTATGTTGTGTTATATATGTTTTGTGGCACAATTTATATGTTAATAAATGTGTTTGTTTACTTTGTAGTCGTTCAAAGAATGCCGTAAACCATTTCCTCAGGAAGACGTAGACATGACATTAGAGAAGTGGTATTCTTTTCTCATCAGCCATAAGTTAGCAACTTAATTGATGTTAGTAACTTAATTCATAGTAAGTTTATCAGGTGATGTTGTCCTCTTTAAGCTTTTATTATAATAGATGAATATATATATGATATCATTGATGCTGATGTGTGGGATTTTCAACCCGACATTCAGACCAAACCAAACTGTAAGCAAGACCAGAGACATTGCAACCATATTCAACTAACTAACTATGAATTATGGTATGGCATTCATAGTATACATGCAACAACAACATAGTTTAGAGAATGTTCATATTCAAAGGCAGTTACAACACAACCATAGTGTACAATACCAACATAGTTTACACCATAATGATATTTTACAACACTACCTCGAGTACCTTCACCTGAACAACCTCACAACTTCAATTTCTTTTGCAAGTATACGTCTGTTTTTGTTGGATGTACATAATAAAACTTTCAGAATTGTGTTAATAGGTTTAACATATATATACACATATATAGGGAAATTTGAGTCTATGCTTGAAGTGGTTCAATAATTGAAAAAAGTCCACACTTTGACATTATCGTAGAAATATGCTTATGTTTCCTGTACTACCCAAAATACCCCTTGCATAAACCATTCCCTCTGTCGATGGTACTTGATGGAGCTCTATGTGAACTCGATACCATGATCGATAGAGTTCGATGAATGACCATTTCTTATGGTTGAAGCATATCGATGAATCAGTCCGACTTCCATCATTTCAACACACTCTACAAAACACTCAATCTAATCCTATCGAGCAGACATGTAAAAGAAATCGAGTCTATCGAGTGCAACAATCGGGTTCCTATCGAACTCATATCAAGCCTATCGAGTTTCGTCGGAAACACAGAAAATCGGTCGGACTTCCATCAATTTAACCCACTCTACAAAACACTCAATCTAATCCTATCGATCTCACACGTAAAAGGAATCGAGTCTATCGAGCAAAACAATCAAGTTCCTATTGAACTCATATCGAGCCTATCGAGCTTCGTCGGAAACATAGAAAATCGGCCTGACTTCCATCAATTCAACCCACTCCACAAAACTGAGATCAACCCATTCCCTAAAACTAACCTTCGTCATCAGCTACAATGGAGGAGTTGTTCTCCGATCTGGGTTTGACTACAATGGGGAAGGGTTGTGTGAAAGCGAGAGAGAGAGAAGGGATGCATGAAAGAGTGAGAGAGATTTTTAGTTTTTTAAATGGTAGGAGTATTTTGGGAAGAAATGGAAAAATAAGCATATTTTTAAGAGGATGTCAATGTGTGGATTTTTTTTTTCAAATATTTGGCCACTTTAAGCATAAAAACTCAAATTTCCCTATATATATCTGTGTGTGTGTGACATTTTTCGTATTTAAATTTCAAGGATCCCAGTGTAAACTGAGATACATACATACATATATGTATATATATGACATTTTTGGCATACCCATTGACAGAACACAATCAAAATGTTGTGGTGTATGTATGTTTCTATTGCAAGGAATTTTATGTGGTGTATTTCTATTTCAATTGCACGGATTTTTATGTGGTGTATTTCTGTTTCAATCATAGAGAATTTTATGAGAAATAAAAAATAAAAATAGAATTTAACAAAAAAATCAATTAAGGACATAACACGTCGGTTATTTCGTTGAAACTGACATGGAATTTCAAACCACGTGGGTTGTCATTTTTCAACTATTTGACGTGGTATATTCTATTATTTGTTTTTTTAAATTCTTTTTAATGATAGGATAGACCATGTCGGCCTTCTCTTTCAACTGACGTGGTGTGTCTATAGACGATGTCGGTCATTTGCCAACAAACTGACATGTTATGGCCTATTATTGGATTTTCAAAAATTTCTAGGGGTAATATTAGGACATACCACATTGACCATCTTGGGGCGACAAACGTGGTAATTGGTATTGTGTAAATACCACAGTGGTATTATTGCTAAATACTGACATGGTATACCTACATACCACGATAGATTATTGGCTGACATGACAGTCCCTTTCTTACCACATCCCCCCGGACACACGTCAGTCAGCTAGGGTCAGTCAATCCAATATGATATGTCAAAAAAACCGATGTAATGACCACGTTCTGCTGCAATTACCGACCAGATCGAACCCGAACTCTTCGGTCCGAAAGGTATCACAAATTCAATCTTCTGTTTGTTCTGATTCTGGACCGTTGCACAGCCCTAGCAGCAGGTTGTTGATTAGTAGCATATAATACATTACATTCATGCTATATATCCTTTATTTTACCCCATATTTGTGCTACTCGAGTGTTTGTTTGATGTGTCTCGGGGTTTGGGCAAGAAAGAAGAGAAAGGAAGAGAAAATGACCTAAAGTAAGAAGAATGAGCTGATTTGGAAGGTTCTAGACCTGTTTGTAAAGCCCAATGACTGGATTGTAACTCAGGAAGGACCCAAGTGAAAACCCGGAGGGACTTAAGTGTAAAGAAAAATATGTAGTTAATTCCAACTCAATTCCCTCTTGTTTTCGCACTCGAGTATGGTAGATTTCGACTCGCGCGCTCTTCTACTGGACTTGACCCGTACTTGCCACCGCTTCATCGTGGTCGTGCACTTTCGGTATTATAACTGATCAATCAAGTTTTTGGCGTCGTTATCGGGGAGTGTCACTTTCGTAGTCGAGTTCACAATTTTGGTGGATTTTTTCGTCGTTTTCACGTTTTCTTTTTCGTTTTGGTTACTGAAAGTTGGCTACAAGTGTACTGGGTGAGCTACAGATGCTTAGGCGCGTGCCAGTAAATTCTGGGGACCAGAATCCCCAGGATATCTGCCAGTTGTGGATTTAGATCTCAATGTTTTTGTTCTGATAAAAAAGGTTTATGTTTGGTTCGTGTTTGTGTGCATCTTTGTGCATGCTTGTGTGGGCACGAGACGAGAGTGGTTGTTTGAAAAAACACAACATCGAGCTTGCCTCGGTAGACGATTTCTCGACACCTTCCCTTTCTAATATCCCACACAGTCCAGATTCCATGGCTGATCAGCACCGCGAGGAAGAGCAGTTGCTGGACCCACCTCTTCCGCCACCTAATACCGTTCCTGTATGTGGCTAATCCTTTCTGGCACAAATTGCTCTTCGTCCTGCATCGTGTTGCCCCAGGCAACAGGGAACCACTTTGAGGTTAGACCACAGTCTATCTCCATGCTCCCTCATTTCTTGGGTAAGGGTGATCCTTATCTCTTTCTTCGAGAATTTGAGGACGTCTATGCTATGTTTAAGTTGTAGCAGCTGAGCACAGACTCCATCCATCTTCGACTCATCCCTTTAGCTCTGAAAGATGACGCCAAGAAGTGGTTGTATAGCCACCAAGTGAGCGCCTTCACAACTCGGATCAGTTTCAATATGCATTTCTCAAAAGGTATTTTACTCATCAATGGACTCAAAAGTTGAGACAAGAAATCATTTCTTGCTATCAACTTGAGTCTGAAATATTCCATGTATACTTAGAGAAAATTAAGCAACTACTTTGCCCCGAACATTTCTTGAATCCATGAGTCAAATTGTGGCACCTTCGTCAAATTGTTTACGCAGGTCTTAGCACTTAATCTCGAACGTTTCTTGAATCCATGTGTCAAGGAGATTTCTTGGGAAAGGAAGAGAGAGACACATGAGCCTTTCTCGAAGACCTCGATGAAAAGTCCATGCAATGGGGATGTGTTAGGGAACCACTTGCATCACGTAGTAGCATAGGAGCGAGGATTGTAAACTCCAACCAAGCGAAAGTAGGTCTGGGTTTTGCTGTCGATTCCGATACGGCGAATGAGCCATGCTATGCAGTCTTCATGCGTCGTATGGACACGATGGAGTTCTATAACCAAATGAAAAGTTCCTAAGCATCTGCATGTAGCTCTGTTTCATGTCATTGGTGACGTATGGTCGGTAAACTAAGCGAGGAGTGTGGCAACATGACTCCAGAAATGGACCAAGTCATTGCCATTAACTACCGCCCCAGAATTGACTCATATTCTTTATCATATAACCCAGGTTGGAGGACCCACCCAAACTTCTCTTGGAGACAAAATAATGGCCAACGTGGTCCTTCTAACTATTCACATCCCCCAACCACCACCTTACAAGCACAACATGCATTCATCATCCATTCATCCATCTCATTCACATCCTACTCAAGTCCAACCTGTTGGCCCACTAGGTTTTCCCAGTTGAAACAATAATGAAACCGGGCTTCTAATGAACTTGATCAAAAATTTCATATCTAACCAGGGTCAAGCCCTAATGACCACTCAGCAAGATCTCGCTTCCACTAAGCAATCCCTGAAATCTCTTGAGCTTAAGGTGGGCCAATTGGCCCAATCTATACATGTAAGAGAACTAGGGACACTTCCTAGCTAGCCTGAGACTAATTCACGGGTGTACCACCAGCCAAACACTTATATTTTAAGCTCGACACCACGTGTGTGGCAAACAAACTGTGTAGGAGAACTTGTTAACCACGTTAATGCCATTGTGATGTTAAGGAGTAGGAAACAGGTTGGCAACCAAATTTCCATGCCGCAATCACTATCTGTGCAGCCTGTGCAGCCCCTCGGTGGGAATGATGGTGACAAAGAGGATGAGGGTAATGCACCAACGCCTCCTACGCAGGCACCACAAAAACCTACCTGCCAAAAGCTCCTTATCCTAGTTGGTTAACTAAGAGTTAGAGTGATAGTGTCGACAAAATGCTAAAGATATTCAAGAAAGTGAATGTTAACATTCCTTTGTTAGACATGATTCAACAAATACCTCCTGATGCAAAAGTCCTGAAGGATCTCTGTACGACCAAGAGGAAAACCAACGTCCCAAGCAAAGCCTTTTTGGCGGCTAACGTGAGTTTGATCATTTTGAACCCAACATACGTAAAATTGAAGGACCCCTGAAGTCCAACAATTTCATGTGTCATTGAGGACTCTCGCATTAATAACGTCTTGTTAGATCTCCGGTCGGCGGTTAACCTCTTACTCGCTTCTATGTATCAACGATTAAGCCTAGGCGAGCTCAAGCCTACGAAAACAACTTTACAGTTGACTGATCGCTCGATCAAAATCCTGATGGGGGTCATTGAAGATGTCTTAATTAAGGATGGAGATTTCATATATCATGTTGACTTCTTCGTCCTTGAAACCAAACCAGTCACAACCACCCACTCTCAGATTCCATTGATTCTGGGTAGACCGTTTCTGGCGACGTCAAATGCTTTAATCAACTGCCGAATTAGACTCATGAAACTTTCGTTTGGGAACTTGACGGTGACGTTCCATGTGTTCAATATGTCCAGGAAATCGACATCTTTCTAGGATCCCATGGAAATCAATCTTATCCAGGAATTTGAAGAAACGATAAAAGAAGAAGAAGAGTACCCATGATTCATGAAGATTTGAATCAATACAACATGGATGATTCCAAACATGAAGAGGATGGAGTGAGTTGAGCGATGATGTGCATGCAATTCATCACATGCGAGATCCCCCTGTTATACCCCTCGAGTTGGATACCACACCCCACCACGAAGAACCACCGGAAAGAACTTCCTAAGGAACTGAAATAAGTTTTTCTTGGTCTGAATCAGTCATTACCGGTGATCATCTCATCGATGTTGACTCAAGATCAAGTAGAGTGATTGATTCAAGTTCTAGCCAAGTATAAGTTAGCCATTGGGTGGTCCTTAAAGGACATGAAAGGGATAAGTTACGCCATCGTGCAACACCGCATCAATATGGAGGATGAGGCATGACCACGTCAGGACCCCCAACGGCGGTTGAATCCAGCCATGGTCAAGGTGGTCAAGAAAGAAATCATTAAATGTTTGGACAACGAGAGAATTTTTCCTATCTCGGATAGCGCTTGGGTAAGCCCGTCCGAGTTGCGCCAAAGAAGTCGGGTATCACTGTCATTCGTAATGAACAAAATTAATTGGTTCCAACCCGACTTCAAACTGTATGAAGTTGAACATCACTTCGCAGAAAGATCACTTCCCTCTTCCTTTCATTGATCAACTGCTTGAAAGACTCGCGGGGCATGCTTGCTATTGTTTCTTCGATGGTTATTCGGGGTACAATCAAATCCCAGTGGCACCTGAGGATCAAGAGAAAACCACTTTCACATGCCTTTTTGGGACATTTGCGTATAGGCGCATGCCTTTCGGAATATGCAATGCGCCTGCAACTTTCCATTGTTTGCATGATGAGTTTCTTTTCCGACATGGTCGAGAGGTTCCTTGAGACTTTCATGGATGACTTCTCGGTCCATGGGACCTCTTTGATGAGTGCCTACAACAGTTAAGCCTGGTTCTTCAGAGATTCACGGAAACGAATTTAGCCCTTAATTGGTCACGAAAGGCATTTTATGGTCATGAAAGGCATTATTTTGGAACACGTGGTTTCTCAGGATGGAATTGAGGTTGATCACGCAAAGATTGAGCTTATTTCTAAGCTACCACCACTCACCTCAGTAAAGGACATTCGTTCCATCCTTGGACATGCTAGTTTTTATCGACGTTTCATTAAAGACTATAGCAAGCTAGCTTGACTGTTGACGAGCCTACTTGCAAAAGATGCCTCTTTTGAGATCACACCCGAGTGTCTCACATCCTTTGAGTTCTTGAAGCGTGAGCTGACCTCAAGGCATCGGTGTGGACACTTCCTTTTGAGCTGATGTGTGATGCTTCTAACTATGCGGTTGGAGCAGTTTTAGGTCAGAGATTCGACAAGCTGCCGCAAGTAATCTATTATACGAGTTGCACTCTCAACGATGCCCAACTAAACTACACCGTTATTGAGAAAGAGTTCCTCGCAGTCATTTTCGTGTTGGACATTTTTTGCCAGTACGTCATTAGATCGCAAGTCATCATCTATACCGACTGCTCATCCCTTCGCCATCTGTTAGCGAAGAAGGATGCTAAACCTCGTCTTCTTCATTGGACCTTGCTTTTACAAGAGTTCGACCTTGAGATACAGGATAAGAAATGGTTCACAAACGTCATCGCTGACCATTTGTCACACATTCATGTTGAGCCTTCACTGGACCCATCGGTGAACGAGTACTTCCCGGACGAGAATCGCAGGGCAATAACCTCACCCCCTTGTTCTTGGATATTGTGAACTATTTAGTAATTCGGGAGGTGCTGGCGCATTGGGCGCACAATGAGAAAGCCAAGTTCAAGTTGTTGGTCAAGCACTTCTACTGGGATGGCACTTACTTATATAAGTATTATGCTGATGAAATCATAAGAAAGTGCATTCCTACCGACGAGATACATAGTGTCTTGTCTTTTTCCTATGAGGAGGCTTGTGGTGGCACTTCAGTGCCAAGAAAACCCCTGCCAAAGTTCTCCAATGTGGTTTTTACTCGCTCTCGTTTTTCCAAGATGCTTTTGCATTTTGCAAAGCGTGCGATCAATGTCAACGTGTGGGCCACATTGGGAGACATTTTATGATGCACTAAATCCTATCCTACTGGTCGACATCTTTGATGTTTGGGAATTGACTTCATGGGTCCTTTTCCCATGTCCTTTGGTCACACTTATATTCTTGTGGCAGTTAATTATGCGTGGACGTAGGTTGAGGTGATCCCCACTCTCACTAATGATCGCAAGGTCGTGATCAAATTCTTAAAGGAACACATCTTTGCGAGGTTTGGGACACCTCGTTGTAACATTAGTGATCGAGGGACTCACTTTTTGAACCGATCCTTCGCAGCAATGATGAGGAAATATTCCATCACGCACAAGTTGGCCACACCTTATCATCCTCAAACCAGTGACCAAGTGGAAATCTCCAACTGTCAAATTAGGAAAATAATCGAAAAGACGGTTAATGCTTCGAGGAAGGATTGGTTGCTTAAGTTGAATGATGCATTGTGGGCCTTTCGCACCGTGTATAAATCTTATCTAGGCATGTCCCCCTATTGGATTATTTACGGCAAGGCTTGTCATCTTCTGGTAGAACATGAACACCAGGCATTATGTGCAATCAAACAACTTAACATGAGTCTCGATGTTGCTGGTGCAAACTGTAAGTTGGACCTCAATGAGTTGGTGGAGTTGAGAAATGAGGCATACAGAAATGCCAAGATTTGCAAGTCCGGCACCAAAATTTTCCACGACTACATGGTCCGGATCCACCATACTCTTATTACAATGCACCTAACTAACTAATGCATGCTATAACCATGCATAAATGAGAGAACGGGTGCACGTACCTCACGCTAGCAATCAACAACCAGAATTCAAAGCAAATGAAAGACAATGTGCATGCAAGGTCTTCAACTGATGCATGACCTAGATGGCAGTTAGTCTAATCTTTTGCTTCGAGTTTTATGGCCCAAATTGTCTTAAAAAGGGGAATTGATTGGTTTATTTATTGATGTGGGAGCAATAAAGAGGTCAAAACATGGAAAATTGGGCTACCATATAACTATATTATCATCACCAACCAATAGAAGAAATCGTGGGGTAAAAGGAACTCACCAGGCTACCAATCAGCGGTCTCAGACCTTTAACAAGTTGTCTTGTTAGCTCCAATTGTTCCCAGATTTCTCCGGCTTCTTCCCCACTGCACTGTGAACGCCCTGAAATAAAACAAACTAAAACAAAAATCAAATCCATTCGAATCTTCCAAACCATGTCTGGACAAAGCACCTCCCCAACAACGACGCCAAAAGCTTGATTCGATTAAGTGTATATTACCGCAAGTGCACGGCGTCAGTGAAGACGCAACAAGTAGTTGTCGATCCGCAGGGAGGTGTGTCGACTTCTAGTTCTTCAGAAATCAAGTGGGAAATAAAGGGGAGAAGAAGTTGATTATACTAAACTAAACAACACTAAACTAGCAAGCATCAAAGAAGGCAAACGAAAGCGAGAGAAATCGAAAGCGAGAGAAATCTACAGTGAGAGGAATTGAAACTAAACTAAGAACGATCAAAAAAAGATGAGAATCCGGAAGAAAACCCCCAAGGGGTGGACTGTGTGTACACATGAAATAAATGTGGGATCGAATGGGTCTATAATTATAATCACTTTTAAGCCTTATTACCTACTTGTTTAACGATCAAAGATATTCAGCGGAATTTAAAACTAAACAAGCACGTAAAGGAATGGAAAATGCAAACCAAAATGGAGACGGGGGATTTTACAGAGGTTCGGCACCCCACCCGGGTCCTAGTCCTCTTTTGCATGCTCCGCTCGGATCACCGAGCTCCGCTCACGACTTCACTAACCACTCCCCGTTCCGGGCCGGGAGAGAACGTTGTTACAACACAAGCACCGTGAACACCCTCGCTTGCTTGACTTTCTTCCTCTCACAATCCGAGAGGGAACACTTCGGGCTTTCACCGAAATCCTTGCTTCTTGAACAACAATTGAGTGGGACAACACTCTAAATCTTCAGCACACTTTGAGTATGATTTGGCTATGATCAAAGGTGTGGAATTTAGGCTTAGAGTGTAGGATTGGGTAATTTGGGGCTTGGGAGTTTCTTTCTAATGTATAGGTCAAATAGTAGTGGGAGAGTTGTGTGAAAATGTGTTGGACAAATCTATTTATAAGCTCCTAAGGTGTTATAGCCGTTGGGGTTAATTGGGTAAGTGTTTATGTAAGATACACAACAAAAACCAATAGGATGCATTTCTGAGTAAGTTCGGTCAACCGAATCGGGCAGAATGGTCGACGTTTGGCAATTTTGAACAGAGTTTGGTCGACCGATAATGGAATCGTCGATCGGATCAGGCTATAACTTAGGTACACTTAAGTTAACGGTCGAACACCGAATAAGAATCGGTCAATCGAAAACTAAAAGGCTCTACGAGATTGGCAAAAATGTTCAAGTTCGGTCGACCGATCGAAAGTCCTCTGTCGACCGGAAACGTCCAAGCAGTTGCACAATTTGGAGACAATTAAAGTTCGGTCGACCGAACAGGTCCACGGTCGACCGAAAAACAATTATGTATTTTGGGGTATTTGTGAATAATTCTAATACAACCGTTGGTATAATGCGACAAGTCTAACAGTCGGAAAATTATGTAGATTCGGTCGACCGAAAAGGTCAGCACGTTCGACCGATTATGGGCAGTTGAAAACACTACAGGCTATTTGATCACACGGTCTACCGAAAGGCTTGGGTCGGTCGACCGAATGTGGGCAGATAGTTGTGGCTTAGTTTTAGTGTTTTCCGGTCAATGTTTGGGTGATCTATTGAAGTCTAAATGATGTGAAATTTTATGTGTGACTTCTATAGGGAACCTAGTGTGTTTGAGTTGATTTTAGCTCAAGTATGCTCAATTACATGAAGTTCCTAAGACTCAAAATAAATGCAAATTAAATGTCTTCAAATGAGCTTGATTACATGTCTTGACTTGAATCCTTTCTTCCTTGAGTCTTGATCACCAGTAGAGGTTAGCACAAAGCAATATGCATGCTATGCAATATGTGTGCTACTCTACATTGATTACAATTAAGATTGGGTTGATTAAATCATCAAAACATAGATTAAGGCCGAAAAGACAATAATCTCCCTTTTTTTATGATGACAACCTGTATCTTAATACTTGAAAATTTTAGTTGTAAATTATGCATATAAATGCTCCCCCTGTGGATGTGCATAGTTTTTGTTCAATTAACATGAAATTTTAAGTTACCCCCTTTAATTATCTCTCCCCCTTTGACATCCATCAGAAAAAAATAAGATTAACATTGAATTTGGATGTCTTGTAATGAAGAAGCCCACCCTAAATTTTGCACTTCATTACTTTAAGTAAATGATATTCATTTAGCTCCCCCTATCAATATGAATATGATTTTTTGATTAAGTTCAATTCTAATTCTCCCCTTTAATCATCAAGCAAATTATATCATTTAAGCTTGTGATGTACTTATTCCCCCTTTTGACATCCATTTAAAATTTGCTACTTAAGCAATGGATGTGATTTAAATTTTAAGATATGCAATGAATCAATATATGATGTCAATTAATCATGTTAAAAATCTAGACTAGAACCAATTTAATCAAATATTTAAATGATAGGAAATTTATACCCAACTTTGAACCTTGAATTGGTTCGAATCTTCATTCGGTAATGCAACCGGCTTTGAATTCGACTCTTAAGCTTGTCCGGTCATCACTGATCTCCTCTTCAAGCACCTACAAGTGTAGATTTAGGTACCCAAATAGTTTTGGCTCCTTGAATGTTAGCTTTCGGAACCATACCATTTTGGATTTGGGAGCCCACACACTTGAAGAGCTATGATTAATAAACACATGCTTGCCATCTAGTGTAGTATGAGACACATGATTTTTCAATTTTGCATTGTATCCTAAACCATGTTTCTCTAGTGATTGTCTTTGACTACCTAAGAGCAGGTCAAGCTTCTTGGTTCCATTAGTGAATTTTTCTAGATCTTTTCTTAATTGTGCATTTGATGCCTTAAGATCTAGTTCACTATCAATAGGTGTAGCTTTTAGAATATCAAGAGTTAATGCATTGTTTTCAAGTCTAGCAATCACCTCATTCTTCTCATTCATGCATGTTTCAAATTGACATTGGAGATTATTGATTAGCTTTCTAGCCTTCTAGTTCTTTTCACAAATAATCTCATATTGTTTAACTAAGTCATGAAATGCATTTGGAATCTCATTATGTGTATAAGTTTCTTCATTAACACTAGAATGTGAGCTATCACTATAATATGACTTACTTGAGCATGAATGTGATTTAGTAGAGCAAGAGTTAGAGGATACCTCACTTCCTTCATCTTGAATTGCCATGTAGCACATATGTGCATATTCCTTTGTTGATGAAGGTGCAGTTGATTGGGATGAAGATGATGACGATGCATCCTCCCAAGTAGTCTTGTGAGCTTCCAACCTCTTTTTTTTCTCTTACTAATCTCTTTTACTCTCCTTCTCTCCCTTCTCTCATTTTTCTTCTCCTTCTCTTTTCTCTCACTTTCACTCTCCTCCATCTCCTTCTTCTTTTCTTTCATTTCACTTTTCTACCTTTTCTTTCATTCTTTTCTCCATTATCCTTCTTGAGGTATTTGAAGAAATCTTTGGCTAGGACTTCAATGTCCTCATCTTCTACACTCCTCCTTTGTTACTCAAGATTTGCATGTAATTCCAAGAAGGGGTTGTTCTTGGAGGCTTCCTTCTCCATTCGATGGTTAATTTGAAGCTCATAAGTCATGAGATTTCTAATTAGCTCCTCTATCTTGAGTTGCGAAAGATTGTGAGCTTCTTCAATTGCGATCACCTTATCTTCCAAATCATTGCTTAGCGACCAGAGGAATTTACTTGTCATTTCTCCTACATTTATTCTTCTTCCAAGAACCAAAAGAGAGTTAGTAATATCGGTGAAAAGAGTGTTCATGTCGCTTATGTTCTCACCGATTTGCATAGAAAATATCTCATATTTAAGCATGAGGAGACTAATGCAAGTTTCTTTCGTTTTTCTATCAGCCTCATGATGCATTTGTAATGTATGCCAAATTTCAAAAGCACTCTCATAACCCTAGTTCTATTGTATTCACCCTCATTAAGACCACAACAAAGAATGTTCCTGATTTTTGAGTTCATCTCAATTTCTTTCATTTTGGCCCAAGAAAGTGAATTTAATTCATCTTCATTTGGGGGTGTGTAGGGATTTTCAAGAAACATCCAATATTTGAGGTCATTAGATATTAAGAAAATCTTCATCCTATTGTTCCAATAATCGTAATTTGACCCATTTAGCAAAGGAGGTCTAGTGGTGCACAATCCCTTTACATAATTAGATGTGGATGTCTTGCTAAAATTACGGTTAAGTAATGAAATTTAGCTCACAAGGCTCTGATACCAATTGTAGGATCGTAATGGGGCTTAGTTCTAATCACTTTTAAGCTAATTACCTACTTCTTTAAGTAAACAATGAATGCACAGTGGAATTAAAAACAAACAAGCAAGTAAAGAAGAAATAAGTAAACCACAATAGACACGGGGATCTTTATAGAGGTTTGACCTCCCACCTACTTACTCTATTGCAAGCTCTGCTCGGATCACTGAGCTCCGCTCACGACTTCACTAACCACTCCCTGTCCTGGGCCGGGAGAGAACGCCTTTACAACACAAGCACCACGAACACCCTCGCTTGCTTGACTTTCTTCCTCTCACAATCCGAGAGGGAACACTTTGGGCTTTCACCGAAATCCTTACTTCTTGAACAACAATTGAGTGAGACAACACTCTCTAAATCTTGAGCACACTTTGAGTATGATTTGGCTATGATCAAAGGTGTGGAATTTAGGCTTAGAGTGTAGGATTGGGGAATTTGGAGCTTGGGAGTTTCTCTTTAATGTATAGGTCAAATAGTAGTTGGAGAGTTGTGTGAAAATGTGTTTGATAACTCTATTTATAAGCTCCTAAGGTGTTATAACCGTTGGGGTTAGTTGGGTAAGTGTTTGTGTAAGATACTCAAAACAGAAATCTACAGGATGCATTTCTAAGAAAGTTCGGTCGATCAAATCGGTCAGAACGGTCGACCTTTTGGCAATTTTGAACACAGTTTGGTCGACCGATAGTGGAATCGTCGACCGGATCAGGCTATAACTTAGGTACACTTAAGTTAAAGGTCAAACACCGAATAAGGTTCGGTCGATCAAAAACTAACAAACTCTACGGGGTTGGCGAAAATAATCAAGTTCGGTCGACCGATCCAAAGTGTTCGGTCGACTGGAAACGTCCAGGCAACTGCACAATTTGGAGACAATTAAAGTTCGGTCGAGCGAGTAGGTCCATGGTCGACCGGAAAAAATTTATTTATTTTGGGGTATTTGTGAATAATTCGAATACGACTGTTGGTATAATACGACAAGTCTAACGGTCAGAAAATTATGTAGATTCGGTCGATCGAAAAAGTCTGCACGGTCATCACTCGGTCGACCAAACGGCTTGGGTCGGTCGACCGAATATGGGCAGACAGTTGTTGTTTAGTTTTAGTGTTTTCCGGTCTAAGTTTGGGTGATCTATTGAAGTCCAAATGATGTGAAATTTTATGTGTGACTTCTATAGAGAACCTAGTGTGTTTGAGTTGATTTTAGCTCAAGTATGCTTAATTACACAAAGTTCCTAAGACTCAAAATAAATGCAAATTACATGTCTTCAAATGATCTTGATTACATGTCTTGACTTGAATCCGTTCTTCCTTGAGTCTTGATCACCTGTAGAGTTAGCACAAAGGCAATATGTATGTTATGCAATATGTGTGCTACTCTACATTGATTACAATTAAGATTAGGTTGATTAATTCATCAAAATAAAGATCAAGGCCAAAAAACCCACAAAAATCTCATCACATGGTTATGGAATTCACGTAAGGTTCAAAGGTTAGGATTAACACACACTTAATACATCACATTACATTCTTCTCCACCCCCAATGGGGATGGACTACTCCCTACTCATCTCTAAACTCAAGAAAACATAAAACAACACAAAACCATAAAGTAAATGTAGAAAACTAGATTAAGCAAGGAACAAACATAAAGGAAATTACATCAGAGGAAAGACAGCAATGTAAAGAACATGAATTAAACTAGATTGAAATGAAAGTTTACAAGGTTGCTCATCTTCTCCTCCTCTACACTACTAATTAAGAAATTAAAACTTACTCTCATAAACAAGAAATAAAACCTACTCTACTAAACAAGAAATGAAACTAACCTAAGGAGGAGAGGCATGAAGAAGAAGAAGAAATGAGGCATTAGAACTATATTTATAGAACACATAAGGGTTTGGATGGATCTGGAAATAATCCGACGGTTATAATAACTTTCTCTATAATCTAGTGCACCTATATAGTGAAGACAAAGCCACGGGAAAATTTGGGTTCAATTGGGCTAATTGGATCCTCCACTGGCAGATAAATCGTGTCCGATTGGTCCCAATTTTGTTCAATAACTTAAATGTCATATTTTGCACGTGGGGTACATTCTTGGTCTGCTAGTTCGAGCCCGTTTGTCTTTAATTTCCCAAATCTTACTCAAGATCATGTATTGAAGGATTTTTGCGTCCGAAATATTTTTTGTGCGTTCAGGTCTCACTGGATTACATTTGGGTCCTTCCTTATTTGCAAATGGGTCTTTATGCATGTCAAACAGATCCACTTTGCTTCATTTGAGTTTTTTCTTCTTACATTTCAGTTTTTTTTCTCTTCCTTTATCTTCTTTATTACCTAATACCTGAAATACCACATACAAACACTCGAGTAGAGCAAAATTAGGGTAAAATAAAAGATATATAGCATGAATGTGATGTATGATTTGCTACTAATCAGGAAGCTAGCCAGCAGTAGTAAGGTAACCAATAGCAGCAGCAAGCCAATCAGCAGCAACAGTAAGTAAACCAGCAGTAGCACCAAGCGGAGTAGCAACAACAACAACAACACACAAGCTGCTGAATATGAGGTGGAGCATCAAGCTGACTGGAGAGAGGAGGAGCCAAGAATAATTGTGCAAGACCTTCTTGAAGTTGAATATTCAATAGACTAAGTTTTGGAAGCAGTGCATCCTTTTAGCCATTTTAAGTTAAATTTGGATTTCTTTAAGCCATTTTTGGACATGATTAACTAGACTTTCAGAAAATGGGTTAATTTTATTTTTCAGTATTTGGACATCTTAAGGTGGGCAATGTGTATGTTGGAAAATGTTGGATGTTGGTTGAATTGGCTTAATGTGAATTGGTAGAGGTACTTGTCAATTGATTTGATTTGAAAAACTTGAATCACATTCAATTGCATAACCAGTTCTTAAGAACCACATAAGTACATCAACTGTGAATTGTAAAAATGGAATCACATTCAACTGCATAGTCATTCATCAAACCAGTTCTTAAAACACAAAACACATTCAACAAATTAGCAAAACCCTTTGAAACTAGGAAAAAAAAGGATCACATTTTAACGTTGGCATTTCATCAATAACCTTCAAGGCGGATTTTGACAAACTTACCTCCGAATTAGGAAAACCAAAGAACCTTCATCCAATGCTATAAGGCTTTCCAGACACCTTAGTCACAGTCGGCAGTGACAGTCACAGTACATTGCACTCATTGACATTGTTTGGGATATGCTGGAATGACCACTGCTCGAACTCATGCCGACAAATTAGCAAGGTTGTAGTGGAGAAGATGGGTTGGAGTTAAGAAGAGAATAGCGAAACGAGGTTGCAGTAAGAAAGAGGAAAAGAGGTGGTGGAGAACGTGGGTTAAATTTAAGAAGAAGAAGACGCTGGGTGGAAATTAGGGATTTGGCTGGAAAAAAGGTGGGAAACTAACTATTGGGATTACTAGGTTAATCCTTCGATTAGTGTAGCTAAGTAGCGGCCACACGACATAAATTAGATAAAATGTAACGGAATGGCGGTGCAAAAACTTAATGGCTATGAAGCACAAATTATTTAGAAATAAATTGAAATAACAACTAACAAGCTACGTATCTAGTGAAACTCGATTAATCAAACAAGATGTTGAAGTCATATTCACATGTCACTTGATTTGAATATGATGGTAACCACCAATCATTTACATATGACATTAGATCTCCATGTTACTTAAGTCAGTCAAATCGTAGTTGTCACCACAGATGGATATATTCCGTCTTCATATTTAAAACAAGGGTTAATTACAGTTTGCCCCCCTGAATTATGTTTTGGTATCACTTTGTCCCTCTGAAGTTTCAAAGTTAACAGTTACCTTCCCTGAACTTTAATTTTGTAACACTTTGCCCCTTGAACTTAAAAAACTCATTATTTAACACACATTCGACGTTTTTTCCTAATTTTTTTGTTGTATCCCTAATACACTCCTAAACCTATATTTACGTGAAAGTTTGGATCGAAACGGAGCTCGAATATGGTTGGAATTTGGGTCGGATTGAGTGTCAATCAGACCCAAATTCCAACAATATCCGACCTTCATTTCGATCCAAACTTTCACGTAAATATAGGTTTAGGAGTGTATTAGGGATACAACAAAAAATTAGGAAAAAAACGTCGAATGTGTGTTAAATAATGAGTTTTTTAAGTTCAAGGGGGCAAAGTGTTACAAAATTAAAGTTCAGGGGAGGTAACTATTAACTTTGAAACTTGAGGGGGGCAAAGTGATACCAAGGCATAGTTCAGGGGGGCAAACTTTAATTGACCATTAAAATAATTAGATTACCTAAATGTAGGGGTGTCCGTGGATGTCCGAAATCCGAGAATCCGTCCGCGTTCGTATCCAAAATTTGATATCCGTATTCGTTTTATCGAAGAATCCGTCATCTGTAAAACCGTATTTGTATCCAAAACTTGATATCCAGGAACTCGCAGAACGAATATGGATATTGATACATCTGATCAGAATAACATCTGATCCAAGATTGAAAATCCGTATTATAAGATCCATATCTGTATCCGTATTTGTATCCATTTAATATCATACATGACATATATATATATATATATTAAGACTTTACAATTTATACGTAGTTGCTAATTAATTGCAACTTAATGAGTTAATATGTTAATATTATCAATTTATCTTTCATATGTAATAAGAAAAATTATGTTATTTGTTTTACAATTTACCCAACATATAAATAGAAGTATAACTCTTCAAAGCAAACCCTAACGCAAACCCCTCTCCCGCCTCCTGTCGCCTCCTTCGGTGCCACCTCCACCTCCTCCCGTCGACTCCTCTGATCTGATGCCTCTTGCCTCCTCCGGTGTCATCAAATCGTTTGTATCTCGATCCCAATTCATGTGTTTCGTCGTCAAGTTACGATCTTGATATTTTTTATTTGCTCTTGCAAGTGGATTCTCCTCGCGGAAGGTATGAAACTTATGTTGCTATTTTCGTTGTTTATTTTGGGATTGTGTTTCATGATGTTTACTAGTGCATTTGTTGTGATTTTGGTGGATCACATCTGATCACATTTGTTGTGTTTGGTTGTTGATTTTGGTGAAGAGATTCAGACTTTGGTAGGTATATTTCTGTAAAGGGGCAAAAAGATTCAGGCTTTGCTGATTTCTATTTTATGTCGTTATTTTGGTATTTTAGGAACTGGACTGTTAACTTTATGGTTGATGGTTTTATTTGTTTCTTTTTATGTTGATATCATGATGGTTTTTATGTTGATATTTTGATGGTTTTATCTGTCACGCTGATAGCTTAAGCCATAAACTTCATCCAGTTTTTATGTTGATATCATCATATCAATATATTCTAAAGAAGTGGGATTTGGTTCCATATATGTTTGATCGGGAAGAAAGACATGTCTTTGCCCTCTTAGATATTATAGTTCATTATGTTTAAGCTTATTTTTCTTACTTTTTTTCTCTTTCCATGTAGGTATCAAATGTGACTTTGTATGCTTCCGTGGAGATGAATAGATGAAGCTTCTTGTTGGAATAATCATTTGTTAGTTATTTTGTTGTTATGTGGTTCTTATGCAGTTATGTTTTACGTGATGTTTAAGTTACTTAGTTCTAATGTTTATAATTTATGTTTGGATTACTTTGTAACTTGTATGTATTGTTGGTAGAGTTACCAGACTTTCAAATTATGGAATTGAATATTCAAATTTATGATTTTCATTATTGTTACCTAAAAATAGAAATTTGGATCGGATTTTCGGATCAGGATGTTTTATATGGATATTTTCGTCATGATGTTACATTCGGATGTTACATCGGGATGTTAATGTTCGGATCCAGATAATATTCGTATTCGATAAGGATTCGTTGGATATTGATTCGGATATAGTTAAAAAATCCGGTCGGATACGGATGTTAAAAAAATTCTCACATTCGATACGGATGTTGGCGGATCTGATCCGTATTTGATCGATTGACACCCCTACCTAACTGTTCGTAAAAACGGAGGTTAGATAAAGGTTATAAATATAAAATTACTTTTGGTTGATATACGGTATGTATAAATTTCTGAAATTTATAATTAATTAAACTGAACTGTTATTCGTCGCCGTAAAACTACTTAAATCGCCCCAACAGATTACCATTTTGCCCCTCTACCCTTTCTACTTATATAACTCTTCATTTCACTCTTTTAACACTACTTTCTCTTCATATCACTCTTCTATTCACCAGATATAATGTCTCGGAGGGCAAAAAAAGAACCAGCGGACACCCCGGACTACTCACATCTGGTAAATTGCCTTGTTTCTTTAATTATTTTAAAAAAAAATTGGGTCGAGCGTCTCCCGCGGACGACCGAACATTGGCCAAGAAGTCTGCGGGAGACGCCTCCCACGTAGAGCAGGCGTCTCCGGAAGACGCCACCCACGTAGGGCAGGCAACTCCCGCAGACGCCCCGATTTTTTTTTTGAATTTATTTAAATTGATTATAAATTGTGATAAATTTAAAATAAATTGAATATTATGTTAATAATGAGTGAAATTAGTTTAGTAAACCTTTATTGATTATAAATTGTGATAATTAATAAATAAATCGATTATTAAGTTAATAATTAGTGTTAGTAATGAATTATTGATTAAAAGTTGTGATAATCACTAAATAAATTGATTATTATGTTAGTAATTAGTTGTGTACGTTTTTAGTAAAGGATTATTGATTAATTGTGCTAATTGCTAAATAAATCGATTATTAAGTTAATAATTAGTTCAATTATTTTAGTAAATCCATTAATAAATTTGTATTTTTAAAATTGAATTAATAGTCATCGGGTTACCGTGGAGGAAAAGGGAAATCAATTCCCTTACGCGCGGTATCATTACGAGAGTAGGACGACTACACCTGGACGATCTGAGTCGTAGCCGCGATCCCTCCACTTGTGCTGCAGATTATTTGCAGTGGTTCGGTTGGTGCTCACATCCACTTATCGTACGCCGTATCATTCCGAGACCGGAGAGACCACTGGATAGGACATGTGCCGATGCGGTAAGTTTATCTAATTTTATTTTTAATTGTAATGTATATTTTGTTATTATAGTTAATGTACGCTAATTTTTATTTTACATACAGTGGATGAGTAGGGCGATACGGTGTACGCAGCCGTTCTTGCGACAGAGAGACAGGATGCCAACTGAGGGTACGAGACTTGCATGTACAGATTGGGATCGCCTCATCGAGGATTGGAACAACCAGTTGGGCATTTCTGACCACGATTCAGATGTTGAGCTGTAGTTGACTTGCTTTTATTATCGTTTTGTTATATGTTGCACTGTTACTACATTTGTTGGTATTTGCTAATGCTTATTTGTGTACTCTTATTATTTATTTCTTACGAACATGTCTTCTACGTATTTATTTGACTATCGTATTTTTAAAATTTATTTGTCACGAAAATATCTTCAACTTATTTCTTTAGATATCAAATAATATTTAAATTTAAAATACGATAAAAGAACAACACGATATAAGTACAAATACACGATATATTATACAATACAAAAGCATTACAAATTACAATCAAAATGTACTACATAACCGGTTCCAATACTCCATCCTACTTTCGTACTGATCCTCCCATCCAACAACACTCTCATCTCGCATTTGATACCATAAGGTCGCTATAGGAGGTACTGGGAAATTATCAGCTAATTCCAAACGAATAAAATGTCTGTAACTCCCTAGATGAGCAATGACCAACTCTCTGACAAGCCTCGTCATAGCAGACGGACTCTCCCAAGGTAGTTGATGCATTGCATACATTGCATCATATGTCTTTCATTTAGATTACTTTTATATCAATAAATGCTACTAAGGTATGTGTTTAGTCTTATTTACAGAATACAGGGACCTGAATGCAGATTACCCATATCCCGAGCATAAACGCGTGCAAGAGACTCATTTCTATCATAAAGACCAAGTTCAAGTTTATCGGGTTTCAAATGGAAGTGCATCCAAGCATAAAAGCATTCAAGACCTAATTACAAAAAGAACAAGGACTTAAGCACAAAAGTAGCCGGGGACTTAATTGCAAAAAGCCAAGGACCTAATTGCAATTAAAGCACCAAAATATTATCTTGGAGAAAATCTAAAGAAAATCAATGTGGATCTCCAAGTATATGAAGGAAATAATTCGGAGCTCAAGAGAATGGAAAGAAATCATCCAGACGCGCAAAGGAGGATAAAATCATACCATAAACACTCAGCAAAAATCCGGATTGAATCTGATTTGATTATGCGGCGTTTCCGCCGCACAACACCTATAACCTGCGGCGATTCCGCCGCCCCCTTAGCAATCCGTGTGCTCCAATTTTGTCCAGTCGTGTCTGGACACGTATACTTTCCAATTTTATACTTAGGTCCCTTGTAGCAACTATAAATAGCCCCGAGAACGATGTTAATAGGGTCCTTGGTCCTTAGTCTTTGGTTGTTGTTTTTATTTTTAGTCTTAGTTTTGTATTCTTCTTTTTAGTAATAAAATTCTGTCTTTTATTTCTTGTTTTTAGTTTTCTTTTGTAATTCCTCTAGGACCCCTTCTCCTTCCCTCCATCTATGAGTTTCTAACTCTTTCCAAAGGGTGGAGGTGACGGATTTTGGGTGAAGAGAAGATGAATAAATGTTATTATTTTAAGTTCGTATTAGTATATTTTGATTACTTGAGTTTATGTTAAATCATTTATCATGTAATGCTTCATAACTAATATGATTTATTATAAGTTTCTGAATTCGCTAATCTAAATCCTATATCTAAACCTCCACCCAACGGAATTCACCATCTTTGTTCTTGTTTTAGTTTTATTTGTTCATGTTTCTTGCTTTAGATAACTAAAAATCAAAAATCTCAAAACCCAAATTTATTCTTCTCTCCTTCTTTCCCCCAATCGTAAATCACACAAATAACATATCTCTCCCTCCTTGTGTTCGACCCGTACTTGCCACGTCTTCATTGACGCCGTGCACTTGCGGTATAAATAAAATTCTCATCAAGTTTTTGGCGCCGTTGCCGGGAAGGCGACGCAGATTTTGTTTTTTGTTGATTTCGATTTTATTCTGTTTATCGTGTGCGCGATCTAACTATTTGGATTTGTGTTTCAGGAGACAACAAAGTGCGAGGAGAAATCCGAGCACATTTGGAGCTAAACGAGCGGCGAAATCGCCGCACCTATAGAGCAGCTAGCGGCGAATCCGCCGCACACCAGAAGCTTCTGGGCTTCAAATTTTTCTGGGGTCGTCTCCATCTCTGGGTGGACGCGTAGAGCATCTGGAAAGTTCGAGAGCGGGCGGTGAACCCGACTGAGCATTGCGTAGGTAACCTTTGTTGCCTTTTTCCTCGTACTTTCTAGTTTCGGAAAATTTCCTCTTGTAGAACTGCACGTCTTAAGCTTAAATTCCATAATTGGCAATAATTCAACTCTGACCTAAAAATTGGCAAAACTAGAAGAACTTAGTGCATGCATCATATAATGTTTTGTTTGCATTATTCTTGCTAAATTCTTGCAAATTAATTCTTGTTGAAGAGTGCTGGAGGCAAGGTACGTATCGCGGTTTTATCGATTGCATTTTAGCATATAATATAATTTGCATGCAACCTTGAAATTGCCCCCTCTAAAGACCATTGTTTGACTATCTTTGCTAGATCTAAGTTAAACTATCTTAAGGGAAACGCCGTAGGGAAAGATACGGTGGGGATTTCATCACCCTTCCGTGGCCCACAAATCACAATCCTAAAGTGTCACCTAAGCCTTAAAATTAAAATCAATTGGACATTGTCCCCTAAGGATTCAGACTCGATTAAGGAGAAGATTGGTTTGACTTGCTATGACCTGAAGCTGATTGAATTTAATTTTGTGTCTAGAAAGTGTTTTTGTGTTGACGTAAGTCTTCCAAGAGAAGTGGTTGTCTAATTGGCACTGACTCTGTCGGAAGCGCCCCCACTAGCTATACACGGCCTGGCCAAGTTGGTTTGATTAGTAAGGGAGGTGAATCAAGCAAATCAATTCGACTCAACCAGTTAGGAGTCGTCTAGATTTAAGCGACACTAGGTCTAGGATTGTTTGCACTGTGCTTTCTTAGGAAATTTCTGACCGACCCTCTTTTCTATCTTTAGAGTTAAGTTTTCCTTCTCATCTGAGTCTTCTTTCTCTTCTCACCTCAATTCTCTAGATTAGGATTCCTTTCTCATCTTTCCCCATTCTATTGTTTGTTTCCCTTTTGAAAAAAATAACATAAAAAAATATAAAAAAAACGAAAAAAATTTGTAATTAATTCTTGAAATTAAATTTGGAATTCAAATTTCGAATTTGAATTCAAAAATTGATTCAACCCGGTGCACTCAGATTTGGATTCGGGACTTGAGTAATCGACTCTCACGAGTTCATCTAGATTCCAGTCTGGAACTTAGCCCCAATCCATCTGCTGCACCACCTCACCCGGATCCAATGGGTGAGAATGTTGTGAACCCGCCCATAACTCTGAGGGATCGATGCTACCCAGCGATGGCTGCTCAGCCATCGTGCATCGTTATGCCCACCATACCGGGTCGCGACTTTGAACTAGAGGCACAATACCTGAGTATGTTGCCAAAGTTCACCTCTAGGGAAGACCCATATCTCTTCCTCAGAGAATTTGAGGAAATCTGCTCTCTTATGCAATACCAGCATATTCCTGAGGAGGTAGTGCGTCTGAAATTCAAGCCTCTAGCACTGAAGGACGACGCTAAGAAATGGCTATATAGTCTAGCCGAAAGATCCATTAGGAGTTGGGCCTAGTTTGTTCAAGTATTTTTAAAGAAATATTTCCCCAACCATAAGACTATGAGGATTAGGAATGAAATTGTTGCATTCGTTCAATCTGAGAGCGAGCCATTCTATTCCTATCTAGAAAGATTCAAAAGTATGCTTACCCAATGCCCCCATCACGGAATTCCAAGATGGCAATTGTGCCAAATTATTTATGAGGGATTGACACCCACATCTAGGGTTATGGTAGAATCCGTAAGCCAAGGGAACTTTATGTCGAAAAATGAAAATGATGCCTGGACTTTTCTTGAGGATTTAGCTGAAAACAGTATGCAATGGGACAATGCTAGAACACCGCTTAACCCGAGTATTGGATCTAGAATAGCAAGTCAACCCAAACCAGGTGTCTTAGCTGTAGATGCCAACATAGCAGCTGAAGCAAAACTAGCTACACTTATGCGCAGAATGGAAAGTCTAGAGCTACAGACCCGAGTGAATCAAGCATCATCTATCCCTTGCTCTAGATGTGGTCAGCCTGGTCATTTAATGGAGGATTGTGCGGACTGGAACAAGTTAATGCCATGTATAACCATGCTAGAAATGACCCATACGCATCAACCTATAACTCGGGTCGGCAAATAATTCCAATTTCTCATCAAGCCAACAAGGTCAACCTCCTAGACAACAACCAAACCCGTATAACCAAAATAATACATCAGCTGGGTTTAGTAACAATGGTGATCATGAGGTTAGGTTGACAAGCTTGGAAAATTTGATGAAAACCTTTATACAAACAACCAACCAGACCTTCCAAAGGCTAGAGACACAAGTCAGCCAACTAGCACAAATAGTAGGTGAAAGAGAAAAGGGTCGGTTTCCAAGTCAACCTGAGGTGAACCCTAGATCTAATAATTCATATCAACCCTATCAAACACCTTCAGGGAATAATAACCCCAGACCGGTTCAAATGGTTAATGAGGAAGGACCGGTCCAACAAATAAATGCAGTAGTATCATTACGGTCCGGAAGACAAATTGATAATAATGTGGTAAATCCTAGAACTTCTAATCAATCTAGCCATCAAGCAACCACATATGACTTAACCATTGAACCTGATGTCCATTCTGAAACGTCCAACCAACCTACTCAATCTGAACCCATAGCTCAACCTGAACCTGAGCGAGTCTATGTTCCTAAAGCTCCATTCCCCAATAGACTTAAGAAGATCTCAAGTGCACAAATGGAGAAAAAAAAATATACTTTAAGATACTCAAGGCCCAAAGCTAAAAGAATGATTCATGCCATGGTTGATCCGAATGATACTTCACCACCAGAGGAGGCGTGCAAAATAATTTAAGTGATAACATGTGTAGAAGGGTTAGTGGTGTGAATATTGGAGGAACAAAGACCAAGTCAAAAAAATTATGAGTTAGACTTATATAATAAGCATGCAAGAATTCTAAGTAAGATGTATAAGGTTGAGGTGGAGATATTGAGAGCTATTTATGAAATGTTGAATTAAGACTTTGTGGGTGTGTCAAATGAAAACCCTCACTATACAAAACTCGTCCTCTAAGGAAACTTGGAGGTTTAAAGGCTTGTTGCACATGCTAAGTGCAACCGTGATTCCTACGAAAGTGAGTTTGGATTTCCATTTTTTTATTTTTGTTATATTTTGTTTTGCTAGGGACTAGCAAAATCCAGGTGTGGGGGTATTTGATGCATTGCATACATTGCATCATATGTCTTTCATTTAGATTATTTTATATCAATAAATGCTACTAAGGTATGTGTTTAGTCTTATTTACAGAATACAGGGACCTGAATGCAAATTACCCACATCCCGAGCATAAACGCGTGCAAGAGACTCATTTCTATCATAAAGACCAAGTTCAAGTTTATCGGGTTTCAAATGGAAGTGCATCCAAGCATAAAAGCATTCAAGACCTAATTACAAAAAGAACAAGGACTTAAGCGCAAAAGTAGTCGGGGACTTAATTGCAAAAAGCCAAGGACCAAATTGCAATTAAAGTACCAAAATATTATCTTGCGGAAAATCTAAAGAAAAATCAATGTGGATCTCCAAGTATATGAAGGAAATAATTCGGAGCTCAAGAGAATGGAAAGAAATCATCCAGACGCGCAAAGGAGGATAAAATCATACCATAAACACTCAGCAAAAATACGGATTGAATCTGACTTGATTATGCGGCGTTTCCGCCGCACAACACCTACAACCTGCGGCAATTCCGCCGTCCCCTTAGCAATCCGTGTGCTCCAATTTTGTCCAGTCGTGTCTGGACACGTGTACTTTCCAATTTTATACTTAGGTCCCTTGTAGCAACTATAAATAGCCCCGAGAACGATGTTAATAGGGTCATTGGTCCTTAGTCTTTGGTTGTTGTTTTTATTTTTAGTCTTAGTTTTGTATTCTTCTTTTTAGTAATAAAATTCTGTCTTTTATTTCTTGTTTTTAGTTTTCTTTTGTAATTCCTCTAGGACCCCTTCTCCTTCCCTCCATCTATGAGTTTCTAACTCTTTCCAAAGGGTGGAGGTGACGGATTTTGGGTGAAGAGAAGATGAATAAATGTTATTATTTTAAGTTCGTATTAGTATATTTTGATTACTTGAGTTTATGTTAAATCATTTATCATGTAATGCTTCATAACTAATATGATTTATTATAAGTTTCTGAATTTGCTAATCTAAATCCTATATCTAAACCTCCACCCAACGGAATTCACCATCTTTGTTCTTGTTTTAGTTTTATTTGTTCATGTTTCTTGCTTTAGATAACTAAAAATCAAAAATCTCAAAACCCAAATTTATTCTTCTCTCCTTCTTTCCCCCAATCGTAAATCACACAAATAACATATCTCTCCCTCCTTGTGTTCGACCCGTACTTGCCACGTCTTCATTGACGCCGTGCACTTGCGGTATAAATAAAATTCTCATCAAGTTTTTGGCGCCGTTGCCGGGGAGGCGACGCAGATTTTGTTTTTTGTTGATTTCGATTTTATTCTGTTTATCGTGTGCGCGATCTAACTATTTGGATTTGTGTTTCAGGAGACAACAGAGTGCGAGGAGAAATCCGAGCACATTTGGAGCTAAACGAGCGGCGAAATCGCCGCACCTATAGAGCAGCTTGCGGCGAATCCGCCGCACACCTGAAGCTTCTGGGCTTCAAATTTTTCTGGGGTCGTCTCCATCTCTGGTGGACGCGTAGAGCATCTGGAAAGTTCGAGAGCGGGCGGTGAACCCGACTGAGCATTGCGTAGGTAACCTTTGTTGCCTTTTTCCTCGTACTTTCTAGTTTCGGAAAATTTCCTCTTGTAGAACTGCACGTGTTAAGCTTAAATTCCATAATTGGCAATAATTCAACTCTGACCTAAAAATTGGCAAAACTAGAAGAACTTAGTGCATGCATCATATAATGTTTTGTTTGCATTATTCTTGCTAAATTCTTGCAAATTAATTCTTGTTGAAGAGTGCTGGAGGCAAGGTACGTATCGCGGTTTTATCGATTGCATTTAAGCATATAATATAATTTGCATTCAACCTTGAAATTGCCCCCCTCTAAAGACCATTGTTTGACTATCTTTGCTAGATCTAAGTTAAACTATCTTAAGGGAAACTCCGTAGGGAAAGATACGGTGGGGATTTCATCACCCTTCCGTGGCCCACAAATCACAATCCTAAAGTGTCACCTAAGCCTTAAAATTAAAATCAATTGGACATTGGCCCCTAAGGATTCGGACTCGATTAAGGAGAAGATTGGTTTGACTTGCTATGACCTGAAGCTGATTGAATTTAATTTTGTGTCTAGAAAGTGTTTTTGTGTTGACGTAAGTCTTCCAAGAGAAGTGGTTGTCTAATTGGCACTGACTCTGTCGGAAGCGCCCCCACTAGCTATACATGGCCTGGCCAAGTTGGTTTGATTAGTAAGGGAGGTGAATCAAGCAAATCAATTCGACTCAACCAGTTAGGAGTCGTCTAGATTTAAGCGACACTAGGTCTAGGATTGTTTGCACCGTGCTTTCTTAGGAAATTTCTGACCGACCCTCTTTTCTATCTTTAGAGTTAAGTTTTCCTTCTCATCTGAGTCTTCTTTCTCTTCTCACCTCAATTCTCTAGATTAGGATTCCTTTCTCATCTTTCCTCATTCTATTGTTTGTTTCCCTTTTGAAAAAATAACATAAAAAAATATAAAAAAAACGAAAAAAAATTGTAATTAATTCTTGAAATTAAATTTGTAATTCAAATTTCGAATTTGAATTCAAAAATTGATTCAACCCGGTGCACTCAGATTTGGATTCCGGACTTGAGTAATCGACTCTCACGAGTTCATCTAGATTCCAGTCTGGAACTTAGCCCCAATCCATCTGCTGCACCACCTCACCCGGATCCAATGGGTGAGAATGTTGTGAACCCGCCCATAATTCTGAGGGATCGATGCTACCCAGCGATGGCTGCTCAACCATCGTGCATCGTTATGCCCACCATACCGGGTCGCGACTTTGAACTAGAGGCACAATACCTGAGTATGTTGCCAAAGTTCACCTCTAGGGAAGACCCATATCTCTTCCTTAGAGAATTTGAGGAAATCTGCTCTCTTATGCAATACCAGCATATTCCTGAGGAGGCAGTGCGTCTGAAATTCAAGCCTCTAGCACTGAAGGACGACGCTAAGAAATGACTATATAGTCTATCCGAAAGATCCATTAGGAGTTGGGCCGAGTTTGTTCAAGTATTTTTAAAGAAATATTTCCCCAACCATAAGACTATGAGGATTAGGAATGAAATTGTTGCATTCGTTCAATCTGAGAGCGAGCCATTCTATTCCTATCTAGAAAGATTCAAAAGTATGCTTACCCATGCCCCATCACGGAATTCAAAGATGGCAATTGTGCCAAATTATTTATGAGGGATTGACACCCACATCTAGGGTTATGGTAGAATCCGTAAGCCAAGGGAACTTTATGTCGAAAAATGAAAATGATGCCTGGACTTTTGATAATAATGTGGTAAATCCTAGAACTTCTAATCAATCTAGCCATCAAGCAACCACATATGACTTAACCAGTGAACCTGATGTCCATTCTGAAACGTCCAACCAACCTACTCAATCTGAACCCATAGCTCAACCTGAACCTGAGCGAGTCTATGTTCCTAAAGCTCCATTCCCCAATAGACTTAAGAAGATCTCAAGTGCACAAATGGAGAAAAAAAAATATACTTTAAGATACTCAAGGCTCAAAGCTAAAAGAATGATTCATGCCATGGTTGATCCGAATGATACTTCACCACCAGAGGAGGCGTGCAAAATAATTTAAGTGATAACATGTGTAGAAGGGTTAGTGGTGTGAATATTGGAGGAACAAAGACCAAGTCAAAAAAATTATGAGTTAGACTTATATAATAAGCATGCAAGAATTCTAAGTAAGATGTATAAGGTTGAGGTGGAGATATTGAGAGCTATTTATGAAATGTTGAATTAAGACTTTGTGGGTGTGTCAAATGAAAACCCTCACTATACAAAACTCGTCCTCTAAGGAAACTTGGAGGTTTAAAGGCTTGTTGCACATGCTAAGTGCAACCGTGATTCCTACGAAAGTGAGTTTGGATTTCCATTTTTTTATTTTTGTTATATTTTGTTTTGCTAGGGACTAGCAAAATCCAGGTGTGGGGGTATTTGATGCATTGCATACATTGCATCATATGTCTTTCATTTAGATTATTTTATATCAATAAATGCTACTAAGGTATGTGTTTAGTCTTATTTACAGAATACAGGGACCTGAATGCAAATTACCCACATCCCGAGCATAAACGCGTGCAAGAGACTCATTTCTATCATAAAGACCAAGTTCAAGTTTATCGAGTTTCAAATGGAAGTGCATCCATGCATAAAAGCATTCAAGACCTAATTACAAAAAGAACAAGGACTTAAGCACAAAAGTAGTCGGGGACTTAATTGCAAAAAGCCAAGGACCTAATTGCAATTAAAGTACCAAAATATTATCTTGCGGAAAATCTAAAGAAAAATCAATGTGGATCTCCAAGTATATGAAGGAAATAATTCGGAGCTCAAGAGAATGGAAAGAAATCATCCAGACGCGCAAAGGAGGATAAAATCATACCATAAACACTCAGCAAAAATACGGATTGAATCTGACTTGATTATGCGGCGTTTCCGCCGCACAACACCTACAACCTGCGGCAATTCCGCCGTCCCCTTAGCAATCCGTGTGCTCCAATTTTGTCCAGTCGTGTCTGGACACGTGTACTTTCCAATTTTATACTTAGGTCCCTTGTAGCAACTATAAATAGCCCCGAGAACGATGTTAAGAGGGTCCTTGGTCCTTAGTCTTTGGTTGTTGTTTTTATTTTTAGTCTTAGTTTTGTATTCTTCTTTTTAGTAATAAAATTCTGTCTTTTATTTCTGGTTTTTGTTTTCTTTTGTAATTCCTCTAGGACCCCTTCTCCTTCCCTCCATCTATGAGTTTCTAACTCTTTCCAAAGGGTGGAGGTGACGGATTTAGGGTGAAGAGAAGATGAATAAATGTTATATTTTTAAGTTCGTATTAGTATATTTTGATTACTTGAGTTTATGTTAAATCATTTATCATGTAATGCTTCATAACTAATATGATTTATTATAAGTTTCTGAATTCGCTAATCTAAATCCTATATCTAAACCTCCACCCAACGGAATTCACCATCTTTGTTCTTGTTTTATTTGTTCATGTTTCTTGCTTTAGATAACTAAAAATGAAAAATCTCAAAACCCAAATTTATTCTTCTCTCCTTCTTTCCCCAATCGTAAATCACACAAATAACAAATCTCTCCCTCCTTGTGTTCGACCCGTACTTGCCACGTCTTCATTGACGCCGTGCACTTGCGGTATAAATAAAATTCTCATCAGTAGTACAGTAAGACACGGGAACAACGAACCATCCGTTCCCTTTGCGAAATACATGACCTCACACTTGTAAAAATTAGCAATAGGAAACAAGTCGGCCCAAACCTCCATATAATGATCCTCGCCACAAGCTCCCCCGCCCCAATCAATTCGTTGACGAGCCTCTCCCACATTGCGGAAATACACACTCTCATAAATAGGATGTGCACCTATCTCATTAGAAATCACACGACGGGCGTACGACCAGTTCTCTTGACCACCATGGAAGACATCGGCAACACATCGAAATCCACTATTGGCATCAGCACGTACGACATTCCACCGTTCCAGAAATGGTAAAATGATTCCTGGCAGTCTATCAGCATATGGGAAGTTATCCACGTCAATCCGTCCGGACACTGTAAGATAAGTAAATAACAATTCATTAAAACAACAAAATTAGGAGATAATATATTCAACCCCATCTAGATTACTGATATATATTAAATAACAACAAAGATACCGTCATACCAGAAGATCATGTGCCCGTGTTCACGGACGATCGAGACGAATTGGAAGACCGACCACGACCCCTGCTCCCACTATTGCCAGACCGACGACGACCCCTGCTCCCACTGCTACCAGACCGACCACGACCTCGCTCAGCATACTCGAAGGCACTCAGGTCCCGACGTGTCGACTTTCCCCTAGGTCGACCTCGTACCTTAATATTTTCTGCGGGTTCTCCATAGTTCGACTGATCGGGGTGTAACTGTTCGTATAAAATATGAGAGGCACTACGAATTACTGCAGGGTCACTCTCCGAAATCTCATCAACTAGCTTCCGAAAATGCTCGACATCTTGTGTTGACTGATCCACAAACTCTGACATCTGGACTCCTTCTCCAATGACAAGTGTTTTCCAGAATGGATGAATCTGCTCTAAACAAATACCATGACCTGACGCAAAACACTCGTACATGGTACATGCACAAGGAATCCCTTGTGTTGTCAGGAAAGCACACCCACATCGATATTCAATTTCATCACTTAAGTCATGCATTCTCTTCAACTCCTGAGTCAATAACGACAAGCAATGATGCGAAACTCGACCATTTATATGCTGAAACAAAGGACCTATGTAGTTTGTCACAATTCGACGTCTCAACTCTTCAAGAAAGTTCTAAATATTCGTCAGCTGCATTTCAATAGCCGAGTTCACGCGGTCGAAAAGAGTGTCGAGAGCGGCAGTCGAGTTAGTGATCCACTCTTTCAGAGCCGAATGTGCACTTTCCACCCTGCAGTTCGTAGTGTTGTCGAAATGAAAAACTGTATTCGTCCAATTCAGCACAAATTTTTCCTTATGCACCAACCATGTTTCTTCCACATACTCCGTCAGCACTGGCCAGGACTTGTAAGAATCTTTCAGATTACGGACTGCTCTTTCATAATCCGTCTGTGAATCAGAAAGCATGACTCTCC
Organism: Triglochin maritima; assembly: GCA_963682175.1. Classification (NCBI taxonomy): domain Eukaryota; kingdom Viridiplantae; phylum Streptophyta; class Magnoliopsida; order Alismatales; family Juncaginaceae; genus Triglochin; species Triglochin maritima. The sequence continues at coordinate 10,445,210 of OY821790.1, read as the reverse complement.
TCCACCTTCCACGTCTAAAACTCTCTGCAAGCTGCTTGTCCTTGCCGAATACGTGGTATGCGTAGTTGTACACGTCTTTGATGATATGTCAGGTGCATAGTAAATCAGCAGACTCAGGAAAAACCTCTGCCACTGGTCGCATCAGACCCATCTCTCGGCCCGTTATTATTGCAGTCGGGCTAACAATATCCAATAACAGATCTCGCAACCTCTCCAATACCCACCGATAACTAGACTCGGTCTCATCCTGCAAAATCGCATATCCGACGAGGAAATTCATGTTTGTTGGAGTAACCCCAACCATCTCAAACAAAGGCATCTTGTACTTATTCGTCTTATACGTCGAATCCATGCAGATTACGAATGAGTATGTACGCAACAACTGAACTGAAGTCGGATGTGCCAAAAATGCGTGAGTGAGGACATTAGTTTCTTCATCTGCCACAATCCAATGCAAATACTTATGCTGCACTGCCTCCCTGAGAAACTGCTGCGCGGGATTCTTGTCTTCAGATTTCGTCCTCCTCATGTACTCTCTGAAGTTATAAATGTGTCTTTGATTGGGATTATCCTCCGGGAATTTCTCCTTTACCGCCAACAGAATGTTACGTGGTCTTGCTTGTGCCTCTGTCATATCACGAACAATTTACTTTGCCCCAACACTAAGTCCGCTGACCTGTCGGTGACCCTCTGAATAAACTGCAAGTGGGTGGTTATGCTGCCCATAGGTGCTACTAGAAACAATGACACATCCATCACGATCCCGTCACTCCACCACTTTTACCAAAAACCGACAATCGCAACCTTTTCTTTTTGTATTCTTTCGCAGTGCAATACTCGTATCACGAGAACTCATTTCACGTCTGCGATCACATCTCGGGTAACAATCCATCCCGTTATCTGCTTTTGGTTTGTATGATGATATATAACCAAAAAAAATCTAGCTCCTAGTGCAACTTGTTTCGCCCATTTACAAGTGATTGATCGTTTTATATTTCTACCGCAAGTGCACGGCCGCGTTGAAGCGGTGGCAAATACGGGTCGTCCACTGGGAGGTGTGTCGACACTTGGTTTGTGCGAAGGCAAGGGGTAAAGAAAGGAAAGAAAGGTTGGTTACACTAAACTACACTAAGATGCAAATGGAAATGGAGATAAGCAATAAACTAAACCCCAAAGGGGGTAGAGAACTGATGTGAACATAAAGATGTGTGTGTGTGTGTGTTCAATTAAGCTCCTCACAACATGTAGTGCATGAAATCATAAAACTACATCCAATCTTGCCTCTACATGAATTAAGATAAGACTACATCATTAAAACATACAAGACAATGATTGGAATGAAGCTACACGAACTCAAGTATAAAGACTAGACCCTACTATGCCTCTACATGAATTAAGATGACTACATCATTAAAACATACAAGACATTAGCTAAGGAAAAGGCAACAAGAGTACATACACTACAAATTGTGTTTCCAACATTAACTTCATCCATATCCTAACTTTATCATTCCCCATAAAATAGGTCCACTAATCAAAGCATAAGCTAAGCTTCATTCAAGAGCATTAGCATATCAAAGATAAGAGTGGAGACCCATTAGATGGTTATGGAAATCATATAAAGCTCAAGGGATAAAAATAACACACACTTAATACACTACATAATTATATCACATATTTCTCCACCCCCCAAATGGGGATGGAACTACTCACTACTCATTACACTAACTAATTTAGCAAAGGAAAACATAATACTGAAATGAAATTTATACTACTTAAGCAAGAAATATTAAAGAAGCATAAAACTAAACAAACAAACAAGCATGCAAATGAAAGGAAATTAAACTAAGAGAGAAACAACATCATTAAAAGAAAACTTATATTATTAACTCACTCAATCACAAGTAGCTCTTCCTCCACCAGAGTTTTGCTTCAAGGCTTCACTCTTAGTAGGGAAGATGGCCACCAAGAGGGAGATAGATACAAAGGGAGGTGAAGAGTTCTATTTATAAGCATGGAAAAAGCTAATCAGGGACAATCCCCCGATGTGGGACTAAACCAATACCAAAAATACACTAAGAATACACTAATACACGTGCTACAGAAAATTGGACGGATCCTGGGCTAAATGGACCGCCAATTAGCGGTTCCAGACCGCCAATTGGCGGTCTATAAAGTTTAGATCCGCCTGGTTTTCTTTGTGGGCTTTTCTTGAAGTGTTTCTTGGTCTTAGATGCATCTGGTTGGTTTAGTGGAGCTCCGACCCGAATCGAATTGACAAAATACTCCTCATGATGGTGTGGAGTTTCCTGTTTTGCTCTTAGGTCCTTCTGTCTTACGATCAGGTCCTTCCCCCTTGCATCTTGGTCCCCAGGTCTCACAATTAGGTCCTTTTTTCCTGCTTTTGGGTCCTTTCATGGCTCTTCTCTTCGAACCTCTTTATTTCTGAAAACTAAACATAAAACTCGTCACATAGCATTGCTTAGGTGTAAGATAATGGATATAAGGTACAAATATAAGCATGAAATGATGTCAATCAAATACCCCCACACCTAAGTTTTTGCTAGTCTCGAGCAAAACAAAGAAAGGAAAAAGCATACGAAAAACAAGAAATCCTAACTCACTTTCGTAGGAATCACGGTTGCACTTAGCACGTGCAACAAGCCGTTAAACCTCCTTGTTGCCAAGGAGGAGGAGTGGTGTCTCCTGAGGGTTTTCAGCGGATATACCCACAAAATCCGAACAAGATGCATTAATCAATCTAGACTCGACTCGTTGGACAAATTTTGTCGATCAATGGACGCGGTAATGCTACGGGCCGACTCTATATAGGTAATCAGTCCACACCTAGCCTAATGAACCATTCGTGCAAGTTAAATAAGGAATTAGGTGAAAGACATGGACAACCTCAACATCCTCAAGTGATACAAAGTGTAAGGTCCATTAAGGTTCTTATTTGCATTAACATTTTTTTTCTTTTTGTTTCTTTTCACACATTTTTTTTCTTTTTTTTTCTTTCTATTAGTTGGAGCTTCATTCTCCCAGGGTTAGGTTTCGTGCATCATTGCCCATGAGGACTTACACTATCACGTACACCTTTCCCCAAATCTCCACATAGGGCAATCCCTACCACCCGTGTAACGGGAGTTCAGTCGGCGCATCCCAAGTCAGATGACCCGAAAGCACCAGGCACAAAGTCCCTTCAGACCTACTTTCCCGAGTGATAGGAGCCGTGCGAGAAGAGAGAACATCTACTCACTTATTTCTTATCTACACATGAACCAAAACCCCTACACTAATGTCTCACAACAAGATTTAGAGGGTCCTAGACTACAACAAACTTCCTTAAGTTAACAGACACGAATTATTGACTCACTAGGTTCAGGGTGGACTTCATTAAATGTTTGAGCACTGAAACCCTATGATTACTCACCCCCAAGGGAAAACTGGGGTGCATCCTAACGACTCGATAAATCCTAAAGCCACGTACTAGATATCCTAATGCATCAAGTTCAAGACAATTTTGGGAGCTTTCTTTTTACTTTGCCTCTCAACGGTTTTGCACATGCTAAACACACGCAAAACCCACAAAACATTTTCTTTCGAAAACACATGAAGATTTTGAAAGAAATGTGAAAATTTTGAAGCACTAGGCAAGCAAAAGAAGACAAGTCACCCAAGGATCATGGCAAGCAGATATATCGATATTAAATGCAGCACACTATCATGACCCTAACAATGAAAACAAAAGAAAACAAAATCAAAGGAAAAAGACTCGACTATGTACACACGTAAAACACCCCCCCACACCTACTTCATGCATTGTCCTCAATGAATGCAAGCAAGATACTACATGGATGCATGCATGAAACAGAAGAGATCTCACCAACGTGAAGTACACAAGGAAGTTCATGGCTATGTTGATGGACACAACCCAACTTCCCTCAAAACCTGTGAGATGCTAAAGAAGGGATACAAATACGTGAAAGAAATGGGGCCCAAATACTCAAGGGTTGGGGCCCACAACAATCGATGCTCACTGAAGGCGTTTTTTTTTTTTTTTTTTTTTTTTTTTAACTATGTACAAACATGAAACCTCAACCACTCATGTAGGAGCATGAATGGTTGAGTGCGAGGGAGGTTCATGAAGGAACATGACCTCCTCGACTTCGGCTGGTGCCCCCTCCAAGTAGGGTTTGAGGCGTTGTCCATTAACTTTGAACACGTCCCCATTCCCTGGGTTCAAGATTTCAACCGCTCCATGAGGATAAACGGTTTGGACAATAAACGGGCCAGACCAGCGACTGCGGAGCTTACCCGCAAACAGATGAAGCCGGGAATTGTAGAGCAACACCTTCTGCCCGGCCGTAAACACCTTTCGCATAATCATGCGATCGTGAAACATCTTGGCTCGGGACTTATGAATTTTGGCATTCTCGTACGCATCATTGCGTAACTCTTCTAATTCCACAATGTCGAACTTACGTTGTACTCCTGCTTGATCAAGATCCATATTCAGGTTCTTGATCGCCCAGAAAGCACGATGCTCAAGCTCGACGGGTAGGTGGCAAGCATTGCCGTACACTACCCGATAAGGGGACATACCCAAATTGGTCTTGTACGCGGTGCGGAAAGCCCACAATGCGTCATTCAATTTGGTAGACCAATCCTTCCTCGAGGAACTAACCGTCTTCTCAAGAATTTGCTTTAATTGACGGTTAGAGATTTCGACCTGCCCACTAGTTTGCGGATGGTATGGGGTCGCAAGCTTGTGGGTGATCGAATATTTCCTCATAAGCGCTTCAAAGGAGCGATTACAGAAGTGGGTACCCCTATCGCTGATTATGGTACGAGGAGTACCAAATCGCGCAAAAATGTCCCTCAAGAATTTGGTGACCACCTTGTTGTCATTGGTCTTTGTGGGTATAGCCTCAACCCACTTAGACACATAGTCAACGGCCACCAGAATGTAAACATTCCCGAAAGAGTTCGGGAAGGGACCCATGAAATCGATGCCCCACACATCGAAGATGTCGACAACAAGGACATTTTGCAAAGGCATCATGTCACGTCGACCAATCCTGCCAAGGCGCTGGCACCTATCACATTGCTTACAAAAGTCGTAAGCATCCTTGAAAAGAGAGGGCCAGTAGAATCCAGATTGGAGCACCTTGGCAGCAGTTTTCTTTGCTCCAAAGTGTCCTCCACATGCCTTGGAATGGCAGAAATGGAGCACACTTTGGAACTCGGTATCTGGGACGCACCGCCTGAAAATTTGGTCAGAGCAGTATTTGAATAGGTAGGGGTCGTCCCAGTGAAAGAATCTGACATACGATCTAAATTTGGATTGGTCAGATTTTGACCAACCCACAGGAAATTGCTCGGTCACGAGGTAGTTCACGATGTCGGCAAACCAAGGGTTATCTTCGATCATGAACAACTGCTCGTCAGGAAATTTATCGTCAATGATTTGGTCCTGTGGGTTGGTCGTCTCTAGACGAGACAAGTGGTCAGCTACAACGTTTTCACACCCTTTTTTGTCCCGTATCTCGAGATCGAATTCTTGTAACAACAAGATCCATCTCAAGAGTCGGGATTTTGCATCTTTCTTCGCCATGAGGTGCTTGATGGCTGTGTGATCAGAATAGATAATCACGTGGGAGCCAATCAAGTACGACCGGAATTTCTCCAAAGCAAATATGATTGCTAAGAATTCCTTCTCGGTCACAGTGTAGTTCAATTGGGCATCATTGAGTGTTCTACTGGCATAGTAGATCACATGAGGCAATTTGTCCAATCGTTGCCCAAGCACTGCTCCCACAGCGAAGTCAGATGCATCACACATTAACTCAAAGGGTTCAATCCACACCGGTGCCTTAATAATGGGAGCTGAAGTCAACTCTTTCTTCAAGGTCAAAAAGGCATGGTGGCAATCCGGTGTGAACTCAAAAATGGCATCCTTAGCCAACAAGGCGGTGAGAGGTCGAGCGATTTTGCTAAAATCCCGAATGAACCGCCGATAGAATCCAGCATGCCCCAAAAAGGCGCGGATATCCTTCACATTACGTGGCGGTGGGAGATTAGCAATGATACCCACTTTGGCGGGATCGACCTCAATTCCCCTACTTGAGACCACATGTCCAAGTACAATCCCTCGCTTCACCATGAAGTGACATTTCTCCCAATTGAGAGCGAGGTTCTTCTCACGGCATCGCTTGAGGACAAGGCTCAAGTGATGAAGGCACTCATCAAAGGAAGCGCCAAATATGGAAAAGTCGTCCATGAAGATCTCAAGGAAACGCTCAACCATATCGGAGAATATGCTGATCATACACCTCTGAAACGTTGCCGGCGCATTGCATAACCCAAAGGGCATGCGACGGTAGGCAAACGTGCCAAAGGGACAAGTGAATGTGGTTTTCTCTTGGTCCTCGGGGGCGATGGGAATTTGGTTGTAACCGGAGTATCCATCAAGAAAACAATAGTACTCATGTCCGGCCAACCTTTCCAACATCTGATCAATGAATGGCAACGGGAAATGATCTTTCCGCGTTGCCGCATTGAGCTTGCGATAATCAACGCAAACTCGCCAGCCAGTTTGCAGGCGTGTCGGGATAAGCTCATTATGCTCATTCTCCACAACCGTCACGCCTGACTTCTTGGGAACCACATGGACAGGACTCACCCACGAACTATCAGAGATAGGATAAATTATGCCATGATCCAAGCACTTAAGAACCTCCTTTCGGACGGCTTCTTTCAGTACAGGATTCAATCTCCGTTGTGGGTCCCTGCGGGGCCTAGAATCCTCTTCCATGTGGATCCGATGCTGAACAATACCAGGGCTAATTCCCTTGATATCCTTCAAGGACCACCCGATCGCCTCTTTGTTTTCAAAGAGTACTCTTTTAAGGGCAACCTCTTGATCTTTTTCAAGATCAGAAGCAATAATGAGTGGCAAGGTCTCATTATCCCCTAAAAAGATGTACTTTAGGTTATCGGGGAGCGGTTTAAGCTCGACCAGAGGTGGGTCCTTGTCGGATTCAGAGTTAATTTCAAGTGGCTCAAGGGCCACGGGGTAAGAGGAGCAAGCACCCAGATGTGCCTCCTCGTCCAGAGATATGCTGGCGGATTCCTCAAGATCCTCTTCACTCGCAACCTGATCATTAGGCACCTCAATAATATGTCGATGTGAGTCGAACATGCCTAATGAATCGGGCTCATCCGTGTCCTGGATGAAATTGGCTCCGACTGAGTCGTCGAAAAGCCCAGGTTGCTTACCAAGAGTGAAGATGTTGAAATCCGCCGTGAGGTTTCCAAAAGACAACCTCATCAAGCCATTGCGACAATTGATCAAGGCATTAGATGTCGCAAGAAATGGCCTCCCAAGGATTACAGGAATTTGTCCTTGTGGGTTGGACACGGGTTCGGTATCCAAGATGATGAAATCAACTGGAAATACGAACTCACCCACTTTGATAAGGACATCCTCCACACTCCCTCGTGGGATTTTGACGGATCTATCAGCCAACTGGAGGGTTGTCCTCGTTGGTTTAAGATCGCCTATCCCAAGGTTGACATAGACTGAGTAAGGCAGGAGATTCACAGATGCCCCCAAATCCAATAGAGCTTGAGAGATGGTCACATTCCCAATCATGCAAGAGACAGTTGGACAACCAGGGTCCTTGTACTTGACAGTCATGGGTTGTGTCAATATGGAGCTCACATTGGCGGCCAAGAAAGCCTTTTTGGGCACATTTGTTTTTCTCTTGGTGGTGCAAAGGTCTTTGAGGAACTTGGCATACGGTGGCATTTGTTGAACAACGTCCAACAACGGGATGTTCACCTTTACTTGCCTAAGTACCTCAACGATCTTATCCCAATGCTCATCACGTTTTTTAGTCAACCGATGAGGGAATGGTGCCTTGGGGACATAGGAATCACGAGGAGGAGTCTCAGAATTAGGTTCCTTGACAGGCTCAAGACTCTCCTCGGAAGATTTGCCAACAGGATTGGCTTCCGGCATGTTCACATTGTTGTCAACGACCCTTCCCGATCTCAAGGTATGAATAACATTAGCATGTTGGGAAGGGTCACTTTCAACATTGTGTACATTCTGCCTGGTATTAGCAGGCTGACCCCTGGGATTTACCACAGGTTGACTCGGGAACTGACCCTTCTCGCGTTCATGGAATTGATGAGCCAATTGGCTAACTTGCATTTCCAAAGCCTTGACTGTACTTTGCATGCTCTGCATGAATGCTTGAAGGGTCGGATCACTAGAAGGGTCCTTGGGGTCAACCCGCTGAGGTGGTGGAGTCTGGTTAGAATAACCCGACGAAGAGGCCTGACCAGGTTGGTAATTTTGGTGCTGAGACCTTTGATGTGGGGGTTGGTAGGTCGCCGATGGGCGTGGAGGTTGATAGGGTGGAGGTTGAGGTTGAGCGTGCAAGCTCTGACCGTGTCCGCCACTAGACCCCCAAGAGAAGTTAGGATGGTTACGCCATCCCGGGTTATAGGAATGACTGTACGGGTCGTTTCGGGGCCTTTGATGATACATCGCATTTGCATGCTCAGTATCTCTTGGAGCGTAAGCGCACTCCAAGTCATCATGTCCCGACAGTCCACACCTAGTACACCCGGGAGTAGCGACCTGAGCTACAGGAGCTCGGTCCATCTCCAAACTCTCTATCCTACGCATGAGAGCAGCCATTTTCGCCTCAGACGCGATAGTCGACTCAACATGGTATGATCCAGCTCGACCAGAAGTCCTGGCGGCTGGTGGCTCTCTCATGGTGTCCCACTCGAAGGTGCGCTCAGCCATGGATTCAAAAGTGTCCCATGCCTCCTCGATGGGTTTCATTTGGAAGTCACCCTGACACATCGACTCCAACAATGTGCGGGTGTTGTAGTTGATGCCCTCATAAACAATCTGGCACAGCTGCCATAGCTCAAGTCCATGATGAGGGCATTGCTGGAGAAGGTCCTTGAACCTCTCAAAGAAACCATGAAAAGATTCGGTCTCGGTCTGATACATTTGATGTATCTGGTGCCGTATCTGTTGAGTTTTCCTTTGAGGGAAAAATCTCTTCAGAAAGACGGTCACAAAGTCATCCCAAGACCGAATCGAACTCGCCGGGAGGCTATACATCCATTTCTTCGCATTATCCTTCAATGCGAACGAAATCATCCTCAACCGGACAGAATCCTCGTCAAGCTGTTGAAGCTTGAACATGGAGCATACTTCCTCGAATTCGCGTATAAAAATATACGGATCCTCCTTATTGGCAGTAAAGGTTGGAAGCATGCTCACATACTGAGGTTTCAGCTCATAGTTGTTCCCGCGAGCAGGGGGAACAACTATGCAAGAAGGTTGCGCGGCCCGAACAGGATGGGTCCGCTCCCACAACGTCATCGGCCTATCCTGTCGAGCTAAAGGTGGTGGTGCACCTAGAACTCGATCCTGACCGAATCTCCCTTCCTCTCGAGTCAGAGGAGGAGGAGAAGGAGGTCTACGTGGTGGTGGGAATGGACCGAGGTAGTCCATGTATGGAACCCGGTCTCCCTCGCCACCACGAGACGACTCGCCTTCTTGCTCCAAAGGAGCACGAGGCGGAGATGGTCGATCACCAAGATCTTCCATCTCAGAAATAAGCACTCTCTCGAGTCGAGCGCTCTCACCAGAACGAGCCCAACCTCGCATAAAAAGCTCGACTCGACTCTAAACCTACACACAACAGAAGGTGTACTAGAGGAGGAGACTATACGTAGAGAATAGATGAGGAGAGGACTCAGATGAGGAGGGAAGAATCCCTAGAGCTAGCGAGGGTAGTGGGATCAGGAAGAAGCCTAACTAGCAAGCATGGCTCAATCAAAGTAAGGCAATGGGTCCTTAAGCTAGACGACGCCTAACTTCGAGGTCACTAGCCTCGACACGCCTCACCTCCCTACAACGAGGACCACAATGCCCAGCAAGTGATACCAGATCCGGAGATCCAGTACCTCCTACTATCGACAAGGTAGGCAACGCCGATCAGGTCATGACGGTCTCGACTAGATTACTCTCCTAGTGCGTCCGAATTCCTTAGGGCCAATGTCTACTTGCTTTTAGTTAAGGCTTTATTAAGAGTGGTTTTTGGGGCCAAGGAAAGGGTGATGAAATCCCTCACCTTATCTTTTATGGGACAGCCCCTCCTTAGTAGCGATTTGATCCTAGATCTAGCAATCAATCGCTCCAATCAAACGCTCTCTCACTCTTGTCCCGATGCACCTTACTAACTAATGCATGAAAGAAACATGCATGAATGAGGGATGTGGGTGCACGTACCTCACGCCAGCAATCAACGACAAAATGTAAAGCAAAGAAAAGACAAATGCATGCAAGGTCTACCAATGGTGCATGACCTAGATGGCAAGAAGTCTAATCTTTTGCTTTGAGTTTTATGGTCCAAGTTGATTAATGGGGGAGTGATTAATGATCTGGGAGCAAACCAGAGGTCAAAGCATGCAAAATTGGGCTCCCAGATAACAGAAATTTCAATTCTAACTACCAAAAACATTTCAAGGAAAGAAACGCTCACCAGGCCGCCAATTGGCGGTCTTCCACCGCTGATTGGCGGTCTGTTTAGGTCGGCGCTTCCTCAAACTTCTCCAGTAGCCTCCCCTTGACCTTGTAATTCCCTGAAACTAAGAAAAACTAAAAACAAAAAATTAAAAACCCCTCGAATCGTCCAAACCAAGGTCTGGACTGGCACCTCCCCGGCAACGGCGCCAAAAACTTGATTGATCGTTTTATATTTCTACCGCAAGTGCACGGCCGCGTTGAAGCGGTGGCAAATACGGGTCGTCCACTGGGAGGTGTGTCGACACTTGGTTTGTGCGAAGGCAAGGGGTAAAGAAAGGAAAGAAAGGTTGGTTACACTAAACTACACTAAGATGCAAATGGAAATGGAGATAAGCAATAAACTAAACCCCAAAGGGGGTAGAGAACTGATGTGAACATAAAGATGTGTGTGTGTGTGTGTTCAATTAAGCTCCTCACAACATGTAGTGCATGAAATCATAAAACTACATCCAATCTTGCCTCTACATGAATTAAGATAAGACTACATCATTAAAACATACAAGACAATGATTGGAATGAAGCTACACGAACTCAAGTATAAAGACTAGACCCTACTATGCCTCTACATGAATTAAGATGACTACATCATTAAAACATACAAGACATTAGCTAAGGAAAAGGCAACAAGAGTACATACACTACAAATTGTGTTTCCAACATTAACTTCATCCATATCCTAACTTTATCATTCCCCATAAAATAGGTCCACTAATCAAAGCATAAGCTAAGCTTCATTCAAGAGCATTAGCATATCAAAGATAAGAGTGGAGACCCATTAGATGGTTATGGAAATCATATAAAGCTCAAGGGATAAAAATAACACACACTTAATACACTACATAATTATATCACATATTTCTCCACCCCCCAAATGGGGATGGAACTACTCACTACTCATTACACTAACTAATTTAGCAAAGGAAAACATAATACTGAAATGAAATTTATACTACTTAAGCAAGAAATATTAAAGAAGCATAAAACTAAACAAACAAACAAGCATGCAAATGAAAGGAAATTAAACTAAGAGAGAAACAACATCATTAAAAGAAAACTTATATTATTAACTCACTCAATCACAAGTAGCTCTTCCTCCACCAGAGTTTTGCTTCAAGGCTTCACTCTTAGTAGGGAAGATGGCCACCAAGAGGGAGATAGATACAAAGGGAGGTGAAGAGTTCTATTTATAAGCATGGAAAAAGCTAATCAGGGACAATCCCCCGATGTGGGACTAAACCAATACCAAAAATACACTAAGAATACACTAATACACGTGCTACAGAAAATTGGACGGATCCTGGGCTAAATGGACCGCCAATTAGCGGTTCCAGACCGCCAATTGGCGGTCTATAAAGTTTAGATCCGCCTGGTTTTCTTTGTGGGCTTTTCTTGAAGTGTTTCTTGGTCTTAGATGCATCTGGTTGGTTTAGTGGAGCTCCGACCCGAATCGAATTGACAAAATACTCCTCATGATGGTGTGGAGTTTCCTGTTTTGCTCTTAGGTCCTTCTGTCTTACGATCAGGTCCTTCCCCCTTGCATCTTGGTCCCCAGGTCTCACAATTAGGTCCTTTTTTCCTGCTTTTGGGTCCTTTCATGGCTCTTCTCTTCGAACCTCTTTATTTCTGAAAACTAAACATAAAACTCGTCACATAGCATTGCTTAGGTGTAAGATAATGGATATAAGGTACAAATATAAGCATGAAATGATGTCAATCAACAAGCTTCCTCGATTGTTGTAAATATTTCTTTACTGTCAAAAAACTCACTGTAATCTACTCCATCACCACCAAAATCTTGCAACGGAACCTGAAAAAATTGAATTTACACAGAAAATTAAAAAAAACGGGCGTCTTGCTAAGCCGCCTCCACCTTAGTGTAGGCGTCCTAAGCCGCCTCCACATAGGTGGAGGCCTCTGGCTAACACGCCTCTACCTATGTGGAGGCGGCTTAGCCAGACGCCTCTACCTTGGCGGAGGCGTCTTAGCCAGACACCCGAGTCGGAAAAAAATTCGCCCTCCTTACCTCGCCGGATTCAGGTACTTCGCCAGACATTTTCGTGGTATTGGTACTATGAATGTGAGTAAAACTGAGTCAAACACCTTGTTTAAAGACACAGGACGAAATGGGTATTAATTGATTTGTTAGGGGCAAAAAGGTCATTTTTGGGGCGATTTAAGTAGTTTTCCGGCGACGAATAGTAACCCCCTTAATTAAATATACACATTGCAGGATTTACAAATGACGTGAATTATATTTAGTATTTTGGATAAACATGTTATTTTAAAAATACAACTAGAATTTACATGATACCTTATTAGTTTCTCAATTTTAATTATATCCAAAGCATAAAAGCAAACTCCTAATGTGCCAATAATATTCGGAAAATTCCATTCATATTTTATATTAACTGAAATTACCATAGTCAACATAAATTGCCTCGAGTTTCTAAATTGTATTTCTTACTAGACCTGGGTGTCATCGTGCTGCAAGACACGACACGAGCACGTCATGCCATGGGCAGGGAGTCGTGTCGTGTTGGCATGAGACGGAGACCGAGGCCCCCAACGCAGCACATCTCCCTGGGTCGTGCCAGATCCCAGGGCATCGTGTCTGGTTTTTCTGGGTCAGGTCTAGTTTTTCTTTAATGTAAAGTAAGTATACAATCATAATTGAATTAACAAACACAAACACAATTTATTTTTCTCCAAAGTAACATATTTATTTATTAATAATTGTTGAGTCAAATTGAGAAACAATACAAATACATAATTTTTTACATATTAAAAAAGCCCAGAGGCTAGCTAAACCTGAGTACTGAAAAACCCTAAGGGATATTAGGAAAAAATTACTCCTTTAACAGAATGGTTTAGCTAATTCGTCTTGAATCTTCATCGTCGTTGCTGTCGTGAAGATTCATGTTTTGCATTCTGTCTGAAACATTGATCCAATCATTTAGGCATACGTTCATCTCGATTGACTTGTCAGAGAAGCTTTGTCTCTTGTCAGGCAAGACATGTTTACCTACACTAAATGTAGCCTCTGACGCCACATTTGACAATGAAAGACATAATAAGTCCCCTGCCATCAAGGAGACTATCGGAAACCTACTTGAGTTCTTTCTCAACCAGTCTAAAACATCAAAAGCTTTTAACTCGGCAGCAGTTAAGTACATTTCAGAGTTTAAATATCCAGTTAATTCATTTTGTGTTTTATTTTGCATTAATTTTAATTTTTTTGACTTAACCAATTATAGTAGGAGTCGTCGTCATATGGATCCATTGTAGTTGCAGGTGGCTGTGATGATGAACGAGCAACATTTGAACCAATTTGATTTATATTATTTAGTCTTTGATATTCTTCAAAATATTTGTTTAACAAAGACCTACAGTTATCTACATGTTTTTTGAAATTTTTATAATTCATAAAATCTAACGTAATTCCCAATCTATGGGGGTTAACTTAAACACATTTTGATTTTTATTATAAAAGGTTGTAATTACAAGATTATAAGGATAATAACATTTTAAAATTTTCTATGCAAATAGAATTCCATTTATTAGGGTACATGTAATTTAAACTTCCTATGTTTAACATTTTTATATGTACAAAATTCTCAAAATTCCTAATATCTAAATGTACTACTACATTCTACATAGGCAACTGCATTCCTAGTATTTTCTAAGTAAGGTTTAATCATTTTAAGTTCATCATGTACTACCAAGTTCAAAGTATGATAAGCACATCTAATATGAAAAAGTAAACCATCAACAAGTGCGTGACAATAATTTATAAGCATGTATTGGTGAACCGTTATTAGTAGCATTATCAAATGCAATGACGCAAACTTTATTTTCAAGATTATGAGCTACCATGACATCATTAATATGATCAAATATAAGCTTGGTAGTGTGTGGATGCAAATAGGTAAAAAAGAAATGATTTTTTTATTTAAACACCATGAATCATCTAGATAACGAGCTACACAATAGTAAGGATAATTATTTGGACCAGTCAAAAAATCCCCAGTTAATGCTACCTTATTATTCATTGATGAAAAATAAGTAATCACGCATTCTTTTTTTTCTTTACCATATTTATCAAATGCAAAGTTTTTAAGTGTTCTTCTAGAAAATGCTTTAAATTGCAGATTATGGTAGAGAATTGCTTCCCTAGGCCTTTAGATTCACATATGCTAAATGGTAGCTCATTTCTTATAATAAAATTAACAATTTTCTCTCTACCTTTAATTGGACAATATTTTCTTAAATTTAAAGTTCCACTAGTTTTGTCTAAAGCTGATTGACGTGAATCCACTATGGATTATGTATTATTCTTAATTTTACATGAAAGTGCATGTCTAGCTAGATGTCTGATTCCTGCACTTGACTTAGCCGAATATACTTTACCACAGTTTATACACCTAGTAGTTGGTTTACCCTTAGCAGTTTTCTTTCTTCAAAATCATCCCATAGAGGAGTTTTTTTTTGTACTTTACCCTTAGGTCTAGGTGGACTAATAGGAGGAGGTGGGTTATCATTATCTTAAGAATGAGATGTTAAAGCCGTGGAAATTTTGCATATGCAAACAAAAAGTGACTTTTTTCGTAAATGAGAAAGTCATGATGATGATTGATGAACTAAAATCTACAAAACATTAGAAAAAATTGGGAAATGAAGAGCGGAGGAGTCACAAAATCGATAGTCAGCGGTCTGCTTATAGCTTTAGGCTTCACATTTTAGCTTAAACTCAAGCCGTTTCAACCAAAATCATAGCAATTAGAGACCAAGTAGAGAAGATTTGGAGAGATTTAGAGTCCGTTTGGTATGGATCTTTTGGGTCCAGCTTCATGACCTGAATCTAGCTTCTTTGTATTCTTAAGGCCAAACATCTCCTAGCTTCCAGATTCGACCAAGAAGCTGAAGATTCGGCCCACTCACTTGCCAACAGTGATCCAGAAACCAAGCAAAGGTTGCTTCCGGGGCTCCTCCACGTGATGCATGTACAAATGCCACTGCATTAACCCAAAAATTACTTTTTCACCACCACCAAATTACCATTCCTGCCACTCACACTTTTTTATTATTATTTAATTATTACATTATAACGAAAGTTTTCGTTATAATGTAATTTTGAGTTAGTAGTAACTTCTATTGATTTTAAAATTTTATGTTCTTTGAAGTTGAGTCAATCGAAAGAAAGGGGGTTCATGGCCAAAGGTAAAGAAGTCAACAAATCTCAACCAACGAAATTGGATTTATGGCTACACAAACCGTTGAAGGTAGTTCTAAGGCTAAGCCGAAACAAACGAGTATATGTTATTTATTGAAACCATTAAATTCGGAATATGGTAAAGTGGCACCGGGCTGGAAGGATCCATTCTCCCATCTCCACCATACCAACCCAGCTGGAAGGATCCATTCTCGCATCTCCAGCTGATCACGTGTCGTTCCGCTTCTCTCGAGGTACCAATCGAATATGGTTTTATTGTTTCTCTTTTTAGCTTCAACTCCACCATTGTTATTTGACAATCAGATTTTCTGAAATTCCAACAAATTTGAGCCATCATATTCTCAACTTACCGATCTTCTGTTTCTACTTTCGATTTCGATCGATCTTCTGCTCTTTGTGTTCTATTTTGTTTCATTCGGCTTCGTTTGTGTATTCTGACGTTTCTTGATTCAGGTCTAAGATCCAACCCAACCATCCAACCCAATCCTAGCGACCCCCAAATTGTGTAGAGATCTCCTGCGCCGCCACCATCGCCGTTGTTCTTCTCTCCGCCATCGACGGTAAAGTCTACTGCACCAGGTACGCAAGTTCCGATGACATGATCCTCCTCAATCATGTTTAAAATCTTCCATGTAATGCATGAATCCTCCAATTTTTTCCATATAAAAATTGTACTAACACCTCACCATAACATGCCCTTACCTAAATAAATAGCATTACACATACAACATGGGAAGGGGGAGATTCTCAAATTTCACATTAATTGACCCTTATCATTTTGCAAACTTTATTCTGGACCACCTCCAAAATTGTGTGGAATGGACATATCATCTTTGTTCATGTGTTGGGCTACCTGTGGTGAAGTAAATAAGGTTTTGAAATGTGGATGACAAATGTGAAGAAGTCCTGTAAATTAAAGGGATATATATCTTCTTCCTAATACCTACTCATCAACTAATAAAGCATTGTTGCATTTTGCTAATTTATTTTAGGTAAACTTTTGGTTTTGATTTGTAGTTGGTTATATTATATGGGTTTTTTTATTTTACATGGAGTGTTTTATCTGATAAATTAGATTTTCTACCTTTATGTCAACCATGTTCTATGATTTTCCTATGTTTAGGTGTGGAAATATGGATGACTTATTAAATGCTTTGAATGACCCACAAGTTCATTTGTCAGAGGATGAGTTTGAGGCTATGATAGTTGTCAATTTCCTTGTCGTGTATTACCAATATTATGTTCTACCCACCTCCCGTGTGTCTAGTTCACACTGCTCCTTTCATAGGAAATGGCATTATTGTTGACTTATTGCAAGGACACTATAGAATAGTGTATGACTCCATTAGAATGTTACCGACTGTATTTAGGTTGTTGTGTGCTATTCTGAGGGGTCGAGGATTGATGAGTGATACAAGGGTTGTGTCCGTGGAGGAGCAAGTATGGATTTTGTTGAAAACCTTAGCCCATGGGGATTCCAACCGGACACTTCAAGCTCAACTACAACATAGTGGAGAGATAATAAGTAGGCATTTCAATAAAGCCTTACACTGTTATTTCATTTGGGGATGTCAGATGGTTTGACCAAAGGGTAGTTTAGTAGACACACCACGTCACGTAATAGAAGGTGGCGGGGTAAGTATTTCCCATACTTCAAAGATTGTATTAGGGCATTAGATGGGACTCATATCGATGCGTGGATACCAGTAAAATTCCAACCAGCATACCGTTCCAAATGACATCCCACGTAGTGCACTCCAAATGTCCTAGGAGTGTGCGATTTCAACATGAGGTTCATTTTTGGTTCCGCTGGGTGGGAGGGATCAACACACGATTGTAGAGTTATAATGACACACTAAAACACCCCTCCAACAGTTTTCCTAGTCATCCCGATTAGTACTTATGAATTGAAAAAACTTTATTATTTTTAATGCTCATAAACACTCCACTAATACTAAGTTACTTATAACAGATAAGTATTACGTTCTTGACACTGGTGATTGACATCATTTCATTCATTCATTGATATCTTATATCCATTATCTTAAACCTAAACAATGCTACGTAATAAGTTTTATGTTTAAGTTTCAGGAATAACAGGTTTGAGAAAAAGAGACTAAAAAGGACATCAAATCAAGAAAAAGGACTAAGTTGCAAGACTTATGGACTGAGGTGCATTAGAGAAGGATCCAGATGTAAAACCAAAAGGACTAATGAGGAAATCAAGAAGATCCACACCATTGTGAGTATTTTGGCAATTAGATTCGGGCCCAAACAACAACAACCAAATCGGGTTCATCAAATATCAAGAAATCAAGCCAGAAACGAACCACCGAAATCCAGACTCAATCCAAGCAATCCAGACCGCCAATTGGTTGTCCAAGACCGCCAATTGGTTGTCCAAATTGGTTCAAATGTTCCATGGTTGAGTCGGGTCGTGTATTATGTTGTTTTATGTCCATTTATAGTATGTGTTTAGTCCTATATCGGGGAATTGTCCCTGATTACCTTTTTCTAGCACTATAAATAGAACTCTTCCTTCTCCTTTGTATTCAACCATTGCTTGGTGGCATTTTCTCTACTTGGAGTAAAAGCCTTGAAGCAAAAACTCAAGGTGGAGAAGAATGCAACTTGCAATGTGAGTTATGTTAATAAAATAATTTTTCTTAGTTTCTTTTAATATTATCATGTCTTTTAATTCTTGCTTGCTTCTTTAGTTTAATTTCCTTTCATTCAGCTTCTTTAATATTTCTTGCTTGCATAGTTCAATTTCCTTTCAGTAGAATGTTTCATTTTGTTAATGTAGGTTGTAGTGTAATGATTAGTGAGTAGTTCCATCCACATTTGGGGGTGGAGAAATATGTGATGTGATTATGTGATGTATTAGGTGTGTGTTATCTTAATTCTTTGAACCTTACATGATTTCCATAACCATCTAATGGGATTTCACTCTTGTCTTTGATATGCTAATGCTCTTGAATGAAGCTTAGCATATGCTTAGATTAGTGGACCTATTTTATGGGAAATGATGAGGTGAGGATATGGATGGAATTGATAAAGGAAACTTGACTTGTAGTTGCATGTACTCTTGTTGCCTTTACCTTAGTTAATGCCTTGTATGTTTTAATGATTGTGTAAATCTTATTTCATGTGGAAGCATAATGGGGTTTGGTCTTTATACATGAGTTCATTTAGCTTCATTCCAATTAATTGTCTTGTATGTTTAAATGATATTTTGTTATCTTATTTCACGTGGAGGCAAAGTTGGATTTAGTTTTATGATTTTCATGCACTACATGTTGTAATGAGCAAAATTGCACACACATACACATATCTTTGTATTCACATTCTTTTTCTACCCCCTATGGTGTTTAGATTCATTACGTATTTACAATTCCTTTCGCATGGTAGTATAGTTTAGATCATAACTCCTTTCTCTCCTTTCTTTCCCACTCGCCTTCGAACAAACTAAAGTCGACACACCTCCCTGTGGATCGACCGATATTTGCCACCGTTTCAACGTGGTCGTGCACTTGCAGTTAATTAACCCGTAATGACCCGTACAGTCACTCTTAGAACCCGAGATGACGTAACCACCCCAACTTCTCTTGATATAATAACTCCTTTCTCTCCTTTCTTTCCCACTCGCCTTCGAACAAACTAAAGTCGACACACCTCCCTGATAAATGAACAAACTAAAGGCCCCGTAATGACCCGTACAGTCACTCCTAGAACCCGAGATGGCGTAACAACCCCAACTTCTCTTGAGGGGCCTAGTGAGGGCCACAGTCAGAGCTCGCACGCGCAACCTCCGCCTTATCACCCTCCACGCCCATCGGCGACCTACCAACCCCCACATCAAAGGTCTTAGCACTACAATTACCAACCTCCGTAGGCCACATCGTCGGGTTATTCTAACCGAACTCCACTACCCCAGCGGGTTGACCCAAAGGACCCCTCTAGTGACCTGACCCTTCAAGCGTTCATTCAGAGCATGCAAAGTACAGTCAAAGCTTTGGAAATGCAAGTTAGCCAGTTGGCTCATCAGTTCCATGAACGCGAGAAGGGTGAGTTACCAAGCCAACCTGTGGTAAATCCCAGGGGTCAACCTGCTCAGGCTAGGAAGAATGTGCACAGTGTTGAAAATGACATTTCCCAACATGCAAATGTTGTCCATACCTTAAGATCGGGAAGGGTTGTTGACAACAATGTGGAAATGCCTGAATCCAACCCTGTTGGTGACTCTTCCGAGGAGGGTCGTGAGTCTTTCAAGGAACCCAATTCTTAGACTCCTCCTCGTGATAGTTATGTCCCCAAGGCACCATGCCCTCATAGATTGACTAAAAAACGTAATGAGCATTGGGACAAAATCGTTGAGGTACTTAGGCAAGTCAAGGTGAACATTCTTTTGTTGGACGTCGTTCAGCAAAAGTCACTGTATGCCAAGTTCCTTAAGGACCTTTGTACCATGAAGAGGAGAACAAATGTTCCCAAAAAGGCATATTTGGCCGCCAATGTGAGTTCGATATTGACACAACCCATAAGTGCAAGTCAACTCCAAGGACCCCGGTTGTCCAATTATTTCTTGCATGATTGGTAACGTGACAATTCCTCAACATCTATTGGATTTGGGAGCAACTGTGAACCTCCTGCCCTACTCTGTCGATGTCAACCTTGGAATAGGCGATCTTAAGCCAATGAGGAAACCCTCTAGTTGGCTGACAAATCCATCAAGATTCAACGAGGAAGTGTGGAGGATGTCCTTATTAAAGTGGGTGAGTTCGTATTCCCAGTTGATTTCATCATCTTGGATACTGAACCTATGTGCAACCAAGAAGGACAAATTCCAGTGATCCTTGGGAGGCCATTTCTTGCGACATCTAATGCTTTGATCAATTGTCGCAATGGCCTGATGAGCTTATCTTTTGGAAACCTCAGGGCGGATTTCAAAATCTTTACTCTTGGTAAGCAACCCGGGCTCTTCAACGATGTTGTCGGAGCCAATTTCATTCAGGACACGGATGAGCTCGAGTCATTGGGTATGTTCGAGTCACATCGACATATTTAGGTGCTTGATGACCAAGTTGCGATTGAAGATGATTTTGAGGAATCCGCCTGTGAACTTCTGGATGAGGAAACACATTTGGGTGCTTGCACCTCTTACCCTGTGGCCCTTGAGCCACTTGAAGTTAACTCTTAATCCAGCAATGACCCACCTCTGGTCGAGCTTAAACCACTCCCCGATAACCTAAAATACATCTTTTTAGGGGATAATGAGACCTTGTCACTCATTATTGCTTCTGATCTTGCAAAAGATCAAGAGGTTGCCCTAAAAAAAGTGTTGTTTGACAACAAAGACGCTATCGGGTGGTCCTGGAAGGACATCAAGGGAATTATCCCTTGTATTGTCCAGCATCGGATCCACATGGAAGAGAATTCTATGCCCCACTGGGCCCACAATAAAGATTGAATCCTGTGCAGAATGAAGTCGTCTAAAAGGAGGTTTTAAGTGCTTAGATCATTGTATAATCTATCCTTTCTCTGATAGTTCGTGGGTGAGTCATGTCCATGTGGTTGCCAAGAAGTCAGGTGTGACGGTTGTTGAGAATGAGCATAATGAGCTTACACCAACACGCCTGCAAACTGGCTGACGAGTTTGCGTTGATTATCGCAAGCTCAATGCGGCAACGTGAAAAGATCATTTCCCGTTACCATTCATTGATCAGATGTTGGAAAGGTTGGCCGGACATGAGTATTATTGTTTTCTTGAGGATTAAGAGAAAACCACATTTATTTGTCCCTTTGGCAAGTTTGCCTACCGTCGCATGCCCTTTAGGTTATGTAATGCACCTACAACATTTCAAAGGTGTATGATCAGCATCTTCTCCGATATGGTAGTGTTTCCATGAGATTTTGATGGCCGACTTTTCCATATTTTGCTCTTCCTTCGATGAGTGACTTCATCACTTTAGCCTTGTCCTCAAGCGATGTCGTGAGAAGAACCTCACTCTCAATTTGGAGAAATGTCACTTCATGGTGAAGCGAGGTATTGTACTTGGACATGTGGTCTCAAGTATGGGAATTGAGGTCAATCCGGTCAAAGTGGGCCTTATTGCTAACCTCACACCGCCACATAATGTGAAGGATATCCGTGTCTTTTTGGGGCATGCTGGATTCTATAGGCGGTTCATTCAGGATTTTTGGAAAATTGCTCAACCTCTCACTGCTTTGTTGGCTAAGGATGCCATTTTTTAGTTCACAACGGATTGCCACCATGCTATTTTGACCTTGAACAAAGAGCTGACTTCAGCTCCCATAATTAAGGCACCGGTGTGGACTGAACCCTTCGAGTTAATGTGTGATGCATCTGACTTCGCTGTGG
Organism: Triglochin maritima; assembly: GCA_963682175.1. Taxonomy (NCBI): domain Eukaryota; kingdom Viridiplantae; phylum Streptophyta; class Magnoliopsida; order Alismatales; family Juncaginaceae; genus Triglochin; species Triglochin maritima. The sequence continues at coordinate 10,422,974 of OY821790.1, read as the reverse complement.
GAGCAGTGCTTGGGCAACGATTGGACAAACTGCATCATGTGATCTACTATGCCAGAGAACACTTAATGATGCCTAATTTAACTACACTGTGACCGAGAAAGAATTCTTAAGGATCATATTCGCTTTGGAGAAATTCTGGTCGTACTTGATTGGCTCCCACGTGATTATCTATTCTGATCACACAGCCATCAAACACCTCATGGCGAAGAAAGATGCAAAATCTCAACGATTGAGATGAATCTTGTTGTTATAAGAATTTGATCTCGAGATTCGAGACAAAAAAAGGTGTGAAATGTTGTCGCTGACCACCTGTCTCGTCTAGAGACGACCAACCCACAAGACCAAATTATTAATGACAAATTTCCTAACGAGCAATTGTTCATGATTGAAGATAACCCTTGGTTTTCCCACATCGTGAACTACCTCGTGACCGAGCAACTTCTTGTGGGTTGGTCAAAATCTGACCAAACCAAATTTATATCCTATGTCAGATTCTTTCACTGAGACTACCCCTACCTATTCAAATACTGCTCTGACCAAATTTTCAGGTGATGCATCCCCAATACGGAGTTCAAAAGTGTCCTCCAATTTTGCCACTCTGAGGCATGTGGAGGACACTTTGGAGCAAAGAAAACTGCCGCCAAGGTGCTCCAATCTAGATTCTACTAGCCTTCTCCTTTCAAAGATGCTTACACATTTTGTAAGCAATGTGATAGGTGCAAGCGTCTTGGCAGGATTAGTCGACATGATATGATGCATTTGCAAAATAACCTTGTCATCGACCTCTTCGATGTGTGGGGCATTGACTTTATAGGTTCTTTCCCGAATTCGTTTGGGAATGTTAACATTCTAGTGTCCATTGACTATCTGTCTAAGTTGGTTGAGGTTATCCCCACAAAGACCAATGACAAAAAGGTGGTCACCAAATTCTTTAAGGACATTTTTGCACGATTCAGTACTCCTCGTACCATAATCTGCGATTGGGGTACCCACTTCTGTAATCGCTCATTTGAAGTGCTTATGAGGAAGTATTCGATCACCCACAAGCTTGCGACCCCATATCATCGACAAACTAGTTGGCAGGTTGAAATCTCTAACCGTCAATTAAAGCAAATCCTTGAGAAGACGGTTAATTCCTCGAGGAAGGATTGGTCGAATGACGCGTTGTGGGCTTACCACACCACGTATAAGACCAATTTGGGTATGTCCCCATATCGGATAATGTACGGCAAGACTTGTCACCTACCAGTCGAGCTCAAGCATCATGCTTTCTGGGCAATTAAGAACCTGAATATGGATCTTGATCAAGCAGGTGTGCAGCGTAAACTCGACATTGTGGAATTGGAAGAGCTACGCAATGATGCGTATGAAAATGCCAAAATTCATAAGTCCCAAGCCAAGATATTTCACGATCGCATGATTATGCAAAAGGTGTTTATGGCCGAGCAGAAGGTGTTGCTCTATAATTTCCGGCTTCATCTATTTGAGGGTAAGCTCCGTAGTTGCTGGTCTGGCCCTTTTATTGTGAGAACCATATTTCCTCATGGAGCGGTTGAAATCCTGAACCCCGGGAATGGGGACGTGTTCAAAGTTAACGGACAATGCCTCAAACCTTACTTGGAGGGGGCACCAGCTGAAGTCGAGGAGGTCATGTTACTTTATGAACCTCTCTCGCACTCAACCATTCATGTTCTTGCATGTTCTTGCATGAATGGTTGAGATTTCATGTTTGTACAAAGTTAGATTTGAAAAAATTGAAAAAAGAAACAAGAAACAAGAAAAATGAAAAATGAAAAAAACGAAGAAAAGATTAAAAAAAGACTCGACAAGTGAGCATTGATTGTAGTGTGCCCCAACCATTGTGTATTTGGGCCCCATTTCTTTCACGTATTTGTATCCCTTCGTGCTTGAGTCCATCAACATAACCATGAACTTCTCTTTGTACTTCACGTTGGTGAGATCGTTTCTTTTTCATGCATAAATCCATGTAGTATCATGCTCACATTCATTGAGCACAATGGATGAAGTAAGTGTGGGGGTGTGTTTTACGTGTGTACATAGTCGAGTCTTTCTCCTTTTGTTTTCTTTTCTTTTGTTTGTATTGATATGGTGATGTTAGTGTGCTGTATTTTATATCGATATATCTACTTGCAATGATCCTTGGGTGACTTGTCTTCACTTGCTTGCCTAGTGTTTTAAAATTTTCATTTCTTTCAACAATCTTCATGTGTTTGCGAAATAAAATGTCTTGTGGTTTTTGCGTGTGTTTAGGATGTGCAAAACCATTGAGAGGCAAAGTAAAAAGGAAGCTCCCAAAATTGACTTGAATATGATGCAGTAGGATATCTAGTACATCGGCTTTAGGTCTTATCTAATCATAAGGATGCACCCCGATTTTCCATCGGGGGGAGAGTAATCATAGGATTTCAGTACTCAAACAAATAAAGAAGTTCACCTTGAACCTAATGAGTTGAATAATTCGTGTTTGTTAATATAAGGAAGTTTGTTGTAGTCAAGGATCCTTAAACTCCTGTTGTAAGACATTAAGTGTAGGGGTTTTGGTTCATTTGTAGATAAGAAATGAGTCAGTAGGTGTTCTCTCTTCTCTCACGGCTCATATCTCTTAGGGGATAATGAGACCGTGCCACTCATCATTTCTTCTGATCTTGCAAAAGATCAAGAGGTTGCCCTCAAAAAAGTGCTATTTGAAAACAAAGAGGCTATCGGGTGGTCCTTAAAGGACAACAATGGAATTAGCCCTAGTATTGTCCACCATGGGATCCACATTGAAGAGAATTCTAGTCCCCGTCGGGACCCACAACGAAGATTGAATCCTGTGCTGAAAGAAGTCGTCCGAAAGGAGGTTCTTAAGTGCTTGCATCATGGTATAATCTATCGTATCTGTGATAGTTGGTGGGTGAGTCATGTCGATGTGTTTCCCAAAAGTCAGGCATGACGGTTGTTGAGAATGAGCATAATGCACTTATACCAACACGTCTGCAAACTCGCTGACGAGTTTGATTTGATTATCGCAAGCTCAATGCGGAAACATGGAAAGATCATTTCCCGTTACCATTCATTGATCAGATGTTGGAAAGGTTGACCAGACAAGAGTATTATTGTTTTCTTGATGGATACTCCGGTTACAACCAAATTCTCATTGCCCCCGAGGATCAAGAGAAAACCATATTTACCTGTCCCTTTGGCACGTTTGCCTACCGTCGCATGCCATTTGGGTAACGCAATGTGCCGGCAACGTTTCAAAGGTGTATTATCAACATCTTCTCCAATATGGTAGAGCAGTGCTTGGACAACGATTGGACAAATTGCCTCATGTGATCTATTATGCCTGTAGAACACTTAATGATGCCCAATTGAACTACACTGTGACTGAGAAAGAATTCTTAGCGATCATATTCACTTTGGAGGAATTCTGGTCGTACTTGATTGGCTCCCACGTGATTATCTATTCTGATCACATAGCCATCAAGCACCTTATCGCAAAAAAAGAAGCAAAATCCCGACTCCCGAGATGGATCTTGTTGTTACAAGAATTCGATCTTGAGATTCGGAACAAAAAAGGGCCAGAAAATGTTGTAGCGGACCACCTGTCTCGTATTAAGACGAGCAGCCCACAAGATTAAATTATTAATGATAAATTTCCTGAGGAGCAATTGTGCATGATCGAATATAACCTTTGGTTTGCTCACATCGTGAACTACCTCGTGACCGAGCAACTTCCTGTGGGTTGGTCAAAATATGACCAAACCAAAATTAGATCTTATGTTAGATTCTTTCACTGGGATGACCCATATCTACTCAAAAAATACTCTGACCAAATTTTCAGGCGGTGCGTCCAAAATGTTGAGTTCCAATGTGTACTTCAATTTGGCCACTCTGAGGCATGTGGACGACACTTTGGAGCAATGAAACTGCCACCAAGGTGCTCCAATCTCGTTTCTACTGGCCTTCTCTTTTCAAAGATGCTTACGAATTTTGTAAGCAATGTGACAGGTGTCAGCGCCTTGGCAGGATTAGTCGATGTAATATGATGCCTTTGCAAAATGTCCTTGCCGTCGACATCTTCAATGTGTAGGGCATCAACTTTATCGGTCCTTTCCCGAATTTGTTCAGGAATGTTTACATTCTGGTGGACGTTGACTATGTGTCTAAGTGGGTAGAGGCTATCCCCACAAAGACTAATGACAACAAGGTGGTCACCAAATTCTTAAAGGACATTTTTACGCGATTTGGTACTCCTCGTACCATAATCAACGATAGGGGTACCCACTTCTGTAATCGATCCTTTGAAGCGCTTATGTGGAAGTATTCGATGACCCAGAAGCTTGCGATCGCATATCATACGCAAACTAGTGGGAAGGTCGAAGTCTCTAACCGTCAATTAAAGCAAATATTTGAGAAGACGGTTAATTCCTCGAGGAAGGATTGGTTGACTAAGTTGAATGACGCATTGTGAGCTTTCTGCATCACGTATAAGACCAATTTGGGTATGTCTCCATATCGGGTAGTGTACGACAACACTTGGCACCTACCAGTCGAGCTTGAGTATCGTGCTTTCTGGGTCATTAAGAACCTGAATATGGATCTTGATCAAGCAGGAGTGCAGCGTAAACTCGACATTATTGTCCAAACCATCTTTCCTCACGATGCGGTTGAAATCCTGAACCCAAGGAATGGGGACGTGTTCAAAGTTAATGGACAACGACTCAAACCTTACTTGGAGTGGGCACCAGCTGAAGTCGAGGAGGTCATGTTCCTTCATGAACCTCCCTCACACTCAACCATTCATGTTCGTGCATGCATGGTTGAGATTTTGTGTTTGTACAGAGTTAAATTTAAAAAAACTAAAAAAATAGAAACTAAAAAAAAAGAAAAATAAGACAAAAGACTCCGTGAGTGAGCATTGATTTTTGTGGCCATCACGTATTTGTATCTCTTATTTTGTATTTCATAGATTTTGAGGTGAATTCGGGTTTGTGTCCATCAACATAACCATGAACTTCCCTTTGTGCTTCACGTTGGTGAGATATTTTCTTTTCATGAAAATATTCTTGTAGTATCATGCTCACATTCATTGAGGACAGTGCACGAAGTAGGCGTTGTGTGTGGGGGTGGTTTACGTGTGTAAATTGTTGAGTCTTTCTCCTTTTGTTTTCATTTGTGTGCATTGTTAGGGTAAGGTTAGTGTGCTGCATTTAATATCAATATATCTGCATGCCATGGTCCTTGGGTGACTTGTCTTCTTTTGCTTGTCTTGTGCTTTAAATTTTGACATTTCTTTCAAAATCTTCAGGTGTTAGAAAACGAAAATGTTTTGTGGGTTTTGCGTGTGTTTAGTATGTGCGAAACCATTGAGAGGCAAAGTAAAAGGAAGATCCCAAAATTGACTTGAATTTGATGCATTAGGATATCTATTACACCGACCTTAGGCCTTATCTAGTAGTTACGATGCACCCCGGTCTTCTCTCGAGGGGAGAGCAATCATAGGGTTTCAGTACTCAAATAAACAAAGAAGTCCACCCTGAACCTAGTGAGTCATTAATTCGTGTCTCTTAATATAAGGAAGTTTGTTGAAGTCAATGACCCTTTAAATCTTGTTGTGAGGCATTAAGTGTAGGGGTTTTGGTTCATGTGTAGATACGAAATAAGTGAGTAGGTATTCTATCTTCTCGTACGGCTCCTATCACTTGGGAAATTAGGTCTGTGGGGACTTTGTGCTTCGTGCTTTCGAGTCATCTTACTTGGGATGCACCGACCGAACTCCCATTACACGGGTGGTTGGGATCACCCTATATGGAGATGTGGCGAAAGATGTACGTGATAGTGTAAGTCCTCATAGGCAATGTTGCACGAAACCTGACCCTGGGAGAATAACACACCAACTCGGAAAAAAAAGAAAATAAAAAAAGAAAAAAAAGGTAATGCAAATAAGAACATTAATGGACTTTACACTTTGTATCACTTGAGGATGTTAGGGTTGTCCATGTTTTTCACTTAAGTCCTTAATTAACTTGCAGGAATGGTTCCCTAGGCTAGGTGTGTGGACTTAATACATATAGAGAGTCGGCCCATAGAATTACCGTGTCCAATGATCGACAAATGTAGGTCCAATGAGTCGTGTTGATAGATTGAATAATGCATCAATGTTCGGATTTTGTGGGTCTATTCGCTGAAAACCCTCAGGAGACAACACTCCTCCTTGGCGACAATGAGGTTTAACGGCTTGTTGCACGTGCTAAGTGCAACCGTGATTCCTACGAAAGTGAGTTAGGATTTCCCTATTTTACGAATGATTTTACCTCTCTTTCATTTTACTTTTTCTTTTTTTTGCTTGGGACTAACAAAAGTTAGGTGGGGGGGGGGGGGTATTTGATTGACATCATATCATGCATATATTTGTGTCTTATATCCTTTATTTTTAGCCTAAGCAATGCTATGTAACGAGTTTTATGTTTAAGTTTTAGGAATAAACATGTTTGAGATCAAGAGACTCACAAAGGACTTAAAGGCAAGAAAAAGGACTAAGATGCAAGACTTATGTACTGAAATGCAAGAGAGAATGACCCGAACATAAAACCAAAATGACCAATGAACAAATCAAGAAACTCCACACCATCATGAGGAGTATTTTGACAATTAGATCCGGGCCTAAACTCTAGTAACCGATCCGAGTGCACCCCACGTGAAGAATTGAAGAAATAAAGAAGATATCCGAAAATGGGTCAGATTCGGGAAAAAGTGACCACCAATTAGCGGTCCTTTTTTCTCAAAATCCAACCTGGTTTCTCCCAGATATGGGTTATGTGTTTATGTTGATTTTGGGAATGTTTCATTAGTCCCACATTGGAGATTGTCCCTGATTACCTTTTTCTATGACAATAAATATAACTCTTCGTCCTCCATTATAAACATCTCCTCTCTTGGTGGTCATCCTCTATAGTGGGAGTAAAGCCTTGGAGCAAAACTCTAGTGGAGAGAGGCTACTTGTAAGGTGAGTGAGCAATAAAAATGTTTTGTTAGTTTCTTTGTTGTTCTTTTTGATTCTGCCATGCTTAGTTAACTTTGTTTGTTTTAATCTTCGTAGAATTAATTAGCATATTTCTTTTCCTTAATATGAATGTTAGATTAATAATGTGTGATTAGTTCCATCCCTCTTTGGGGGTGGAGTTGATGTTTATACATGTCATCTAGAATGGAATGAATGCTAAATGTTGTGCTATGTGAGAAATGTGAGTATGCTAGTTTGAATTAAAGAGAATACTTAACTTGACGGTTTCTGCTATAATCTTTAGATACATTCCATGCTCGTTTAGGTTCTTAATGACAAACTTGTTCATGCTAATATTTATCACTTAGGGTAGTGATTTGGATGATAGGTCTTGTCGTGAGGTACTTCTTTGCATAGCAAAACTCCCTACACTTATGCTCTATTGATTGCATTCATCACCACTTATTTCATGTGTACAGACACTCCACCCCATAGGGGTTTCCATTACTAATTTCCAGTTTGTTTTTATTAGTCACTTAGTTTAGTTTTATTTCGTCTCGTGCTATCATCTTCTTTGATTGTTTTGTGCTAGTTTAACGTAGTTTAGTTTAGTGAAATCAATTCCTTCTCCTTTCTTTTCCCACTCGATTTCTGAAGAATCAAAATTGACACACCTCCTCGTGGCCACAACCAATACTTGTCACGTCTTCACCGACGTCGTTCACTTGCGGTAATATAAACGAACACAATCAACACGCAATGAGATAGCCAAGTTCAAGTCATCAGTCAAGCACTTCTACTGGGATGACCCTTACTTATTTAAGTACTGTGCTGATCAAATCACACTACTGGAAAAAAACTTATAACGTCGTCATTTCACGTCGAATTTAAAACAATTGACGTGAAAGGATCTTATGACGTCGGTTTTTCTAATATCGACGTGAAATACTAATATGTCGCGATACGTTTATTTCTCCAAAATCGACGGGATAAAGAATTTTTCACGTGTTTTCACATCGGTTTCCTGAAACCGACGTTATATATTGTTGAAAACATGTCGGTTTTCCAAAAACCGATGTGCTTTCGTTGTTTTTTATAAATATCCACGACTCTATCCGACATACTTCTCAAAACCATCCTCTCCATCCCAACTCCCGCACCTTCTCCGCCTCTTCTTCTCCTCCTGCTCAGCCTCCTCCACCCCCACCCTCTGACACCCCCGCCCCGGTCCAACCCGTCTCCTACCCGGCCAAACCCAAATCCCGGAACAATCCGAGGGCCCAATCGATCCATCCCCTCCGCCTCCCACACCAACCCAATCCTGGCCCCAGAGACCCCCTTCCGGATCTCCCCTCGATTCCGACTCTCGCACCTCGAGACACTATAAGAACGACTCCCACCTCATCCCATCGCGTGCCCACAATTGCCTTCTCCGAAAATCTAAGGTTACTTCTTCTTCTTCTTCCTCGTGTGGCGCAGATGGATTTGGATATTTGTTTTCTCAAATTTGTGTTGATTTTTGCTTTCTTTACGACGTTTGGTTTCTGATTTGTAGAAATCTTTGCGGGTGATCTTCAGAGCTGAGGTAGATTTCGATCCTCGTCTCAATTTCTTGTTGTTTTCTTGCTTTCTTATTCTCTTCTGGTTTCTGATTTGGATGATCTTTTCGATCTCATGTTTTTGTTGTTTTCTTTCTTATCCTCTTCTTTGCTTTCTCAATTTTGTGTTCATTTCTGTTATGCTGTCAAATTTTATAATGTTGTTACCTCTTCTTTATTCCTCTTGGAAGTGTTTACAGGTTTTGTATACTTCTTACGAACAAATAGATTGATATTTACCAAGTAAAAGTTGTTACCTCTTCTTTATTCCTCTTTGCAGTGAATGTTGTTTTTGGTTATTTTTCCGGTTATCTTCAGGACTATGTTGATTAGGGTGAATTTTAGAGACATAAAAGAATATGTCGAAGGCTTGGATGTTTTCGATGTAATTGGACGATCCGAGCTAGAGATTGCTGAAGAAATTGTATTCCTCAACTGTTATTTCATCTAAATTCTAAACTGGAGTAGGCTAAAAAGATGTGTAGGTTTTTGTTCTGAATTCATCTGAATTCTGAATAAGATGTACACTGAAAAAATTGTGGTGTTTGGTTGCTTTACTTGGTTGTTCTTCAGATCATGACTATATCCAAAACTTATATTTTTTTCTAAATCATTTTGACAAGATAATATTTTTTAATGGTATTTACAAGTTCTGCTTGAAAAATCATTTTCTTTGATTTTTGAAACGTCTACATTGGAGCCGTGCTGAAAAAGTTGTAATTTTGTTGTGTTGATATCATGATCATGGGCAGTAGGGATATGCTGAAAATAGCATTCTTCATTTGCTCTATATACACGATTAGTTGGTTAAGTGACCACACTTGTTTCTGTGTTAAAGGGATGTATGTTGCTAATCGTGCATCTGACAAGATCACCCAGCTCACAGAAAATGTTTACTTGTGCCGCTCGGGATCTGTAACCAATCATTTTAGGAGCCAACTTCATATCTTGTGATTTTTCTGCTTATACTTTGCTTCTTCTGTATCCCAAAATCTTGCACACGTAACTGGTATAATGTGATAATCTTGTTTCTTTTCCATAGATCTGATCTGTCTTAATCTATGTATTTTTCAATAAATATGTCACAATTAACATGGTATTCTAGTCTCACCAATGCAACAAAAACAATCTAGTTGGTTGCTTGTTTTCCTGTCAGCACATCAAATGATTTTCCTACCTAGCTGACTGCTTGTGTTATTGAAATCTCTCCCATAATTCCACATTTCACGTCGGTTTTCCTGGAACCGACGTGTAATCTTGAATATTTTATGTCTATTTTCCGACCAACGTGGTATCATCTTCATTACTACATCTCCCGTTTTTTACGTCGGTAAATTTGAACAGTAAAACTAATGAGATATGGTCAAAAAATTCGACGTAAAAACACTATTTTCTAGCAATGTCATAAGAAGGTGCATTCCTAACAACGAGATTCATATTGTCTTGTCCTTTTTTTGTCATGAGGAGGCGGGTGGTGGGCACTTTGGTGCAAAGAAAACCTCTCCCAAAGTTCTCCAATGTGTTTTTTACTGGCCCTCGTTGTTCCAAGATGCTTTTGCATTTTGCAAAGCATGCGATCGATGTCAACGTGTGGGCCGCATTGGGAGACGTGATATGATGTCACTCAATCCTATTCTAGTGGTCGACATCTTTGATATTTGGGAAATTGACTTTATGGGTCCTTTTCCCGTGTTTCATGGTCACCCATACATTCTGGTAGTAGTTGATTATGTGTCATAGTGGATTGAGGTTATCCCCACTCACACTAACAATCACAAGGTCGTGATCAAATTCTTAAAAGAACACATCTTTGCGAGGTTTGGGACACCTTATTGTATCATTAGTCATTGTGGGACTCACTTTGTGAACTGATCCTTCGATGTTAGATGTGGGTGAAAGACGGGGAGCACCACACCAAGCCACCCCAGAAAGCACGCCTCCACCAGACACCTGGACCGTCAACCAGCGGTCCCAAACCGTCAATTGGCGGTTCAGAAGTTGCGCCTGGTGCGCGGCTTTAGCTCGCCTTGTTCTCCATGCTGAGGGTCTTCTATTTCCATCACTAGATCCATACTTTGATCTACGTAATTGGTGGACACGAATGAAAGAAGAAAACAAACTACTTAACACTCACAAGCAAAACGAGATTTACACCAAACACTCATCTTTTCTTTCTTCTTTCTCACTTGACTTGATTTGTTTTTGGCTTGTGTTACAAATGGAGAACTCTTGTGCTTATATAGGCACTTACAAAGACTCTTCAACTTACCCTATAACACAAACATAACATAAACTATATAAAGATGATCATTCAAGATCATTACAACCTCTACTTAAATTGCATCATAAAATAGGACGAAAATCATAGAAAAAATGAAGAGTCACTTGTCTCTTCCTTTCCTACAACCTTTTGTCTTCCTTTTTGTTGAGTCATCAACTCCTAGATCACTCACCCTCCATAGGTGATGTGGCAAGTGACTAGGATGCCACCTAGAATTAAGTTCAATTCTCAATATTCGAAGCAGTGATGAGGAAATATTCCATCACGCACAAGTTGGCCAGACCTTATCATTCTCAAACCAGTGGCCAGGTAGAAATCTCCAACCGTCAAATTAAGAAGATAAACAAAAAGACAGTTAATGCTTCGAGGAAGCATTTGTCTATTAACTTGATTGACGCGTTGTGGGCCTTCCACATGGCGTATAAAACTGACCCAGGATGTTCCCCTATCGGATTGTGTACGGCAAGGTGTGTCATCTTCCGTTGGAATTTGAACACGGGGCATTATGGGCAATCAAACATCTTAACATGTGCATTGATGTTGCCGGTGGAAACCATAAGTTGGACCTGAACGAGTTGGAGGAGTTGAGAAATGAGACATACGAAAATGCCAAGATTTTAAAGTCCCGCACCAAAATTTTCCACGCTCGCACAGTCCGGATCAAAACTTTCATAGTGGGACGAAATGTCTTATTGTGTAACTCCTATCTCCACTTGTTGTCGGGGAAACTTCGGAGTCGTGTCTTTACACGATCTTCCCACGGATGTAATTACATGACGTTATCATTCCTTCCATTTTGTACATAGTTCCATTTAGTTTCAAAAACAAAAAAATAGAACAAAAAGAATAAAAAATTGAGAAACAAAAGACTCCACAAGTGAGAATTGGTTGTTGGAGGCCCCAACCCTTGAGTAATTGGGCCTCCTCTATTTATTGTGATCACTCCTGTTCTTATACATCTCACAGGTTTTGGAGAGAATTCAAGTTTGCCACATAACCACGAAATTTCCCTTGTGCTTCACGATGGTGAGATCGTCACTTTTTCATGCATAGATACATCTACCATATAACTTCCATACATTGAGGACAATGCATGAAGTAAGTGTGGGGAGTGTTTTACGATTGTATAATTGTGGAGTCGACTCTTTTTTATTTTGTTTTTCATTTTCTTTTGTTTGTATTGTTAGGGTCATGTTAGGGTGCTGCATTTAATATCGATAAATCTGATTGTCACGATCCTTGGGTGACTTGTCTTCTTTTGCTTGCCTAGTGCTTTAAATTTTCACATTTCTTTCAAAATCGTCACATGTGTTTGCGAAAGAAAAAGTTTTGTGGGATTTGTATGTCTTTAGCATTTGCAAAACGATGGATAGGCCAAGTAAATAGAGAAGCTGCCAAAATTGACTTGAACATGATGGATTAAGATATCTAGTACACCGGCTTTAGGTCTTATGTAGTCACTAGGAAGCATCTCGGTTTCCCTCAGGGGGAGAGTAATCAAAGGGTTTTAGCACTCAAACAAATAAAGAAGTCGACCTTAAACCTATTTGGTCGAATAATTCTTGTATGTTAGTATAAGGAAATTTGTCGTAGTCAGGGACCCTGTTGTGAAACCTTAAGTGTAGGGCTTTTGGTTCATGTATAGATAATAAATGAGTAGGGTGTTCTCTATCCTTGCATGACACTTATCACTCAGGAAATTCAGTCTTAGGGGACTTAGTGCCTGGTGCTTTCGAGTCATATGACATATGATGCACCGACCGGACACCCGTTACACGGGTGGTAAGTATCGCTCTTGTGGAGATTTGTGGGAAGGTTTACATGATAGTGTAAGTCCTCATAGGCAATGATGTACGAAACCTGACCCTGGGAGAATTAAGTACCAACTAGTAAAAAGAAAAAAATAATGGAAAAAAGGGAAAAAATATGGTAATACAAATAAGAAGCTAAATGGACTTTACACTTTGTATGACCATGCATTAGTTAGTAGGAATTGCATTGGGACAAGAGTGAGGTGAGCGTTTGATTGGAGAGTTGATTGCTAGATTAAGACTCAAAACACTACTAAGGAGGTGTCCCATACAAGATAAGGTGGGGGATTTCATCACCCTTTCCTTTGCCCCCCAAAAATCACTCTTAATCAAAGCCTTAATTCTAAAAACAGGTAGACATTGGCCCTGGTATTTCGGACGCACTAAGAGAGTGATCGAGTTGAGACCGTCATGACCTGATCGGCGTCGCCTGCCTTGTCAATAGTAGGAGGTACTAGATCTCCGGATCTGGTATCACTTACTGGGCATTGTGGTCTTCGTTGTAGGAAGGTGAGCGTTTTATGCGAGGTTGGGCTTGTTCTGGTGAGAGCGCTCGACTTGAGAGAGTGCATTTTTCTGAGATGGATGGTCTAGGTGATCAGCCATCTCCGTCTCGTGCTCTTTTGGAGCATGAGGCCAAGTTGTCTCTCGGCGATGGTGGAAACCGGGTTCATTACATGGATTACCTTGGCCCGATTCCACCACCACATAAACCTCCTCCTCCTCCTCTAAGTCGAGAGGAAGAGGGATTTGGTCAGGATCGAGTTCTTGGTGCACCACCACCCTTTGCTCGACAGGATAGGCCGATGACATTGTGGAAGTGGACCCATCCTGTTCGGGTCGTGCATCCTTCTTGCATAGTTCTTCCCCCAGCTCACGGGAACAACTATGAACTGAAACCTCAATATGTGAGCATGCTTCCTACCTTCACTGCCAATAAGGAGGATCCATATATTTTTATACTAGAATTCGAAGAAGTGTGCTCGCTCCATGTTCAAGCTTCAACAACTTGATGAGGATTCAGTCCAGTTGCGGATGATTTCTTTCGCGTTGAAGAATAACACAAAGAAATGGATGTACAACCTCCCGACGAGCTCTATTCAGTCTTGGGATGAGTTTGTGCCCGTCTTTCTGAAGATATTTTTCCCACAAAGGAAATCTCAACAAATACGGCACCAGATACATCAAATGTATCAGACTGAGACCGAATCTTTTCGTACTTTCTCTGAGAGGTTCAAGGACATTCTCCAGCAGTACCATCATCATCGACTTGAGCTATGACAGCTGTGCCTATTTGTTTATGAGGGCGTCAACTACAACACCCATACATTTTTGGAGTCGATGTGTCAAGGTGATTTCCAAATGAAACTCATCGATGAGGCATGAGACACTTTTGAATTGATGGTTGAACGTACCTTTGAGTGCGACACCATGAGAGAGCCACCAGCTGCCAAGTCTTCTGGTCGAGTTGAGTCAACTATCTCGTCTGAGGTGTAAATGGCTACTCTCATGCTTAGGATTGAGAGTTTAGAGTTCGATCGAGCTCCTGTAGCTCAGGTCGCTACTCCCGCGTGTAGTAGGTGTGGACTTACGTGACATCATGACTTGGAATGTGCTTACACTCCAAGGGATACTGAACATGCAAATGCGATGTATCAACAGAGACCTTATAATGACCCGTACAGTCACTCCTATAACCCAGGATGGTGTAACCATCCTAACTTTTCTTTGGGGCCTAGTGTGGGTCACAGTCAGAGCTCGCACGCTTAACCTCAAACTCCACCTTATCAACCTCCACGCCCATGTGGTGGTCCTTAAAGGACCGCAAGGGAATGAGCCCTGGTATTGTCCACCATGGGATCCACATGGAAGAGAATTTTAGGCCCGTCGGGACCCACAACGAAGATTGAATCCTGTGCTGAAAGATGTCGTCTGAAAGGAGGTTGTTAAGTGCTTGGATAGTTCATGGGTGAGTCATGTCCATGTGGTTCCCAAGAGTCAGGCCTTACAGTTGTGCAGAATGAGCATAATGCGCTTATACCAACACGCCTGCAAACTGGCTGGCGAGTTTGATTTGATTATCGCAAGCTCAATACGGCAATGCGGAAAGATCATTTCCCGTTACCATTCATTGATCAGATGTTGGATAGGTTGGCGAGACATGATTATTATTGTTTTCTTGATGGATACTCCGGTTACAACCAAATTCCCGTTGCCCCCGATGATCAAGAGAAAACCATATTTACCTGTCCCTTTGGCACGTTTGCCTACCGTCGCATGCCATTTGGGTAATGTAATGTGTCAGAAACGTTTCAAAGGTGTATGATCAACATCTTCAACAATATGGTAGAGCAGTGCTTGGACAATGATTGAACAAATTGCCTCATGTGATCTACTATACCAGTAGAACACTTAATGATGCCAAATTGAACTACACTGTGACTGAGAAAGAATTCTTAGTGATCATATTCACTTTGGAGGAATTCTGGTCGTACTTGATTGGCTCTCATGTGATTATTTATTCTGATCACATAGCCATGAAGCACCTCATCGCGAAAAAAGAAGCAAAATCCTGACTCCTGAGATGGATCTTGTTGTTACAAGAATTCGATCTCAAGATTTGGGACAAAAAATGGTGTGAAAATGTTGTAGCGGACTACCTATCTCGTCTTAAGACGAGCAACCCACAAGATTAAATTATTAATGACAAATTTCGTGAGGAGCAATTGTTCACGATCGAAGATAACCTTTGGTTTGCTGACATTGTGAACTACCTCGTTACCGAGCAACTTCCTATGGGTTGGTCAAAATTTGACCAAATCAAATTTAGATCTTATGTCAGATTCTTTCACTGGGATGACCCCTATCTATTCAAAAAATGCTCTGACCAAATTTTTAGGCGGTGCGTCCGAAATATTGAGTTCCAAAATGTGCTTAAATTTGGCCACTCTGAGGCATGTGGACGACACTTTGGAGGAATGAAAACTGCCACCAAGGTGCTCCAATGTGGTTTCTACTGGCCTTCTCTTTTCAAAGATGCTTACGAATTTTGTAAGCAATGTGACAGGTGCCAGCGCCTTGGCAAGATTAGTCGACGTGATATGATGATGCCTTTGCAAAATGTCATTGTCGTCGACATCTTCAATGTGTGGGGCATCAACTTTATGGGTCCTTTCCCGAATTCGTTCAGGAATGTTTACATTCTGGTGCTCGTTGACTATGTGTGTAAGTGGGTAGAGGCTATCCCCACAAAGACTAATGACAACAATGTGGTCACCAAATTCTTAAAGGACATTTTTACGCGATTTGGTACTCCTCGTACTTTAATCCGCGATAGGGGTACCAACTTCTGCAATCGATCCTTTGAAGCGCTTATGAGGAAGTATTCGATGACCTACAAGCTTGCAATCCCATATCATACGCAAACTAGTGGGCAGGTCGAAGTCTCTAACCGTCAATTAAAGCAAATACTTGAGAAGACGGTTAATTCCTCGAGGACGAATTGGTTGACTAAGTTGAATGTCGCGATGTGGGCTTTCTGCACCACGTATAAAACCAATTTGGGTATGTCTCCATATCGGGTAGTGTACGGCAAGACTTGCCACCTACCAGTCGAGCCCGAGCATCATGCTTTCTGGGCGATGAAGAACCTGAATATGGATCTTGATCAACCAGGAGTGCAGCGTAAAATCGTCATTATTGTCCAAACGGTATTTCCTTACGTGCGGTTGAAATCCTGAACCCGAGGAATGGGGACGTGTTCAAAGTTAATGTACAACACCTCAAACCTTACTTGGAGGGGGACCAGCTGAAGTGGAGGAGGTCATGTTCCTACATGAACCCCCCTCGCACTCAACCATTCATGTTCGTGGATGAATGGTTGAGATTTAGTGTTTGTACAAAGTTAAATTTTAAAAAAAACAAAAAATAGAAACTAGAAAAAAGAAGAAAAATAAGAAAAAAGACTCCATGAGTGAGCAATGATCTTTGTCGCCCCCAATCTTTGTGTATTTGGGGTCCATTTCTTTCACGTATTTGTATCTCTTATTTTGTATTTCATAGATTTTGAGGGGAATTCGGGTGTGTGTCCATCAACATAACCATGAACTCCCATTTGTGCTTCATGTTGGTGAGATCTTTTCTTTTTCATGGATAAATTCATGTAGTATCATGCTTACATTCATTGAGGACAATGCATGAAGTAGGTGTGTGGGGGGGGAGGTATTTTACGTGTGTGTGGGGGGTATTTTTCCTTTTTTAATTTTGTTGTGTTGATATCATAATCATGGGCAGTAGGGATATGCTGAAAATAGCATTCTTCATTTTCTGTATATACACGATTAGTTGGTTAAGTGACCACACTTGTTTCTGTGTTAAAGGGATGTATGTTGCTAATCGTGCATCTGACAATATCACCCAGCTCACAGAAAATGTTTACTTGTGCCACTCGGGATCTGTAATCAATCATTTTAGGAGCCAACTTCATATCTTGTGATTTTTCTGCATATACTTTGCTTCTTCAGTATCCCAAAATCTTGCACATGTAACTGGTATAATGTTATAATCTTGTTTCTTTTCCATAGATCTGATATGTCTTAATCTATGTATTTTTCAATAAATATGTCACAATTAACATGGTATTCTAGTCTCACCAATGCAACAAAAATAATCTAGTTGGTTGCTTGTTTTCCTGTCAGCACATCAAATAATTTTCCTACCTTGCTGGGTGCCTGTGATATTGAAATCTCTCCCATAATTCCACATTTCACGTCAGTTTTCCTGGAACCGACGTGTAATCTTGAATATTTTATGTCTATTTTCCGACCGACGTGGTATCATCTTCATTACGACATCTCCCAATTACGACGTCGGTAAATTTGAACAGTAAAATTGATGTGATATGGTCAAAAAACTCGACGTAAAAACACTATTTTGTAGCGGTGTCATAGGAATGTGCATTCCTAACAACGAGATTCATATTGTCTTGTCCTTTTGTCATGAGGAGGCGTGTGGTGGGCACTTCGGTGCAAAGAAAACCTCTCCCAAAGTTCTCCAATGTGTTTTTTACTTGCCCACGTTGTTCCAAGATGTTTTTGCATTTTGCCAAGCATGCGATCGATGTCAACGTGTGGGCCGCATTCGGAGACGTGATATGATGCCACTCAATCATATTCTAGTGGTCGACATCTTTGATGTTTGGGAAATTGACTTCATGGGTCCTTTTCCCGTGTTCCATGGTCACCCTTACATTCTGGTAGCAGTTGATTATGTGTCATAGTGGATTGAGGCTATCCCCACTCGCACTAACAATCACAAGGTCGTGATCAAATTCTTAAAAGAACACATCTTTGCGAGGTTTGGGACACCTTACTGTATCAAAATGTCTTATTGTGTAACTCCCGTCTCCACTTGTTGTCGGGGAAACTTCGAAGTCGTTGGTCTGGACCCTATATCGTGTTAATCGTTTTCGCTCTTGGGGCAGTTGAAATTCAAAACCCAAGTAACAAGGATTTGTTCAAAGTTAAAGGACACTGGCTAAAACTGTACTTGGAAGGGACCCTGACAGAGTTAGGTGGAAGTCGTGTCTTTACACGATCTTCCCACGGATGTAATTATATGACGTGATAATTCCTTCCATTTTGTACATATTTCTATTTAGTTTCAAAAACAAAAAATAGAACAAAAAATTTAGGAACAAAAGAGTGCACAAGTGAGAATTGGTTGTTGGAGGCCCCAACCCTTGAGTAATTGGGCCCCCTCTATATATTGTGATCACTCCTATTCTTATACATCTCACTGGTTTGGAGAGAATTCAGGTTTGCCACATAACCACGAAATTTCCCTTGTGCTTCACGATGGTGAGATCGTCACTTTTTCATGCATAGATACATCTACCATATAGTTTCCATACATTGAGGACAATGCATGAAGTAAGTGACGGGAGTGTTTTACGATTGTATAATTGTGGAGTCAGACTCTTTTTTATTTTGTTTTTTTCATTTTTTTGTTTATATTGTTAGGGTCATGTTAGTGTGCTGCATTTAATATTGAAAAATCTGATTGTCATGATCCCTGGGTCACTTGTCTTCTTTTGCTTGACTAGTGCTTTAAATTTTCACATTTCTTTCAAAATCTTCATGTGTTTGTGAAAGAAAATGTTTTGTGAGTTTTGCATGTGTTTAGCATTTGCAAAACCATTGAGATGCCAAGTAAATAGAGAAGCTGCAAAAATTAACTTGAACATGATGGATTAAGATATCTAGTACACCGGCTTTAGGTCTTATGTAGTCACTTGGAAGCACCTCGGTTTCCCTCGGGGGGAGAGTAATCATAGGGTTTCAGCACTCAAACAAATAAAGAAGTCGACCCGAAACCTATTGGGTCGAATAATTCTTGTATGATAGTATATGGAAATTTGTCGTAGTGAGGGACCCTGTTGTGAAACGTTAAGTGTAAGGCTATTGGTTCATGTATAGATAATAAATAAGGGAGTAGGGTGTTCTCTTTTCTTGCATGGCTCTTATCACTCGGGAAATTCAGTACAACGGGACTTAGTGCCTGGTGCTTTCGAGTCATATGACATATGATGCACCAACCAGACTCCCATTACACGGGTGGTAAGGATCGCTCTTGTGGAGATTTGGGGGAAGGTGTACATGATAGTGTAAGTCCTCATAGGCAATGATGTACGAAACCTGACCCTGGGAGAATTAAGTACCAACTAGTAAAAAGAAAAAAATGATGGAAAAAGGGAAAAATATGGTAATACAAATAAGAACCTTAATGTACTTTACACTTTGTATCACTTGAGGATGTTATGGTTTCCCATGTCTTTAACATAAGTCCTTAACTAACTTGCACGAATGGTTCAATATGCTAGGTGTGTGGACTGAATACATATATAGAGTCAACCAGTAGGATTACCGTGTTGTTTAACGTGGGTTTTTTTTGTTCTTTTGTGTTATATATTGGTGTTGCGAAGACCTCTCAAGAATTCATGATGGAATTCCGCACCTTACAACTCCGTACAGAAGAATGCCCCATCGTGTCATACTCATATCATTCGTTTGTACAGGAAATTAAATAAATACAAATAGCTAGAAAGTAAATGAGTGCGACATTTTCTTTCATTGAATAAAAAGGATAAATATGAAATACAAGAGTTGACGTATTTATGCATTGCACAAATGGAAGATACATAAGCATCTTTTTGCAAAAAACTAAAATTGTCGTTATATCAACAATTCCAGATATATTTTATTAATAGTATTTTTATATTTCGATATATTAGGGATGAGGATTTATCAACTCGTGCTTTGATCGACTCGATAATGATCTCCTTTTTGTTGTGATATATCGTCATAATATGGTCAGTTTAGCCTCGTAACCTAAGAGGGTTTTGTATATGTTTGTTTTGGTGCTTCAACTTTATCACGAAGACAACCTAATATTAGTGAGTTTAACCTCGTCACAAGGAGGAGTTATATATGTTCGATTTGTTAACGATAATTCTTATATTAGAATATCGTACAAACGGTTAGTTTAACCTCATAACCTAGGAGGTATTTTGTATATATGGGGTATTGTTTCGTATTATAGGAGACATCGTAAACATTTTATTCCCCTGTTTGGGACAACATTGTGTATATGCTTTGTTTGAGTATGACGAGTTTATTTTATCTCATTACTAAATATCACTAAGGGTTAGATTAGTTTAGCCTCGTAACCTAGGAGGTGTTGTATATGATTTGATTTAGACAATTATTCATATATCATAATGTTTTGGTCAGTTTAGCCTCATAACCTGGAGGGGATTTAGGTTTGATTTGTCAACGATAATTCTTATATTAGAATATCGTACAAACGGTTAGTTTAACCTCATAACCTAGGAGGTGATTTGTGTATATGTATGTTATTTGGATGCTTATTCTTTTGGTATCAATATCGTCATGTCTTTGTCAGTTTAGCCTCATAACCCGGAGGATTTTTGTATATATGTTTTTTTTGTTTATTTGATTTGTTAAATGGAGACTCCATCTCCAGTAAAGGAGAGGGAACCCAATATCCAGCTTGGCGTGCATCCTCACTTACGACTAAGGTAGTCCGTATTTTAGTTTCTGACAACTCCAACGATAAGAGAGTGGGAACCCAAGATCCAGCTTGGTGTGCATCCTCTCTTACTATTAGGGTAGCCACTATTTATATTATAATTTGTTTTCGTATTTTAAGGTTGCTTAATATATGTTACAACTTTAAAGATTTATTTTGCAATTTATCCATATCTAGGGAAGGATTTGTGATTTTGTCCATTTAGGTTGACAATTTGTATTTTAAGATTGATTTTTGCAAATCAAATGGTACAACTTATATATTGTAGTAATTTATCCACATTTAGGGATGAATTTGTAATTTTGTCCATTTAAGAGAACTAATTTGTAAATTCACCATTGTGTTATTGTGGTGTTGTCCTTTTCCCGTGGATTGTCTTGCATGGAGACTTGCATTATAGTTGGATCTGGCTTGGACTAAATTTGCAAAAGGATCCCACTTGCATGCTAAGATCCATGGTTCCATGCACGTATACGTATGTTAAGGAAATTGCGGCTAGTTTCCTTTCCTATTTTCATTCTTCTCATTGTATTATTTTATATATATATATATGTTATATTATCCTCTCAATAGTAATTATTGATCCTTATATCAGGTTCCAAAGAGGAATTCATTTGATGTCAGATTCCGATCTGGATGTCAAAGTCCTAAATAAATATATACAATGAATCTAATTGACCATCATCATCTGAATAAATATACGAAAATAAAACTCAAATGAGTTTCGGCCTAGATCTAATTGACCATCATCATCTGAATCTGGATCTCATTTTCTGGCTAAATTTCGGCAGCCTTCCGGCGTCATTTTTTATTTTTCAAAATATAAACGATCAAACTGGAGACCAATCCTTTTTAAATAGGACAGTGACCGGAATGACGTGATTTTCGAAACCAAACGGAGACCAATCCTTTTAAATAGGACAGTGACCGGAATGACTTGTTTTCGAAACCAAACGAGCCGAGTCCTTGAAGGAGGTGGTCGTTTGGCAAATCGGACGATCATCCGGAGACCATTCCTTTCTAAATAGGACAGTGACCGAATGATCGTGTTTTTTTCGAAGCCAACCGGAGACCAATCCTTTTTAAATAGGACAATGACCGGAATGACTTTTTTTTCTTTTATTTTAAGGTGAAACCATTGCCGGCGCTAATGTTGCACCTTGCCGGAGTCGACGAATACTTAACGAAGTCGGAGTCGACGCGAAGTTGCTACGAAGACGTGAGGTCGACGAAGTTGAAATCGTCGTGGAGTTGCTACGAAGACAACGTTGTTGCCGGAGTCTGTTTTGCTGCAGGCTGGAGTGGTTGCGGAGTCGTCGTTGCCGAAGTTGACGGGGTTGATTGTGTACGGGGATTTTGTCTAATCCCTTTTTTCTTCTTCCTCACTTTGGTGGCTTTTTTTTTGTAAGAGTTGTGTGTATTTTGTGTTTGGGTTTTAGAGTCGAGTGTATGTGTGTTGTTTTACTGAGATTTCAATGGGTTTTTATAGAGGAAGAGTGGGAAGGGAGGAGTTGTCTACGTTTGTGAAATCATTGCATGGTCGTGTGGAACGGTTCTGGCATGATGGTTGGTTTGAGTTTGATATGGGGAGGGATAACAAGCTCCCGTATGAACACGTCTTCACATGTCACGCTCATATATTTTGACAATATCCTCCCATATTTATTTATGTATAATAATGAACAATGGAGAGATAAATGATGACTTTAATCTTTCCAATATTTATGCATGGAAACCTACGTGTGCCCACCCAACACAGTATGATTCATTTCAATCAATTCTTTACATAATGAAGTTGATTCATGCTTAACTTCGTGATATTTAATTGTTAGCTCTATAGTATGCATATAGGAATTTTGAATTGAAGGGGGAGCGAGAAAGGAGAAACGTTTGGTGGTGGGCAAGACCATGGGTATAATCGTAGGGAAGGTTGAGGACATTGTGCGTTGGAAATTAAGATTCACGTTGTCCGATTGCCACGTATGACTTAAATAATTTTTTCTATATTTAAATAACAACGTGATTTTACTTGGTGAAATTAAGATAAGTAAGAATAAGACTAATTCTCACCTATATTTATTCGTGGAAGATGAGGGTCAACATGGGATGTAGTGGTTGAGGTGGGGATGGTGTTGCATGCATGAACGTGCATCACCTTCCTTTTCTCCTCTTTATTTTTTTGAAAGATAAAATAGTAAACAAAACCTCATATTACGTATAGGCTTAAAATCAACAATTTTGTTGGATTTATTTATTTAGTGGCTAAATTTCGTTTTCACCCTCACATCTTGTGATATTCTACATCTCTTCATATTTTGACTATTTTATGTCCAATCTAATAAATATAGGTCAAGAGATTGATAATTCCTTATTTTTCATTTCAATTTAATTGCTTAGTCTTCATCTCAATAGAGTTTCAAATTGCATATGTTTCCACTAAGCTGGGATGACAATTGGTCGACCATCATCTGAAAATTTGCTTTGATTAGAGATTTTTTTTTGTCAACAGTTTGCCCCCTCAAGAAGATATGATGAATATTGTGAATCATAACTTCTTGAGAAAGATACTTCTAATATTTCAGAGGTACACATTTGTCTGTATACAAAGCCATCGATGCCGAAACATGTAAAGCTTGAATAAGTATTTTAACTTGTATATGAGAGTAATGAGTTTTGTCGTATGAATCATATCTTACTACATATCAATATGCTAGTATGTAGAGAAGTATATACTCAAACCAATGAGACATTTGACGTTGGAGTACCAACAACGGTAGGGTGACAATAAAAATTCTTTTATTTCGAATCTTACAAGATACTCGCATTTCATATGGTTGTTGACCAACAACTTATATGTTCCTACAAATCTCATATATGTTCCGTAGATTTGTAGATTAGTAATCATTTTATTTTAACATCTCTTTACCTCAAGAACCCTCTTATAGTAGAGAGGCGACTTGAAGGACATTCCATCGTAGGTAAACAGAAATTGAGTCATCCCCTTACAAACCTCATATATGTTTTATAGATTTGTAGAGTGTGTTTGATGAAAAGTTAATTTCTCAGGAGGATTTTGTATATTTGATTATTTTAAACGTTTTTATAAACTCCTCTAACGACAAGAGAGAGGGAACCCGAGATCCAGCTCGGTGTGCATCCTCCCTTATTATTAGATTCGTTTACATGTATTATATGACTTATGAGAATTATGTTATGTTTATTTTATTTTATTTTTACCGAGATTCTTGATTCATACGAATTTAGATATGCTTCATGAATTCGTAGAACAAATTTGTTATATAGTTTTACCTCATTTTAAGGAGGACGGGAATTTTTTACATCATGACAACCATCAGTTGTGGAGCCACGGTAAGGATTTCATCTTAGAAATCGTACCGGATGCTCGCTCTTCATATGGATGTCACCCAATATAGTTGGAAAGTTCTTACAAATCTCAGATATGCTTCATAAATCTGTAGAACTTTGATAACCCATTTTGCCTCAAGAGCTCTCATATGTAGGAGAGTGACCCGAGGGACGTTCCATCGTTGGCCAAAGATTTTTTATATATATTATATTTTATTGTCCTTACGAATCTCAGATGTACTTCATAGATTTGTAGAACATTTCTATTGAAAAGTTTTACCTCTTATTCAGGAGGTGGAAATATTTGAGTGCATTATTCTCGTGACTCGCGAGATCGAATATATTTGGATAAGTTCATCCTCGTTATTCAGGATGATTTTGTTATGCGAGTAAGTTGATCATTGTTACTCTCGAGATTAAATATATTTGGCAAGTAGACTTATGGTTACTACTCACAATTAGGGCATATGGATAAGTTTAGCCTAGTTAGCTGGAAGGATGGCGATATATATGGGTAGACTTATCATTTCCACCTACGAGATGAAGATATATATGTATATGCGAATAAGTTTAGCCTCGTTATTCGGGAGGACTTTGGTGATTCGATTGTTATTTTTTTGTTTGTTTATATATTTATTTTTTTTACAAAACTCCTCTAACAACAAGAGAGAGGGAACCCAAGATCCAGCTTCACGTGAATCCTCTCTTACTATTAGAGTTGTTTGCATATCCTCTTTTTTTGCAATTTTTTTTTCGACGTTTCTCTTTTTTTATACGAATTTTTTATATGATTTGTAAATTTGTAGGACAAATGTGGCGAACACCTTCACCTAATATTTGGAGCAATGCCGATATATGTGAGCAGACTTATCGTTGCTACCTACGAGATTATGATATATATGTATATATGAATAGGTTTGGCCTCATTATTCGGGAGGACAATATATGTGGTGAGTAGACTTATGTTACTACTCAGAACATTAAAACACACATGGATAAGTTTAGCCTTGCTACCCAGGAGGACAAGATTTTTTTTACGTCATGACAACCATCAGTTGTGGAGTCACAGTAAGGATCTCATCTTTGAAATCATACCGGATGCTCGCTCTTCATATGGATGTCACGCAACAAAGTTGGAAAATTCTTACAAATGTCAGATATGCTTCATAGATCTGTAGAACTTTGATAACCTCTTTTGCTTCAAGAACTCTCATATGTAGGAGAGTGACCCGAGGGACGTTCCATCGTCGGCAAAAGTTTTTTTTAACATTATTATTATCCTTACAAATCTCAGATATACTTCGTAGATTTGTAGAACATTTCTATCAAAAGTTTTACCTCTTATTCAGGAGGATAGGAATTTTTTACATCGTGACAACTATCAGCTGTGGAGCCACAGTAAGGATTTCATCTTTGAAATCGTACCGGATGCTCGCTCTTCATATGGATGTCACCCAACATAGTTGGAAAGTTTCTACAAATTTCATATATGCTTCATTAATCTGTAGAACTTTGATAACACCTTTCACCTCAAGAACTCTCACATATAGGATAGTGACCCGAGGGACGTTCCATCGTCAGCGAAAGTCTTGTATTACTATTATTGTCCTTACAAATCTCAGATGTACTTCATAGATTTGTAGAACATTTCTATTGACAAGTTTTACCTCTTATTCAGGAGGTTTTTTTCTTGTCGTTGATCTTATTATATATGTGTGTATATATATTTGCAAACTCCTCTAACAATAGGAGAGAGGGAACCCAAGATCGAACTTGGCGTGCATCCTCCCTTATTATTAAATTTGTTTGCATTTTTTATATATATATGAGAAGTGCGCTGAATAAATTTCTCCACTTGATTCAGAGGTTGAAGTGTATGAGTAAATTTGTCCTTGTTCTTCACGAGATGAAACGCATTTGAATAAGTTTACCCTTATTATTCGGGAGTTTTTTTTGTATGAGTAGGTTTATCCTCGCCACTCACAAGGTTGAATATATTCGGAAAGTAGTCTTATAATTACTACTCAGGCGATTAGGATATATGGATTAGTTTTAGCCACGTTACCCAGGAGGATAAAAATATGAGAGTAGACTTATTATTGCTACTCGAGGATTAGGGCATACATATAAATTTAGCCTCGTTACCCAGGAGGCTTTTTTTATTTGATTCTTTTTAATTTGTTCATTACAAAACTCCTCTAACAACAAGAGAGAGAGAACCCAAGATCTAGCTTGGCGTGCATCCTCTCTTATTATTAGAGTTGTTTGCATTTCTTTTTTTATTATATATATATTTTATCGACATATTTTTTTTTTGTTCATACAAATTTTTATATGGTTTGTAAATTTGTAGAACAAATGTGGCCAACCCTTTTACTTGATATTTAGGGTGATGACGATATATGTGAGTAGACTTATTGTTGCTACTCATGAGATTAGGATATATATGTATGTATATATGAATAAGTTTAGCCTCGTTATTCAGGAGGACAGGATTTTTTTTTACATCATGACAACCATCAACTTTGGAGCCAAAGTAAGGATTTCATCTTAGAAATCGTACCGGATGCTCGCTCTTCATATGGATTTCACCCAACAAAGTTGGAAAGTTCTTACAAATCTCAGATATGCTTCATAGATCTGTAGAACTTGATAACCCCTTTCGCCTCAAGAACTCTCATATGTGGGAGAGTGACCCGAGGGACGTTCCATCGTCAGCAAAAGTTTTATATTATTATTGTCCTTACAAATCTAAGATGTACTTCATAGATTTGTAGAACATTTCTATCGAAAAGTTTTACCTCTTATTCAGGAGGTCAGGATTTTTTTACATCATGACAACCATCAGCTGTGGAGCCACAGTAAGGATCTCATCCTTGAAATCGTACCGGATGCTCGCTCTTCATATGGATGTCACCCAACAAAGTTGGAAAGTTCTTACAAATCTCAGATATGCTTCATAGATTTGTAGAACTTTGATAACTCCTTTCGCCTCAAGAACTCTCGTATGTAGGAGAGTGACCCGAGGGACATTCCATCGTCGGCGAAAGTTTTATATTATTATTATTGTCCTTACAAATCTCAGATGTACTACATAGATTTGTAGAACATTTCTATCTAAAAGTTTTACCTCTTATTCAGGAGGTTTTTTTGTTATCAATTGCACCGTCCTTTTGGGTTTTCGCCACAATTGACCCCCACTTATTTTTTCCTACAAGTCCTTTCCGGTTTTCTTGTAGAGGGGTACCCAATTTTGCATGTTGCCGACAGCCGAGTTTTAACTTTTTCACCCTTAGCGCCCTTTAGGGTTTTCACCAAGTCCGTAGGGTCTCATTTTTTTAACCTTTTTTTTAAATATTTTTATGAATAATATGGCTTGAGGAATTTTCCATTTAGTTGGGGGTATGGCCTTTTCCCTTCATGATCGGTTAAGAGATATGCCCCATTGTCATATGCTAGCTCAACAATATATGGACTTTTCCATTTTGGGTCTAATTTCTTTCCATGACCCTGAGCCATGCAATCTTTTGACATCACCCAAACAAGTTGACCTTTCTTTGCATTCGGGCTCGCTATAGCTCAAGGCTTTGTTGTGCTTTAAGTCTCTTTTCATCGGCGTCTAACAATTCTTCGAGCCTTACTTTGATGTTGAGGTCGTTAGTCAAGTCAGTCATCAACGCTACACGGAGGGATGGTATTTCAATTTCTAATGGTAGTACAACTTCTGCCCCATATACCAAGGAATACGGTGTACAACCAGTTGGAGTTTTGTAGGTGGTTCGGTAGGCCCAGAGTGCTTCATACATACGGTCATGCCAATCTCGCCTATTTGACTCTACAGTTTTAGCTATTATAGAACAAAGAGTTTTATTGAAGGCTTCTGCCAACCCATTTGCAGATGGGTTATATATAGTGGAATAATTCCAATTAATACTATATTTATTAGCAAAGAGATATACTTTTTGACTTTTGAAATTGGTTCCATTATCGGATTGGACTCTATTTGGGACTCCAAATCGATGAACAATATTGTTGGTGAAGAACTTGACGACCGCCTCAGCTGTGACTTCACGAAGAGGAACCAATTCTGCCCATCTAGAGAAGTAATTTGTTGCAGCTAGTATGAATTTGTAACCCCGAGATGTAGGAGTGAAGGGTCCAACGACGTCTGTTCCCCACTCCGCAAATGGCCAAGATGCAATTGTTGGATGAAGTTTTGAGGGCGGCATGTGAGATAGATTACCATGTTCTTGGCATTTGACACATTTCTTTGCATACTCTAAGCAGTCTTGAGTCATAGTGGGCCAATAATAGCCCATAAGTTTAATTCGATGTTGCATTTTTGGTCCGGCTTGATGGCCGCCACATTCTCCTGAATGAATTTCCTGAAGGATCTTTTGTGCTTCGTCCTTTGAAAGACATCGAAGATACACAGAGTTGTGGTTACCGGGTGCTAATCTATAAAGTGTATCATTTTCCAACACGAATGATGGAATTCGCCTTTTGAGTTCCATTCGATTGGCTCTATCAATAGGTTGTTGACCATGCTTAAAGAAGTCCACAAACACTTGTCTCCAATCATCATCTCGTTCATCATCTACAACGAGGACTTCTTCTCTTGCTCTGTCTTCACGTAGCGTCACTATACTTGGAAGAAGACGACGATCTTTTATAACAACTTCCATTTCTCCTAGGGTGGAAGGGTCAGACTAGTGCTAACTTTGCAAGGGCATCCGCATGAGAGTTATTGCTTCTTGGAACATGTGATATTTTCAAACTATCGAACCTTCGAATCAGACGAAGCACTGCATCGTGATATTGTATCAGCTCTTCTTTTCGAACGTCATATACAACGTTAACTTGTCGAACAACAAGTAGAGAATCACCATATGCTTCAAGAGTTTTGATGTTCATATCGAGGGCCATTTATAATCCAACTATTAGAGCTTCGTATTCGGCTTCATTGTTGGACCTCTCATCGACAAGTGTGCACGAAAAATGAATTATACCGCGTTGTGGAGTGAAGAACACGATCCCTGCCCCAACTTGAATCGTCGGACCATCAATGGTGATCTCAGTACGGCAAGCCCCATCAAAGTAGAGTTCCCAACAAGCTTCTTTGTTAGTTTTGACAGTCATTATTTCTTCATCCGGGAGATCTGTTGCCAATGGGGAATCGCTAGACAAAGGGAGAGCCACAAGAAAGTCCGCTAAAGCTTGTCCTTTCACTACTTTTCTTGGAACATATTCAATATAAAATTCCATCAACAGAAGGGTCCATTTGCCAACACGTCCAGCCAAGGTGGGTCGTGTCATGATATATTTTATGGGGTCAACGTTTGATACGAGCTGGACTTTATGAGCCAACATATAATGACGCATTTTTTTAGCTGCAAACACCAATGCTAGGCATGTTTTTTCGATTGCAGAATATCGAAATTCTGCCCCAACTAACCTCCTACTCAAATAATATAAAGCTTGCTCTTTATTGTCATCAGTTCTCTGAGCAAACAATGCCCCTAAAGAGCAATCTTGGGCGGTGATATATAATATGAGTGGCTTGCCTGCCTGAGGTGCCCCTAACACAGGAGGATTAATGAGATACTTCTTTATATCTTCAAAAGCCTTTTGACATTCTTCATCCCATTCAAATGCTACACCTTTCTTCATGAGGCGAGAAAAAGGCTGGCATTTTCCAGATAAATTTACTATAAAGCGCCTTATATACGCCAAACGTCCTTGAAGTGATCTGAGTTGTTTCAAACTTTTTGGAGGAGGAAGATCTTGAATTGCCTTGATTTTTGTTGGATCAACTTCTATGCCCCGGTGCTTTACCAGAAAACCTAAGAATCTGCCAGTTGTAACTCCAAAAGCACATTTCAATGGGTTCATTTTGAGGTTATACTTTCGAACCCTTTTAAATATAAGTTTAAGGTCGGATAGATGTTCGATCTTCTTTTTAGATTTGACTACCAGATCATCTACATAACATTCAACTTGTTTATGCAGCAAATCACTGAATATTTGCATCATAGCTCGCTGATATGTCGCACCAGCATTTCTCAACCCAAAAGGCATGACTTTATAACAGAAAATCCCCTTCGATGTACGGAACGATGTATGTACTTTGTCATCCTCGGCCATCATAATTTGATTATATCCAGAATATCTGTCCATGAAACTAAGGATTTCGTACCCAGTTGTAGCATCCACCATCTGTTCAGTGATGGGTAAGGGGAAATCATCTTTTGGACAAGCTTTGTTGAGATCACGAAAATCTACACAAACCCGAATCTGACCATTTTTCTTTCGCACCGGGACAATATTTGATAACCACTTGGTATACATCACGGGTTCGATGAACCCAACATTGATGAGCTTATCAATCTCTGCAATCACTAAATCACGAATATCCGGATGCATCCTGCGAGGCCCCTGTTTTACTCCTGAATGTTTGGGATCGATGGATAAACGGTGCTCAGCGACATTTCGGTCTACACCTGGCATTTGGTTATAATTCCAAGCGAAACAATCATGATTTTCTTTAAGAAGAGTTATGTATTCCTCCCTTTCTTTAAGACTAAGAGAAGCACTGATAAATATTGGTTCTGGGTTATCATTAGATCCCAAGTTTACTTCTAAAAGTTCATCAACCGTCGCTTGCCCCCCTTCTTCCATTTCTCGTGGAGCTGGGAGAATACCCTCGACATCAGACTGACCTTGAAGCAATATCTCTTCACCCTCTGATCCACTATTAGTATGATTTTCATCAACCTGTGATTGTTGAGTACCGAAAGATCCTTCGACTTGCGCAACATCCTTTAACTCAATATCTGCAGAGCTTACCGTTATATGTAATGTTGTTTGCTTCTTTAAGTGGTTTGAGCACCCAAGACCCCTGCGATCTTTCCCTTGCCGCGTACTATCACGTCCCTTGTTATCTTTCGGACGCCATATTTGTTCGTATTTTTGTTGTTCCTTCTTCTTATAGAGACGATTCTCTCTTCTATTTCTGAAAGCTGTCAAGACCTTCAGATTGATGGTGAAATCATCCAAATCAGCGTCATCATCAACTTCATTTGTTTTGCCAATGGGAGTATTTGACTCGACACGTTGTCGTTCGCCTTTATAGAAAGTTATCTTCCCACTATTTTTCTTTGACGGAACAATGAAAGTCTTCAAAGACTTTACTACGTCCACTTCTCGCTTTTCGAGTGCCTTTATAGTGCATGGTGGCAATGTCATCACCGTATTAGAGTCTATTGTATATGTTGCCTTCACCTTATTACTATCTGATTTGATAGTTGGACATGAAATCTTAACATGTTTCTTGGTGTTTAGAGACTGTTTCATTCCGTCCACTCGCTTGGAAGGTGTAACAACTTTGAATGCAGGTTCTTCATCATCATCACCGAGGTCTGTTATTTCCGGGAGTATATTACTCCTCATTTTGAACTTTTTTACGAGAGGAGGGGCTTTACCTTCTTTAGGTTCATCGAGAAAGTAGCGAGCATCATGGAAATGTACTTCATGTGCTTCAAATGGATGACGTTCTCCAAAGAATTTGTGCTCCTTCCCATTGTGTATGTATTTGAAGCATTGGAGGACAGTGGAGGGAACAACAAAATTTTCATGAAGCCAAGGACGTCCCAGCAATGCTTTATATGATGTTCCCACATTCAGCACATAGAACGTTGCATCGGTCTCAAATTCTCCGAAGACGAGTTTCAACACTACCATACCAATGGGAGTTTGGGAATGTTGATCAAACCCATGTATGACTATATCAGATTGGCTTAAATCTTCCCTTGCGATGGAAAGCTTTGCTAGTGTGGTCATCAGTATGAGGTTTACTGAAGTGCTAGGATCAATGTGTATGCGCCCCACGGAATGACCTTCCATGGTTCCTTTCCAATAAAGAGGGCGATTATGATCTATATGTTTCAGAAGCATATCTTCCTTGCTAAAGGTGATTGACGTGACTCCTTGCTTAAATACGGATTGGGTCTCGGCCAGATGAGCTTCGTATATTGTCGATCCTCGCAAAGCTTGAATGAGAGCATCCTTCAATTCGGGTGCCAGTTGCAAGGCATCATGTATACTAAGGAGAGCGGGGATTTTCTTCAAATGAGCAATGACATCGTAATTGACTTTCGATTTGGTGTCATTAGATTCATTGTTTGAAGAATGCTTCGTTTTTTCAACTGCTTCCTGATCATTATTTTTGTTTCCGTCGGTTTCACCAACCAACTGCTTGGACGAATTAACTTCTTTACTTTTGGGTTGTTTTGGAGTAGATGACAGGATTTTACCCTTCCTTAGTTGGATGAAATTTATTTCTTCATCTTCATCACTAGGTTCATCGCTCCACGAAAACATTTACTTGATTCCTGTAGGTGAACCAACACTGTCGACTGGAGATGAACCCACCATTCGACACTCGTGTACAATTGGTTCCGTCTTATCATCAGGTTCTTCACCCGAGGGCTCGTCTCTTTCCTTTTCTAGCAATAGTTCCCATGGTATATAATCTCCCAAAGTTACATTTTTCGGGGTACCCTGCTTGTACTCCTTCAACTCGTTAATTAGTTTTTGCAATCTTTCCAACGGGCTTAGCTCATTTGGTGTTTTCTTTGGTTCCACTGGCTTCTTTGCTTTACTTCTTTTCTTTAGCTATTTAAGGGCTCGACGAAGATGTTGTCTTGAATATTTCTTTTGTGGAAGCAGTGGCGGTGCTTGAGGCTGAGACAATTTCTTTCGACGTGTCACAACTTGCCAACCTTCGTTGTCATCACCTTTTGATGTTGCCCCATATAAGGTAGAAGCAGGACATGTACAAACGCACCCCTCCATCTTGTTAACAATATCTTCCATACTATCTTTTAGTTTCTGGATTACATGAATTGTTTCTTTGGTGTTGGTTGGTTCCTCGATAATAGGAACCTTACCTTTCCTCAGATCCTGAACGATTTCCTTCACTGACGTTTGATTAGTGGGAGTTACTTCTTCTTGTTGAACAGTCACCCAAGGCATGAATTTCATCATTTGACAGATCAAATCTTCAATATGGCATGGTGGAAAAGTCACGTGAGTAGATTCAACAACATGAACAGTTTCTTTTTCACCAGGATGATGATGAGGTTGCGGTGGATCAATCCTAATTGAGTTATTGAGCTCAATTTCTCCCTTTTCTATCATATTCTGCATTATATCTTTAAAGACCCAGCAATCTTCAACTGTGTGACCCAACATTCTACGGTACAAACAATAATTTGGTTCACTTGATTTGTCGACATCTCTTGGCCGTTTTGGTTCCGGAAGGCGAAGCTTTCCCACTTCTATTGCACATTGAAAGAGCTTCTTTACTTTATCTCTTCGGAAAGAGTAAGGTTTGTTTCTTCTCTCTTCTACGGTGGTTCTGGGTCTTGGAGCTTGTTGAGGTGTTTCCTGTTTCCCTTCCATTCTCCTTCCTTGGGCGAATATGTTGTGACTCTCCTTAACCTCCTTTCTCTTTTCATCCTTTTTGACTTTGGAAGTCCCTGAAGATGAAGGAGTGGTAGGAAAAATGTTCGGATATTGCTGTAAGATTAATTCGACATCTCGAGCTTTAGTGTTCAAATGCTCGAAAGTTCGTATATCTTCTCCGACCAATTCCCACCCGAGTTCAGGCCTGAAGTTGGTTTGACAAAGACGAACGGCTTCAGCCTGTTCAATTTCCTGTGAGCAATACATCGAAGTATTCCTCCATTGTAATATAAAATCGGTGGATGATTCTCCGATTCTTTTTTTAAGCATGCTCAATTCTGCGATTGAGACTTTCCTAATGGTAGTGAAAAACCGTTGAATAAACAGTGTTTGCATGGTACTCCAATTGGGGACAGAGTTTGGTTTTAACGTCCCATACCATTCAAAAGCTGGTCCACTCAATGAAAGGACGAACAACTTTAGTAAGTACGACTCGTCGTTTGCGAGGTCTGCACACTGAGCTGTAAAATGAGCTAGATGTTCTCGTCGTTCTCCCGTCCCATTATATTTTGTGAATTTCGGTTGCACATGTCCAACAGGTAGTCTGGTCTCCAAATGCTTTATTGGATATGGAACTGTGTAAGGGTTTAGGAGATTTAACGGCCTCTGATCAGTGTTGCTCATCTCCGAGAATCGAGCGTTCACAGCTTGTTCGACCATGTCCGTTTGTCCGGCTACTTCTCGTTCTTTTTCCAAGTTCATTGACTCGATGGTTGCAGACAGTTGCAAGACCATTTGCTGAAGGTCTTCTATTTGTTTTTTGAAATGTTCTTCTCTTGAAGATTCTCCGGTTGTATACACAGTCTGAACTGGTACTTCTTCTTCACCGCTAGCATAACCCTTCGATATTTGCTCATCCACAAAAGCTGGGGTGTCGTCCTGCCTTGAATTCCCAAATTCTTCTTGGGGTATTGGTTGCTTCTCTAGATTTCTCAACTTTCCTCCTAGTGTCCACACCTGGTTGGGAGACTATGTCTCGGAGTTCTTCTATAGTGTTCGGCAGGTCGTCATTTGTTTCTCTCCTCGTTTTTTTGTAGGGATTTTCAGTTGTTTGTACCATATAACAACTGTGAGTAAGGGTATCACTATCAGCTGTAGACCCTGTACCCTCCAACTGATCATCGGATTTGACCAACACTGTTAGAACTTGCCTTTTGGATAAATTAATCCGTTTGATTTCCAACTTACTTGACTTTTCTTTTCTTCGTACCTCAGGATTCGTTTCGATTTCGAGATTTCCATCCCATTTTATTCTAACACTCCGGGTTTCAGACTTTATCTTCGGATGATGGGAAATGCGTTCGAATACGGACGAACGCGATGTGCCGCTACCGATCCTATCCCAAACAGAAGTCCGGGTATATTTCTTGCTTCTTAACATAGTCCTTTCTTCATCTGTTCTCCTCAAAATATCATACCGATTATTCGTAGATATACTCACGGAATAGTCAGGTTCCATTATTTCTAGCTCGTCGCCAGTCAGACTGAAACGACTCCCATCGATTAAAGCTGATTTCCCACTTCGGGAAACTTTCATCCTCTTAGGATATGGCCTAAAAGGATTTCCGATAAGTGGGGAGGAC
Organism: Triglochin maritima; assembly: GCA_963682175.1. NCBI lineage: Eukaryota > Viridiplantae > Streptophyta > Magnoliopsida > Alismatales > Juncaginaceae > Triglochin > Triglochin maritima. The sequence goes on along the minus strand of OY821790.1, from coordinate 10,387,692 downwards.
GAGATAACTCTACACTCCATTGGGATGGGAGAACTGCTAAAAACAGGCGGAGATGTTAGGTTGACTCCCAATTTCTGCGCTCTCATTCGAAGTTTAATTACACATACCAACACGCGAGCTGGAATTGTGAAGCAATCATTCATCAAAATGTTTTCGGTCATGCGTACTCCAGTAAGACGATAGACATCTCTACTAGAGAGAATCACCATATCATAATCATTAATTTTATTCAGGATGAGCGACATTTGTTTGTCTTTGAGTGCCTTCGGGTTTCCTCCAACCCTTTTATGAGCCTTGAAGTTCCCCGATAACGACTTTTGGGGTCGTACATGACACTTCACTAGTTTGCTTGGTGAACCAGGCATGCAAGGACTCTTTGGTGACTGATTGGACGATAGTTTGGCTTCTTTCACCTTTGGCTTGTGTGTCTTGTTCCTTTTCTTCTTCGAAATTTTGGCATGTGCTTCAGGAATTTCAGCAATTGCAAACTCAGGATGCGTCCTTTCCAATCGTCCATTTTCTGAAGCGACCACGATGTTGCCCACCGGACTAGGAGTTGAGGGCTTGATGGGTACTTCAATCTCATAACCCGTCACGAGGCCGTGTTCAAAAGAATACTTGAACAAGGCTGGCTCGAAGGAGCCAAAAGAGACAGGAGCCGTAAATATCACCTTCATGCTAGTTTCCATCGCAAATTTTCGTTCCTGTACAATGTGGAAGGTTTTATGTTAGATTAATGACACGAGACATGACTACGAGGATGAGAAGTCCCACTGGGCGTGCCATTCTGTTTAACGTGGGTTTTTTTGTTCTTTTGTGTTATATATTGGTGTTGCGAAGACCTCTCAAGAATTCATGATGGAATTCCACACCTTACAACTTCGTATAGAAGAATGCCTCATCGTGTCATACTCATATCATTCGTTTGTACAGGAAATTAAATAAATACAAATAGCAAGAAAGTAAATAAGTGCGACATTTTCTTTCATTGAATAAAAAGGATAAATATGAAATACAAGAGTTGACATATTTATGCATTGCACAAATGGAAGATACATAAGCATCTTTTTGCAAAAAACTAAAATTGTCGTTATATCAACAATTCCAGATATATTTTATTAATAGTATTTTTATATTTCGATATATTAGGGATGAGGATTTATCAACTCGTGCTTTGATCGACTCGATAATGATCTCCATTTTGTTGTGATATATCGTCATAATAAGGTCAGTTTAGCCTCGTAACCTAAGAGGGTTTTGTATATGTTTGTTTTGGTGCTTCAACTTTATCACGAAGACAACCTAATATTAGTGAGTTTAACCTCGTCACAAGGAGGAGTTATATATGTTCGATTTGTTAACGATAATTCTTATATTAGAATATCGTACAAACATTTAGTTTAACCTCATAACCTAGGAGGTATTTTGTATATATGGGGTATTGTTTCGTATTATAGGAGACATCGTAAACATTTTATTCCCCTGTTTTGGACAACATTGTGTATATGTTTTGTTTGCGTATGACGACTTTAGTTTATCTCACTACTAAATATCGCTAAGGGTTAGATTAGTTTAGCCTCGTAACCTAGGAGGTGTTGTATATGATTTGATTTAGACAATTATTCATATATCATAATGTTTTGGTCAGTTTGGCCGCATAACCTGGAGGGGATTTATGTTTGATTTGTCAACGATAATTCTTATATTAGAATATCGTACAAACGGTTAGTTTAACCTCATAACCTAGGAGGTGATTTGTGTATATGTATGTTATTTGGATGCTTATTCTTTTGGTATCAATATCGTCATGTCTTGGTCAGTTGAGCCTCATAACCCGGAGGATTTTTGTATATATTTTTTTTTGTTTTTTTGATTTGTTAAATGGAGACTCCATCGCCAGTAAGGGAGAGGGAACCCAAGATCCAGTTTGGTGTGCATCCTCTCTTACTATTAGGGTAGTCACTATTTATATTTTAATTTGTTTTCGTATTTTAAGGTTGCTTAACATATGTTACAACTTTGAAGATTTATTTTGCAATTTATCCATATCTTGGGAAGGATTTGTGATTTTGTCCATTTAGGTTGACAATTTGTATTTTAAGATTGATTTTTGCAAATCAAATGGTACAACTTATATATTTTAGTAATTTATCCACATTTTGGGATGGATTTGTAATTTTGTCCATTTAAGAGAACTAATTTGTAAGTTCACCATTGTGTTATTGTGGTGTTGTCCTTTTCCCGTGGATTGTCTTGCATGGAGACTTGCATTATAGTTGGATCTGGCTTGGACTAAATATGCAAAAGGATACCACGTGCATGCTAAGATCCATGGCTCGATGCACGTATACGTATGTTAAGGAAATTGCCGCTAGTTTCCTTTCCTATTTTCATTCTTCTCATTGTATTATTTTATATATATATTATATTATCCTGTCAATAGTAATTATTGATCCTTATATCAGGTTCCAAAGAGGAATTAATTTGATGTCAGATTCCGATCTGGATGTCTTCCAAGTCTGAAGGCTACTTAGGACATAAAAGAATTCACCTTTTAACAGAAAGTAAAACCCACATATGTTGACAATATAATTGTATTTTATTAACTTGATATTTATAAACGACATTGGTAGGATTATGCAATGTTCCAGAATGCATTATGGTGTTTGAATCTTAAGAAACCAAGATGTTGATTTCTAAGTGGTGTTTCAATTTATGTCTGATGAGCTTCCAGACTTGATTCCAAATTAATTCATTAATTAAATAGTCTCGGTGTAATCATTATTCCAACACCAATTAAAAATAACCTTTCACGTGTTTCTTTCGGTTATTCATGTTTTCCATTAGTCGAGTGAACCAAATCCAATTGAATATAGGTTTCAACATTAATTTTTTTTGTTTCCTCCCATTAATATTCATGTTTCTAGGAGTATACAAGTTTTGATTCTGTAAACTTGCCTAGGTCAGTTACTTTGTTTAATTTTACTGTTCATTTTGGGTTCATATGGAATCATAGTATTGCGATAGTGACCTATCATATATGTTGATATAGGCCGATTTGATGTGGTTTTTGGTTATTATTATTATTATATTGTATCAAACTTAGAACCGTTGTATTTATTTGGTTCGAGTATTTGTCAATTTCTGGCTAAATTTCAGCAGCCTTCCGACGTCCTTTTTTATTTTTCAATATATAAACGATCAAACTCGAGACCAATCCTTTTTAAATAGGACAGTGACCGGAATGACGTGATTTTTGAAGCCAAACGGAGACCAATCCATTTAAATAGGACAGTGACCGGAATGACTTTTGTTTTCGAAACCAAACGAGCCGAGTCCTTGAAGGAGGTGGTCGTTTGGCAAATCAGACGATCATCCGGAGACCATTCCTTTCTAAATAGGACAGTGACCGAATGATCGTGTTTTTTCGAAGCCAACCGGAGACCAATTCTTTTTAAATAGGACAGTGACCGGAATGACTATTTTTTTCTTTATTTTAAGGTGAAACCATTGCCGGCGCTAATGTTGCACCTTGCCGGAGTAGACGAGTACTTAACGAAGTCGGGGTCGACGCGAAGTTGCTACGAAGACGTGAGGTCGACGAAGTTAAAGTCGCCGTGGAGTTGCTACGAAGACAACGTTGTTGTCGGAGTCTGTGTTGCTGCAGGCTGGAGTGGCTGCGGAGTCATCGTTGCCGAAGTTGACGAGGTTGATTGTGTACGGGGATTTTGCCTAATCCCTTTTTTCTTCTTCCTCACTTTGGTGCCTGTTTTTTTTTATAAGAGCTGTGTGTATTTTGTGTTTGGGTTTTGGAGTCGTGTGTATGTGTGTTGTTTTAGTTAGATTTCAATGGGTTTTTATAGAGGAAGAGTGGGAAGGGAGGAGTTGTCTACGTGTGTGAAATCATTGAATGGTCGTGTGGAACGGTTCCGGCATGATGGTTGGTTTGAGTTTGATATGGGGAGGGATAAGAAGCTCCCATATGAACACGTCTTCACATGTCCCGCTCATATATTTTGACAATATCCTCCCATATTTATTTATGTATAATAATGAACAATGGAGAGATAAATGATGACTTTAATCTTTCCAATATTTATGCATGGAAACCTACGTGTGCCCACCCAACACAGTATGATTCATTTCAATCAATTCTTTACATAATGAAGTTGATTCATGCTTAACTTCGTGATATTTAATTGTTAGCTCTATAGTATGCATATAGGAATTGTGAATTGAAGGGGGAGCGAGAAAGGAGAAACGTGTGGTGGTGGGCAAGACCATGGGTATAATCGTAGGGTAAGTTGAGCACATTGTGCGTTGGAAATTAAGATTCACGTTGTCCGATTGCCACGTATGACTTAAATAATTTTTTCTATAATTAAATAACAACGTGATTTTACTTGGTGAAATTAAGATAAGTAAGAATAAGACTAATTCTCACCTATATTTATTCGTGGAAGATGAGGAGGGTCAACATGGGATGTAGTGGTTGAGGTGGGGATGGTGTTGCATGCATGAACGTGCATCACCTTCCTTTTCTCCTCTTTAATTTTTTGAAAGATAAAATAGAAACCAAACCTCATATTACGTATAGGCTTAAGATCAACAATTTTGTTGGATTTATTTATTTAGTGGCGAAATTTTTGTTTTCACCCTCACATCTTGTGATATTCTACATCTCTTCATATTTTGACTATTTTATGTCCAATCTAATAAATATAGGTCAAGAGATTGATAATTCCTTATTTTTCATTTCAATTTAATTGCTTAGTCTTCATCTCAATAGAGTTTCAAATTGCATATGTTTCCACTAAGCTGGGATGACAATTGGTCGACCATCATTTGAATCTCAAAAGACATCAAATGAATTCAGATCGGATGTCATTTGAGTTTTATACGAAAATGAGTAGTATTTTGTCAATTAGATCTAGGCCGAAACTCAAAAACCTTGGAGTAAAACTCTAGTGGAGAAATGCTACTTGTAATGTGAGTGATGAATAAAAGAATGTTTTGTTAGTTTCATGTCTTCTCTTTTAATTTGTGCATTGTCAGCTTAATTTGTTTTGTCTTAGTAGAATTAAGTAGAATGTTTCCTTTTCCTAATGTAGTTGGTAGCTTAATGAGTAGTGAGTAGTTCCAACCCCTTTTGGGGGTGGAGTTTATGTTTATACATGTCATGAAGAATGAGATGAATGCTATCTTTTCTTTTATGTGATGAATGTGTGTGTATGCTTGTTTGTCTAAAAAGAATACTTAACTTGATGGGTTTTGCCATAATCATTAGGTACTTCCCATGCTTGTTTAGGTTCCTAATAACCAACTTGTTTATGCTCATGTTAATCAACTTGGTTAGTGATTGGAATGATAGGTTCTACCACAACCATTAGGTATTTCCTATGCATGAAAACACAACCTAATTTCTACCCTATTGAATTCATTCTTCACCACTTTATTTATGTGTACACAAACTTCACTCCTTGGGGGTTTTCTTCCTAATTCTCATCTTGCTTTGATCGTACTTAGTTTATTTTCAATTCCTCTCGCTTTCGATTTCTCTCACTTTCGTTTGCCTTGTTTGATGCTTGCTAGTTTAGTGTAGTATAATCAACTTCTTCTCCCCTTTATTTCCCACTTGATTTCTGAAGAACTAGAAATTGACACACCTCCCTGCAGATCAAACCGTACTTGCCGCATCTTCACTGACGTCGTGCACTTGCGGTTAAACTTAATATCAATCAATATGTATGTTCATTGGGTTTGTTTTAATCATCTAGATGTTGGGAAATTTTTGATGGGTTTTAGCCATAAGATTTAGACACTTCCCATGCTTTGTTTGCTCATGTTTATTGGCTGAAATCTCCTGTTGGATATGTTACATGTTAGTCATGTGTTCGTATTAGTGTTTGCTCACATGATTGCTTGAAGAAACTTTGTTTTGATGAGTTTTGCCATAAGATTAAGACACCTCCTATGCTTAGCTTCATTCTCCACATGAGTTCTTGGTTTTTTATGAGTCTTGCCATAAATTTAGACATTTCTCACGCTGAGCCTCGTCTCATGATAATTGAGTAGTAATTGCTATATGTTGTGTGAATAATGGAGTGATAGGTCTTGCCAAATCTTTAGACACTTCCTATACATGAAGACGCACGCATGACATACATACATATACATGCTTGCATGCATGATTCATCACTTCTCTCACCTCATATGTGCACACACTCCACCCCTCAGGGGTTCATCCATATTTTGTGCCATATCATTTGCTGAATTTCTTTAGTTTTCATTTGCATTGTAATCTGGTTTGTTTGGCATTCTTAGTATAATCATTTTTTTAGTAGTAGCGTAATAATCTCTTCTTTCACCGTTATTTCTCACTTGATTTCACTCACTCAAAGGTTGGCAACGCTCCCTGCGGATCGACTCGTACTTGCCCCGTCTTCACCGACGGCCGTGCACTTACGGTTATTTAGTAAAATGTTAACAACCATCGCAACCTCTTCCACTATTTTGACCACCACGGCCTCAATGACCCCGACCTCTACCACAATTTTCATTGTGGGGCTTCTCCTCCTTAAACAACATCTTCGCTTGCAATGCTTTCTCAAGAACTTCTTGGTTCTTCTTTTTCTTCCTTTGCTCGTGTGCCTCCGACGAGCTAGAAAGATCATCGATCGTCATCTCTTCATGGTTCTTCGACTCTTTGATGGCGCATACCACATTTTCAAAGTTCTTGGTCAGGGAGCGCAATATTTTATCCACAACTCTCACTTCCGTCGACGCCTCTCCATTCCTCTTCAATTTTTTGGCAATGGTATGGACCCTCGTGATATAATCGGGCACGCCTTCTGATTCTTTTAACTTCATCACTTCAAGCTCTCTTTGAAGCATTTGTAGGCGTACTTGCCTCACGCGATCTGCGCCTTTATTGGCCTTCTCCAAGATGTCCAAGGCTTCCTTCGAAGTCTTAGCTCTGGCGATCTTCTCAAAGTAGGCCTCATCTACAGCTTGGAAGGGGAGATAGAGGGTGCATCTATCTTTCGCACGCATCTCTCTTTGTGCTTTCAACCGAGCCACCGTCATATATTCCTTTTCTTACATCTCTTCGTAGCCATTTTCCACTACGTCCCATGCATCTTGCGCGCCAAGCAATGCTCACATTGTATGCTTGAATTATAATAATTGTAATTTATGAGGTGGGGCAACAAGACTTCACTAAACGATGTGATGTAGGAGCTCGACATGGCTTTGATACCAATTTGTTGGAAGTATACGATGCTCGGTTTGAATTTGGTGGTGGAGGTGGTGGATAAGAAATAGATAGACAATAGAAGTGATTAGTAGCATATCATGCATCATATTCATGCTATATATCCTAAATTTTACCGTAATATTATGCTACTGGAGTGTTTGTTGTTATATTTCAAGTATTAGGTAATAAAGAAGAGAATGGAAGAGAAAAAGGACTGAAACGTAAGAAGAAAAGACTTCAATGAGGCAAAATGGACCTCTCGGTCATACATAAGGACCCATCTGCAAGAGGAGAGGCCCTGGACGTAAGCCCGAAAGGAATAAATAGCAAACCGAGAAACTCCGCACCATCATAAAGAGTAGTTTGCCAATTAGATGCGAGTATAGACTCCAATCACCGATCCGAGTGCACTCCACGTGACTAATTGAAGTAATAAAGAAGATATGCAACAATTGGTCCAATCCGACCCGATTTCTTGTGGATATGGGTTATATGTTTATGTCTATTATGAGAATGTTTCATTAGTCCCACATCGGGGGATTGTCCCCGGTTACCTTTTTCTATAACTATAAATAGAACTCTTCCTCCTCCTTCGTATTTACTACATGCTTGGTGTCATTCTCTCTACTTGGAGTAAGCCTTGGAGCAAAACTCAAGGTGGAGAAGAATGCTACTTGTAATGTGAGTCATGTAAATAAAATAATTCTTCATAGTTTGTTTTAATGTCTTTGTTTTAATGCTTGCACGTTTAGCTTGTTTGTTTTCTTTATCGTAGTATAATTAGAATGTCTCCTTTTCTTAATGTAGTTTATAGTTTAATGAGTAGTGAGTAGTTCCATTCCCCTTTGGGGGTGGAGATGATGTACATTTATGTTTTGAGGTTTTGAATGTTTGACAAATTTAGATTGTATAGACTTGAATGTTTTTATGTTCATCCAGTTTGTTTTATTCATCTACATGTTGGGGATGGTTGATGGATTTTGCCATAAGATTTAGACACTTCCCATGTTTGGTTTCCTCATGTTTATTGGCTGAAATTTTGTGTTGGATATGGTACATTTTAGTCGTATGTTTGTATTAGCATTAATTGCTTGATTGATTGAAGAAATTTTGTTTTGATGAGTTTTGCCATAACATTTAGACACGTCCCATGCTTAGCTTTGTTCTTCACATGACTTCCTAGTTTTTGATGAGTCTTGCGATATCTTTAGACATTTCCCATGCTGAGCCTCGTCTTATGATAATCAAGTAGTAATTGCTAGTATGTTGTGTGAATGGATTGATAGGTGTTGCCACATCCTTAGACACTTCCTATGCATGAAGACACACACATGACACACACACACACACACGTGCATACATTCATCATTCATCACTTCTCTCACCTCTTATGTGCACATACTCCACCCCTTAGGGGTTTCCATTCCTGAATTCCAGCTTCTTGTCTTAGTTAGTTTAGTTTTATTGTTGCGTGCTTTCATTTCCTTGTTTGTGCTTACTAGTTTAGTTTAGTCTAGTTTAGCGTAATCAACTTATTCTCCCCTCTTTTCCCACTTGCCTTCGAACGAAATAGAGTCGACAAACCTCCGTGTGGATCCACCCGTATTTGTCATGTCTTCACCGACGTCGTGCACTTGTGGTATTTAAAACGAACACATCAAGTTTTTGGTTCCATTGCTGGGGAGGTGCTCAGTCCAGACTCTGGTTTAGACAATTCGAGTGGATTTAATTTTTTGTTTGTAGTTTTCTTTGTTTCAGGAGACTGTGAGGATCAAGGGAAGTCACCAGAAGAAGTTTGGAGGAAAACAAAGCCACTTAGACCGCCAATCAGCGGTCTGGTGAGCTCCATTTTCCTTCTTATTTCTTTGGTTTATTTCTACATTTGATATAGTGTTATGGGGCTCAATTTGGCATGTTTTGACCTGTAGTTTGCCCCCAGATCAATAATCAATCCCCTTTTAATCAACTTGGCCACTAAAACCCAAAGCCAAAGATTAGGCATTCTTGCTTGTTTAGGTCATGCATCATATACTTGACTTAGGCACGTAGTTTATCTTTTATTTTAGCTTTATCTTCAGTTGTTGAGCGTTCACGTAAGGTACGCATTCCCTACTCTCGTTCATGCATTTCGTACGACCATGCATTAGTTAGTAGGATTGCCATTGCAACAAGAGTAAGATGAGTGTTTGATTGGTGAGTTGCTTGATAGATTAAGGAATCAAAATATCCTTAAGGGTCACCACCTACAGTTTTCAAGATCAGGTGGGGGATTTCATCACCCCTTCCTTCAGCACCACAAAACACCTCTCAAAAAGCCTAATTTTAAAATCAAGTAGACATTGGCCTTTAAGGATCTCGGGTGCATTAGGAGAGTGATCTGGTCATGACCGTTATGGCCTGGTCGGCATCGCCCACTCTGTCGATAGTAGGAGAAACGAGATCTCCGGAGCTTGGCTCACTTGCTGGGCTTTGTGATCTTTGTCATAGGGAGGTGAGGCATGTTGAGGTCGCGTGACCTCGTAGTTAGGTATCGTCTAGATGTAAGGACCTATAGCGACCTTAGGTTGTTTAAGCTTTGCTTGCTTGTGTGCTTCTACCAGTACCTACCCACCATAGCATAATGACTTCTTCCATTCTCTTCTCAGTCATTCCCTCTCATCTGAGTCTTCCCATCTTCTCCTTTACTTACCTTCTGTTTTAATTGTTAAAAAAAGTTTTCTTTTTTTTATTGGACTCGTGTAGGTGTGCAGCTTTGTGAATGCTAGTGTGGTCACGAGACATTGCGGGTCGTTTGACAAGATACGACATTGATTTGTCCTCGATTGTCGACTTTGCAAACACATCCCCGTCCCGTGTCCTACACAGTCCCAGGACTATGACGAGTAGTGGACCACACGAGGACGACTCAAGTTTTTGACCTCCACCACCCTCTGATCTAGAAGGTGGGGGTCCACAATGTCATCAATTGGTGCCCCAGGTTCCCATTACCCTCCGTGATCGATGCTACCCGATTCTTAATGTTATACCTTCTTGCATCGTATTGCCCGAGGCGAATGGTAACCACTTTAAGGTTAAGCCTCAGTTTATCTCCATACTCCCTCACTTCACTGGGAAGGGTGACCTCTTTATCTTTCTCAGGGAATTTGAGGAGGTCAATGTTATGTTCAAGCTGCAACAACTTAGCACAGACTCCATCCACCTTAGGCTTGTTCCCTTTGCACTAAAGGATGATTCCAAGAAGTGGTTGTATAGAAACCAGGCGAATGCCTTTAGGACTTGGATGAATTTCAATCTGCATTCCTCAAGAAATACTTCCCAAATCATCGGACTCAAAACTGAGGAACAAAATCAATTCGTTCTATCAACATGAGACTGAATCATTCTATGCATACTTAGAGAGGTTCAAGGAGCTACTATTCTCATGCCCTCACCATGGCATAATGTGGTGGCTTTGTCAGATTGTCTACGAGGGTCTTCACATCCCATCCCTAACGTTCCTCGGGTCCATGTGTCAAGGAGTGTTCTTAGGAAAAGATGAAAGGGAGGCATGACTTTCCTAGAAGACCTCGCTGAGAAAACCACGTAGTGGGAGAGTGTGAGGGAACCATCAACATCATCTAGCCTAGGAGAGAGGATCACAAATGCAAAGTCGACTAGATCGGGTGTTGCATTTGCTGTCGATACCACTACGGTCACCGTGGCGCGCATGGTGGCCTTCATCCGCCGTATGGATTCGATTGAGCTCCAAAACCATCAAACTGTGTCACATGTGTCTGCATATGGTCTAGTTCCTTGTTATTTATGTGGTATGACAGGTCATGTAGCAGGGGAGTGTGCATCCATTACTCTTGAGATGGAATAGGTCAATGTCATCTATGATAGACCAAGAAATGACCCATATTCATCAACATATAACCCTGGATGGAGGAACCACCCTAACTTTGCATGGATCCAAAACAATGCCCTGGGTGGTCCTTCAAACTTCTCTCGACCACCTAACAGACCACACCAACCTCTCATGCATTCACAGTTTTATCAGTCACCCCAAGCTCAAATCACCAACCCACCAGTTTTCCCAAATTCCAACAACATGGAAACCCAGTTTAATTCTCTTGAGAACCTGACCCGTGGACTTGAGAACTCAATGAAAAACTGTATGTCTTCCACAAGTCAAGTTCTTACTTCAAATCAGCAGACCATCAAATTGCTCGATCATCAGATGGGTCAATTGTCTGAGTCTGTACATGAGAGAGAGAGAGAGAGAGAGAGGGACTCTGCCTAGCAAGCCTGAGGCTAATTGATTGACACGATTTCATGCATTCATTTGTGTCTTATATCCCTTATCTTGAACCTAAACAATGCTACGTTTCAGGAGAAGAAGCATAAAAGGACCTAAAAGCAGGAAAAAGGACTGAGTTGTGAGACTTGAGGACTAAGATGCAAGGGAGAACGACCTGAATGTAAGATTAAAGGACCAATGAGAAAATGAAAATACTCCACACCATCATGAGGAGTATTTTGGCAATTCGGGTCGGCCCTAAATTCGAACAACTTCCTTTGGGGCATCAAACATGAAGAAAACAACCCAGAAAGACCCAACCAAAATCCAGAGAGGATTCAGACTCTGTAGACCGCTGCTTGGCGGCCGGGTTGGCTCCGGATCCGACACACTTCGGGCAGATCATGTATTAGGGAGGATTATATCTATTTCTAGTGTTGTATTAGTCCAATATTGGGGGATTGTCCCCGATTACCTTTTTCTATGACTAGAAATAAAACTCTTCACCTTCCATTGTAATCACTACATACTTGGTGGCTATTCTTCCTACATGGCTGATGATAGAAATAAAACTCTTCACCTTCCATTGGAGCAAATACTAAAGTAGGAAGATGCTACTTGTATTGTGAGTCTGAAATAAATAAAAGTTTCTTTGTTATGTTGTTTCTTGTATGTTCCTTGCATGCTTAGTTTAATTTCATTTTGTTAATCTTAGTAGCTTAGTTAATATGTTTTCCTTTCTTAGGATAATAACTAGTGTAATGGGTAGTGAGTACTTTCATCCCCTTTGGAGGGCGGGGTTGATGTTTTATACATGCAAAAGAGAATGGAAATGAATGCTTTGTATGAATATGTTGATAAACATAAATGTATGCTTGCTTGTTTAAGATAGAACTTGTAACTTGATGAATTTTGCCACAAATATTAGACACCTCTCATGCTTGTTTTGGTTCTGAAATAACCAACTTGTATATGTCAATGTTAATCAACTAGGTTAGTAATGGGATTGATAGGTTTTGCCATAAACATTAGACACCTCCTATACATGAAAATACAACCTACATTTGTGCTTAATGATTGCATTATTCACCACCTCTTTGCTTGTATACACTCACTCCACCCCTTAGGGGTCCCTCTTCTTGATTTGCACTTCCACTTTAGGTTCTTTCTATTTAGTTTCCTTCGTTAGTTGTTGTTTTCCTTTACATTTCTTGTTACTAGTTTAGCATAACGTAGATTAGCATATCCACAAATCTTCTCCCCTTTTTCGCCATCTGATTTCGGACATACCACAGGCTGCTCACCTCCCTACGGACGACCTGTACTTGCCCCATCTTCACCGACGGCTGTGCACTTGCGGTCAAAATTTAAAACAAACGAACAAGTTTTTGGCGCCGTTGCCGGGGAGGTGCCAGTCAAGACTCTGGTTTGGACGATTTGGGTGGATTTAATTTTTGTGTTGTAGTTTTGTTTCTTGCAGGAGACTCATATGCTCAAGGGAAGGCAGCTGGTAAAGTTTGGAGGCCAACAGAGACGTCAAGACCGCCAATCAGCGGTTTGAGACCACCAACTGGCGGTCTGGTAATCTCTGATAGCCTTGTAATTTCTTTGCCTTGTTTACATAACTTGGATAGAAATCTGGGACTCAATTTTGCATGTTCTGACTTTTAGATTGCTCCCAGATTAATAATCAATCTCCCTTTAAGCAACTTCGACCCTAAAACCAAAAGCAAAATATTAGGCTTTCTTGTTTAGGTCATGCATCATGTACTCGACTTAGGCACGTAGCTTGTCGTTTATTTTAGCTTTACTTTTAGTTGCTGAGTGTTGGCGTAAGGTATGCATTTCATACTCTCATTCATGCATTTCGTATGAACATGCATTAGTTAGCAGGAATTGTGTTGCAACAAGTGTGAGTTGAGCGTTTGTTTGGAAAGTTGATTGCTAGATTAAGACTCCAAAATGCTACTAAGGAGGGGTTGTCCCGTATAAGATAAGGTGGGGGATTTCATCACCCTTTCCTTCGCACCAAAAACCACACTAATCAAGAGCCTAATTTTAAAATCAAGTAGACATTGGCCCTAAGGATCTCGGGCGCATTGGGAGAGTGATCCGGTCATGACGGTCAAGGCCAGATCGACGTCACCCACTCTCTCGATAGTAGGAGAGACGAGATCTCCGGATCTTGACTCACTTGCTGGGATTTGTGGTCCTCATCATAGGGAGGTGAGGCATGTTGAGGCTGTGTAACCTCGCAGTTAGGCGTCGTCTAGCTGTAAGGACCTATAGCGACCTTAGGATTGTTTGAGCCTTGTTTGCTTCTGTGCTTCTACCAGTACCCACCCGTCGTAGCATAAGGACTTCTTCCCTTCTCTCATGAGTCATTATCTTTCTTCTGTGCCCTCCCATCTTCTCCTCTACGCACATTCTGTTTTAGTTGTTAAAAAAAGTTTTGGTTTGTGTGTGTGAACCTTTGTACATGCTCGTGTGGGCACGAGAAGAGTGTGGCCGTTTGACGAGGCGTGTCATCAATCCTGCCTCAGTAGTCGATTTCTCGACGCCTTCCTCCTATCGTGTCGTACACAGTCTGGGTTCAATGGCTGCTCATTACCGCGAGGAGGAGTAGTTGCTGGACCCATCTGTTCCACCTGTTCTTGCTCCCATACCTCTCCGTGATCGATGCTACACGAGTCGTACCGCTCTACCCTCGTGCATCGTATTGCCAGAGGTGAATGGGAACCACTTTGAGGTTAAGCCACAGTTTATATCCATGCTCCCTCACTTCACTACTTGTGCTATGTTCAAGCTGCAACAACTTAGCACAGACTACATCCATCTTAGACTTGTTCCCTTTCCACTGAAGGATGATGCCAAGAAGTGGTTGTACAACAACCAGGCGAATGCTTTTAGGACTTGGGATGAATTTCAATCTGCATTCCTCAAGAAGTACTTTCCAAATCATCAGACTCAAAAACTGAGGAATGATATCAGTATGAGACCGAATCATTCCATGCATACTTTGAGAGGTTCAACGAGCTACTATCCTCATACCCTCACCATGGCATCGAGTTGTTGCGCCTATGTCAGATTCTTTACGAGGGTCTTCACATCGCGTCCCGAACGCTCCTTGAGTCCATGTGTCAAGGAGAGTTCTTAGGAAATGATGAAAGGAAGGCATGGGCTTTCCTAGAAGACCTCGCTCAGACAACCATGCAGTGGGAGAGTGTGAGGGAACCACCAGCATAATCTAGCATATGAGCAAGGATCGCAAATGCAAACTCGACTAGATCGAGAGACGTATTTGCTGTCAATACCACTACAGCCACCGAGGCGCGCATGACGGCCTTAATGCGCCGTATGTATTCGATTGAGCTCCAAAACTAGCATGATGTGTCACATGTGTACGTATCTGGTCCAGTTCTCTGTCATCTATGTTGTAGGATAGGTCATATAGGGGGTGAGTGTGCACCCATTCCTCCTGAGATGGAACATGTCATTGTCATCTATGATAGATCCAGGAATGACCCATATTCATCATCATATAACCCTGGATGGAGGAACCACCCTAATTTTTCATGGAACCATAACAATGCCCCAGGTGGTCCTTCAAACTACTCTCGACCACCTAACCGACCACGCCAACCTCCCATGCATTCACAATCTTATCAGCCACCCCAAAGTCAAAACACCAACCCACCAGGTTTCCCAAATTCTAACAACTTGGAAACCCAGTTTAATTCGCTTGAGAACTTAACTCGTGGACTTGAGAACTCTGTAAAAAAATTTATGTCGTCCACAATTCAAGTCCTCAGTTCGAATTAGCAGACCATCAAATCTCTCAAGCTTTAGATGGGCCAATTGGCTCAGTCTGTACATGAGAGAGGGAGAGGGACTCTGCCGAGCCAACCTGTGGCTAACCCCCGTGCTCAACATCACTCGAACATGCAATATGCAAGTTCAAGATCGTAGGGGGGCAAGTGAACTACGTGGAAGAACCTGTGGACCATGTCAATGCCATTGTGACCCTGAGAAATGGGAATCAGGTCAACAACCACGTTTCCTTGCCGCTAAATCCATATGTGCAGCCCCTTGTAGGAATGATGGTGAGAAAGAGGCCGAGGTGAGAGTAATACACCAACACCTCTTTCTCCGGTACCGAATAAAACCTACGTGCCAAAGGCTCCTTCTCCTAGTAGGTTATCTAAGAAACAGAGTGACAATGTGGATAAAATGCTGGAGATATTCAAGAAAGTGAATGTCAACATCCCTTTGTTAGACATGATTCAACAAATACCTCCCCATGCAAAATTCCTGAAGGATCTCTGTACGACTAAGAGGAAAACCAGCGTGGCAAAGCCATTTTGGTGGCTAATGTGAGTGGTTGACATCATTTCATACTCATATTCGTATCTTATATCCATTATCTTACATCTAAGCAATGCTATGTGACGAGTTTTATGTTTGAATTTCAGAAATAAAGAGGTTTGAAGAGAAGAAGCATAAAAGGACCAAAAAACAGGGAAAAAAGACTTAATTGTGAGACCTGAGGACCAAGATGCAAGGGAGAAGGACCTGAGCGTAAGAAAAAAGGACCTAAGAGCAAAACAGGAAACTCCACACCATCATGGGGAGTATTTTGTCAATTCGATTCGGGTCGGAGCTCCATTAAACCAAGTAGATGCATCTAAGACCAAGAAACACTCCAAGCAAAGCCCAAAACAAAAACCAAGCAGATCTGAAGTTTATAGACCGCCAATTGGCGGTCTTGGACCGCTAATTGGCGGTCCATATGGCCCCAGATCCGCCAAGCTTTCTCCTGGACTTGTATTATCATGTGTTTAGGCTATTTTTGGTATTGGTTTAGTCCCACATCGGGGGATTGTCCCCGATTAGCTTTTTCCATGCTTATAAATAGAACTCTTCACCTTCCATTGTAATTACCCATTGCTTGGTGGCATTCTCTCTACTGAGGAGTGAGCCTTGAAGCAAAAACTCAAGGTGGAGAAGAATGCTACCTTCAATGTGAGTCATTTGTTAATAAAATAATTCTTCTAGTTTCTTTAAATCTTGTCTTTTAATTTGTGCATGTTTCTTTAGTCTTTCCTTTCCTTTTATGTTTCTTTAATGCTTCTTGCCTTCTTAGTTAACTTTCATTTCAGTATTATGCTTTCTTTTGCTAATATAGTTAGTGTAATGAGTAGTCAGTAGTTCCATCCCCATTTGGGGGGTGGAGAAATATGTGATATACTCATGTAGTGTATTAAGTGTGTGTTATCTTTATCCCTTGAGCTTTATATGATTTCCATAACCATCTAATGGGTTTTCACTCTTATCTTTGATATGCTAATGCTCTTGAATGAAGCTTAGCTTATGCTTTGATTAGTGGACCTATTTTATGGGGAATGATAAGGTTAGGATATGGATGAAGTTAATATTGGAAACACAATTTGTAGTGTATATGCTCTTGTTGCCTTTACCTTAGCTAATGTCTTGTATGTTTTAATGATGTAGTGAAATCTTAATTCATGTGGAGGCATAGTAGGGTATAGTCTTTATACTTGAGTTCATGTAGCTTCATTCCAATTATTGTCTTGTATGTTTTAATGATGTAGTCTTATCTTAATTCATGTGGAGGCAAAGTTGGATGTAGTTTTATGATTTCATGCACTACATGTTGTGAGGAGCTTAATGAACACACACACACTTCTTTATGTTCACATTATTTCTCTACCCCCTATGGGGCTTAGTTTTATTGCTTATCTTCATTTTTTCTTTTTGCATCTTAGTGTAGTTTAGTGTAACCAACCTTTCTCTCCTTCTTTTTACCTCTCGCCTTCGAACAAACCAATCGTCGACACACCTCCCAGTGGACGACCCGTATTTGCCACCGCTTCAACGCGGTCGTGCACTTGCGGTTAAATATAAAACGATCAATCAGTGAGCTCGATCATTTTGAACCCAACATACGTAAAATTAAAGGATCTAGGGTCGATAGTTAACCTCTTACTAGCTTCTATGTATCATTGGGGACTCTCCATTAATAATGTCTTGCAAGATCTTGGGTCGGCAGTTAACCTCTTACCAGCTTCTATGTATCAACGATTAAGCCTAGGCGAGCTCAAGCCTACGAAAACAACTCTACAGTTGGATGATCGTTCGATCAATGTCCCGTTGTGGGTCATTGAAGATGTCCTAATCAAGGTTGGCGATTTCATATTTCCTCTTGACTTCATCGTCCTTGAAACTGAACCAATCAAGACTACCCACTGATTCCATTGATTTGGGGTACAACTTTTTTGGCGACGTCAAATGCCTTGATCAATTGTCGTACTGGACTAATGAAATTATCGTTCGGGAACTTGACCGCGACATTTCATGTGTTCAATATGTCTAGGCAGCCGGCATCTTTCGAGGACCCCATGGAAATTAATCTTATCCGGGACTTGGAAGAAGAAATAGAAGAACAATACCCCTTGATTCGTGAAAATCTAAGTGCTTACATCATGGAGGATTCTGATCATGAAGAGGACGGGGCGAGTTGAGAAATGATGTGCATGCTATTCAGTACATGCGAGCTCCTCCTATCTTACTTCTCGAGCTAGATATCACGCCTTGCCTTGAGGAACCACCCACAATTGAGCTTAAAGACCTCCCTAAGGAACTGGAACACATTTTTCTTGGTCCCGACAGGTCATTTCCGGTGATTATTTCATCGACGTTGACTGGTGATCAGGAAGAACCTCTGATTCAAGTCCTAAAGGAGCACATATCAGCCATTGGTTGGTCCTTAAAGGACATTAAAGGGATAAGTCCCGACGTCGAGCAACACCACATCTTTATGGAGGATGAGGCATGACCACGTCGTGACCCACAGAGGCGTTTAAATCTAGCCATGACAGAAGTAGTTAAGAAAGAGATCATCAAATGTTTAGATCATGACATCATTTTTCCCATTTCGGACAGTAGTTGGGTAAGTTCTGTCCAGGTTGTGCCCAAGAAGTTGGGTATCACTGTTGTCCAGAATGACAGCAATGAGCTTGTACCCACATGACTTCAAACTGGGTGGCGAGTTTGCATTGACTATAGGAAGTTGAACGTGGTCACGCGTAAGGACCACTTCCCTCTACCTTTCATCGACTAGATGTTCGAGAGACTCGCTTGGCACGCCTATTACTGTTTCCTTGATGGTTATTCGGGGTACAATCAAATCTCAGTTACCCCCGAAGACCAGGAGAAAGCCACGTTCACTAGTCCTTTTGGGAAGTTTGCTTATAAACGGATGCCTTTTGGACTATGCAATGCACCGGCAACATTCCAACGTTTCATGTTGAGTTTCTTTTCCAATATGGTCAACAACTTCCTTGAGATTTTCATGGATGATTTCTCAGTTCATGGCACCTCCTTTGATGAGTGCTTATACCACCTGAGCCTTGTTCTCAAGAGGTGTTTGGAAACGAACTTAGCCCTTAATTGGAAAAAGTGTCATTTCATGGTTACAAAAGGCATCGTTTTGGGTCACATGGTATCTCGTGATGGTATCGAGGTGGATAGGGCAAAGATTGAGCTTATTTCTAAGATTCTGCCACACACCTCGGTAAAAGAAATCCGGTCATTCCTTGGACCCGCCGGTTTTTACTGACGGTTTATTAAGGATTTCAGCAAGATAGCTCGCCCTTTGACGAGCTTGCTTGCTAAAGGTGCCTCTTTTGAGTTCACACCTGATTCCATGACTGCGTTTGAGTTTCGGAACCATGAGTTGACCTTCGCTCCTATTATTAGGGCACCGGTGTGGATTCTACCTTTCAAGCTAATGTTTCATGCATCTGACTATGCGATAAGAGCAGTTTTGGGTCAGAAAGTTGAAAAATTGCCTCATGTGATCTACTATGCAAGTCGTACTCTCAATGACGCCCAGCTCAACTAGTGTGTTACTGAGAAAGAGTTCCTCGCGATCATATTTGCGTTGGAAAAATTTCGCCAGTACCTCATTGGGTTGCACGTCATCATCTACACTAATCACTCAGCTCTTCGCTACCTTTTGTCTAAAAAGGATGTGAAACCCCGTCTCCTGCGTTGGATTTTGTTGTTGTAGGAGTTTGACTTTGAAATACGGGACAAGAAGGGATGCGAGAATGTCGTGGCAGATCACCTCTCTCGCATCCAGTTGATTTTTCACCGGACCAACCAGTGAACGAGTTCTTCCCTTATGAGAACCTTATGGCAATAACCTCAGCCATTGGTTCCCTGACATTCTTAACTATTTAGCAATGGGGGAGGTGCCGGCTCATTGGACACACAGTGAGAAAGTAAAGTTCAAGCCGTTAGTCAAGCACTTCTATTGGGATCATCCCTACTTATTTATGTATTGTGCCAATCAATTCATAAGAAGGCGCATTCCTAAGGACGAGATTCAGAGTGTCTTGTTCTTTTGCCATAAGGAGGCATGTGGTGGGCACTTCGGTGCCAAGAAAACCGCTGCCAAGGTGCTCCAATACGGTTTTTACTGGCTCCAAAGACGCTTTGGCATTTTGCAAAGCATGTGATAGGTGCCAACGTGTAGGTTGCATTGGCAGACGTGATATGATGGCACTCAATCCTATCTTAGTGGTCAACAACTTTGATGTTTGGGGAATTGATTTAAAGGGTTCTTTCCCCGTGTCCCATGGTCACACCTACATTCTTGTGGTGGTTGATTATGTATCGAAGTGGGTGGAAGCAATCCCCACACGCACTAACGACCGCAAGGTTGTGATCAAATTTCTTAAAGAACACATCTTTGCGAGGTTTGCGACACCTCATTGTATTATAAGTGATCGGGGGACACACTTTGTGAACCGATCCCTCGAGGCAGTGTTGAGGAAATATTCCATCACGCACAAGTTGGCCACACCTTATCATCCTCAAAGCAGTGGCGAGGTGGTAATTTCCAACCGTCAACTAAAGCAAATTCTTGAGAAAACTGTTAATGCTTCAAGGAAAGATTGGTCGGACAAGCTTAATGATGCATTGTGGGCCTTCCGCACAGCATTTAAAACCAACCTTGGCATGTCACCCTACCGGCTAGTTTATGGCAAAGCTTGCCATCTTCCGGTAGAGCTTGAGCACCGGGCATTATGGGCAATAAAACATCTTAACATGAGTCTTGATGTTTCCGATGTCAATCGCAAGCTAGACCTCAGCGAGTTGGACGAGTTGAGAAATGAAGCGTATGAGAATGCAAAGATCTGGAAGTCCCACACTAAAATTTTCCACGACCGCTTGGTTTGAATTAAAACCTTCGCGGTGGGACAAAAGGTCTTCTTGCATAACTCTTGCCTCCACTTGTTTCTGGTGAAACATCAGAGTCGTTGGTCAAGTCCTTTTATTGTTTTAACCATATCCCCTCATGGGGCGGTTGAGATTCAAAATCCAAGGAATGGGGACGTGTTCAAAGTTAATGGACAATGCCTCAAACCGTACTTGGAAGGGACCACGACAGAGGTCGAGGAGGAAGTCGTGTCTTTACACGAACTCCCCGCGGATGTGGTCACTTGACGTGATCCATCCCTTCACTTGGTCGTTCATATCTTTGTTAAAACAAAAAAGTGAAAAATGAAGAAAAGAAAAAAATAGAAGTGCCTTTTGGATATTTTCCCTTTTCCTTTGTTAAAAACGCGTGATGCCTTGCCCTACCCATTCTCCACCGAACAAAAAACACGTTTTGCTCCTTGTTTCTGCCACCACCTAAATCCCACTCCCAGATCTCGCCAACAGACCGCCAATCCGCGGTTTTCCACCGCCAACCAGAGGTCTATTGTAGCTAGTTTCTCTGATATCTTCGTCGGGTCGTGTGTGTTTGTGTTTCCTGTCATTTGCGTTGGGTGGAGAGTTTGTTTGCTGCTGGAGTCGACGTGCTGTGGTCTCCGACCCTCTTGCGCCGTGTTCATCTTCGTCGTTGCGTGTTCCACCGTTAAAGCTCGCCAAGGTAGGTGTAGGTATGGTCAGCCCACATTTAATTCCAGAACTTAATTTTGCCTTCCTTATTCGCGAATTCGGAGAACCCTTCTACGATAGAATCGTAGCCAAAGGGTGGTCTCATTTGTTGTATGAGGGTGACAAAACCATGTATGTAGAGCCTCTCGTACATGAGTTCTTTACTAAACTCGAGTGTGACCAGACCAGACCACTCGAGTTTAGTGACACTCTCAGAGGGGTGAAGCACACCATGACACCCCAATTCATCGACGCGACTGGGATCCCCTTAGTAGATGATCTCGCGCCCACCCGTGACATTAACTTTTACCAATCTATGCTTGGGTCGGGCAACCCATTTCATCACTTTGGGGAATACCCAATGCGCACATTTACTCCAATGTGTACATTGTAGCCAGGTGGGTGTGTAGGAATGTGTTGGGCCAAGAGCAGACCTCCACATTCTTCATACCTAGTTTGCGAATTGTGTATAGTCTTATGAATGGTTCACCTCAATGCATTTGTCGAACGTTGTTCGATGTTTTTGTGAACACTAAGCTTAAAGTAATACATTGTTTGCCTACTCTGGTTACCAAATTGTGTGGCATGTTGGACATCCCACGATTTGAGCGCTTTCTGCGGCTCCAAGGTACCAACCTCGAGGTACCGAAGATGACCCCGTCATTTCGCCATTGCCTTCCGGAGGTAGGGGTGTCTGATTACATGGAGGAGGATGTTAGAGCCAGTTCCTCAAGCTCGTCTGTGAGATCGGGAACGCTCTTTAACACTGACATTTTTGAGATGGCAGTTGAGCAACAAAACGTCATTTTAGCAAAACAAAACTGGAAAATTTATAGGAAATTGTAAGCTCTTGAGCGGGGTGCCTCTTTGGGCACCTCTGGCCACCGTCATTAGTCCGATACACCCTATCCATGCATGGGTGCCATTTTGCCATACAATGAGGACAATGCATGGATTAGGTGTGGGTGTCTTTTGACGTTTGTACATAGTTTGTGTGCCTTTTGTTTTTATTTCGTTTTCTTTTGTTTGTACTGCTAGGGTTATGTTAGTGTACTATATTTAATATTGATATATCTACTTGCCATGATCCTTGGGTGACTTGTCTTCTTTTACTTGCCTAGTGCTTTAAAATTTTCACATTTCTTTCAAAATCTTCACGTGTTTGCGAAAGAAAATGTAAAAGAAAGCTCCCAAAATTGTCTTGAACCTGATGCATTAGGATATCTAGTATACTGGCTTTAGGTCTTATCGAGTCATAAGGATGCACCCCGGTTTTCCCTCGGGGGCCGTGTAATCATACGGTTTCAGTACTCAAACAAATAACGAAGTCCACCCTGAACCTAGTGACTAAAATAATTCGTGTCTGTTAGTATAAGGAAGTTTGTCGTAGTCAAGGGCCCTTAAACTTTTTTTGTGAAATTGTAAGTGTAAGTGTTTTGGTTCCTTTGTAGATAAATGAATAAGTGGTGTTCTCTCTTTTCTTATGGCTCCTATCACTCGGAAATTAGGTCTGAGGGAACTTAGTGCCTGGTGCTCTCGAGTCATCTGACTTGGGATGCACCGACCAAACTCCCATTACACGGGTGGTAGGGATCGCCCTATGTGGAGATTTGGGGGAAGATGTACGTGATAGTGTAAGTCCCCACAGGCAATGATGCACGAAACCCGACCCTGGGAGAATCAAACACCAACCAATGTAATGCTCCAAAGAAAAACACAAAAAAAGAAAAAAGAGTCAAATAAGAACCTTAATGGACTTTACACAATGTATCACTCTAAAAAGTTAAGGTTGCCCATGTCTTTCAGTTAAGTCCATAATTAACTTTCACGAATGATTCACTAGGCTAGGTGTGTGGACTGATTACATATATAGAGTCGGCCCGTAGCATTACCGCGTCCAATGATTGACAAAAATGAGTCATCGAGTCGTGTAACTAGGTTGAATAATGCATCTTTGATCGGATTTTGTGGGTGTATCCGCTGAAAACCCTAAGGAGACAACACTCCTCCTCCTTGGAGATGAGGTGGTTTAATGGCTTGTTGCACGTGCTAAGTGCAACCGTGATTCTTACAAAAGTGAGTTAGGATTTCCCTGTTTTACGTATGCTTTTCCTTTTTTTCATTTTTTTTCTTTCTTTTTCTCGAGACTAACAAAAGTTAGGTGTGGGGGTATTTGATTGACATCATTTCATGCATTCATTTGTGTCTTATATCCATTATCTTGAACCCAAACAATGCTACGTAACGAGTTTTATGTTTGAGTTTCAGGAATAAATATGTTTGAGGAGAAGAAGCATAAAAGGACCTACAAGTAGGAAAAAAGAGTGAGTTGTGAGACTTGAGGACTAAGATGCATGGGAGAAGGACCTGAATGTAAGATCAAAGGACCAATGAGCAAATGAAAATACTCCACACAATCATGAGGAGTATTTTGGCAATTCGGGTAGGGCCTAAACTCCAACAACTTCCTTTGGTGCATCAAACATGAAGAAAACAACCCAGCAAGGCCCAACCAAAATCCAGAGCGGATCCGAACTCTGTAGACCGCTAATTGGCAATCGGGTTTGCTCCAGATCCGACACTCTTCGGGCAGATCATGTATTATGGAGGATTATATCTATTTCTGGTGTTGTATTAGTCCCATATCGAGGGATTGTCCCCGAATACCTTTTTCTATGACTATAAATAAAACTCTTCACCTTCCATTGTAATCACTACATACTTGGTTGCTATTCTTCCTACTTGAAGTGGAGCCTTGGAGAAAATACTAAAGTAGGAAGATGCTACTTGTATTGTGAGTCTGAAATAAATAAAAGTTTCTTTGTTATGTTGTTTCTTTTATGTTGCTTGCATGCTTTGTTTAATTTCATTTCGTTAATCTTAGTAGCTTAGTTAATATGTTTTCCTTTCTTAGGATAATAATTAGTGTAATGGGTAGTGAGTAGTTCCATCCCCTTTGGGGGGGTGGGGTTGATGTTTTATACATGCAAAAGAGAATGGAAATGAATGTTTTGTATGAAATGTGTTGATAAACATAAATGTATGCTTGCTTGTTAGGATAGAACTTGTAACTTGATGAGTTTTGCCACAATTATTTGACACCTCTCATGCTTGTTTAGGTTCTGAAATAACCAACTTGTATTTGTGAATGTTAATCAATTAGGTTAGTAATGGGATTGATAGGTCTTGCCATAAACATTAGACACCTCCTATACATGAAAATACAACCTACATGTGTGCTTAATGATTGCATTCTTCACCACCTCTTTGCTTGTGTGCGCTCACTCCACCGCTCAGGGGTCCCTCTTCCTGATTTGCACTTCCACTTTAGGTTATTTCGATTTAGTTTGCTTCCTTAGTTGTTGTTTTCCTTTACATTTCTTGTTACTAGTTTAACATAATGTAGATTAGCATATCCACAAATATTCTCCCCTTTTTCGCCATTTGATTTCGGCCATACCATAGGCTGCTCACCTCCCTGCAGACGACCTGTACTTGCCCCATCCTCACCGACGACTGTGCACTTGCGGTCTAAATTTAAAACAAACGAACACTAATCCCCGCATGTACCGACAACCACACTTGCAAAATGAGAGTTTGGTACCTCGGGGGCGGCAAATGAACCATGTGGAGGAACATGTTCACCATGTTAATGCCATTGTAATCTTAAGAAATGGAAAGTAGGTTGACAATTGCATTTCCTTGCCGCCACCACCGTCTGTGCAACCCCTCATTGGGAATGATGGTGAGAAAGAGGTTGAAAGCTCCATATCCTAGTGGGTTAACAAAAACGCAGAGTGACACAATCGATAAGATATTAGTGGTCTTTAAACAAGTGAAGGTTAACATCCCCTTGTTGGATGTCATCCAACAAATACCTCAATATGACAAAGTGTTGAATAATTTCTGCACAGCAAAGAGGAAGACCAATGCTCCTAAGAAAGTATTCTTAGCTGCGAGTGTGAGCTCACTTTTGTCCAATCCCACACACACAAAGTGCAAGGACCCTGGCTGTCCTACTATTCAGTGTATGATAGGGGACACTAGCATGAGTAATGTAATGCTTGAGTTAGGATCAGCGGTCAACCTCCTTCCATCTTCTGTTTATCAACAGTTGAACTTGGGAGAATTGAAACTAACTAACACTAGTGCAGAACAGTGGATTTTCGTCGCCCAATAGACGTCGGCCGTATTAACAGTCGACGTCTATTGTATTATATAGACGTTGACCTATTGGAACATACATTGAACCCGACGTCTAAACCCTGATCATGACCTATAGACGTTCGCTGTTAATACGGCTGACATCTATTGGGTGTCATAGACGTCGGATATTCTTACAGCCGACGTCTATAGGTCTTTAATTGGAACTGTTCCCTTAACTTTTTTCATTTATCCTGACAAAAACCAGACCAAACCCTAGCCGACCCCCGTGACGCTCCGACCAATCTCCGACCTTCGCGACCACAACAGTCACCACAACCGTCTTTCTCCACTTCCACGACCCTCCGACCTCCGCAACCACCGCAATCATCGCAGCTGTCTTCCTCCACTTCCGCGACCCTCCACCTCCATGACCACTATCACTGCAGCCGCGACCACATACCTCCTCCTCCTCTGGTTCATAGATGTTGTAGTATGATGATTGGATCTTTAATGTGTTTGTGTTTAATTGTTTTACCAGTTGAGTTAAATGGTGGTGTTTGTATGATGATTTGGATTTTAGATTGTGGTGTTTGGATTTGGATTGTTTAGTTGGTTGTGGAGATTGTGAATTTTGGATTTGTTTGATTGACGAGAATAGAGTGTGAATGAAGATTGGTTTGGTTGCCAAAGTGTGGTTTTTGCTCTACTTCTTGACATGTGTGAATGTTTAATTCATTTTGTTATCTGTTATTGCTATATGTTATGATGATGGATGCGGCCTTTATTAATGAGATATCATTTGATTTCACTCTTTCATTGGATTGGTTTGGTGTGGATTGAGTTGGGTTGGTTGGATGATTTAAATGAGTATATATGTAGTTATATATGCAATAAGTAAGTAAGTGATCAGTGATGATTTACAAAGATAATTTCTAGGAGATAAATCCAAATTAAGGTCTTGCCTACTTGCTTATCTAAAGGTTTTTTTTTGAGTTTTCTGAATGCGAGAGAAATTGAGAGAAAAGAAAAGAATATAAATTTTTCTTATTTAATTAAATGTTTGTTTTAGTTTATGATTTAGTTTAGTTAAATATTTATTTTACTTAAATGTTTATTTATGTTAAAAGTTTATTTATGCTGAAAAAACTTATTTTGTTAAATATTTAGTTTCTAATAACACATTGACCCCCTTAAGCAACTTGGCCTTTAATAACATAAAGCAAAAGATTAGACAATATTTGCTAAGTCATTCATCATATAGGATTTCCATTCATCGTATTTATTATTTATTTTACGATTTCTATCGTAGATTGCTAGCGTGACGTACGTAATCTCTTTCACTTATCCTTCATTAGAAAGCACACATTAGTTAGTTGGACTTGCATTGACATAAGTGTTTGGTGAGTGTTTGTTTGGTGTGTGGTTTGTTAGATTAAGGTATGAAAACACTTAGGTGGTTGTCACCTATAGGAGGTAGGTGGGGGATTTCATCACCCTTTCTTTGGCCAAAAATTGACTTAATAAACGAGCCTTAATAAATTCAATTAGACATTGGCCCCTAGGAGTTTTAGACGCATTAAGGAGAGGAAACCGTTTAAGACCGTTATGACCTGAACGTCGTTGTCCATCTAGTCTACTTGAGATTTTAGGAACCTCTAGGTTCTTGATTTCCTACAGACTAGTGGTCTTCGATGTTTAAGACCATTTCGGCTTGAACTTCATTGCCCATCTAGACTCCCTGCGATTTTAGGGACCTCCGGGTTCTTAATTTCCAACATACAAGTGGTCATCGGTGGGACCTCGAAGTTAGGCGTCGTCTAGTTCTAAGGACCTATAGTGGACTTTAGGCTTGCTTTGGCCTTGATTGCTTAGTTAGGTTTCTAACTTTCCTTATTCCCACGCTAGACGAAGGACTTTATCTCATCTCTCCCGAGTCATTCTTTTCTCATCTTCATGTCTCCGGATCTTTTGATCTACGAACATCTTCTTTTAAATTGAAATTTTATTAATTTCCTTCAATAATAACTATCATTTTTCTTAATGTTTAGATTGAAATGGCTCGAGAGTGGATTCTTTCAAACCGATTGAGTGATGAGTATGAGAACGGAGTGAATATGTTCTAAGAGGTTGCAAAAAACCATTCCAAAAAAAAAATGACAGCGACTTGGCATATTGTCTGTGCAATAAGTGTCATAATTTTCCAGTGTTGACTTTTCGAAAAATAAAAGATCATATGTTTGAGAAAGTTTTCGACCCAAGTTACAGATGGTGGATATGACACGGCAAAAATGAATCATTTAGTTGTTCCAAGAATGACGAAGGCAATGTTAGTGTGGGAGATCACATAGAGGCAACTGTCATTCTTTTTTTGGAATGGTTTTTTGCAACCTCTTAGAACATATTCACTCTGTTCTCATACTCATCACTCAATCGGTTTGAAAGAATCCACTCTCGAGCCATTTCAATCTAAACATCAAGTAAATCGTCGAACCCCGATTTACTTGATAGTTTGTTGAGTGGCAATGAGAAGCCGTTGTATAAGGGTTGTACGAAATTCACTAGATTGTCAGTTGTGTTGAAGTTGTACAGTTTAAAGCAGGAAATGGTTGGACCGATGTCAGTTTCACATCACTGTTGAAGCTATTGAAAGAGATGCTTCAGAATGACAATGAGCTGCCGGATAGAACTTATGATGCTAAGAAAGTGTTGTGTCCTATGGGAATGGAATATAGGAAGATACATGCATGCCCGAACGATTGTAATGTTTCACGATACAAAATCAAACGCAGTGGACCGAACCATATTTTGCACGATTAATGACTTTCCAGGTTATGGTAATCTGTCTGGATATTTGGTCAAATGTCATAAAGCTTGTCCAAATTGCGAAGAGAATACATGCTCTTTGCAACTGGTTAACGGTTCTAAGACAGTTTATCTTGGTCATCGGAGACTTTTGTCGAACTCCCATCCTTATCTTAGGTTGAAGAAGACATTTAACGGAAAACATAAGTTTCAGAATCCACCAATTGAAATCAGCATCGAAAATGTGTATAAACGTGTAATGAATATTGAATGTGAATTTCGAAAACCGTATAGACGAGCAAATGCCAAAAGTCTTTGGAATCCATATTTTTTGATCTCCCTTACTGGAAAAATTTAGAAGTTAGACATTGTATTGATGTGATGCACGTAGAGAAAAAAACATTTGTGATAGTCTTGTTGGCACTCTGTTTAACATACCTGGTAAAACAAAATATGGATATAATGCTAGACTTGATCTTGTTGACCTTGGTATACGAGTAATGCTGGCACCAGAGAAGAAAGGAGACCGGAATTACTTTCCTCCAACTAGTTATACATTGTGTAGAAAGGAGAAAAAGATTCACTGTCAGTGTTTGCACGATCTAATGGTTCCACATGGTTATTCTTCAAATATCAGTAGTCTGGTTGTTATGAAGGATTTCAATTTTTTTGGGGATGACGTCTCATGATTGTCACACTCTAATGCATCAGTTGTTACCTGTAGCACTGAGATCCATATTACCGAAAGATGTTAGACAAGCAATAATAAAGTTGTGTTCCTTTATGAACAAATTTTGCAGTAAAGTGGTCGATCCCGTGCAGTTAGATAACTTGCAAAATGAAATTGTGGTTACATTATGTCAGTTGGAGATGTTCTTCCCACCTGTTTTGTTCAACATTAGGATTGATCTAGTTATTCATTTGTTTAGTGAAGTTAAATTGTGTGGACCAGTTTTTTTGAGGTGGATGTATCCTTTCTAGTGTTATATGAAAGTGTTGAAAGGTTATTGTAAAAATCGTCAAAGGCCAGATGCTAGTATTGTTGAAGAATACATAGTTGAGGAGGTTATCGAGTTTTGCACTGGATACCTAGCAAACACCAAAAGTGTTGGACTTCCGAAGAATCGTCATGATGAACTTTCTGACGGTAAAGGGACACGTCGGATGAAATTGTTAAATCCAAATAGCGAGTACTTAATGACATCATATTTTTATGTGTTGTGCAATTCTAATGAAGTTCAACCTTACCTAAATGAACACATCAAGCTTCTAAAGGAAATAAATCCTTTATGGAGTGATCAACAGGTAATAAATAGTCACAATAAGAATTTCATCTCTTGGTTAAAAAATGTGGCTTACAAGCATGATGTTTCTGAGACAATACAGTGATTGTCCTACGGTCCGTATTCTGCTGTTATAAGTTATAATGGCCATGATATCAATAGATATTCATTCTACACAGTCTATGAAGATTCCAAAAGTGTTGTTTAGAAAAGTGGTGTCACCTTAATAGCAGAGTCTTTGCATGTGTCTAGTTCTAAAGACAAGAATCATGTATACGCCGACATGTCCTATTACGGTGTAATTGAAGACATATGGGAGCTAGACTTTGTTAAATTCAAAGTACTTGTATTAAGATGCAAGTGGGCTGATAATAAAAGTGGAGTTCGAGTGGATAACTTGGGGCTCACTTTAATTGATTTTTCAAATGAAGGATATAAAGGAGAACCTTTTATTCTTGCTTCCCAAGCGAAACAAGTCTTCTATGTGGTTGATCCATGTGATAAGATATGGGCAGTAGTTCTGGAAGGGAAGAAAAATATTATATCAGATGATAGTCTTATTGAGTATGAAGAGACCACATTTCTCTAAGCAACCACCTGAGTTAAACTCAGTACACGAGGGCATCAATGTTGAGACTTCTATGTTTAGCGATGACCACCGTGAAGGCATATGGATTGAAAATCCATCAAGGAATAAACCCCGTAAAGGTGCAAAAATTCTTGTAATACATTATAATAACAATTTAATGTCTTGATTTTTAGTTGTTAATGTCTTGAGATAACCTTTTATAGTATCATGGCTCCAAAAAAGAAACCAACTCCATCAGAGTATGAAGGCTCGAAGATATACAACTCAAAAGGTCCTTGCCTCATGAAAGAATTCGTGGGGAGAAGAAATAGAGACGGTAGAGTTCCAACCCAATTTGGTGACCATCTTGAGTTGATAGGCATGTTGTCTGATAACTGGAAAAGTTATCTTGGCAGCGTAGTGAGGGCCAATGTTGACATTTGTTTGTCGAGTTGGGCCAATGTTGACGAGAAGTTGAAGGGCACAATATGGGATGACGTGTAGGTAATGAGTACATTATAAAATTCTTTAGTTTTAGTCAAACTTTTGAGAGATATAAAGTTAACGTGTTTTTGGCAACCTTTTAGTTTCAATCCACCGACAAGTTGAAGAGAAAGTGGATGACATACATGTCGATTTTTTTGAGGGACTTCACAACAAATTTAACCAACAAGTACATATTGGCAGACTACCAGGATAGAAATCCATGCGATATCTATAACTTTATCACTCAGAATCAATGGGAGCAATTCAGAAAATCTAGGGATAGCCCGGAGTTTGAGGTAACTGAGTTTAATTTAGAATATGAACTTATTAAGTTATTGTTTTAAATGAGAATCTAATAAATTTGGTTTTAGGCCATCCGAGCAAAAAAAAACAAAAGATTAGATCTTCTAACAAGTATACGCATCGTATGTCTCGAGCGGGGTACCAAAAGTTAGAACCACAAATGATGGCTGAAAAAATTGCCCTCCTTCTCCCGTAGCTCATTCTGAGGAAAGCAAGCAACTTGTCTCCTCCTTCTCCCGTAGCTTGTTGTGATTCTTGGAAGAGAGCAAGGGTAAACTCCAGAGGGGAGTACATAACAGACGAGCCGCAAGTGATTGGCTCAAAGATAGTAAGTTGTATCACTTGTATATGTTATTAAATCACATTCAGTAATTTTATATTTTCAATTGTTGGTAACATTTTTCGTGATACTTTAGGACTCTCTAAAGTTGAGAGCATACCAAGGTGAATTTGCTTCTGATGGCAGGAATGACATTCTACACGAAGCCTTGGATAATGACGAACATCCCGGTCGTGTACCAAATACGACAATAATATGGAAAGACTCAATGGTCAACTTTGTCGACAACTCATACCAAATGCGAGCGACAAATTGCAGATTTGCAAAATAAATTGCAACTTGTTATGGAGAGATTGGATTGCGATTTGCCTACTTCTCCTACCCGCTATACGACCGCTTCTTCCCCGGTGACCACTCCTTCGGTGCAGCCAGTGTTCAACGACGATCGACAATATTATTTTGTGGCCTATTCTCGAGAATTGGCCCTCGTAGACGGTCCCTTGTTTGGAAAGTTTGAGGATGGATCTAGACGTGCTCTATTTGTCGAAGTCCCTGATCGAAGATTGGTGGGACACGATAAAGTTTATAACATCTCCAGACACCACTTCACAGAGGTGGAAGAGGGAGAAGTGAAGGTTGTAGTGGGGAGTTGCTTAGATGCTGGTGCTTTGGTGCCAATTCCGTAAGAAGAGGTTGTTACCCTATGCGTTGCTATCAGTGGGTTCGTGAGGTGGCCTAGTCATTTAGTAGAGATTAATGACACACAAGAGGTATACTTTAATTTTGAAAGACTGTAAATTTTAATTTTGTTAACAATTGTATTTTTAACAGTTGTATATATATCTGTAAGGTGTCAAGCCCCTGGAGCAAAGGGTCCAACAACCAACCTCCGATCAACATTAATTTGCTTCCGAGTAGGTGCAAAATGTTGTATCAATGTATGGTAGGTAGGAAATCACAATCCTTAAGTACCTGGGATTTGGAGGAGGGGGTTAAAGAGTTGCATTCGGCTTTATACGTCACCGAAGAGGATGTTATACAGTTCTTGGCGATGGATTCATTGTACAACATGATTATTGACGTGCAAGTGAAGTAACTGTTTTCTTTTGTATAAGATGAAACTTATTGAATAATTTTATCGTAACTGTAATAAAATGTAATTTTTACTCTTGTAGACACCTTTATGACGCCAGAAGGCCAGTCTTTCCCGACGATCAACGATTTGGATTTATCAGTCCATCTACCTATATATACTGGAATGGCGATCAATCGGGTCAGCTTGGGACTCTCATGAAAGAAGATGACAAAAGATATTATCTGCTCCCTTATCATGAGAGGTAAACTTGTTAATTTAGAGTGGAATTTTATTTTGTAATAAACTTCTAATTATATATAAACATGGCTCATTGGATGCTTGTCGTTGTATGCCCCGCGACTAATTCGGCATATTGGTTATATCCGTTGGGGTCGAATAAACCAATGGACTCCATAAAGAAACTTGTAAATCTGTAAGTTTGTTCTAATCATTATGTTTGTAATATGTGGATTTTTATTAGTATTATTGAATTCATGTTCAATAACTTGTGCAACTCAGGACAATGAAGGTTTATGGAGCGTAAGGTGGCAGGAGAACAACCCCAAAAGCTGGAGTAACATGGCATGGAATGGGAGTAAGTTATTTCTCCCATTTTTATTAATTAAGTTAAGTAATGGAACATATATTTAGCAAATTTATATGCTTGTAGTACCGCAAGCAGACTGGAAATACGGAATGTGATTACTATGTGATGAGTTACATGGAGGAAATCCTCGATTTTGCAATTCAAGATGTATCCCTATCCAAGGTAATATAGATCGTTATTCAGTTGTATAATTGTAGTTTCATTATCTTGATTTAATATTTGAACTTGTATTTTTATAGGTCTTCCAAAAGAATAGTGATCCCTACTTACAATAGGAGCTCGATGATACTTGCGACCTATGGGCTCGCTATTTTATTAGAAACTTGTTAATGAACTAAGGGGTTCTCATATCACTAACACATTTTTTGTAATTTATTTAGCTAGTTTACTTGTATTACAAACAAACAATGATATGACTTAATATAATCGCCTCTTTTTTGGGATGAGAATGCCAAGTGTGTTGAATGATAATGCAAGTGTTTCGAATGATATGCCCTAATACAAGTGTTTGGAATGAGAATGCCAAGTGTGTTGAATGATTGTGTATGTATTTGTGAATGAATTTGGTGTACGATGAATGCTTCTCTTGTGCAGATAGAATGTGTTTGCTATGCAGTGTTTTTGGTGTAGGATGAATGTGTTTGTTATTTTTTTGTCCAGGTTTTGGAATAGAAGTCGGGTATTAGCTGACATCTATTCGTTTGAAAAAAGGTATAGAGATCAGCTGTTATATAAAACTGACTTCTATACCTAGTCAATAGACGTCGGTTATACTAGATGGCCGACATCTATTGTCTAGGTATAGACGTCGGTCGTATATAATAGCCAACGTCTATACCTAACTAATAGACGTCGACCGTTAAGCGACCAACGTCTATTTAATTACGACGTACACATATACGTCGGGTTTGGGGAGTCTTTATATCCGACGTATATACCCCTATATATCCGACGTATATAACCATGTATATCCGACGTATATTCCCTTTTCTACAGTAGTGTAAGATCACCCTCCAATTGGTGGATAGATCCATTTGTGTGCCAAAGGGGATTATTGAGGATGTGTGCATCAGAGTTGGAGATTTTATATTTCCAGTGGATTTTGTCGTCCTTGATACCAACCCAATTGCAAACACCCACTCTCAAATACCTTTGATTTTGGGTAGACCATGTTTGGCAACCTCCAACGCCTTAATTAATTGTAGAAATTGTCTCATGAAGCCCTGATTCGGAAACATGAGTGTCGAGTTTCATGTGTTCAACTCTGGTAGGCAATAGGAGCCCTTGGACAAACCTTTAAATCTCAACCTCATCCGCCAATTAGAGAAAACACCAAAAAATTAACAAACACCCCAACACCAATGCAACCCGTTGAGAATGTTTGTGTGCCCAGCGAAAACTCATTGTCCGTCTTTGCAATCCAACAGAGTGACCTGACATCAAACATGAATATACAAAGAGGGTGTTTATTGGATGACGCAGTTGAGACTATTAGTGAGGGGAACACACCTCATCATATGCCCGAACCAGAAGGTGTCTTTACCTCATGTCCCATGACCCTTGAGCCCTTGAGCCATTTGAGCTTCATCTGGACTCCAACAAGGACCCACCTGCGACCGAGCTTATGCTTGATAATATAAAGGAGGTTAGGTGGTCCATGTTGGATGACTTGGGTAGAAGCCCCATTCATAGTGCGACGGATGTGTCAGATCATACGAATGAGCCTGAGAAACACATTCTGATGCACAACCTATTGGTTGGAGGGTTTTGTTCGATGAGCAACTAAACCCTAGTGAGGCTACACAACTCAAATCATTCATGTTGCCTACACCCAACCAATATCATGAGGGGTTGAGCCTTTTAGTTTTGACCTTTCACCCCTCATAATACCTCAGAGTACCATTGAAGCGGGCCCATCTTCGCAAATCTCTTGTCTGCATGACTCGATGTTCTCATTCGATGTTCCTTGGCCAAATGATTATGAGAATATCTTTGTTGAGGTATATAGTTTGTTTTAAAATATAAAAAAAAAAAAGACTCCACAAGTGAGCAGTGGTTGTGTTGGCCACAACCCTTCAGTATTTGGGTCCCATTTCTTTTTACATATTTGTCTCCCTTCTTAAGTATCTCACAGGTTTTTGGCAATTTTGGTATATGTACATCCACATAACCATGAACTTCCTTTTACGCTTCATGTTTGTGAGATATTTTCTTTTTCATGCAAAAATCCATGTAGTATCATACTCACATTCATTGAGGACAATGCCTGAAGTAAGTGTGGGGGGTATTTTACGTGTGTACATAGTCGAGTCTTTTCCTTTGATTTTCTTTTCTTTTGTCTGCATTGTTTGGGTCATGTTAGTGTGCTGCATTTAATATCGATATATCTGTCTGTCATGATCCTTGGGTGACTTCTGTCATTTTGTTTGCCTAGTGCTTTAAATTTTCACATTTCTTTCAAATTTTTCATGTGTTTGCGAAAGAAAATGTTTTTTGGGTTTTGCGTGTGTTTCTCATGTGCAAAACCATTTTGAGGCAATCAAAAGAGAAGCTCTCAGAATTGACTTGAACATGATGCATTAGGATATCTAGTAGACCAGGTTTAGGTCTTATCGAGTAGTAAGGATGCACCCCGGTCTTCCCTCGGGGGGCAGGTAATCATAGGGTTTGAGTACTCAAACAAATGAAGAAGTCTACCCTAAACCTAGTGAGTCGAATAATTAGTGTCTATTTGTTTAAGGAAGTTTGTCGTAGTCAGGGACCCTTAAAATATTATTGTGAAAAATTAAGTGTAGGGGTTTTGGTTCCCATATAGATAATAAATAAATATGTGTTGGTTGAGCATGACTTGTGCTGGAAAAGATAGTTAGTCAAACGATTATCATTGCCCCTCTTAATTGAGTGATGATATTAGTGGGCCCGCAAAATTATAATGTGCACAATGTAACTTGAGTTAAGTTACATAGTTATAATTAGCTTAGAGAGATCAAGAAATGAATATAATACAAAGATGACACATTTCTACTTTGTATATATTCTTAATATCATGAGGCAAGGGACGGACACAAGTGGTACACTTACATCACTAAATGGATAGTGTTTTAGTTCGGGTCGAACAAAGACATCTATGCTAATTGGGTAACTTTAATGTGTAGTTAGATACCGCTTATAGTTTGAGATATTAAGTGTTTAATATCTCTGCCAATTTGGCTTAGATCCTCCTATAGGTCACACCACAAAACTGGAAAACAAGAGGCTTGATTTTAAGTTCATATGATGTGTCGGGTTTCATGTGAAAATAGGACACATGTGGTGAATTAATTAAAATCAATATGTCATGAGAATTGACATAATTAGAATCATAATAAATTCATATGAGGTGTATATATTATGGCGTGTAATAATTTAATATTACATAGGATAATATATTACATAAGATGTGAATTTGCTAAAAACCCCAAAAGATCAAATTTTGTTGGAAATAAATCCAAAATTTGGCAAAGGCAAAATCGGGGTCAAACACGGTGAACCGTTCATGGTTCGGTCGATCGGGGTATCTTCGGATCGGTTAACCGAATAGGGAACGGGTAAGCGCAATTGGTTGACCAAAATTGTCTGGAGTGCCTGGACAATCGGGTTCGGTTAACCAAGTGTGCATGGTCAACCGAGAAGTAGTATTTTTGGTAGACCAAAGGTGACACGGTCATCCGATGACTATGTCCCAGGAGCGATTCTGGTGGGTCAACGGTAGACCGAGTAAAAGACGTGGTTCATCTGAATTCTTCCAGGAATTTTTTCTCATACGGATTCGGTCGACCATTTAGCCCACGGTGCACCGAACACGTGATATAACTGAACGGTTCGGTTGACCGAGTTATACTCGGTCCACCGAACAAGAATGATTCTGCCTGAATTATTAAGAGATTAATTAGATCATGGGTGGATTAATTCCAGATTTAATTAAAACGTTTTTGTGGGTGCTTATGTGGAAATTACAGATTAATTTTAGGAGAGAATAAGCAAGAGATCATGGCTAAAGAATAGCTCTTGATAAGGAGGTTTTGGGAGACTATAAAAGGACCCCTACTCCTACTTGTTTACTACTAATGCAAAAATTCTCTCTCATTAATCTCTCCCTTATCACCATGAAAATCTCTTAGTAAATTTAAGTTTAGAGATAAGAATCTCAGGAGCTTAAAGAGGGGTCATTAGCTAGATTCTAAACCTTGTTAGAGATTGATTGGCAAGCTCATTTCTCTCTAATCTTGTTTAGAGTTTGGTGAACAATCGGAGACAAATCCGTGAACGATTCAACGGGCAACGCGACTCTGGATCTTCAAAAGGTTTTAGAGAACCTTTAGGTATGATTCTACCTTTGTCGTTTATTTAAATAAATGTAGGGTTGCATGTTATTAGAATAAACACAAAGTTATGTACATAGAAATTGTTGAAAATATGAAAATCGATCATGTATGTTGTATTATTTTTTTAAAAATATATACATACATAGGGACACGAAATCCTACAGTGGTATCAGAGCTTTTAGTTCATATTTTCAATAATTAGACTATATAATTAATTTTAGTTTACCATCTACAATCGAAACAATTCATGTTTTATGTCTTTTTCTAGTTTTCCGATAGTTTTGTTGATTTAATTCTAATTGATTATTTTGATAGTTTTAAATGTTTTGAAACACATCATGTGAATGTTTGAATTAAAATTTAGACTTATGTCTAATTTATAGAATTTTCGTTTTTAATTAAATGATTATTTTATAAGGAATCAACAAATCGGAGAAAGGCATATGTTTATCTTTCTTTAAATTTTTATTTTTTGAAATTGGATAAACAACGGTTTAAATATTTTATGTTTTGAACTATGGATTCATAAAATCATTTTTAATGGATTTCAAATGATTTTAGAATTGTTTGATTTAGAGATGCATGATAAACTAAATCGAGTAATATATAGTATATGTACATGCGTTGCTCGAGTTCTCTTATGCAGGGATATGTGAGTTTATATGTTCCGATGAAGTCATGTGTGAATGAATGAATGTGTATGTTATTATTATTCAATCACAGGGGCTTATGTATATCTAAAAGCCAAATTTCTATTTTTATGTATATGCATGCATATGAGAGGATTTTAACATAGGACTTGCACTAGACAATTTTCAAATTTGAGAGATGCATGTTTATATTTTTGCAATATCAACATCCATGGTGCAAGAGGAAGACGCTGAAGAAGCGCAATGATCGAGGATCAAGTATCAAGGACGCGGGAACATATAAACTCACACAATATGTGTGTGAATGGATTTATTTATGTTTGTGTGCTTGATATATATGTGATTGCATGGATGAATGTTAGGATGTGTATAGATGATAAATATGCATGATCACCCAAATTCTAAAATCACATATTAATCTTTAAATTTTCCAACCAAAAAGTAAGAGTATCTTTCTTTCTTATTTCATCCACTAGCAGCCATCGATCGAGGAATATTCTGCTCGCCCTTAGCGGGAGATAGCTTCAGCCATCTTTGGGAATAGTGGGAGATATAAGGTTGTCTATTGTTGTGCCATGAATAGATGTACGAGGTGCGATTCACCCTTAGTGGACACCTAGTATATTTGTTTGTGAATACAATTGATAAATGTATCTCGTATCAAATGAAATAAGGTTTCTTAACAAGACCCGGAGCCCTAGCTCGGTTTTGAGAAACAGAGTTTTTCTTACGAGGATCGGTCAAATTCCCTCTTAATTAAAACGACAAGAGTCATAAGAGTTTGAAAATTCAAATGTTGTGATATTTCGAAATGGTTATGATTAGAAAATGCTTTCTTACCTTGATTTTATAGTATATCTGATAGCCCTTAGCTAGTTTATATTATAATTGATAGGATCTTGGATTGCTGTTTTTAGTGACAAATTTTTATTTATGGTATTGATTTTTAAAACATAAAATTGGCATTAAATCCCATATAATTTATTTTGTAGAAATGTCGAATATTCAACCTATTGCTCAAACTTTATAAGTTGACAACTCAAGCTCAATATCGTGTTGAAGTTTGAGAAACTATCTCATATTTTGGATGGTGAAATCCCAAAATTAAATGAGAAGGCAACCGATAGCGAGAGAGAGGCAAAAGCCAAGTGGGAAGACCAAGAGAACCAAGTTCACGGTCTAATGTTAGCGTCCATGGGTGACTCGCTTCAAGCGAAATACTTGGATTAAAAACCCAAGAAGACCATGGAAGCTTTAACAAAGATGTTGATGGATAGTGCTAGAAAAGAGCGCTATAAGACGACCATCGCACTCATAAGGTGCCACATGGCGGAGGGAACATCGGTATCTACGCATTTTCTCACGATGCAAGGATACCTTGAGAAGTTGTCGAAGCTCTCTTCCCAGATGCCCGATGACATTGCGGAAGATTTGTTTCTTGGCTCTCTAGCCCCGTCCTACAAGGACTTCATTATGCACTATCATGTGCGTGAGAATGGGGTGAGTCTTGAGGAACTTCACAACGCTCTCAAAACGGTTGAAGTTGACATGGGCAAAGGTCGGGACAAGCACGTCCTAGCCGTCCATGGAGGGAGCAAGAAGATCACCAAAGGTAAAGGCAAATTCACCAAAAATACGTCAATCAAGAGCAAGGGAGTAGGAGGTGCTCGTAAGAGTGCCTCAAGGGGGAATTCTTCGAAATCCCCGATTCCCAACACGGAGTGCTTTCACTGCGGTGATAAGGGACACATCCGGCGAAATTGCCCCAAGTACAAGGAAGACCTTAACAATGGAGTGATTGAACGTAAGCGCCCCAAAAAGGCCAAAGGTATATTTGTTATTGAGATAAATTTAACCACCTTTGTCCATGATTGGGTAATTGATACCGGATCTTGTGCTCACATAATTTCTAATGTGCAGCTACTAAAGGATAGGAAGGAACTCGTAAAGAACGAGATGATTTTGAAGGTCGGAAATGGTGCGAGCGTTGCTATGATTGCACAAGGTTCTGTGGAGCTTCAATTATCTAGTGGTTTAAATTTATGTCTAAATAATGTTTATTATGTGCTTTCGATTAGCAAGAATATTATTTCTGTATCATGTTTGGATACAGATAATTTTAATATAAATATTTCAAATTCTTGCTTGTCTATATCGAAGAATGGTATTTTCTATGCAAATGCATTCGTGAGGAATGATCTCTATTTGCTTGAATTGAATAATAAACAAATCTAAAACATCAATAACAAAAAGCTTAAAACTACTCACGTGAATGATACACTCTTGTGGCACTAGCATCTTGGTCACATAAATGAAAAATGCATCAAGAAATTGCAAGAAGCTAACCTTCTTGGTCAACTTGATTTTAAATCATTAGAGACATGCGAATCTTGCCTAATGGGCAAGATGACCAA
Source organism: Triglochin maritima (assembly GCA_963682175.1). NCBI lineage: Eukaryota > Viridiplantae > Streptophyta > Magnoliopsida > Alismatales > Juncaginaceae > Triglochin > Triglochin maritima. The sequence continues at coordinate 10,347,208 of OY821790.1, read as the reverse complement.
GAGGCCTTTCAAGAAGAAAGGACCGAGAGCGAATGACTTGTTTGATTTGATACATTCCGATGTATGTGGTCCGATGAGTACTAGTGCAAGAGACAGTTTTAGGTACTTGATTACGTTAACGGATGACTATAGTCGTTATGGCTATATTTATCTAATGAGAAACAAAAGTGAATCCTTTGACAAGTTCAAGGAATTCAAGAATGAAGTAGAGAACCAACTCAACAAGAAAATCAAGTCTCTACGAACGGATCGTGGAGGTGAGTACTTGAGTACCGAATTTGACTCATTCCTAAAGGAGTGTGGAATTGTACCACAACTCACCCCTCCCGGTACACCTCAGTGGAATGGGGTATCCGAAAGGAGGAATAGGGCATTACTCGACATGGTTCGATCAATGATGAGTCAAGCTGAATTGCCGCTTTACTTTTGGAGTTATGCACTAGAAGCTGCGGCTTACACACTAAATAATGTTCCATCCAAATCCATAGAGAAAACGCCTTATGATCTATGGAGTGGTAAAACATCTAAGCTCAATTTTCTCAAGATTTAGGGTTGTGAGGCCTACGTCAAGAGATTGATGTCGACCAAACTTCACCCAAAAGCGGATAAGTGCTTCTTCATAGGTTATCCTCGTGAGACAAGAGGATACTACTTTTGGCATATAACCTCCAATCGACTGATTGTAGAGAGGGATGTCGTATTTCTAGAAAAAGAATTTCTGGAAAGAATAAAAAGTAGTAGGAGTAGAGTTGTGCTTGAGGAGACTCAAGATACTCTACAAGATCATGATATGACTGATGATATTCAAGATCATGAAGGCTCAACCGAGGTTCCTTTGGTTAGTGGGAGCGTGAGTGAGAGACCCTCGCAAGAAATTTTGAGAGAAACTTAATCTTCCCCACCTAGTGTACGTTCGAGAATCGAACATGAACCAATTCCACAAGAAATTGTGGAAGAAGATCGAGAAGTACACGTAGAACCAAAAGAACTTAGAAGGTCAACGAGCGAAAGGAAGAAACCCGATATGTATTTGGGACTTCCTGAGAACATGGTACTAGATAACGATGATCCCTCGACCTTTCAAGAAGCAATGGAAAGAGAGGACTCCAAACTATGGTTCAAGGCCATGGAATCTGAAATAGAATCCATGTATGATAATCAAGTATGGAACTTGGTTGACATTTCTCAAGGGAAAAAGGCCATTCAAAATAAATGGGTTTTCAAGAGGAAGATTGACATGTATGGGAACTTGACAACCAACAGAGCGAGGATTGTAGCAAAAGGTTTCACTCAAGTTCAAGGATTTGACTATGATGAAACTTTTTCACCAGTTGCCATTTTCAAGTCTATTCGGATTATGCTCGCTATTGCCGCATCTCATGATTATGAGATATGGGAAATGGATGTCAAAACGGCGTTCCTTAATGGGAACTTGGAGGAGGATGTGTACATGGTACAGCCTCAAGGTTTTGAAGATCTAAAGAATAGCGAGAAAGTATGCAAGTTTCAAAGATCCATTTATGGATTGAAGCAAGCATCAAGGAGTTGGAACAAACGCTTTGACGAAGAAGTCAAAAAGATTTACTTTGTCCAAAGTAAGGAAGAGCCTTGTATATACAAGAAGGTTAGTGGGAGCCACATAGTGTTCTTGATCTTATATGTCGATGACATACTCCTCATGGGAAATCATATACCTTTGCTTGAGCAAACGAGAAGTTCATTGAAATCTGCATTTTCGATGAAAGATATGGGTGAGGCTCAATACATCTTGGGAATCAAGATATATAGAGATAGATCCCGTAGACTCATTGGCCTAAGTCAACCTACATACAATGACAAGGTCTTGGAAAGGTTCAGCATGAACAACTCCAAAAAGGGCAGTGTGCCAATGAGTATGGGTGTGCAACTCAAGAAGTCTCAACGTGCTGAATCACGTAAAGACTTGGAGTATGCTCTAAGCGTGACAAGTTGTCACCAATCCAACGCAGGTCGTGAGCATTGGACTGCAGTCAAGAATATTCTGAGGTACCTTAACCGGACCAAAGATATGTTTCTTGTTTATGGAGTACAAAGGGAATTAATAGCCGATGGCTATTCGGATGCGAGTTTCATAAGTGATCCCGACAATAGGAGGTCGCAATAATGATATGTCATTATTCTCGAAGGTGGAGGCATGAGTTAGCATAGTTGGAGCAAATCAATACGGCCAACTCAACCACTGACGAAGGCAAAATAAATTTACTATGGGTGGACACAAACAGCAACACAACTGATCTATTAAACAAACCCTTATACCAAGCTAAAAGGCGAAATATATTTCGAGTCCATGGATCTGAGGAACCATGTGGATTGGCTTGATGAGTGATTGAAGAGGGTTACCCTAGTTATTATTGTTTTATAAATTGAGAATGTATGTGAAAGAAAACTTTGATAACAAGGGGGAGATTGAAAGGAATGTGTTCTAAAAGTATTACTTTTATATGTCAATTATTATGAATTGAATGTGCAAGCATTTTGTTCTTTGATTATGGTATTCGTCTTTTGGAAGTGTTAAGGAAGAGGCGCTTGGTCCTTAACCGTAGAGCTCTAAAAGATAATGGTTTACATAAATCAAAAGTTATTCACAATCATGGTAATTAACATGGAACATTAATTACCGAGATAAGATTGTCGTGTTGGTCATCGACTGTTGTACCTCTACAAATAATTGACGACACGAGTATATAAAAGAGGAAAAGATTACTTTTATATATTGAATAGACCTAACAAGTAAAACATTATGGAATTGTGTTTCGTGTCATAATGTTTTTACTGTGTCTTGGATCCTAAGATATGAGACTTATATCTTTTCACTCAAGAAGTGTTTAATTTGATTATTGTCAAAAGCTATCAATGAGTGCAGAGATAAAGACAATAGTTGGTTGAGCAGGACTTGTGCTGGAAAAGATAGTTAGTCAAACAATTATCATTGCCCCTCTTAATTGAGTGATGATATTAGTGGGCTTCCTGATAAAGCAAAATTATAATGTGCACAATGTAACTTGAGTTAAGTTACATAGTTATAATTAGCTTAGGGAGATCAAGAAATTAATATAATACAAAGATGACACATTTCTACTTTGTATATATTCTTAATATCATGAGGCAAGGGACGGACACAAGTGGTGCACTTACAACACTAAATGGATAGTGTTTTAGTTCGGGTCGAACAAAGACATCTATGCTAATTGGGTAACTTTAATGTGTAGCTAGATACCGCTTATAGTTTGAGATATTAAGTGTTTAATATCTCTGCCAATTTGGCTTAGATCCTCCAATAGGTCACACCACAAAACTGGGAAACAAGAGGCTTGATTTTAAGTTCATATGATGTGTCGGGTTTCATGTGAAAATAGGACACATGTGGTGAATTAATTAAAATCAATATGTCATGAGAATTGACATAATTAGAATCATAATAAATTCATATGAGGTGTATATATTATGACGTGTAATAATTTAATATTACATAGGATAATATATTACATAAGATGTGAATTTGCTAAAAACCCCAAAAGATCAAATTTTGTTGGAAATAAATCCAAAATTTGGCAAAGGCAAAATCGGGGTCAAACACGGTGAACCGTTCATGGTTCGGTCGACCGGGGTATCTTCGGATCGGTTAACCGAATAGGGAACGGGTAAGCGCAATTGGTTGACCGAAATTGTCTGGAGTGCCTGGACAATCGGGTTCGGTTAACCGAGTGTGAACGGTCAACCGAGAAGTAGTATTTTTGGTAGACCAAAGGTATCTAACTACACACCAAACATGGTCTACCCAAAAACCAAAGGTGACACGGTCATCCGATGACTATGTCCCAGGAGCGATTCTGGTGGGTCAACGGTAGACCGAGTAAAAGACGTGGTTCGTCTGAATTCTTCCAGGATTTTTTTCTCATACGGATTCGGTCGACCGTTTAGCTCACGGTGCACCGAACACGTGATATAACTGAACGGTTCGGTTGACCGAGTTATACTCGGTCCACCGAACAAGAATGATTCTACCTGAATTATTAAGAGATTAATTAGATCATGGGTGGATTAATTCCAGATTTAATTTAAACATTTTTTGTGGGTGCTTATGTGGAAATTAGAGATTAATTTTAGGAGAGAATAAACAAGAGATCATGGCTAAAGAATAGCTCTTGATAAGGATGTTTTGGGAGACTATAAAAGGACCCTTACTCCTACTTGTTTACTACTAATGCAACAATTCTTTCTCTCATTAATCTCTTCCTAATCACCACGAAAATCTCTTAGTAAATTTAAGTTTTACAGATAAGAATCTCAAGAGCTCAAAGAGGGGTCATTAGCTAGATTCTAAACCTTGTTAAGAGATTGATTGGCTAGTTCCTTTCTCTCTAATCTTGTTTAGAGTTTGGTGAACACTCGGAGGAAAATCCGTGGATGATTCAACGGGCAACGTGACTCCGGATCTTCAAAAGGTTTTAGAGAACCTTTAGGTATGATTCCACCTTTGTGGTTTATTTTAATAAATGTAGGGTTGCATGTTATTAGAATAAACACAAAGTTATGTACATAGAAATTGTTGAAAATATGAAAATCGATCTTGTATGTTGTATTAAATTTTTTAAAATATATACATACATAGGGACACGAAATCCTACATAAATAGCAAACCGAGAAAATCCGCACCATCATAAAGAGTAGTTTGGCAATTAGATTTGGGCCTAGACTCCAATAACCGATCTGAGTGCACTCCACGTGACTAATTGAAGCAATAAAGAAGATTTGCAAAAATTGGTCCGATTTGAGAAAACGTGACTGCCAATTGGTGGCCCATGACCGCCAATTCGCGGTCCTTTTTTCGCAGAATCCGACCTAGTATTTTTTGGATATGGGTTATATGTTTATGTCTATTCTGAGAATGTTTCATTAGTCCCACATCGGGGGCTTGTCCCAAGTTACCTTTTTCTATGACTATAGAACTTTTCCTCCTCCTTTGTATTTATTTCATGCTTGATTGCATTCTCTCTACTTGGAGTAAGCCTTGGAGAAAAACTCAAGATGGAGAAGAATGCTACTTGTAATGTGAGTCATTTACATGTTAGGGGATTGTTGATGGTAGTGAGTAGTTCCATTCCCCTTTGGGGGTGGAGATGATGTGCATTTATGTTTTTAGGTTTTGAATGTTTGACAAATTTAGATTGTATAGACTTGAATGTTTTTATGTTCATCCGGTTTGTTTTATTCATTTACATGTTAGGGGACTGTTGATGGGTTTTTCCATAACATTTAGACACTTCCCATGCTTGGTTTCCTCATGTTTATTGACTGAAATTTCCTGTTGGATATGCTACATTTTAGTCGTGTGTTTATATTAGCATTTAATTACTTGATTGATTGAAGAAACTTTGTTTTTATGTGTTTTGCCATAACATTTAGACACTTTCCATGCTTAGCTTTGTTCTTCACATGAGTTCCTTGTTTTTGATGAGTCTTGCGATATCTTTAGACACTTCTCATGTTGAGCCTCATCTTATGATAAAGTAGTAATTGCTAGTATGTTGTGTGAATAGGTTGATAGGTTTTGCCACATCTTTAGACACTTCCTATGCATGAAGACACACACAAGAAACACACACACGTGCATACATGTGTCATTCATCACTTCTCTCACCTCATATGTGCATACACTCCAACCTTTAGGGGTTTCCATTCCTAAATTCCATCTTGTTGTTTTAGTTAGTTTAGTTTTATTGTTACGTGCTTTCATTTCCTTGTGGATCGACCCGTATTTGCCACGTCTTCACCGACGTTGTGCACTTGTGGTATTTAAAATGAACACATCAAGAAGAGAGGAGAACAAAAGTTTTTTTTCTTCTAGCTTTCTTAATAGAATACAATACCTTTTTCTCTAAACTTTCTTGCACACTCACATATATTACTTGTGTGCTATTTAGCATCATCAAAGATTCTTAGACTCCCTCTACATTAAGAGGACTTTTAGCCTTCCATCTTCAATGTTAATGACAATTAATCAAAAACATATTCAAAGAAAACTATTACAATATTTTGTGACCTATCATTTCAGCTTCCATATTTAAGTTCAATATTCACATAACATTTACCGAGCCGATGACAGATTTAAAATGGACAATCAATTGCCTTGGATTAGCATCATGAGGTCAACTTACCTACAACATATCGTGACTGTAGATTGCGTACTGTTGAAAGACTATTTTATGCCATCAAAGATTTGCTAGATAGCTCGAGCAATTTCTCTTCGGATTTACAAAGACGTTGCATATTGTGTGGGAAAAATGTTTATAAAGGTAACATTACACTGTAATAACTTTCATTGTTTTGGGTGTAACTTTGATTACTATATTATCATGTTTTTTATCTTAATTATTGGTTTCACTGATTCTAATGTCACATTCTTATTCATAATAGAATCACGTGGACGTGAAAGGATTACTTCCTCACTATGATAGCCTCACATTTGTGTTTCAGAAAAATAGTGCAAATGGCAAAGGTGCAAAGGTAATTGGCGATGCTGTTGAAGAGATTAATAGGGGAAAATCATGAAATCAAGCGAAAGAAGAGAAAATGAAGTTTTTTTTTCGAAATCATGAAAGCACCAAAAACTTTCCTTCTAGATAGTTTAAGGCGTCCTTGATATTATTTAAGTAACCAACTTAGATGGATCTTTTCTTCAGCTTACCTATTGAAATCTAAGGAGAATGGCATATAGTACGGGGAAACACCAATGGTAGCTATCAGTCAGTGGACACTAGCATCTGTCAGTGTCCCTCTACTCCGACGGACAAATATCCATCGGCACATCTTACGTCGGTGTTGCACAACTCTAACGGATCTACTGACGAGAAGTGGCCATCAGTGTTCATTTTGGCGTGAAATTTCCCACCAAAAATTTCACATTATTTTATCGTCTTGGACAACACCGACGGACGTACGCATCGGAGTACAGTACACTGAAAAATATAGACTCCGACGGACTGTTATCTACATCGACGACGATGTACCATCGGTGAGTGATATCTGTAACCGCCACCGACGGAGACGTTCCATTGGTGTATAACGTAGATCAAAAAGGGCTTCACCTACACCGAAGGATATCATCCGTCGGTATAGGTCCTATCCAGAACCCAAAAGAATTGGTTTACTCTTTCTGGGTTTCGATATCCTCTATTCAAATAAAAATATGGTCGCAATTCAATTCAATCTTCATTCACAATTCATTCAACACAGCTCAAACATTCAGAAATCCTAGTTCAATCACACCAAAGATTCATACATCACAATTCAAACATTCATACATCACCAGACTTATAAACTGAAAAGTAAAAATTGTAGTTTCATTGAAAGTAACGTTGAACAATTCATAGCTCAATCACACCAAAGATTTATACATCACAATTCAAACGTTCATAAAACACCACGTATATAAAATCAAAAGTAATAGTTGTAGTTTCATTGAAAGTAACGTTTAACAATGCAAAATTAGAAATACTTAAAAAACTTAGCCAAACAACATCCAAAAAACAAAAAGAGTAAGTTGTCAAACCACCAGTGCCTACTATGCCTAATGGATATTTTCATAATCAAACCCCAAGTTGGCAACCAACTTTTTCGTCTCATATGTATCCTTCGACAAACAAGCTACCTCTGGAAGTAATTTTGCTTGATATGCTAACCACTTATCAAACGTCTATCCGTCCATCTACTTGTGCATTTCATGTGAAATGCTTTGATGACGAATGATAATCAATTCTTGTTTGCACCCAGGATACAACGATTGATATCCGTCCTTTATTTAGGAAAGAAACTTATGAGCATAATTTGTAATCCTCGGCTCGACAAATCGGTTCTGACATTACCACCTTTGACCACATCGTTTATCAGCCCCTCTACGTCGTCGGAAACGTCATCCACTTTTGACTTAATCACAGTTGGTCATGTTATCATTGTCGTGATAACTTGAGCACTTGAACTTGCAATACTTTTGCCGTGAAAAACCCATTGCTCGTCATTACGAGCAATGTCATTTACGACGATATCATTGACGACGTCGCCTCTGGTCACTCATTTGTTGTTACAAACACTTCTTGCATAGGCATAAGATTTTCCCATCCCGAATATATTGGTTGGAGAACTGAAGGCAAGGTTTAAGAATGACTTCACATTATTCATGAAAGTCAAAGTAATTCTCTTGCCATACATTCAACTTCTATCTGACACCATGATTCTATTCATTTGAAACAAAACATGTTAAACATAACATGTCAAAAATTCCTATCAATCTAACTAAATGTAATTAACAGATGAACCTCAACAAAATCAATGTAACTAAATCAATTAACCAATCTAACAATCAATATAAGATCCAACTCAATATAACTAAACAACAAAAACATTAAAAATTAATTAAAACTTTAACCAAATTTTGGCAAAACCTCCCCTATATATTTTAGATATAATTTTTTCTTCTTCTTCTGAATACCTGTATTGACAAGAAAAAGTGGCCACCTTTCAACAATAAGCATCACAATATCATCAATTCATCAAACTTAAATCATACAATCCAATCATAAATCCAAAAATCAATCCAAAATAAAAAATGAAACCCTAAAACCTCAAAATACTAATTTTCTTTAAACATACAATTCGTCTTAAATTCATAATAATCTCATTTCAAATTCCAGCTGCATTATCTTTATGGCCTCCCTAGATGCCCAAACCCCAAAGCAAACACAACAAACGATGCCCAATGCCCATATACTCAACAAAGCCTCAACCTACTTCAATACCCACAACACACTAAAAATTACCAATCCCCACAATAAACAAAAAATTACCAAACCTCCCACATTAACCTACTTCGTTAAAAAACCCACAAAAAAGACAAAAACTTGGATCATAACTCAGAAAACACACACAATCCCCATAACAAATTTCTAAAATTACCAATTTCCTCTCACACTAAATCCAAAATCTAATCCAAAATCCGAAATTACTAACAAATCCAAAATCAGACCCTAAATTTTAAATTACTAACAGATCCAAATCTAATCTAATATTCAAGTCCACTTAATCCAGTTGAAATCCTATATTGACATCCTTCATACAAAGTAAAAATACAAAAAAATTATTTAATTTTATAGGGGAATCAATAGCGTGTTATTGATTACAATTTCTGCCGAGATTTTTTACAAATTTTGACATAACCTCCCCTATAAATAAAAAATGAAATATTCTTTGAATTCCCGTATACACAAAGAGAATTCCACAATTTCAATATTTACTGCATTTCACATTCAAAATTACATTCAAACTATCTAACTAATCAAATTCAAACTAAAGTCAAACCAAAATAAATAATCTAAATTTATAAAAACAAATTTTCTAAACATATAGATAAAAACTCTAGTCAAATTATATTGAAATTATATTTAAACACATTCAAACTACATTTAATTAATCACACTCAAACTAAAAAACAATCTAACGTATAAATTTATCAAAACAATCTAAATTTATAACATTCAAACTATAATCCAAACTAAAACAATTTAAATTTATCAAAACCAATAATCTAAACAAAAATATAAAAAAACAAATCTAGACATGTCTAAGGTCGGGTTAGGGGGTGGAGGTGGTTTTGGGGCCTCATTCGCGGCTAGGTTAAGGCAGGCGTCTGGGGTCGGGTTTATGGAGGGAGGAGGGGTCAGATTCAGGGAGGGAGGGAGGCTGCCAAGAGGGTCAGGTAGGTGGCTGCGGGAAGGGTCGGGTTCAGGGGTAATGCGGTTGTGGGGAGGGTCCTGTTCCGGTGTTTGGGCTGCTGCTGGCAGGGTTTGACTATGGGGAGGGGTTGGCGACGAGGTCGGTTTTGGGGATTGGGAGGTTATTAAAGTATGGGACGATGATTACTACAGGGGGAGGCAGCGAGCATAGGCAGCAAAACGGCATGGCGGTTAGCAAAGGTGAGCGGCGATTAGGGTTAGCATGTGTGGTATGCAGGAGAAATGATTCGAGTTTGTCGAGGGGTTACTGATATAACCCTACACTGACTGTACCTATCCGTCGGTGTAGCTAAGCGTATACGTCAGTTTAATCTTTACTAATTCTCCAACGGACGTATCCATCGGTGTACAATAACGTAGCCGTTGGTACAATGTTTCTTTTTCAAACTCTACTCTACCAGATAACATGCGTCAGTGTACAATGCTAAAAACACTACACCGACGGAATATATCTGTCGGTAGGGAAACCTAAACGTCTGTGTGGTTTTTTAGGTGACAAATTTTATTTTCCATGGATTTTATTGTAAAAAATCTACACCGACGGTACCAAATTGATCGACGAATATTGCACAAATAGTAAATGACAGAATGGATCCGCCAATGTTGGTTTCGCATCCGTTGGTGTAGGTTCGTTGGTTTTCATGTCCGACGGTAAGGTAGATCCGTCAGTGTAGGATGCTCTAAACCAATGGATTGCCATGTGTCGGGCTATCCTGGTTTTCTAGTAGTATGGATAGATATGTTTTTACATGACCGTATTTAGTTTCTAGATGTTTGATCATTGAATTCTCATGATGAGGATGTTGTTTGTAGTTTACTAGACTAGATTTGTAGCAGTTGTGACTCACATATTTAGAGGTATTAAGTTTAACATGTTTCCATCTTATTATGATTTTAAGATGTTCACAATTTGTTAGAATTAACTTGATTGCCGCTTGCTAAACTTAGCATTTTGCATATCATTAGGTTAAACGTGTCTACTTGTTATTAATTTTAACAAATTTACACGTTGCAAATTTTTACAAATTTACAGGTTGCAAATTTTAACAAATTTATACCAGTAATTTTTTTGATGATATTTATGAATGGAGATTCTTTAAAAATGGTAGCATACATTTTATGTTAGACAGTTTATGGCCGATGTGAATCGACATGGTTTTAGCCTTATCACATTGGTGACCAGAAACCGACGTGGTGCATATTAACCATCGTAGGACAATATTTCCCATGCATTTGTCTTTTATTGATCGAATGCGTATTGCTTCTCTGCACCGGTGATTCTAGTTAGCAGTTTTGGTGGGCCGAATTCGATCGGTCTCCTGGTTAGCACATTATGACCATATACGGATTAACCACATTGTTTTGTAGCGTAGGATAACCGATGTGGTACAATCTAAATTTTTTAGTAAATTGTAATGTGTTATCATATTTAACCCAAAATTGAACACATAAGCTGACAAACCTAATTACGAGCGGCAAACCCCCATTTTCTTTCCCAATCCCCATCCATTGTCAGCTCCACACGACCACTCAGACCATTTTGACCGATCACACTTACCCGACTAGGCCGACCCGACCAGCCATGACCATCTTTCAAATCAAGCCCTTGCTCACGAAGTTGCGATCAATGGTTCCATTTGCAATGAAATTTCATTACTCTAATTAAAAGGACTCATTTTAATTAATTCCCAGAGAACATTTATCAAAGTTTAATGGAATGTTATTTTATGGACTCGAATGTGTTGTTTTGTTGATGTTGGATTGTTTATTGGTAGTTGATTTTTAGAGAACTAAGAATCAAAATTTATATCTAACTTTACGTTGACATTGTTCCTCTTAATGTGTAGAAATTTATGGATCAAAAATGGATTTTCGCCAGTAGATTTAGTGATGAGTATGAGGTTGTGGTTGATGAACTTCTACAATTTGCCTTGAAGAATGCAAATGCTAGAAATAACAGAAAGGTCTTATATCCATTTAGGAGTTGGTTTAACACGTTTTTATGAGATGTAAAAGAGATAAAAGTTCATTTGTTTCAAAAAGGTTTTCACGAAGGATATACTTGTTGGATATGACATGGTAAAAATGAAATAAGCACGAAAGAATAAGGTGATCATAGTTATCCCGCGGAGTATGGAAATGACGATGTCTGGTTAGAGGATATGATTCGAGATGTTGCCGACAATTATTGTGACAAATTCAATGTACTTGGTAGTCTACTGTCTCACAATGAAAGGCCTTTGTATCCGCTCTAGACCGAGTTCAATAGGTTGTCGGCAGTTTTTAGGTTGTATACTTTGAAAACAAATGATTGGAGTGATGTCAGTTTCAGTGCCCCACTGAAGTTCTTGAAAGAGATTCTTCCTGATGGTAGTGAATTTTCGGATCGTACCTATGAGGCTAAAAAGATATTGTGTCCCATGGGGATGCAGTATAGGAAAATACTTGCATGTTCTAATGATTGTATACTCTATATGTGTGACTCTGAAAACCTGCATTATTGTCATGTTTGTAATATCTCACAGTACAAACAAAAGAAAAATTGGAGTGTTGATGAGTACAAAAAAACTACAAGGTCCCAGAGCAAAGGTGTAGTGGTATGTTCCGATAAATCCAAGGTTGAAGAGTTTGTTTGCATGTTATGAGGACTCGAAGAACCTGACATGGCATGTAGATCAAGAGACCACGAATGATCAGTTACTTTTGTATCTTGTAGATTCTCCCCAGTGGAAGAATATTGATTCAGACTTCCTGTCTTTGGAGAGGAATCCAAAAACCTAAGACTTGGTTTGTGTATCGATGGAATGAATCCTTATGGTAGTTTGAGTAGCCTTTATAGTTCGTGGCTTGTTTTGTTTGTTATTTTCAATCTCCCGTCGTGGTTAAGCATAAAACACAGATACATGATGTTGTCGTTAATGATTTCAAGTCCAAAACAACCGGGAAACGACATCGATGTGTACTTGAGACCATTAATTGGCGATCTAAAGAAATTATGGGATGCCCATCGGCAATAGTGATTCACTATGCGTGCGATGATCTTCTACAAAATAAATGTATTTCCCGTATATGCAAATAGGTCAGGATATTTTATGAATGACCACAAAGCATGTCCGTGTTGTCAAGAGAACATGTGTTCCTTGCAGCTAGTGGATGACAGTAAGACGATGTATGTTGGTCTTCGGAAATTCCTTCTTTAAATCATTTGTATCGTAGATTGAAGAAGGCATTCAACGGAAAGCAATAATATAACAAAGCACCCAAACTAATCACTGTCAACCAAGTATATGAACGTGTGAATAACATCAAATGTGAATTCGACAAGTCTTACAGTCGTGAAATCCGTATCAGCAGTTGAGAAAAGAAATTCATCTTTTGGACTTACCATATTGGCAAACTTTAGAAGTTAGACATTGTATTGATTTGATGCATGTAGAAAAAAATGTTTGTGATAGTTTACTGGGAACTCTTCTGAACATACCTGGTAAGATTAAAGATGGTTATAAACCAGACTTTATCTAGTAGAACTTGATATACGAGCAAAACTAGCACCAGTGGATAAGGGGACCGATAAATTTTTACCACCAACATGTGACACATTGTCCAGAAAATAGAAGATAACTTTGTGTCAAAGTGTACGCGGTGTCAAAGTGTCGTGGGGCTATTCCTCAAATATTAGTAGTCCGGTTTTGATGAAAGATTTGAAACTACTTAGTTTGAAATATAATGATTGTCGTGTATTGATGCAACAATCCCTTCCTGGTTCTATTAGATCGATATATTCGAGACACATCCGACAATCAATTCTGAAACCAGTCAGTGATGATAAAAATATTGATAACTTATTTATTCAGGAGGATCATCGTGAAGAAATATGGATCGAAGATCTCAATAATAAAAAACAGAAAAGAAAACCTTAAATGTTAACCTACTATTTGATTGGTTTATGTTAAGACCTCGTGAGTTAATTGTGTTTAGGAACTGACCCAACTTACAATGTCCAATGAGTTAATTCTTTTATTTTCCAGGTGAACAAATGGCCCACTCCTAAGGATACATAATCTTTTGACCAGAAATGACATGTTGTTGATACATTTGATAGTTTTTACATTAATGGTTGTTGTTCATTACATTTGATATTGTTAAATTTGGTGTTGTTTTGATTTGTTGTTCTACCTTACTTTTGCTTTAGTTACATTTGTCGTCGCCAGACTCGTGTCTTTTAAAGGACAAACTAGAATTTATATGTCATACATCTCCATTAAAGGACCTTAGTGTCCTTTAAAGGACATAACTGTCATTTAAAAGAATGGCATTGTCATTTAAGGACACTTTCTTATTTTAAAGGACACATTCGAGTTCCAAAAGGTCTAATTCTTGCTTTAAAGTGTTGGATTTCGTGCCCCTATGTATGTATATATTTTAGAAATTTTACACATGCATACATGATCGATTTCCATGTTTTCGATGATTTCACGTACATTATTTTATATTTATTCTAATATCATGTAATCTACATATATATTAAAATAAATAGAAGGAGATCATACCCAAAGCTTCTCTTAAACCTTTATGAAGATCTGGAGTTGCGTTGCCCATTGAATAGTCCACCTATTTGCGTCCAAGTGTTCACCAAACTCTAAACAAGATTAGAGAGAAAGGAGCTAGCCAATCAATCTCTAAATCAATGTAAGAATCCAGCTAATAACCCCTCTAAAGTTCCCTGAAAATTTAATCTCTAAATCAACATTAGTGGATAGCCCATGATGTGGGTGTTGGGAGAGTCTATAAACCGGTCTCTTATCCCTCCTTGTTTTAATTAATGCAAAATTATTCTCTCTCCCTAACCTCATGTCGGTCGACAGATTATTACCAGGAGAAGTTCCCATAAATTATCGGTCGAACCACGACTTTACTCGATCGACCGATCACTACCAAGAAGAGTTTGTGGAAGCTCCTCGAAGTTTTCGGTCGACAAAACACATCCATTCGGTCGACCATTCACATACGCAACAGCTACTGTGAATTTCAATCGTTTCGGCCTGATTTTGGCCTTTATCGAATTTTGGATTTATATCCAACAAAATTCGATCTTTGGGGTCTTAGAAAATTCATATGTCCTAATGTTGAATACATTATATCGTTTAGTATATTATCATATGCAATGTCAATACATTACACCCCATAATACATACATCTTATATGAATTCATTTATGATTCTAACTATGTCGTTTTCACGCATATTGATTTTATCGATTCACCAGATGTATACTATTTCACATGAAACTCGATACATCATATGAACATAAAATCAAACTTCTTGTTTTCCAGTTTTGTGTTGTGACGTATAGGAGGATCTAAGTTATATTGGCAATGATATTAAACACTTAATATCACAAACTATAAGCGGTATCTAGCTACACATTATAGTTACCCAATTAACAAAGATGTCTCATTCACTTGAACTAAACACGATCCATTTAGTAATGTAAGAACATCACTTGTGTCTATCCCTTGCCTCATGATATTAAGAATATTATGCAAAGTAGAAACATGTGACCTTTGTATTATATATTCATTTCTTGATCTCTTAAGCTAATTATTATGTAACTTAACACAAGTCACATTGAGGACATTATAATTTCTCTTTAATTATCAAGGGGCCCACTAAAATCATTACACAGGTAAGGAGGGGCAATTATAATCTTTTGACGAACTATCTTTTCCAGCATAAGTCATGTTTAACCAACTATTGCCTTTTTCGCTATGCTCAATGACACTTTTGACAATAATCAAGTTAAACACTTCGTATGTGAAAAGACATAAGTCTCATATCTTAGGATTCAAGACACACTGAAAACATTAATGACACAACATATTTCCATAATGTTTCACTTTCTAGGTTTATTCAATATATATAAGTAACCATTTTCCTCTTTTATATACTTGTGTCGTTAAATATTTGTAGAGCTACAATACTCTTTATTCAACACGACAATCTTATCTCGGTAATTAATGTTCCATGTCAGTTACCATGATTGTGAATAACTTATGATTTATGTAAATCATTATCTTTTACAGCTCTACGGTTAAGGACCAAGAGCCTCTTCCTCAACACACTGCTGGAAAGTATGTCTACTACATCGGTCATAGCATGTCAAATATTGTCACACCGACGTGGAAGACGCCTTACGACGTCGGGCATTACAACACCAACGTTGGAGACACCGTACCACTTCGTCTGTCATGACATCCGACGTAAGAGTGTCTGATAATTTATACCCTACCATGTTGGATTTACATTACCGACGTGGTAGGGTGACTTCCACGTCGGTTGTTACTTAATTCGATGTGGAAGGGTCCATTTTCCATTTTTTATAAAAATAATTAATACCCTACTACGTCGGATTACGTACGTCGACGTGGTAGGGGGTCTTTCACGTTGGTGTTTACATAATCCGATGTGGAAGTGTCATTATCAAAAATCCTTTGTAAAATAATACACACCATACCACGTTGGTTTCTAATTAATCTGACGTGGAAAAGTATTTGTAAACCTGAACAAAACCCTTATACTGAATTCAACAGACATAAAACCCTTACGCCGACCAGACCCCCTTAACTACGCGACGTCCCCTTCCCATCTGTTCCGGCAACCCCCTTAACCGTGCGACATCCCCTTCCGGCCTTCAGGTATATATAAACCATAAAATCCATTTCTTTAGCAACAAAATATAATCTAATATGTAAATTTTGTTTTTGTGGTTGCACAATCTTATTTCTTTTCAATTTTGTGATTGTTGTGGTTTGTTAGACTCCTATTAGATTGTTTACCATAACAAATAAACAATGATTTATAGTAAAATATTTAAGAACTATATAGTGTTGCTACTTCCCTCAAATTTTGATTTTGGCATCCTAATTAAGAGTTAACAGTTTGGTTTATGGAAGTAAGAAATCAAGTCGAAAATGATGGCTTTGGTTTGTGAACAGTAGATTAACAAGTCAATTAGAATTTTTTATCGGCTGAATTTGTTGCATTTTGATCCTTAATTCTTGCTGAATATCTTACTGTCTTGTGCTGCATTTGTTGTGCTGCATTTTAGTCTTGTGTTGCATTTGTTGCTGCATTTTGATCACCACATTTTAGTTGAATTTGTGCTTAACCTGGGGCGGACTTCTAATTTTAGTTGTGCTGAAAACTGATATTTAATACTAGTCTGAATTGGGGCTTTGATTTGCTGTTTTTTTTCTGACATTGATGGTGAATTTGGACATGAATTGATAGAATTTATCTCCAACAATGGAAATGATTTACACTTGTCGAAGTAGATTTTTGATTGTTTTGTCATGATTTTTTTGTCTTCTTTCAGATTAATGACTCCCAGCAAGAAAAACCACCCTCAAAATGGTGATGTAGCGTCGACTTCGGTTCCTCCACGTGGAGTAACTCATATGTTAGAGATTCAACAAAAACTAAAACGTGAAGGTCCATTGCCTTTGGAATTTGATCATCTCTTAGAGCCGATCGGAGATAATAAATTTATTGGCCTAGTTATTTGGGTATTGTCGCTAGAACCAAGGTTGATATTTGTAAAAGAACAAACTTGGGAGGATATAACGGTATGCATTTGTTTATTGGTTTTATTTAAAATTTCCTCTCTTATTGATTCTAATTTTCAAGTGTTTTTTTGGTTGTAGTCTAAATTCATTTTTGAATCTATTAAAGCGTTGAAGAAGAAGTGGATTTCCAATGTTGGTAACCGGTGGAAAGACTTTAAAACAAAGCTCACATACATGTTTATCTTTGGGGAATATAAGGAATGTGACCCTTGTGCTAATTAGAATTTCATTTCGCCGACAACATGGGTTGAGTTCAAAAGAACCAGACTTTCTCCAGAATTTATGGTATTATATATAGCAGAACCAGAAATGACAATCTAGTAACAAGTTTCAACATAGATTGTCCAGAGGGGGTTACCGTAAACATGAGGAAGATATGATGACGGAAAAAAAATCCAAAAAAAGAAGCTGTGGAAGCGAGTATGAGTTAAGAGCAGGAAAGTAATTTGTTGCCTCCATCTCCGATATCAAGAGAAGAAAAGTGGAAGCGAGTGCTTATTACTCCGGAAGGCAGTTACATTAATGAAGAGTCTGAACTAGTTGCCTCCAAGATTGTAAGTTAACTTTAATATTTATGTTTTGTGTACGTATGTGGTTATTAATTAATAATAAAATTTAAAATTAGTTTTGTGTATGATGAACTTTCAATGAAAGCTTCTCAATGAGAATTTGTTTCAGATGGAATAATTGTTATATTGTGCACAACCTTGGGTAAGCAGCATCCTGGGCGAATACACGGTGTAGGTAGTCCAAAAGGAGTACGTCAGTATTTTGGGTCATCATCCTCACAAAGTCATTCCCAAGTTGATCAAGTGATATGCGACGCGAAGATCCATCGCTGGAAAACCTGTTGAAGACTTTGTATAAACACCTGGAATTTCCTACGATATTACCACCGATATTGCCACAGATGTACCAACCCCTGTACTGCTTCTAGTGTACAACCTCCACAGGTGTTCCCCCAAGAAGTATTTGAGCAGGACACACTTGACCATTTTGAGGTAAAATTACAAATTATAAGTATTTATTTTTCGCTTTGCATTGCAGTACATGTGATAAATTTGTTTTGAAATTTATAGGATGGAGCCAATGTGAACTCTTTGTGAATGATCCAGATATGCGAGTTGTAGCATATGGGAAGGTGTACACTATAAAGTTACATTGTGGTGAACAAATTCAATCCAGGAATTTGAAGGTGAGTTTGGGTAAATCTATCTGTGGTGATGTACTCCTACCAATTCTTGAATCTGAAGTTCAGACGGTGTGCGATGCTGAAGGATGGGTGTTGCAATGGCCTCGTTCATTAATTAAAATAAATGCAAAGGTATCAACTTGAAATTTAATAATTGCCTAAATGGTTGATATATAGTAATCATGTAAAGGAGTTCTAATAATATAGTTTTTTTAATTTCAAAAGGTTGAAGGTCCAACATCCAAGCAATCTGAAACTGAAATTGTATTTGACGATAGACAATTTCCTCTTAATTGTCAAATGTTATACAATTTCATACGACATAAGGATGATGATTCTATGTTGAAAGTGTGATGAATAAAGAAATTGTAGGAAAAATGACCGATGATGGCATCGGATATGTGTTGTATGTCATAATATCCGATGTCATGCAATTTTGAGGATGGAAAAGTTGTGTATAACAATCATCCAAGTTCAAATCAATTAAGTCATTTTGTCCTTTTCATATTAAATGTTGCAATTACGAATTTTTTGATATTAGTTATGATATATTTCTTTTTGAATAGGCTTCTCTACGAATGGCCTCATGGGAAACAAATTGGTTATTTGTGTCCCACAATAATCCTGTTTCAAGGCAATTCAATCAAAGACAATAGACCGCAAAAGATTGCTACAATTATGTCTGAAATGGAGAAGAATTTATTTCTAGCACCATATTGGGAGGCGTACGTATTTCAATATATTTAATATTATTTATTATATTAGTTTTAGGGAGTATAATAAAGTTATTTAACATGATTGATTTACAGTTATAATTGGATGTTGGCCGTTTTGGTTCCTAGTCTTAATATTGCATATTGGTTTGATCCTCTAGCACCAGATAAACCAAGGAAATCATTGAAGAATATTGTTCAGTTCTAATTTACTTTTAGTACAGTTAATTTAAATTTATTAACTAATTTTTCAATAGTTGCAAATTTGATTAAAACGTCTGACCATTTGTGTTTTTTTTACAGAGCCATGGATATATATAAAATGTTGGATTCAAGAAGGAGTAAGAAGATGCTAACTACTTGGCATTCCATGAAGGAAAAAAATTCATTATTAAAGTAAACCATGAAACCATTAATTTGCATTCATTTCATCGTTTCGATATAATCATGATATTTTTATTTGTAATTGTTGTAGTGCCGTAAAGAAGTTGGAAATACTGAATACGGTTACTACATAATGACTTATATGGAACAAATTGTCAACTTGGGATTGGATGAAGGAGATTTACGACAGGTATCTTCGATATGTAACTCCACATTTTAGGTTATTTTAATTATTTAAAAATAATCAAAATAACCTAAAATTTGGTAGACCCACTATCAAACGTGGTAGAGACATGTATCACGTCGGATATGGAGAAAATCCGATGTGGTAGACCGATTATAAATTTTGGATCGAACAGTTGGATAAATTGGACGTGAGTTACATTTTCTGTGCAGGGGTTTGTGTCTGAATTCAAACCATCTTTGATAATGGGTCTACCACGTTGGATATGGAAGAAATCCGACATGGGTCTACCACGTCGGATTTCCTTTTCCTTTTTTTCTTTTGTTCCTCCTCTACTTTCCTTCTTTTTTGTTTAGCTTCTTGTTCTCCTTTTCTCTTCCTTTCCTCTTCATCCCTCTTCTTATTCTTCTTCTTCTCCTCTTCCTCTCTCTTCATTTTCTCTTCCTTTTCCTCTCTTCTTTCTTCCTGTACTTTTTTCTTCTTTTCCTCTTCATTCTTCTTCTTCGTCTTTCTTCTTTTCTCCTCCTCTGCCTTCCTCCTTACTTCTCCTTCTTCTTTCTTTTCTCTCTCCTATTCTTCTATTTCTTCTCAACCAATGAAGTCAAGATTCATTGTTTTGTTCTGTTAAATATCATGTAAGATGTTTACTAGCCGTGAATTGTTAATGATTGTGTCCTTCAATGGACAAACTTTTTAAGAAAAGGACACAATCATTTTAAAAAGTATACCTGTCCTTTAAACGAATAGGTGTTCTTTAAAAGATGGGCCTATTATTTGTGGACATTTTCGTGGTTTAATGGACACACTTAGGGTTTAAAGGACATTTTTTTTGCAAAGCAAAAGGGAGGCTTAGCCTCTAAAATTTGTATTAGTAAGAAACTGTTTACATCTACCAAAATTTGTTCGTTTAGTTTGCGGGCGTATGCCACATGCATAACCGGCTTCTCCCTACCACCTATTTGTACTCATGTGAAGGTCAAGTAGTATAAGGAAATAATTACATCTCATCAAATTTCAGAAGTTGGAATTAGTTCCAAGTATCCTGAAAATGTCTCGCTTCTCCTTCATCTTTGGCGAGTTTGGATGCTTGATAGCTCATGCTCCGGATTATATCTTTGACTACAGCAATGGTAGCTTGCGGTTGCTGCCTCTCGCCCTCAAAAATCCTACGGTTCCGCTCATGCCAGCATTCATATATCGTAGCACTTACCACCCACTTTCTGACCACTTTGTCAAGTCGGCTTCCACTCGCATGTGAAAGTCGCCAGACCACACTCTCTAGACTGCTTGCAGCAGTTTGGTGGAGCTGCATGAGGTTGAGGAGACACCTCCACACCTCCTTTGTGTATTGACAATTCCAGAAAAGATGCTCCATGTCTTCCTCTTGGTCTTCACATAGCACGCAAGTTGGGTCTAGATTTACGCCTCGCTCTATCATTAGTTGGGTCTAGGGTTTAAAGGACATATTCATGGTTTAAAGGACATAAGTGTCCTTTGAAGGACATAAGTGTCCTTTGAAGGACATGTTTTGTTTTTAAAGCTCACATTCGATTTTAAAGGACACTACGAGTTTAAAGTACTTGGTCGGGGCTTTAAAATGAGGACAAACTTATTTTAAAAGAAACATTCGATCTTTAAAGGACTCACATGTACTTTAAAGGACAAACTCAATTTTAAAGGACATACTTGGGGTTTAAAGGACAAATTTGATTTTTAAAGGACTGATGCGTACTTTAAATGACATAAGTGTCTTTTTAGGACAGACTATTTTTCAAAGGACACATTCGATTTCTTAGGACACACGTGTCCTTTAAAGGACGAATTCGTGGGTTTAAAATGACATACCATTTCATTTAAATAGAAGTATGTGGCTTCAATGTGGGATGTTGAGGTATCTTCTGCAAGCGTCCTTATTCTCTCCTTCCCTAGTTTTTCATTTCTTTCGACCATTGGAGAAGGAATCTTTGTTGGTGTGTATTAGGTATACTCTGGATTGGCATACATTGCTCTATCTTTGTAGAACTGTATTTCTTGATCTTTCTCAGCCAATTTTGTATGACATCTTTGTATTTCTGCTCTGCCTTCAGCCAACTTAATTTTATTTCCGTGAAATCCACCTCATCTTGTAGTGGGTCTCCTCGGATTTTGTGGGCACTAATGGTTATTCTTTAAGACTCTGTCTCTTGTGGAATGTCGTCTGTTCTTTGCTCGATGGTTCTTTGAGACTCTGTGTCAACCTATTCGTTAACCTCACCTATTTATACATATTCAGGTTGTTCCAGCTCTTCTAAGTGTCCAACTTTCACTTGTCCACAAGCTAATTTTTGGACGGGGATGCCCTGCATTTCTAGTATTTTAAGCATTTTTTGTGACCCACGCAAAGAAATCCATCTATTAACTTTTGGAATGTAAGGTGGTTTTGCATTCCCAATTGTTAACTTCTCATATAGTCACATCTACAACCATATGTCGATATTTGGTGTCATGAAAACCACTTAAAAACATAAAATGTTTTGCAAATTTTCGATTTACTTGAAATATTGCTACGCATCCATCAACGTTCCCCTTCTTTGGGGTAAGGTTGCTTGAAGATTTCCTTTTCTTCAGTTTTTCACTGGCTTTCTTTATGCCCGCATCGAGGTACTCAAAAACCACTTCTTCCCAGGCATACTTTCTTATGTCTTCCAACTTTTGACCAAAAGACATGTACCCTTCGCTCAATTTGTGTCGTCGCAAAATAGGAATGTAGTGAAAAGAAGAGAAATCAGTAGTTTGACATATTCTTCATCATCTCCTCTTTCCCTAACATCCATCAGTTGTTTCTTTCTTTATTTCTTCTCCAGTTTCCAACCAACACGTTTGGTCGATTCCTTTTTACTCATGTTGACTGACATTCCTCCCTTTTCCAATCCTAATATGACTTTCACATCGTTGGTGTTGAAATTCAAAAGTTTATTCCCTATCCAGAACCAACCTTCTTCCTTAAATTTTTCAATCATCAAGTCGGTGATGCATTGTCTACAGTGATTCTTTACATCTTGAGGAAGTGAGCAATCAACACTAGTGCAGAATAGGCTTTACTCATCGCCCAATAGACGTCGGCCGTTATAACCACCGACGTCTAGTGGGGAGAGGACAGAATGGACGTCGATCTTCATTGAGGCCGACGTCTATGTAGTACTATAGACGTTGGGTGTGGGAATAATGCGTTTAGCCGACGTCTATAGGGTATAGACGTTGACCTATAGACGTCGGTTGTTTGTGGTATCTTGTGAATCCGACGTCTATAGGGTATAGACGTCTCCCTATAGACGTCGGACGTAATGTAAGACCGACATCTATACTCCATCCATATAGACGTCGAGGTATAGACGTCGGCGTTATATAACATCCGACGTCTATATGTCTTAAAGAAATCGGACAGACGCGTTTTCTTTCATTCATTTCAGACGAAACCCACCCAAACCCTAGCCGTCCCGCGACCGAACTCTCCTCCGCGACCGACCTCCGACCGATCCGCACCGTCTCCGGCACCGCAGCGAGCTCCCAAGCTCTCCTCCACTTCTCCGACCCTCTTCTCCTTCTTCCTCCGTCTCTCTCCACATGTAAGTTTTATGTTAGTTTTTGGTTGTTTTAAGTTCGTCTTCCTCCGTCTTTCTACACATATTCTTTCTAAGTTAGCATGATTATCGACGTGCAAGTGAAGTAAGTGTTTTTTTGTATACAATGAAAAGTATTGAATAATTTTATCAAAACTGTAATAAATTATAATTTTTATACTTGTAGACATCTTTACGACGCCAGAAGATCAATCTTTCCCAAGGATCAAGTATTTGGATTTATCAGTCCATCTACATATATATACGGGAATGACGATAAATCGGGTCAACTTGGGACATTCTTTAAAGAAGAAGACAAAAGATATTATCTGCTCCCTTATCATGAGAGGTAAACTTTGTAATTCAAAGTGAAATTTTATTTTGTAATAAGCTTCTAATTATATATATAACACAGGGCTCATTGGATACTTGTCGTTGTATGCCGCACGACTAATTCGGCATATTGGTTTGATCCGTTGGGGTCGAATAAACCAAGAGACTCAATAAAGAAACTTCTAATATGTAAGTTCGTTTAGTCATGAATAAAGTAATTCGTGGATTTTTATTAGTATTATTGAATGATATTTTAACTTGTGCTACTCAGGGCAATTAAGGTTTACAGAGCTTTAGGTGGTAGGAGAACAACCCCAAAAGCAGGAATAACATGGCATGGAATGAGAGTACGTTCTATCCCATTTTTGTTAATTAAGTTAGGAACAAATATTTAGCGAATTCCTATGTTTGTAGTACCGGAAGCAGGTTGGAAATACGGAATGCGGTTACTACGTGATGAGATACATGGAGGAAATCCTCGAATTGGCAACTCAAGACGTATGCTTATCCGAGGTAATGTAGATCGTTATTCAATTGTATAGTTGTGTAGTTTCAATATTTAGTTATTAATATTCAACACACTTGTATTTTTTGATAGGTTTTCCCAAAAAGTAGTGATCCCTTCTCGCAACAGGAGCTCGATGAAACTCGCGACCGATGGGCTCGCTATTTCATCAGAAACATGCTGACGAACTAAGAGGTTCTCCTGCCAATTGTATTTTTTGTAATTTAGTTAACAAGTGCACTTGTATTACAAACCTACACTTTATGCCTTAATATAATCGCCTTAATTTTAGAATGAATTAATTGCAAGTGTGTTGAATGTCAATTGTGTATGCTTTGTATGTTTGTGCATGTATGGTTGTATGTTTGTGTTTGTGTTTGTGCATGTATGCTTGTTTATTTGTGCTTGTATGTATATGTGGATGAAATTGTGAGTATTGTGAACAAATTTATAGGTGAACGAATTTGGTGCAGTTGTATGTACACGAATACGATGACTAAAAACAATTTCGTCGGATGCTATTTTTTTTTTGTCCAGGTTTAGGAATAGACGACGGCTGTTATTATTAGCCGACGTCTATTCCTCTGAAGAAAGGAATAGACGTCGGCTTTCTATGGAATCCGACGTATATTCATTAGGAATGGACGTCGCATGTTAGTTCACCGACGTCTATCCCTAAAGAATATACGTTGTCTGTGACATAACCGACGTCTACCCCTAAATCATATACGTCGTCTGTTATATCACCGACGTCTATCCCTAAAGCATAGATGTCGGTTGTTGTATAGGCCGACGTCTATGCGTTAACGAATACACATCGACTTCTACGTATAGCCGACGTATATTCTTTAGGTATAGACGTCGGCTATACTATAGCCGACATCTATGTATAGACGACGCACAAATAGACGTCGGATCGGAGAGTGCTTAGATCCGACGTTTATAGCCCCTTACATCCGAGGTATATTCCCTTTTTTGTAGTAGTGCAATGTCTTCTGGAAATATCACCCGTTGATTGTCAGTATTAACTGAAATTTCCTTTTCGAATGTTGCCTACTAACACTTAGACGGTTGAAAGTAATTGTGAGTCTACAATATAAATATTTTCATTCATTTGCGCAAATGGGCCTAAAAAGAAAGACCATACCCCACAAGGACAAACCATGTCTGTTAAAGGGCACAACCTCCACTGTTTTAAGAACATACCACGACAAACTTAACTCGACCACCCCGAGTGGTCATCAAGCCTGATTCAAACAAAATCAAGAAAACCTTGCATGAGTGAAAATGACGATGGTGTTTTCACGACGATCACCTCACCTGCCTACCGTTGGTACTCTAGGCTTCCATGTTTTGGACTCAAGAGCTTATACTTGTGGAAAAAGTATCTACTAAAAGAACAAACTTGTTATTTGAGGATTCTTTCAAGTTTAAAGGATAAACTTTAGTTTCCAAGGATAAACTTTAGTGACCAAATGCATTTTGGTACTCCGAACTCGTGGTTCTATTTAGGGAATTTGGTGAGCCGAACTCGGTCGACTGTATACTTGTAAGGTTTCCATTTCTTTCCATTCTGAACCAAAAATGTTGAGAAAGGAAAGTGATCAAAAAAGGATAGGAAATCTTATGGATTTTGATTACCAATTAGTGTCAAAAAACAATAGCATATCCATTTTGGATTTTGTTATGACAGGAGTCACAGGACATAACCTTTCACTACACGGTCTACAAAATCATAGGTTGTAGTACACTCAATTCATAGATCTTATGGTTATACCCTAGAAAGGACATCTCACATCGGCTGTTACCATATAGTCTATCTTGTTATGCATCATTATTAAGGAACATAATGTAGCCATAACGAAAAGGAAACCAAATCGGACTACTCTCTCCAATCTGATACATTATGACTGGAGTAACAGGACACAACCTTTCATTACACGGTCTACAAAATCATAGGTTGTAGTGTGTCTAATTCTTAGATCTTATAGTTATACCCTGGAAAGGACAACTCACATGGCTATACCATATTATCCAATGTGTTATGTGTCATTATTGAGGAACAAAACGTAGCCATAACGAAAAGGATACCAAATTGGCCTACTCTCTGTAATCTCATAAAAACAACATCACACGTCAGATGTTGTTAGCATGTCCGACATGGAATGGCCTATTTTTAAGACATTGTTTGAGGTAGCTTATTAGGAATTATGATGAAAAGACACTACCTTTCATTGCAAGGCCTATAAAGGGATGAGTCCTGATAAAAGGATGTAAGTCATGAGAATTGCATCTATTCTAGTATTATTATTATTTTCTTAATTTTTAATCCTTATATCGAATAATTGAATTTGTTATTTAAGTAATATGAAGTAAGGAGATGAGAATCCTATCTAAGTGCCACTTTCAAAGTTTGATCATTTAAACTAATTTAATATTCCTATGTGATAAGTTAACTCAAATGGATTCTTTTCTTCGCTAATAGACTATTTATTGATATGTTCTATGACGAATTATTACATTCCTAATCTTTCACACTGAATATTTTGTGACGAAGAAATAATTTATGATTATTGAGAAGCACAACATCATAATAAATTCTAATGAAAATGACATCTCACAATAAAAAGCATAGCCCACGCCTGTATGTCAAGAGACTCAACCTTCTATTTCTTCTATAAAATCATCGGTTGTAGTGTATTTCATTCATACTTCCTAAACCCTTGGTGTAATCTATCCTTCCACCCCCCGAAAGCCCACTTCTTGAAATGGCCTCTATCAACATGCAGGAATATCCCACTCCCTCCCACCACATGCCATTGCTTTTGTGGTTTGTTCGTTAAGCACGACCGAATAGTGATGTGGGAGGCTCGTAGATTTTTAATTTTCGGGACTTCGAAGAAAAGAAGGATTTTTGGACCTATCCCTAGTTCTTTGCCTGCCCACTTCTCCAAATAAAGTGGCATTTTCCTGCCTTGTTCATGATAAGTTTTTTATATTTTGGTTAGTCCTAACGTTTATTTTGGTTTAATTTTTTGTAGGGGGTCCCTCTTGTGTCTTTTATGTTGAACAAAGAACCAATGATTGTTTCTCGCTTCATTTTCCAATGTTTGGAGAACGTGCAATGCCACATGGATGACCTGGACCGACGTTAGGAGAGGTTGGTATCACTACAGGAGGTGGTCTCCCAACTTTCAGGCTCTCGGGTACCCCCTCCAATCGATTGTTTCCTAGAGGTCCACTATTGGAACTGTGGTGTTATTTGCATTCACGACAGACCGACTAGAGGCCCCTCCATACACAACCACACTCTTGCCACCAGAGTCCCGTGCACCAGTGCAGCCTCGCGATTTGGTGGTCATCTTGAAGAGGTAGTCCTCGAGAGCTCCAACTTCCTAACTGGAGGTCATCATAGAGAAGGAGTCGGCGAGAGCTCCTGCACACCAATTGGAGGTTATCTTGGAGAAGGAGTCGGCAATAGTTCAAGGCTCCCAAGTTGGTGGTCAACAAATCCTGAAGTACCTACCAACAACTTCAGCCTACCAAGTTGGTGTCAGCTGATCTTGATGCAACTTCCAACATATCCAGCCTCCCAAGTTGGTGGTCAGCGGATCCTAATATAGATATGATCAATACCTGAATGTGTTGACCAGGTCGACAGATAAAATTTTAGCACCTTGAGTTTCAATATTATGTAGAGTTGCCTCACATCTCTCTGGCACGGATCGAGTTTGGTTAATTAATGTATTGGTGCGCATAGAGTTACGCAAAGTTCAAGCATCCCGAGTGCATAATGTAATTCTGCCTACGATTTGTATATAATAGCGATCCATGTTATTAAATTTGTGACCTTATTGGAACTTTTTGGAATCTACAATGCATAGTTACTCACTACAAGTTAGCAGCTACAATTTATTAACAACTAATGTTGTTTACAAGCGAAAACCGAATGATCAACCACTGATACCTATGTAATTAATCACAATTGCCAAACAAAAATAATAATAATAACCCACATTAATGTAAGAAACCTAGTTATTTTCATAAGATCGATCCTCAAATTAAAGTTGAGATGTGTAAAAAATTAGATTAACTGAATCGAGTTTTTGGACAAATTTGATATGCGTGAAAACTATCATTAAGCAACTGAATTTACGAATGGAAATTGAAATCATTGACACTTGAGAACAAAGTACAAAGGAGACGGCTAAAAGGACACATTCGATATTAAAGGATAGATTTGAGTTTCAAAGGACATATTCATGGTTTATAGAATAGACTCATGTCCTTTAAATGGAAAACTTGTGGTTTAAGGACCTTTCCACTTTTTTTAAGGGAACTTTCGAGTTTAAAAAACCCTTCAAGGACGGATTCACTTGTCCTGTAAAGGACCCTTCACATATCAGACTCGTGTCTTGAAAAGGACACACTTGTCCTTTAAAGGACTGACTTGAGTTGAAAGGATAGATCCTTGCTTGAAAGAATAGACTTGTGTCCTTTTATAGGATAGGCATGTGCTTTAAGGACCATTTTGAGTTTTAAAGAATAGACAAGTGCTTTAAAGCACATATGTTTCCTTTAAAGGACGTAAGTGACCTTCAAAGAGCAGGCTTAAGGTTTAAGAACCCTTTCGAGTTTTAAAGAAAACTTTTGACTATCCAAGGACAGACTAAAGGTTTTGTTTCTTAACACCACGTTAGAATTTACGTTAAATTTGACTAATATATCCTTTTTATTTGAAAGGACAAATGTATTTGATATTTTTTAAATGTGATGTGACGGTGTTGAATGTATGGTTGCCCACAAGTTTATTCGATTTCTTGCATAAACCAATAGTTATATATGTTATTTAATCTTAAATTTCCATACATCCAAAAATATATTTAGATTATTATAAATCAAAGTTAATTAGAAGAGAGTGATCCTCTAAGATGTTGTGTATAAACCCAAAAGACGGTTTTGTTTATCTTTTGGGTCTAACTCAACTTCACAAGCTTCAAGAGAAGCTTCCTTGTCCGTGGGTCAGTTATGCTCTCATCGGGTTTCTCCACCAGTGGTATTGGTGTTCCATCGTCCCAGACGAAGTACAAACAGTAATGTGTTGGCTAGAAGGAGCCGAAGACATAAAGCTTTTTGCTAAGTTTGTTTGGAGTGTTGGACCACATCTCTTTCGCCTTGAAACTGCACCAAGAAGTGATATAGGATGGACGTGAAACTCCCAGTAATTCAACTAGGGGACAACCTCCCCATATTGGTCCACCAGTTTTGTACTCATCTTCATCACTTCAGTAGTCGTTATTGAAATTGTGTTGGAATGCCATTTTTTGGTGGATCGAATACACAACTAGAACTATGAATGCAATAGGATTTAGAGTTTAGGAACTATGAATAGAATACACTATAGTCTATGATTTTATACACTATGTGAAGAAAGGTTGAGTCTCTTCACTTACCCTGTTGTTGACACGAAAAATTTGTCCATTAAAAAATTCCGTGAAATTGAGTTATGCAACACCAAACTACTGAATCTAGTCTGAGAATTAATCAAGACATCTAGAAAATAAAAAAGGGAGTTCAAACTATGCAACATGTGCGTGGTGGTTATATCACGTTGCTATCACTTCATACTTAGTCCATGGGCTCATATTGTATTAACAATGACTTGAGGGGTATAGTGACATATAAGCAAATCAACACTGCTGGAAAAACACATAATAACGTCCCAATGACACGTCGAGTATTTTGTACCTGGCATGAAAACTACCTTGTCACGTCGGTTTTCACAAAACTGACGGAATATGGATCCATATCACGTCGGTTTCATTAAAACTGACGTGACATGTTAACATATCACATTGGGTAAACACAAACTGAAGTGATACGGATTCATATCACGTCGGTTTCGTGAAACCCGATGTGGTTTAGTCTATATGTCATGTCGGTTAAAAACAAACCAACGTGATATGTTTATTAATTTTTTTAGCCTATGTGTCATGTCGATTTACCAGAAACCGACATGATGGATGGTCTTTGTCACGTCGGTTTTCACCAAAACTGACGTGTTTGGTCACATTTTTTATCTTCATTTGCTCCGCCTGAACACAAAAAATCAACTTTATTTTACCCCACATTATCTCCTTCACTTCCTCTGCCCTAATTTGTGTTTCCTCCACCCAAAGCCAAACACCACCCACACACATCCAACCTAAGCCACCTCGACCTCGACCCATGCCGCACCCACTCCGATCCAAGCCACTCCGACCGACCCACTCCGCGTCCACCTCGACCCAAGCCGTAGCACCCCCATACCGCACCACCTCTGATCCAACGCTGATCCACACTACCCAAGCTGATCCACCTTCAAACAAGCCATACTCCTCCGACCTCGACTCCATCAACGTGCTCCTCCGACCTCGAATTCTCCAACCTCAAAGTGCAAGGTAACCTCGTCCAAAGTTGTTAAGAACAAGATTTAAAATCTTTGATTAGGCTAATCCAGATTATTAGTTTGTTGTTTTTCTCATGTGAATTTGTGGTTTAAATAGTATTTAATATGGTTGTCAGTTTTAAGTTTTATTGATTTTGAAATTGGATTTTTGAAATTTGAAACTGTGTTGGTTAGATTGCACGAAGTTGTATTTCCCTTGTGAACTTAAATTACGGATCAAGCTTAGAGCATGATTAATCATTCTAATAATTTTTTGTAATACTTACAAATTGTGATATGATATCCTTTTGAGTACATATATCAATAATGTCAAATTAGAGTAGAATGCATATGCAAGAAGTAGCTTGATTCAAGAATGGTGAATTTTATTTCTCTCAACATTATAGTTGTAACTTATTAAGCTATTGGAATCTCTACTGTTCTGAGTTTTTAGTGTTCGACATCCATTCCCGCTTTGATTGTATATAATCCTACATTGAACTAAATATCATGTGGAAAACCCATACAAATGCGACTGTTGTAATTCTATAAATGTTATTTATCATACTAACCTCTTTATCTTCATATGACATCCCATGTGGTTTTAGTGACTATTTAGTAGTAAACTCAAGTGATTTTCATCCAATGATTCTATACACTTCATTTGCAAATTAAGTGGGTGGTTGTATTGAAATTTTTTGTTATATAGTTGTGGCTTGTTTGTGTTTTCTCCCACAGGAACTTTTTTATTAATATGAAATTTAAGGGGAGGTTCTGCCGAAATTTTAAAAGATTCGTATATATTAGGTTCATTTTGTATTACGATTGTTTGTGTTGTTGTGTAGATAACAATGGATTGAAATTGGATTTTTGCAAGTCAGTTGAGTGATGAGTACGAGTACGGAGTTGATAAATTTCTAGAGTTGGCACAAAAGAATGCGCACTTTAGAAACAAAGGAAATGTCTTATGTCCAGGTAGGAAGTGTCTTAACATGTTCTTAAGGCATGTAAAAGAGAACAAGGCTCATTTGTTTGAGAAAGGTTTTCATGAAGGATACACACGTTGGATATGGCATGGTGTGAATGAAATACGTATGAAGGAAGAAATTGATAGTCCTTCAAATCAAGACGTTAATGATGAAGAACGGTTAGGTGATATGATTCGAGATGTTGCCGATAAGTTTGATGATAAATTCCAAGTACTTTGTAGTCTGTTGTCTGATAATGAAAAACCTTTGTATCCGGGTTGCACCGATTTCAGTAGATTTTCTGTAGTGTTACGGTTATATACCTTGAAAGCCTCGAACGGTTGGAGTGATGTCATATTTGTTGTCTTACTTAAGTTTTTAAAAGAAATTCTTCCAACAAAGAATGAACTTCCGGACCGTAGATATGAGGCCAAAAAACATTTGTGTCCGATGGGAATGAAGTATGGGAAAATACATGCATGCCCTAATGATTGCATATTATATAGGGCTGAATATGTAAATCGGCATTGTTGTCTAGTTTGTGATGCCATAATGAAGAAACAACAATACCAACAACTGGGAAAAACAAAACAATCGAGGCAAAAATTTAGTTATGTTTGTATATATTGTTAGTGGTTAATTCTAACTTAAATATATTTACAGGATGGTCGCGAATGTGTACTTTTTTTAAGTGATCCCGATTTACGACTAGTAGCTTATGGAAAGGTATATGCATTGAAGATGCACAAAGGGGCACAAATCGGATCAAATAATGTAGTAGTGACTTTAGATGTTTCGGTCGAATGTGAGGCGTTTTTGCCAATACTAATGGGGACATTGAAGGACACTGATTGACATCTATCATGCATATATTTGTGTCTTATGTCCTTTATCCATAGCCTAAACAATGCTACGTAACGAATTTTATGTTTAAATTTCAGGAATAAATAAGTTTGAGAAGGAGAGACTCTAAAAGGACTTAAAAGCAAGAAAAGGGACTAAGTTGCAAAACTTATGGACTAAGATACAAGAGAGAGGGACCCGAATGGAAAACCCAAAGACCAATGAGCAAATGAAGAAACTCCACACCATCATGAGGAGTATTTTGGCAATTGGATTCGGTTCGCAAGCTACACAACCGATTAGGGTGCATCAAACATGAAATCGAGCAAGACAACCACACCCCAACACCTGACCTGATTTGGACTCTATAGACCACCAATTGGTGGTCCAAGACCGCTGATTGGCGGTCTTGGATGGTCCGGATCCGATGCGGTTTAGTCGGGTCATGTATTAGGGTGTATTTAGTCTATTTTTGGTGTATGTTTAGTCCCATACCGGGGGATTGTCCCCGATTGCCTTTTTCTTTGACTATAAATATAACTCCTAATCCCTTGTATTCTACACATGCTTGGTGGCCATGCTCTCTACTTGAAGTGAGCGTTGGAGCAAAATCTCAAGTAGGGAGAGGCTACTTGTATTGTGAGTTTGAAATTAATAAAGTTTTCCTTTAGTTATGTTGCTTCTTTCGTAGTTTAATTTCCTTTCATATGTCTTGCATGCTTCTTTAGTTTTATGTCCTTAAAATTAGCTTCTTTCATATTTTTTGCTTGCTTAGTTTAATTTCCTTTCAGTAGAATGTTTCATTTTGTTTATGTAGGTTGTAGTGTAATGATTAGTGAGTAGTTCCATCCCCATTTGGGGGTGGAAAAATATGTGATGTCATTATGTGATGTATTAGGTGTGTGTTATCTTAATCTTTTGAAGCTTAAATGATTTCCATAACCATCTAATGGGATTTCAGTCTTAGCTTTGATATGCTAATGCTCTTGAATGAAGCTTAGCATATGATTAGATTAGTGGACCTATTTTATGGGGAATGATGAGGTGAGGATATGGATGGATTTGATAAAGGAAACATGACTTGTAGTTGCATGTACTCTTGTTGCCTTTACCTTGGTTAATGCCTTGTATGTTTTAATGATTGTGTAAATCTTATTTCATGTGGAGGCATAGTGGGGTTTGGTGTTTATACATGAGTTCATTTAGCTTCATTCCAATTATTGTCTTGTATGATTTAATGATAATGTGTTATCCTATTTGATGTGGAGGCAAAGTTGGATTTAGTTTTATGATTTTCATGCACTTCATGTTGTGATGAGCACAATTGAACACACACACATACACATATTTTTGTATTCACATTCTTTCTCTACCCCCCTATGGGGTTTAGTTTTATTGCTAATTTTGCAATTTCTTTCGCATTTTAGTGTAGTTTCGATAATAACTCCTTTCTCTACTTTCTTCCCACTCGCCTTGAACTAACCATAGTTGACACACCTCCCTGTGGATCTACCCGTATTATTCACAACTTCAACGCGGCCGTGCACTTGTAGTTAATTAAAACATTCAAGCAGACACGTATTGGAATGACCACGTTCTATGGTAAAACCTAAAAAGAAAAAGAAGATAATTATTTAGTATTAATATACGATTTTTAATCGTCATACATATTGTTTAAGTAGAAATGTTCTAACAATGTATATTTTAATGTTAAAGGTTGAACCTCCACCATCCAACGGATCCAAAAATTCTACCGGGTTGGATGAAAATCTGTTGCCTAAGAACTGTTTAATGTTATATAATATCTTAAAATATAAACGCGAGGACGTTGCTGTGTGGAGTTCTTTGGATAAATAAATCATAGGCTACACGTTGGAAGACGGCTTAGAACCGCAATTGTATGTCATCTTTGGTGATTCCATGCAATTTCTGAGGATGGAAAAATTATGTATATCAATCATTGAAGATCATATAAAGTAAGTCATTCTTATATATGTTATTTTTCTCGATATTGGTTTATGTTTTAAGTTTGACATTTAAATCATGTTTATTGATTGTGATATATAAGTCTCTTTACAAAATGCCTAATGGAAAGAGCTTTGGATATTTGTGTCCAACATTGGTCAACCGTCCCGGACAAAAAAGTGACGACACCCGACCGCAAAAAAATGCGAATCTGATGGCTGAGGGGGACAAGATGTATTATCTGGTACCGTATTGGGAAAGGTATGTTTTTACTTTTTTGATATAATACATGTAGAAATAAATGAATTACTTATGTTTTTTTATATGAATGTTGTCTAGTGATTGATCATTGGATGTTAGCTGTTATTCGTCCCGATACAAATACTGGATATCGGTTTGATCCTTAAGCTTCTGACAAACTGAGGACATATTTGAAGGACTTGGTGCAATTATAAGTTCTATGAAATTACTAATTTAAAACATGAAAATACATTGTAGTTGTTAGATTTAATAACAAATTTCGATATTTATCCATTTTTTTAGAGCTATTGATATATAAACAATTGGGACGAAACAGAAGCCATAAAAAGAAAACAACGTGGTATCCTATGAAGGTAGGGTAATTAAATTATTTATGAAACAATGAGCACTATATTTTCAATTAATTTCGTTGTTTAGTAATATACAGTTTCTCTTAATTTTAGTACCATAAACAAACCGGAAATACAAAGTGCGGGTACTATGTCATGAGGTATATAGAACAAATTTTGGAGTTCAGTTTGTTGGGGGGAGATTTACTCGAGGTAATATATAGTTTCTACACTACATTGAAGTAATATATCTTATTTTGATAAAGGTGTATGTTTATGGAATTCTTTGTTTAATTAGTAGATCTTTGGACCAACTCTTGAACCATTTTTACAGGAAGAGCTCAACTACACACGTGAGAAATGGTCTTCCCTTTTCATTACACGTATGCTTCTAAGTTGATGACATTAATGTTAGTTTACTCGATATTTGTTAACTTGTTAGTTTTCTCGATACATTCAATGCTTGTTAGTTTGCTCGATAATGTTAACTTGTTAGTTTGCTCGATTGGAAATCGAAGACATTGAATGTTAGTTTGAATGTTAAAATGAATTGTGATTGTGATTTAATGACTTGAGCGACAACACCTATATTATATTGAGTATGTGATTGTGAATGTGATGCGATTATGATTGTGTGAATGTGTTGTGATTGTGTATGTGTTTAGTGCAGCGACATATCAGAAGATTTATAGCATTTCTTTTCTTTTCTGAATAGACATATATCACGTCAGTTATAGACGAACCGACGTGATATATGGTATATCACGTCGGTGTTTGACCAACCGACATGATATACATGGAATATCACGTTGGTTTTCAAAGAATTGACGTGATATATGGTCTGTCACGTCGGTTCGCTGAGAATATATCACGTCGGTTGTCGACGACCAAGGTGATACACTTGGTATATCACGTCGCTTCTCCAAGGAAACCGACGTGTGGAGAACCGACGTGATATACCCCGTATTTACATGATAAATAAGGGCTATATTGCGTCAGTTATCCAAGAACCGACATGATATACCAAGTGTATCACATTGGTTCATCTAAACCCGACATGATATGCAAGTGTATCACGTCGGTTATTGAACCAACGTGATAAAGAACCGACGTGATACACCAAGTATTTACGTGATAAATATGGGGTATATCACGTCGGTTATCCAAGAACCGACGTGATATACCAAGTGTATCACATCGGTTCATCTAAAACCGACGTGTATGCAAGTGTATGACGTCGGTACCAACGTGATATTGTCCTCCCTTTTATGTCTTCCTTTTATGACGTCGGTATATTGGAACAGTACAACCGATGTGATATGGACCAAAAAACCGACGTGAAAAACATATTTTCAAGCAGTGCAAATAAAAAATTTAATCAAAGGAAACATATATATGAATGTGTCGTGCATGGGAATTACTCTAACTCATCCATATCCCATCTCACGTCAAACTATTCCAACCATCACGATCTCTTACACGTCAACCCCATCTCAACCTCCTCATTCCCATGATCTCATAACCACCACCCTTGATCTCTACGTGATCCAATATTATAAATACCCTTTAGATGTCTTGTTGGCCAACACATATGGGGAATAATCGGATTTAAATTGTGTTACTATTTGTAACCCAAATCATGTGGAATTTCAGGGAACTCACATGGTATTTAAGACCAATATGGTACTGTTGTTAACAAAAAGTCAAGAGCCATACATCTATACGTGCATGGATATCTTGCCATGCAAATGGGGTCCTTTCTGGATATTTGGTCCAAACAAAATCCAAATATAACGCAAGTCTCCATGTAAGACAATCTAAAAAAAGGGCATCAACACAAAAGCAAATTTACAAATAGTCCCCTTAAATGGAAAAATTGCAAATCCACCTTTAAATGTGGATAAATTGCAACAATACATAGGTTGTACCATTTGATATGCAAATTGATCCTAAATTACAAATAGTCCCTTTCAATGGATGAAATTACAAATCCACCCCTAAATGTGGATAAATTGCAACAATATATAATCTGTACCAATTGATTTGCAAAATCAATCCTAACATACAAATAGTCCACCTAAATGGACAAAATCATAAATCCACCTCTCATGTTGGATAAATTGCGAAACAAATCTTTAAAGCTGTCAAATATGTAAACCAACTTTAAAATATGAATACAAATTTAAAATATAAACACTGACTACTTTAATAGTAAGAGAGGATGCACGTCAAGCTTGATCTTGGGTTCCCTCTCTCATCATTGGACTGGTTAGAAATTAAAATATGGACTACCTTAGTGGTAGGAGAGGATGCACGCCAAACATAATCCTGGGTTCCCTCTCTCTTTAACAAACAAAACGAACAAAACCCAAAAACAAAGATAAAAAACAGAAACCAAAACAAAAAAACCAAAACAATTTATATACAACACTTGTTATGAGACTAAACTAACTAAAATCTGACAGTCTTCATCATACAGACGAAGTCTATACATAACGAAACATATACATAATATTCTCCTAAACAAGATAGTAAATTGTTTACAATGTCTCCTAAATACAAAACTATACCATACATATACAATACCTCCTTGTTATGAGGCTAAACTAACTAAAACCCAACAGTCTTCATCATAAAGACAAAGTCGACATTTAACAACCATATACAAATTATTCTCCTAATTATGAGTTTAAACTAACTATTTGATGATGTTCAAATATAATAATCATCGTCGATATAACAAAAATGCATACATAAATCCCTCCTCGGTTATGAGGCTAAATTAATTGTTGGGCAATATTACTATAAAAACATTATCGCCAATTTAACACAATATATATAAATGACTTCTACATCATGAGCCTAAACTGAGTCATACTAGGTAATCTTCATCACAATAATGAAGATTATCAAATCAAGTAAAATCTGACCAAACAAAATACCTATGCAATCCCTCCGTTACGAGGTTACGTTTACCGTATTGTTACGATATATCACAACAAAAGAGTAAATATCATCGAACCAACCAAAGCACGAGTCTATAAATCCTCATTTTACCTATATCAGGATATGGAAATCCTTTTATTCATGATGTGAGTTTAATAAAAATACTTCTGAAATTGTTAATATAACAACAATTTTGTTTTATAGTTCGCGAAAGGATGCCTATGTATCTTTCATTCGTGCAACAACTAAATATGTCTAACTCTCATATCTCATATTTATTCTTTTATTTATATGAAAGAAAATGTTGCACTTATTTACTTTCTAGCTAGTTATTTGCATTTATTTAATTTCCTGTACAAAGGAATGATATGAGTATGACATGATGAGGCATTCTCCTATACGAAGTTGTAAGGTGCGGAATTCCATTATGAATTCTTGAGAGGTCTTCGCAACACCAAAATATAACATAAAAGAACAAAAAACCACGTTAAACAGAATGGCACGCCGGGTGGGACCTCTCACTCTCTTTGTCACATATGTCATGCCAATGTAGCGCTACTGGATGCCGATGCAAATGATGTCTTCGGAAGAATGCATTCTCTTTCAAGAGTTCTAATATGCTTCTTCTGTGGGACCTCTCATCCTCTGTCACCTTACATGATCCGCTGATGTAGCACTACTGGATGCTAGTGCAAAAGATAGCTTCGGAAGAATGCATTCTCTTTCAAAAGTTATAATATGCTTCTTCGATCAATGGGACCTCTCATCCTCTTTGTCACCTATACATGTCGCGTCAATGTAGCACTACTGGATGCTAATGCAAATGATATATTCGGAAGAATTCATTCTCTTTCAAGAGTTCTAATATGGTTCTTCGGTGGGAAGATAAGCTTAGTCACGTCATCGTATTGATCATCTATTTTACAATAATGTGCGCAACACATGCTCCAGTACACTCTGATATCATGTTGTCGATGGACATATATCTATATATATGTCTCGGGAAACTCTTGTGTAATATATGATGTTTGGGGCAAATGAGATTTTGTATAATTATTCGGGGGCATAATAATGCTTTGTATATTGTTGTATCAACTGACTCCATTGTCGGAAAGATAAATTCCTTATCAGCCAAACCGGGGCAGTGCCTGAATATACTATGCTCGAAATTTTGCAACAATGTAGATCCATATTTTGCTTTCGATGTTATATACCAACAAAGCATACACAATAGAAAATTTTTGTTATCAAGAATCAATTATTCTAGCTACATGCAGTTGGTGGTTGTATTTTCTGATGTTATACCAGGAAAAGAATTTTGGATCGAAATATCTTGTCCCTGCTCATATTTTTAACCTCCTGAATGATGAGGATAAACTTATCCAAACATATTCAATCTCGTTAGTAAGGAGGATAAACTTACTCATATATTTCAACCTCCTGAATAGTGAGGATAAACATATTCAAACATATTCAATCTCATGAGTAACGAGGATAAACTTAGTCATATATTTCAACCTCCTGAATAATGAGGATAAACTTATTCAAACACATTAAATCTCGTGAGTAACGAGGATAAACTTACTCATATATTTTAACCTCCTGAATGATGAGGATAAACTTATCCAAACATATTCAATCTCATTAGTAAGGAGGATAAACTTACTCATAAATTTCAACCTCCTCAATAGTGAGGATAAAGTTATTCAAACATATTCAATCTGGTGAGTAACGAGGATAAACTTACTCGCATATTTCAACCTCCTGAATAATGACGATAAACTTATTCAATCTCGTGAATAACGAGGATAAACTTATAGCACTTCTCATCCTTTGGACCTATATTCGTCTTTAAACAAGATAGCACTTCTCACGAACAACATGTAGCACATTCTGGAATTGTTTCAACTAAAGTGTAAGGTAGTCATCCTTGGTTTTGAGCTGACGTGCAGCTTGTACATTGGCTGCAATCTCTTTGTCGATGGTCCTTTGTTGTACTTTCAACTCTTCAATACGTTGAGATCTCGAACAAATTGAATGTTTTGAACCAGTAATGGAATGCTTGAGTTGTGCAAGTTTCTCATCACATAGACCCGTACTTCACTGATCTCGTCATCGCCATACATATAATAAAGGTTTCATGTTAGACCTCCACTTGAACACCGGTATACCCGAACAAATCAACATCTTGCTCATTTTCTAGACTTTGACCAACATTTTTTCAAAAGAACTGCAACAATCAAAGTGACTTTGAAATCCTCTGATGAGATTAGTTAGACTTTCTAAGATGTCCAGGTCGATGTTCGGATCTGGTATTTAATTCGATGGAATACCAACATCAACTTGTTGTGTCAACTGCAAAAGATCGTGTGGGGCCTCTTTATGATGATTGCCCCCAAAGGAGATTGATCTGAAGCTTGCAAAGTGATTATGCTCATTGGGTCATTTGTTGATACCATTGTGGGATCATAAACCACTATGGAAAGATGGTCCTAAAAAATAAAAAACACATAAATAAGCTAAATATCAAAACATCATCACCGAGAAAAAAAGATGGGGTGGTTATACCATGTTACCAAAGAAGGAGATAGTGTTGTTGATCCACGAAATATCATATGAGACTACCCTGTGCAAGGTCACAAAGGCCAAATGCAAAGCAAAAGTTACCTCCATGTGGTGGTAAAGTGACGTTTGCAACCAATGGTGGAGAATCTGCTTCACCTTGGATAACCTGAACAAGATATGAACATACATGATGACAAACACAAGTATTAGTCCTTCCAAAAAAATGAAAAGGGATGATACCTACAAAATCCAGATCAGACGCAACTTGTTGAAGTTGCTTGCTCGCTATATTATAGTGGCATTGATATGATCCCATCTCTGGTGGAGTTAAATTTGATGAAGGATGTGATTCCCTGTCTACTCATTTTCTTATCACAATTGATGGTGGTGTTTTCTCACTTTGGGTGAGATATCATGAATTTTGAAATGATTCATGTTAGAAATTGAAATTACGTGCAAGTTCCTATGGTGTGCTTCTTTGAACAAACAATGGAGAGTGCATCAACTATGCCCACCTCTCCAAAATCATCACCAATATTGGAATTGTTTTCCTGAGATATGGAAAATTTCCTTTCGTCCAAACCAGCAATGGGGCATAGAAGTTGATCCAACAAAAATCAACACAATTGAAGAACTTCCTCCTCTAAAAAACTTGAAACAACTCAAGTCACTCCAAGGATGTTTGGCGTATATAAAGCACTTTATAGTCAATTTGTGTGGAAAGTGTTAGCCTTTTTCTCGTCTCATGAAGAAAGGTGTAGCTTTTGAATGAGATGAAGAATGTGAAAAAGCTTTCTGAAGATATAAAGAAGTACCTCCTTATCCTCCAGTATTAGGGGCACCTCAAGT
Source organism: Triglochin maritima (assembly GCA_963682175.1). Taxonomy (NCBI): domain Eukaryota; kingdom Viridiplantae; phylum Streptophyta; class Magnoliopsida; order Alismatales; family Juncaginaceae; genus Triglochin; species Triglochin maritima. The sequence continues at coordinate 10,305,694 of OY821790.1, read as the reverse complement.
AGGCAAGCCGCTCATATTATATAGCGCCGCCCAAGATTGCTCTTACGGAGCACTGCTTGCTCAGAAAACCGATGATGACAAATAGCAAGCTTTATATTATTTGAGTAAGAAGTTCGTTGGGGCAGAATTTCGATATTAATTCTACAATCGAAAAAATATGTTTAGCTTTGGTGTTTGCAGCTAAGAAAATGTGCCACTATATGTTGGCTTATAAAACCCAGCTCATATCAAGTGTGGACCCTATAAAATATATCATGACGTGACCCACATTGGCTGGACGTTTAAGCAAATGGTTTTTGTGTTGATGGAGTTTGACATTGAATGTGTTCCGACAAAAGCGGTGAACGGACAAGCTTTAGCAAACTTTCTTACAGCCCATCCTGCGTCTGACGAGTCACCATTGGCAACTAACTTTCCAGATGAAGAGATAATGATCGTCGAAACTAACAAGGAAACTGTTTGAGAACAATACTTTGATGGTCTGGTGATTCAGGCTGGGGCAGGGATTGTATTCTTAACTCCACAACGTGGTATCAATCACTTCTTGTGCCCACTTGTCAATGAGAAGTCCAACAATGAAGCCGAATAGAAGCTCTAATAGTTGGGTTAAAAATGACACTCGATATGAACAACAAAATTCGTAAAGCATTTGGTGATTCTCTACTTGTTCGACAAGTCAACAATGTATATGAAGTTAAAAAAGAAGAACCAATACAATATCATGATGTGGTGCTTCGCTGATTCGCAAGTTTGACAATTTGGAAATATCATACGTTCCAAGAAGTAATAACTCTCATGCGGATGCTCTGACAATTAGCTACTAGTTTAATCCTTCCATTCCAAGGACAAATGCAATTTCTTATAAAAGATCGATGTCTTCTTCCAAGTACATTGATGCTATGTGAGGACGAAGCAATAGAAGAAGTCCTCATCATGGACGATGAACAAGATAATGATTGGGCGTAGGTGTTTGTAGTGTTCTTTAAAACATGGTTGACAACTTGTTGATAGAGTCGATCGAATAGAACTCAAAGGGCGACTTCTATCATCTGTGTTTGAAAATGACAAACTTTATAAATTGGCACCTAGTAACCACAACTCGGTATATCTTCGATGTCTTTCAAGGGATGAAGAACAAAAAATCCTTTAGGAAGTTCATTCGGGACAATGTGGCGGACATCAAGCCGGATCGAAAATACGAGATTGAATTAAATTTATGGGTTATTATTGGCCCACTATGACTCAAGATTTGTTAGAATATGCAAAGAAATGCCTCAAATGCCAACAACACGCAATCTGTCTCATATGCCACCCTCTAAGCTATATCCAACAATCGCATTTTAGCCATGCACAAAGTGGGGAATAGATATTGTTGGACCTTTCACTATTGCATCTCGGGGTTACAAATTCATACTACCTACAAAAGATTACTTCTCTAGATGGGAGGAGTTGGTTCCTCTTCTTAATGTCACAGCTGATGCAGTTGTCAAGTTTTTCACAAACAATATTGTTCATCAATTTGGAGTGCCAAATAGAGTCCAATCCGATAATGGGACATATTTTAAAAGTCAAAAAGTGTATCACTTTGCCAGTAAATATAGTGTTAATTGGAATTGTTCTACTATATATAATCCATCTGCAAATGGGTTGGTAGAAGCTTTCAATAAAATTCTTTGTTCCATAATAGCCAAAACTGTAGAGTCGAAGATGCCAGATTGGCATGACCGTATGTATGAAACACTCTGGGCCTACCGGACCAACTACAAAACTCCAATAGGTTGTACACTATATTCCTAGGTGTGGGGGGCAGAAGTTGTACTACCAATGGAAATCGAGATACCATCCCTCTGTGTAGGGTTGATGACCAACCTGACGAACGATCTCAACATCAAAGTTAGGCTCGAAGAAATGTTAGATGCCAATAAAAATGACTCGAAGCACAACAAAGCCTTGAGTTATATCAAGCACGAGTGCAAAGAGCTTTTGATAAGAATGTTAGACCCCGAGCATTCCAGAAAGCTGACTTGTTTGGGTAATGTCCAAAGATTGCATGGCTGACGGTTATGGAAAGACACTAGATTCAAAATGGAAAGGTCCATATATTATCGAGCTAGCATATGACAATGGGGCATATCAATTGACTGATCATGAAGGAAAGAGACCATATCCCCCATTAAACAGAAAATCCACGAAACCATTTTATTCTTAAAAAACATAAAAAATAAAAGGGTTAAAAATATGAGACCCTACGGACTTATTGAAAACCCGTAAAGGGCGAGCATATTGATAAAAAGGTTAACCCCGCCTGCTGGCAGCAAGCAAAATTGGGTCCCCTCTACGAGAAAATCCAAAAGGGATTGTAGGAAAAAACAAGTGGGAGTCAGTTGTGCCCGAAAAGTCGATGCTATTGATAAAAGAAATGTATCAACCCTCCCGGATAACGAAGCTAAACTTAACTATGTATCCTAATCGTCTGAGTAGTATTCATAGGTTTACTTGTCGAGCATATTTAATCTCATGAGTGACGAAGCTAAACTTACTCATCTATCAAAATCCTCTCGAAAAATGAGGCTAAACATATTCATATATACATATATATCCTGATCTTGTGGGTAGCAATGATAAGTCTACTCACAAATTTATGTACACAATTTCATAATTGTATTACAATATATATAATAAACTATTTAATATTGAAATACATGGATTGGATCATACCTAGGAGATTATCAAATCTCTCTTACCAATCGGAAGTCGAGTTGCACGTCAGATGGCCTCAGAATTACCTCCAAGTGTTCAACAAACTCTAAAGAAGATTAGAGATTGAAGCTAGTCAATCAATCTCTAATACAAGGTTAGAATCTAGCTAATGACCCTTTCTATGCTCCAAAGAAATTAATCTCTAGCACACAATTAAAATTAAGAGAATTTTGGATGGAATGATGGAGAAATTGGAGAGAGAAGAATTTTGCATTGGTGTAAACAAGGGAGGACGGATCTATTTATAGTATTTCCTCTAACCCACGTCAAGTGCAAACCACTTACACATAATCCCTTGTTAATCTCTCCACTAAACCACATCATGTGCAAATCACTTTGCACGTGATCTCTTGTTTATCTCTCCACTAACCCACATCATGAGCAAATCGCTTTGCACATGATCTCTTGTTTATTTTGCTGCATCATCTCATAACTACCTTTTTACCAAGGTGAATTAAATCCAGCCTTTAATCAGTAAAAAATCTCTTATTAATATATGCAAAAACGTGGCCAAACGGTTGGACTGTTTCTCACTATTTTTGACTTTACCAAATTTTAGATTAATATCCAACAAAATTTGGACTTTGGGGTTTTAGCAAATTCATAGGTTATAATGTTGTAGATCACATTATATCATGTAATATATTAATATATAAAATGCCAAAACATTATACTGCATAATATATATACATCTCATACGAATTTATTTATTATTCTAACCATATCATTTTTCACGACATTAATTTTGTCATTTTACCATATGTATTTTATTCCATATCATATGAATTTAAATACATCATATAAAATACAAAGTTATACTTCTTGTTTCCCAGTTTTGTGGTGTGACTTATAGGAGGATCTAAGTTATGTTGGTAATGATATAAAACATTTTATATTATAAAGTAGAAGTGGTATCTAGCTACACATTATAGTTATCTAAATAACAAAGATGTTTTGCTCACTCGAACTAAATACGATCCACTTAGTGATATGTAAAATATCACTTGTGTCTATCCATTACCTATGATATTACTATATTATACAAAGAAGAAAGTCATCATATCTAAACACGATATAGACTAAGATGCAAGGGAGAAGGACCCGAATGTAAACCCAAAGGACAATTGAGCAAATGAAGCACAAGGAAAGTGTTATGGTCATGTTGATGGACATAACCCCGAATTACTAAAAACCTATGAGATACTTAAGAAGGGAGAAAAATATGTCAAACAAATGTGGCCCAAATACTCAACGGTTAGGGCCACAACAACCAATGCTCACTTGTGGAGTCTTTTGGGTGTTTTTTTTATATTTTAAACAAGATATATACATCAACAAAGATATTCTCGTAATAATTTGGTCAAGGACCATCAAATGAGAACATCGAGTCCTGCGGACCAGAGATTTGCGAAAATGGGCCCACTTCATGGGTACTTTGAAGTATCATGCGGGGTGAAAGGTCAAAGCTGAAAGGCTCGAACCCCTCATGATATTGGTGGGGTGTAGGCAACATGAATGAGTGGAGCTGTTGTAGGATTTCGTGTCCCTATGTATGTATATATTTAAAAAAAAAATACAAACATACAAGATCGATTTCATATTTTCATTGATTTTACGTACATGTATTTGTTTATTCTAATATCATGCATTCCTACACATATTAAAATAAACAAAGGACAGAGGATCATACCCAAAGGTTCTCTAAAACCTTTCAGAAGATTCGGATTTCCGTTGCTCATTGAATCGCCTGCCGATTCGCCTCCAAGTGTTCACCAAACTCTAAACAAGATTAGAGAGAAAGGAGCTAGCCAATCAATCTCTAATTAAGCTTAGAATCTAGCTAATAACCCATCTTTAAGCTCCTGAGATTTCTATCTCCAAAACTTAAAACTATTAAGAGATTTTCGTGGTGATTAAGGGAGAGATTAATGAGAGAAAGAATTTTTCCATTCACATAAACAAGTAGGATGAGGGGTCCTTTTATAAGCTCCCAAAACATCCTTATGAAGAACTATTCTGTAGTCATGATCTCTTTCTTATTCTCTCCTAAAATTAATCTAAATTTGCCACATAAGCATCCTAAAAAATGTTTGATCAAATCTGGAATTAATCCAACCCATGATCTAATTATTCTCTTAATAATTCTAGCAAAAATCGTACTGTTCGGTTGATCGAGAATTCTTCTCGGTTAACCAAACCATTCGGTTTTAACACATGTTCGGTGGGCCGTGAGCTAGACGGTCGACCGAATATGCAGGAGAAAAATTCTCTGGAAAAATTCAGACAATCCGCGTCTTGCTCCGGTCAACCGTTGACCCACCAAAATTTCTCCTGCCGAATATTCATCGGACGACCGTGTCACCTTCGGTCTACCAAAAATATCCCAAGATATCTCCTGGATATTTTCTCTCGGTTGACCGTTCATGCTCGGTTGACCAAACTCAACTGTCCAGGCACTCCAAACAATTTCGGTCAACCAATTGTGTTTACTCGTTCCCTGTTCGGTTGACCATTCCGAAGACACCTCGGTCGACCGAACCCTAAACATTTTACCGTGTTCGACCCGATTTTGCCTTTGTCAAAGTTTGGATTTATTTCCAACAAAATTTGATGTTTTGGGATTTTTAGCAAATTCATATCCTATGTATTATATTATCCTATGTAATATTAAATTATTACACCCGATAATATGTACACATCATATGAATTTATTATGATTCTAATTATGACAATTCTCATGACATATTGATTTAATTCCTTCACCACACGTGTCCCTTTTTCACATGAAACCCGACGCATCTTATGAACTCAAAATTAAGCTTCTTGTTTCTCAGTTTTGTGGTGTGACCTATAGGAGGATCTAAGCAAAATTGGCAGCGATATTAAACACTTAATATCCCAAACGATAAGTGGTATCTAGCTACACATTATAATTACCCAATTAGCATAGATTTCTTTGTTGCACTTGAACTAAAACACGATCCATTTAGTGATGTAAGTGCACCACTTGTGTCCGTCCCTTGCCTCATGATATTAATAATATATACAAAGTAGAAATGTGTCACCTTTGTATTATATTCATTTCTTGATCTCTTTAAGCTAGTTATAACTATGTAACTTAACTCAAGTTACATAGTGCACATTATAATTTTGCTTTATCAAGGGGCCCACTAATATCATCACTCAATAAAGAGGGGCAATGATAAACGTTTGACTAGCTATCTTTTCCAGCACAGTTCATGTACAACCAACTATTGCCTTTATCACTATACTCATTGATAGCTTTTGATAATAATCAAATTAAGCACTTCTTGAGTGAAAAGATATAAGTCTCATATCTTAAGATCCAAGACACAGTAAGACATTAATGACACGAAACACAATTCCATAATGTTTTACTTGTTAGGTCTATTCAATATATAAAAGTAATATTTTCCTCTTTTATATACTCGTGTCGTCAATTATTTGTAGAGCTACAACAATCGATGACCAACACGACAATCTTATCTCAGTGATTAATGTTCCATGTTAATTACCATGATTGTGAAAAACTTTTGATTTATGTAAACCATTATCTTTTAGAGCTCTACGGCTAAGGACCAAACGCCTCTTCCTTAACACTTCTAAAAGATGAATACCATAATCAAGGAACAAAATGTTTGCACATCCAGTTCATAACTATTGACATATAAAAGTAAAACTTTTAGAACACATTCCTTTCAGTTGTGTTGCCTCACGAGGGTTGAGTTGCTCATCAAACAAAACCCTCCAACTAGTAGTCGGGTGCATCGGAATGAGTTCCTTAAGCTCATTCAAAGGATGTGGCACTTTCACTAAGAATGGGGCTTCTCCCCAAGTCATCCAACAAGGACCCCCCAAGATCCTTTGTATTATCAAGCATAAGCTCACTCGCAGGTGGGTCCTTGTTGGAGTCAAGATAAAGGTCAAAAGGCTCAATGGCCATGGGACATAGGTGTAGAGACACCTTCTTGTATGGGCATATGATGAGGTGTGTCCCCCTCACTAATAGTCTCAACTGAATCATCTAAGAAACACTCCCTTTGTACATTCATGTTTGATGCCAGCTCACTCTGTTGCATTGCGAAGACAGGCAATGAGGACAACACAAACATTCTCAATAAGTTCATTGGTGTTAGGGGTGTTGGTTGATTTTGTGGTGCTTTCTCTAATTGGCGGATGAGGTTGAGATTTAAAGGTTTGTCCAAGGGTTCATGTTGCCTACCATAGTTGAACACATGAAACTCGGCACTCATGTTACCAAATGAGAACTTCATGAGACAATTTCTACAATTAATTAAGGCATTGGGGGTTGCCAGAAATGGTCTACCCAAAATAAAAGGAATTTGAGAGTGGGTGTTCGCAACAGGGTTGGTATCGAGGACGACAAAATCTACTTGAAATATGAAATCTCCAACTTTGATGAGCACGTCCTCAATAATCCCCTTTGGGACACGAATGGATATTTCCGCCAATTGGAGGGTGATCTTAGTTGGTTTCAATTATCCCAAGTTCAACTGTTGATAAACAGAAAATGGAAAGAGGTTGACCGCTGATCCTAAATCAAGCAATACGTTACTCATGCTAGTGTCCCCTATTGTACACTGAATAGTAGGACACCCATGGTCCTTGTATTTTGTGTATGTGGGATTGGACAAAAGTGAGTTTACACTTGCAGAGAATGCTTTATTAGGAACAATGGTCTTTCTTTTGGTTGTGCAGAGATCTTTTAACACTTTGGCATATTGAGGTATTTGTTGGATGACATCCAACAAGGGGATGTTAACCTTCACTTGCTTAAAGACCTCTAATATCTTATCCATTGTGTCACTCTGCTTTTTGGTTAACCTACTAGTATAGGGAGCTTTTGGCAGGTAGGTTTTCTGCGGTGCCTGAGAAGGAGGCGTTGGTATATTACCCTTACCCTCAGCCTCTTCTTCACCATCATTCCCACTGAGGGGTGGTGGCAAGGAAATGTGATTGTCAACCTGTTTTCTATTCCTTAAGGTTACAATGGCATTGACATGGTGAACATGTTCCTCCACATAGTTCACTTGCCACCTCCGAGGTTCCAAACTCTCATTTTGCATGTGTTGTTGCTGGTACATGTGGGGGTTAGGCTCAGGATGGCTTGGCAGAGTCCCTCTCTCTCTTTCATGTATAGATTGAGCCAATGGGCCCATCTGAAGCTCTAGAGATTTGATGGTCTACTGATTTGAAGTGAGAACTTGACATGTGGATGACATTTTTTTATTGAGTTATCGAGTCCACGAGTCAATGTCTCAAGTGAATTGAATCGGGTTTCCATATTGTTGGAATTTGGGAAACCCGATTGATTGGTGATTTGAGCTTGTGGTGGCTGATAAGATGGTGCACGCATGGGAGGTTGGTGTGGTTGGTTAGGTGGTCGAGAGAAGTTTGAAGGACCACCCGGGGCATTGTTTTGGTTCCATTAAAAGTTAGGGTGGTTCCTCTATCCAGGGTTATATGATGATGAGTATGAGTTATTCTTGGCTCTATCATAGATGACATTGACATGTTCCATCTCAGAAGGAATGGATGCACACTCGCCTCTTACATGACCTATCCTACCACATGAATGACAGGGAACTGGACCAGATGTAGACACTTGAGACGCACCTTGTTGGTTTTGGATCTCAATCAAATTCATACGGCGCATTAGGACCACCATGCGTGCCTCGAAGGCCGTAGTGGTATCGACAACAAATGTGGCACCCGATATAGTCAAGTTTGCGTTTGCGATCCTTGCTCCTATGCTAGATGATGTTGAATGTTCCCTCACACTCTCCCACTGCATAGTTTTCTCAGCGAGGTCTTCTACGAAAGCTCATGCCTCCCTTTCATCCTTTCCTAAGAACTCTCCTTGACACATGAACTCAAGGAGCATTCGGGATGGGATGTGAAGACCCTCATAAATAATCTAAAAAGGCGCCACAACTCAAAGTATGCATGCAATGATTCGGTCTAATGCTGATAAAACGAATTGATTTCGTTCCTCAATTTTTGAGTCTGATGATTTGGAAAGTACTTCTTGAGGAATGCAGTTTTAAACTCATTCCAAGTCCTAAAGGCATTCGTATGGTTGTTGTACAACCACTTCTTGGCATCATCCTTCAGTGCAAAGGAGACAACCTAAGATGGATTCAATCGATGATAAGTTGTTGTAGCTTGAACATAGCATAGACCTCCTCAAATTCTGTGAGAAAGATATAGGGGTCACCCTTCCCAGTGAAGTGAGGGAGCATGGATATAAACTGAGGCTTAACCTCAAACTGGTTCACATTCGCCTTTTGCAATATGATGCACCAAGGTAGAGCAGTACCGCTTGGGTAGCATCGATTACGCAGAGAAACGGGAACAAGAATAGGTGGAATGCGTGAGACAGGTGGGACAGGTGGGTCCAACAACTATTCCTCCTCGCGGTAATCAGCAACCATGGAACCCGGAACGTGTGCCACACAAGAAGATGAAGGCGTCGAGAAGTTGACTACCAAGGCAGGATTGATGACACGCCTCATCAAACGTTCATTCTCGTCTCGTGCCCACACAAGCATGCACAAAGGTGCACACACACAAACCAAAACTCTTTTTTTGACAACTAAAATAGAGTGTGCGTAGAGGAGAAGACGGGAGGACACAAAAGAGAGAATGACTCTGGAGAAAAGGGAAGAAGTACTTATGCTACGGCGGATGGGTACAGTTAGAAGCATACAAGCAAACAAGACTCAAACAACCTAAGGTCGCTATAGGTCCTTACAGTTAGACGACACCTAACTACGTTGTCATGTGGCCTCACACATGCCTCACCTCCCTACAACGAGGACCACAAAGTCCAGCAAGTGAGCCAAGATCCGGAGATCTCGTCTCTCCTACTATCGATAGAGTGGGCGACGCCGATCAGGCCATGACGGTCGTGACCGGATCACTCTCCTAATGCGCCCGAGATCCTTAGGGCCAATGTCTACTTGATTTTAAAATTAGGCTCTTGATTTGTGTTGTTTTTGGGGCGAAGGAAAGGGTGATGAAATCCCCCACCTTATCTTATATGGGACAACCCCTCCTTATTAGTGTTTTGGAGTCCTAATCTAGCAATCAACTCTCCAAACAAACGCTCAACTCACACTTGTTGCAATGCAATTCCTACTAACTAATGCATGGTTATACCAAACGCATGAATGAGTGTAGGAGATCCGTACCTAACGCCAGCGCTCAAGAACTAAAATTAAAGCTAAAACAAAAGACAAACTACGTGCCTAAGTCAAGTACATGATGCATGACTTAAACAAGCAAGAATGCCTAATCTTTTGCTTTGGATTTTAGGGTCCAAGTTGCTTAAAAGGGGATTGATTATTGATCTGGGAGCAAACTATAAGTCAACACATGCCAATTCAGCCGCAGACATCTATATCAAATGTTTCAACAATCCAAAGAAAGAAAGAGGGAATTAGAGCTTACCAGACCGCCAGCCGCTGATTGGCGGTCTGTGTAGCTTTGTTTGCCCCCAAATTTTTTTTCTGGTGCCTTCCCTTTATCCCTTGATCCTCTTGAAATAAATAGAAACTACAAAACACAAATTAAATCCACTCGAATCGTCCAAACCTGAGTCTGGACTGTCACCTCCCCGGCAACGGTGCCAAAAACTTGTTTAAACGTTTTAAATTTAGACCGCAAGTGCACGGTTGCGATGAAGTGGTGGCAAGTATGAGTCAATCTGTAGGGAGGTGAGTAGCCTCTGGTTTGTCAAAATCAAGTGCAAAATAAGGGAGAAGAGATGTGATTATGCTAAAGCTAAATTACACTAAACTAGTAAGTAAGAAATGCGAAAGAAAGCAACAAAAAATTAGAAATCAAGAAGAGAACCCTAAGGGGTGGAGTGTGTGCACATATGAAGTGAAATAAGTGATGAATGATGCATGTAAGCATGTATGTGTGTGTGTTGTGTGTGTTTTGCCATGCATAGGGAGTGTCTAAAGATGTGGCAAAACCTATCAATCCATTCACACAATGTATCAGCAATTACTACTTGATTATCCTAAGATTAGGCTCAGCATGAAAAGTGTCTAAAGATATGGAAAGACACATCAAAAAAAATAAACTCTTGTGAAGAACAAAGGTAAGAATGGGAGGTGTCTAATGTTATGGCAAAACCCATCAAAACAAAGTTTCTTCAATCAATTAAGCAAGCACACACAAATACAAACACATAACTAACATGTAGCATATTCAACAGGAAATTTCAGTCAATAAACATGAGAAAACTAGGCATGAAAAGTGTCTAAATCTTATGGAAAATCCCATTAAAATTCCCCAACATATAGATGATTAAAATACCCCCAATAAACATACAAAACATGCAAGTCTACACAATCAAAAATTCATCAAACATCCAAACTTCATAATATATATGAACATCATCTCCACCCCCAAAGGGGATGAATCTACTCACTACACATTATGCTAGCAATTAAACTAAAGAAGAAAGGAGTCATTCTAACTAATTTAGCCTAAGATCAAAGAAACAAGACCAAGCTAAGCATGCATAAAAAAGAGACAACATGAGAACAAAACAAGGAAAAATTATTTTATTAAATGACTCACATTACTAGTAGCATTTTTCTCCACCTTGAGTTTTTCTCCAAGGCTTACTCCAAGTAGAGAGAATGCAACCAAGCAATGGGTGAATACAAATAGAGGAGTAGGAGTTCTATTTATAGTCATAGAAAAAGGCAATCAGGGACAATCCCCCGATATGAGACTAAAACACTACTAAAAATAGACATAAAACACTCTAATATATGACCCGACTGAACCGCATAGGATCCGGAGCAACCTAGACCGCCGATCAGCGGTCTTGGACAGCCAATTGGCGGTCAATAAGGTTTGGATCGGGTCAGGTGTTGGGGTGTGGTTGTCTGGCTCGATTTCTTCATGTGTGATGCACCCTAAGCGGTTGTGTAGGTTGCGACCCGAATCCAATTGCCAAAATACTCATCATGATGGTGTGGAGTTCCTTCATTTGCTCAATGGTCCTTTGGGCTTACATTCGGGTCCTTCTCCCTTGCATCTTAGTCCCCAAGTCTCACAACTTAGTCTTTTTTCTTGCTTTTAGGTCTTTTAATGCCACTTCTCCTCAATCATGTTTATTCCTGAAACTCAAACATAAAACTCATAACATAGTATTGTTTAGGTTCAAGATAATTGATATAAGACACAAATGAATGCATGAAATGATGTCAATCAGGGCACCACCTATAGTCTTCAAGATAAGGTGGGGGATTTCATCACCCCTTCCTTCAGCCCCACAAAACACCTCTCAAAAAGCTTAATTTTAAAATGAAGTAGACATTGACCCCTAAGGACCTCGGGCGCATTAGAAGAGTGATCTGGTCGCGACCGTCATAGGCTGACCAACGTCTCCCACTCTGTCGATAGTAGGAGATACGAGATCTCAGAATCTTGGCTCACTTGCTAGGCTTTGTGGTCTTCGTCGTAGGGAGGTGAGGCGTGTTAAGGCTGCGTGACCTTGCAGTTAGACGTCGTCTAGCTGTAAGTACCTATAGTGACCGCAGGCTGTTTGAGTCGTGTTTGTGTGCTTTATCCATTACCTATCCGTTGTAGCATAAGGATTTCTTCCCCTCTCATCTGCGTCATTAATTCTCATCTGAGTCTTCCCATCTTCTCCTCTACGCACCCTCTGGTTTTAATTCTGTCAAATAAAACATTTTTTTTTCCGTTTCACTCGTGTGGGTGTGCAACTTTGTCCATGCCAGTGTGGTCAAGAGATGCTAAGGGTCGTTTGACGAGATATGACATCGATCTATCCTCAATTGTCGACTTTTCGAACGCATCCCCGTCCCGTGTCCTATGAAGTCCCGAGACCATGGCCAATCGTTTACCTTACGAGGACGACCTAGGTTTTTGACCTACACCAGTTGTTGATCCAGCTGGTGTGGATCCACAACCTCGTCAGTTGGTTTCTCCAAGGTGCCACACCCCTCCGTGATCGATGCTACCCGAATCGTACTATTCTACCTTCATACATCGTATTGCCAAAGGTGAATAGCAACCAGTTTTATGTTAAGCCTTAATTTATCTCCATGCTCCCTCACTTCGCTGGGAAGGGTGACCCCTATCTCTTTCTCAGAGAATTTGAGGAGGTATATGTGATGTTCAAGATGGAACAACTTAGCACAGACTCCATCCACCTTAGGCTTGTTCCATTTGCATTGAAGGATGATGAAAAGAAGTGGTTGTACAACAACCAGGCGAATGCCTTTAGAATTTGGGACGAATTCCATTTTGAATTTCTCAAGAAATACTTTCCAAATCATCGGACTCAAAAGCTAACGAATGAAACCAATTTGTTTTATTAGCATGAGACCAAATCATTTAGAGAGGTTCAAGGAACTACTCTCCTCATGCCCACACCATGGGGGTGAGTGTGCATTCATTCCTCCAAACGTGGGGGTAGGGTAGGTCAATTAGGGGGCGAGTGTGCATTCATTCCTCCATTGATGGTGGTAGGGTAGGTCATTTAGGGGGCAAGTGTGCATTCATTCCTCCACAGATGGTGTAACTCTCCCGATCTCGTGGGTACGCACACTGGGAAATCTAATAGAAGTGTCGCGATCAAAGACTTCCACGACGACTGAAGGAGTTACAATTGTTGACTTTTTGTCCTTAATCTATATTAATTTTTATGATTAATCAAACTAATCTTAATCAATCAAAGTGAGCAAACACGATTACATGCATTGCATACATACTTATATATTTGCAATCATCTTAATAGGTTGATCAAGACAATCAAGAAAAGGAGCATTGGGACAAATACATCAAGACTCAAGACTTGTAATCAAAGCTTTGGACCAAGACATGTGATTTTGTATTTATTGAGTCCATAAGGTTTAATGTAAACTTGAGCACTAGGATTTTGTCCTGTCAAGATTCGGTAAACCAAACCCCTCACGGTCAACCAAAATATTTCTTGTTCGGTCCACCAAACACCTATCGGTTACCCAAATACTTCCCATCAATAAACCTTAGTGTATCTGGAATTGCCCCAACGGAAGACCGAACCACCTTCAGTCGATCGAATAGCCCTGGACCGGTTTTGGACTTTACTCCAACGGTCACATTTTGAATCAAGTCCCTAGAGCCCAATTGACTTGTCCTAATTCGGACGACCAAATACCTATCGGTCAACCGAGTCCTTCTTGGCTTTAGGCACCCAACGACTATTTACACTTGGCACATGACCGTTGTACCCAACTTAACTGTCAATGAAAAATCCACGTTAACTTCTGTCTACCGAAGTATACACGGTCAACCGAACTTAAGTAGATCAGAGCCCAACCAATCTTATTATCCACCTTGGAACGGTGAACCGAATGGAATTCGGTTAACCGAACTTAATTAGGGCTAAATTGATAATAGTTACTGGAAGTTGGTGAACGGTGATCCGAACCCTATTTGGTCAACCATATGCTTAATTCAGACCAATCCTTTGGACTACCGTTTTGTTAACAGTCGACCGAATCTGCATAGAAATTTATCCGAGCTTAAGTCACATCTTGCTTCTCATTAATTGGTCCATTTCCCCCACCAACTCTCAAACGGCTAGTAGAGCTTGAAGGCTTATAAAAAGGACCCCATTTGGTTGTTTTGAGTCTCTTGAACACTCTTTATCTATCCAATACTCAAAATCAAATCCTCTTCATCTTCAAGCTCTCAATCCTCAACACTCAAGCCAAAATTTCACCACTTGCATATCCAATTCCATATCAATATCCAAGTGTGCTTAAGTGTACAGTGTTAGTTAGATTGTGATTCCACCTCCATATTCAAGAATCACAAAAGAGTTGTAAAGCTTCGAGGAAGCTCCCTCTCGGGTGGTGAGAGGAGACACGAGCGAGGCGAGGTTGTTTGCGGGGCTCGGTGGTTGTAAACAACATTGATATCGGCCCGGAACGGATATCGGTTAGTGGAACCGTAAACGGGGCTTGCAAGGAGGACTAGGACCGGGGTGCGGTGCCGAACCTCTCTAAACTACGGTGCCGATGAATTTTTGGTTTGCAATTGTCTCTTCCCTTAATCCTTGAATTAGTATTTTAGTTCCGCAATTATCTAGTGATTAGAGGGCCATAGATCCTAACAACAATAAAAGAACTAAACTACTCGACAATACATAAAAAACATACATGGACAAACTAAAATAGAATATAACTGAAACAAGAGATTATCCATATATGGAAATAATTCAAATACAGTACATCGAGTTCGTAAGTAAAATATAACTAGAAGTGTAAGACCCGCTCTCCTGCTACACTATTAAGTCTCATTTCACCCTTATGCCTATTTATGTGTTATCTTTATGCTTGATGTATGTTTTGTAATTTTATGCTTTGTTTCGGGAAAGTTTCCTTTTTGGGCAAGCAAATGTGGCTCAGGTGCGATTCACCATGCAACTTTGTAACCGATTTACTCAATCGGGTCAATCGGGTGCGAGTTGCATGTGGAAGTCAGCCTTTGCTTGGTGTTTGGGCATGTAGGTCTGATTGGGCTTGAGTGGGTGATGTGTCATCCTAGTCAGCTGGGGAAATCTCTATTATATTTTGCAAACGTTTGAATCATCATAGATTAGGAATGTATTGATAGGGTATCAATTGCATCGAAGTTTTTCCTTGTTTGTGATTTGCCTTGTGTGTGCTTGAGGCAAAAAGGCCTCAACCCCAGCTGTCCCTACCCACTCTCCTCCTCCCCCATGAAACCAAATCTCTGACCACCTCTCCCCTCCGGCGGCTTTTGTAGAAGGAAGCTAGTGTACCTCCTTGTGTGCGGTTAGAAGGGTCTTGGCTGATCTCCGGCTAGCTCAGGTGTCCTTTTGCTGATCAGGTATGCCTCTAGCCATTAGTATAGGAAGTAGTGTTAGGTGTTGGGCGAAGATCTGCACAACACCATGGGCTAGTCGGTTCTGATGTCTAGGGTTGCACATCTTGAACTCTATCTGATAGGGTGGATTGTGGTGCAAGCTCGGGATTTCAGCAGCTGGCCGGGCATCCCTCCCATTAGCACATCACCAGCTCCTTGTTTTTATTGGTGGTTTGATAGAGAAACCAGACGGGAGGAGGCTGGACCGTGGGGAGGGTGTCGGGTAGGGTTGTTGCATGCATATTGCGTGATTTGAAACCCTACTGGTGTGATTTGATCTTGAGATCGTTTGGTTGTTTATGTTAACATGTTTTATCTTGTTGTAGCTTTCTCTTCACCTGGATGTTTTTGTGATTTATGAATTCTCTTTCTAGCATGATTTCATGATTTGTTATGTTGGTAGTTCGTAGATCATCTCTAATTTCAGATCGTGTGTTCTGCGAGATTTAGCAATTCTGTCCAGATTTCCTCGCATGACGTGCTTGTTGATTTAGGTCTTATGTTCATGTATGGTTTCATGATTTCGTTCAGACATTAGTTTCATGAATTGTTACTGATTTATATCACCAATCTTGCATAATTTCGTGACTTGTTACGTGGATAGTTCGTAGATCATCTCTGATTTCAAATCATGTGTTCTGCGAGATTTAGGAATTCTGTCCAGATTTCCTTGCATGAGGTGCTTGCTGATTTAGGTTTTATATTCATGTATGGTTTCATGATTTCGTTCAGACATTAGTTACATAAATTGTTACTATTTTACATCACCTAATCTTGCATGATTTCATGACTTGTTATGTGAGTAGTTCGTAAGTCATCACTGATTTCAGATCTTATATCTATGCGTGATGAAGCGAATATGTCTAAATAATACAGCATGACTCATTCTGATTTTAGTCCAGTAATGATTCATACAAGTATATGCTCTGATTTGACAATTCCCTAAGATATATTCATGACATCTCATCTGAGAATAAGTTGCATATTTCCATCTAGATGTTAATGCAATCAGTATAGATGCGTGTATCGACTTGAATGTTGCTATGAGTTTATAAAGTCTGATTTTATCGCAATATTGTTAGCTCTTGAGTATGATCTGGTTTTTGTATGACTTATCTGATATATCTTTTTATGCTCACACGAGACGAAATCAGTATCCACCTATGATCTATGCTATACATCCTATGATGTCTAGTATGGTGCAAACTATAAGCATGCATGTATGTATATATATATATATGTATGTATATATCAATTATGAAAGTATTAGACTCCTGATTTCAGAGGCATGCCTTCCATATTAGATTACTGATACATTTATGTATTAATTCCTGTCCATATAATCTCTGACCATGTTCTGAATCACAAGCTTCTAATGCATGTATGTTCTGAAATTTATGATGTATGCTATTGATTACTTGTAGTGTTTGACCATGATACATCCTGCTATTATACATGTTCTGTTGTTCTTTAAATACTGATATATTACTGATGTGAAGTGTTATGATGTGTCTATGTATGTTACTTAGGACATCAGACCTTATAACATCCTTGTCATGACCCGTAGATGATTTGATTGGTTGTTATATCGATTTACCTATCCGATTATGATTGCTTGCTGTTGTAAGTGTTTTTTGATCCTTGATTGGGATGTTCTCATTCTGATTTTGTTGGGGCTGTGAGGAGGGTATTCGTGTACCCTTCCTTGAGCTCGTTCTGGGACTTTGTAGCTACACTAGATTTTAGATGCTTAAGTAGCCTGCATTGCATTTAATTTGATAATTAATTGTGGGTACGTTCTGTTTTCTGGGCCGACGGCTACGAGTGGATCCTCTACCTTCAGGGGCCATTCGCATAAGACCTCTATGTGGACGTCAGGTGTAAGATAAGTCATGGGCAGGCGCGCTACCATTCTTTCTCAGGTTAGGTGTTCCCAAGCTCGCGATGGCACCCTGTAGGTTTAATTCCGCAATTTGGGGCATCTATCTGGCATATCGCTTTGTGTCGAGCGGTGGGTCACTGTTGAGTGATCGTCTTCTTTTTCTGACCAGCATGGTTGGTGTTCTGTTCTGACCGGCATCGCTGGTGTTCTGGTTCCTTTTGGAGGAATGTGCTCGGGTGCGCCCGATTGGTGCGGTTGTTGGAGTCCTAGCTTCTGTTGCATATTATGGTTTTCTATTATGTTATTATGTTTTTGTCTTAGTTAGACTTCGTGCATATTTCTATAAATGTCTGGCTGGGGCATACTGGGTTTTCTTCATTGAAAACTCATATATATGTTAATACGGTGCTTGTAGGTACTTACGTTCCTACAGGGCAGACTGGACGAGTAGTCGAAGATTCTGTACACGAGGGACACAGTGACTAGAGTCTTCAGTTATCTTTACTTCCACTTTATATTGTTTTATTTCCTTTGAAACACGGATATTGTTGTTGAACCTTTTCATATATGGATATTTTATTTGCTTTAGTTATTTATATAAGTTGTCTATCCATGTATGTCCTTTATGTCTCGTCGAGTTGGTCTGTTGTTCGTCTGTTTATTGTAACTCCTTCGGTCGTTGCGGAAACCTCTGATCGTGACACTATTTTTCTTCCAGTTGTGCGTACGCACGAGATCAAGGCATTCAAGAAGACTCTAGTCAACGTGTCCCTCGTGTACAAAATCCTCTGAAACTCATCTACTCCACCCCTGAAGGAAACGTAAATACCTGAGGCAATAACATTAACAATTATGTGTGTGTTTTCAATAAATAAAACCTCATATACCCCCAATCCGAAAATAGAGTACAGAGTTATGCATGGAACCTATGTACCAACATGCAACAAGAACACCACAACTCTACATAGTTGCGCCAGGTGACAACTCTACATAGATGCCCCGCTCGTGTTATACCCGAAGTGATCCCTCTACATAAGAATCAACCCACCAACCTTGTTGGTAAAATTCACAAGTGGGTCACTCGACACTGACCCACCGTTTGGCACAAAGTGGTACGCCAGATAGACGTCCCAATTCGTAGTAATGACCTACATGGTTCCATCACGACATTGGGAATGCCTAACCTGAGACAAAATGACAGTGTGCCTGACTATGTCTTATCTTATGTCTGGCCTCTCTACATATAGGTCTTTTGCGAATAGGCCTCTCTACATAGTCAAGAATGTGCCCAGAAGCAAATCAAATGTGCCCAGAATTCATTTAATAATTAATACAATGCAAGCTATCTACAGATCTATACATCTCTATAGCTACATAGTCCAGAATGAGCCCAATGGGGTAAGTATATTGTACGCCTGTCACAGCTCCAATCATATCAGAAATAACGCAGTCAATCAGCTGCAAAAGTGCTTAATACGATAAAATGACCATAACTAAAATCAGCTCAACAAGCTTGATAATAACTTTGTTAACTACGGGTCATGAATAAGGATTATGTGATTGAGTTCCTAAGTTGCATACACACATTCATACGAGCATACTCAAATCAGTAGCAAGTATAATATTAAACATGGTAAAACATGCAGAGCAATCAATGGATATCAAGAGTCCGATGCTACAAGCGTTACATGGCATAATCGTCTAGATGATAGGCGTAGTCTCGTTTAATTGAACATGCGCAACTATATCAAATGCATATGAAAGCTTGTAGATATTAATTTCTCATAAAGGTCTGGCCATGTATGTGTAATTCATAGATTCAAATACATCCACATAATTACTATACATACAAGAATAAACCCACTAACAACATACGCAACATGAAGCAATAAGCATGGTTACTATAATCTAGTTTCATTCACATGCAACATAAATATATTTGAATATCAGGAACCAACATGGTGCATAAATCCTTCACACAACATACATTGATGGCCTTCAAGAAGAAACAAGCCACAAAAACCACAAGTATAACCTAATAACCCACATGCACCCAAAAGTGCACCAAAAGGTTAATTAAAAGAACCACAGCAATCACCACCTACATGCACCAACCCCAGGTCCTCCCAAAGCCCTTCCCGGCCTTCTCCTTGACATCTCATAGTGTGTAAGACGTGACCATGGAGGTGTATGTTGATCACGCCAACCCACATCCCAACAGGACACTCGCATAGCCAACCCGCACTAGGTCAACCACGCAAGTGCCTACTAAGCATTGACCTCCTCATGCACGCCCACCACAGCCCCGCCCAACCTCCTTCCATCTTTGACTTCCCCTCCACACGTCCAGAGACAAGCCACCACCTGAATCTAGCGACACCAGTCGGCTATTTGGTAGCAATGCTCCAATACGCGCAAGGAAAACCCTTGGGAAGAAACCAAATGTTCTTGCCACTCTAGTCCCCAACCATGGTCACCACCACCCCTTGAAGTGCCTGACCGGAGTAGGTCAGACCTCACCAGAGCCCGTCAGAGCTTCAGCGTGCCTGGCTACGCCAACAGTCAGCCACCAAACGTACCAGTCCAGTCGCACATTTGTTAGGGAACGGTTTGGTGGTGCAACCGATTGCACCCCAACCACAATGGTGTTGGCCAGCCCTCTAGCCAACACCCCCACCCTCCAATCTACTAATGGGCTAAGGCATACCTGAGAGAGGGGTTAAAGATGGCCGGAGTTTACTGGAGTAGTCGCTGCAGCAGCCTTCTATGTGGACCTCTTCAAGATGCCGCAACCTTCACTTGAAGCCTTGTCGGAAGGCTTCTGCTTTGCCGAAGTTGCGGGTGACCAAGACACTGGAGGAGAGAGGAGGAAGATGGGTGGTTGCATGGAGAAGTGGAATAGGGTAGGACATGGCTAGAGTTAGGAGAGATTTGTTTCTTTCAAGCAACAATGAAAAGGCAACAATAGAATGCATATAATTATCAATTATTACTTGCCATCCAAAAACTTGTTTAATCATTTAAAATACCGCAAGTGCATGGCGTCGGTGACGACGCGGCAAATACGGGTCGATCCGTGGGGAGGTGAGTAGATTCTAGTTTTAACGAAATCAAGTGGCGGAAAGAGGGGAAGAAGTTGTGACTACACTAACTAAACTACACCACTAAACTAGCGCAAAACAATCAAAGAAGATGAAAGCACGAGACAAACTAAAACTAAACTAAATGTCTAATAAAAGGAAGATGGAAATCAGGAAGAGAGACCCCTGAGGGGTGTAGTGAGTGTACACATGCAATTCAATAGGCACAAATATGAGTAGTGTTTTCATGTATAAGAAGTGTCTAATGATTATGGCAAAACCTATCAATCCAATCACTACCTAGTTGATTAACATTCACATACACAAGTTGGATATTTCAGAACCTAAATAAGTGTGGGAGGTGTCTAATAATTGTGGCAAAACCCATCAAGTGAAGTGTTATACTCTAAACAAGCAAGCATACATTCACATTTATCAACACATTTCAAAATAAAGCATATATTTCCATTCTTTATTGCATGTATAAACATCATCTCCACCCCCAAAGGGGGATGGAACTACTCACACATTATTAGACTAACATGCATATTAAGGAAAGAAAACATGCTAATTAATTCTATGATTAAAACAAACAAAGTTAACTAAGCATGCAAGAATTAACTAAAGAAAAGACAATATGAAAAACTAACAAAACATTTTTTTTACTCACTCACACTACAAGTAGCCTCTCTCCACCAGAGTTTTGCTTTAAGAAATTACTCCTAGTAGAGAGGATGGCCACCAAGAGAGGAGATGTATACAAAGGAAGGTGAAGAGTTCTATATATAGGCATGGAAAAAGTTAATCTGGGACAATCCCCCGGTATGGGACTAAAAGCATACCAAAAATGGACTAAATACAACCTAGTCTAACACCCGACCAAGACATGTGTGTTTTGAAGCGATCTTGACCGCTGATTGGCAGTCTGGGACAATCTTGTTTATCTTGCTTAAACTTCAATCATACTTCCCTAACGGCTACAAACCTTTAGGAGCTTATAAATAGAGGTTCACACACCTTATTTAGAGCTCTCTCCTACACCAAACTCATAAATACTCTAAAGAGAAGTCTCCCACTCCTAAAGTCCTTATCCTATACACTCCAAGCTTAATCTTCCACTCTCTTGATCCAATTCCAATCATACTGAAAGTGTTCTCAAGTTAAAGAGTGCTTGGCTCACTCATTCCAGTTGTTGTCAAAAGAGTAAAGGTTTCGATGAAAGCCCAGCGATGGTGTTCGCGAGCTTGTCGTGTAAAGGCGTTCTCTCCCGACGTGGAATGGGGAGTGGTTAGTGAAGATGTAGGCAGAGCTTACGGAGTCAAGCGGAGCATGCAAGAGAGGAAGTAGGTGGGTGGCCGAACCTCTGTAAAAACCGTCGTGTTCACTTGTGGTTTGCTTGTTTTCTTTACTTGCTTTTATTGTCTTATTTCCGATGCATCTTTGATTGAAACAAGTAGAGAATAAGGCAAAATTGATTTGATTAATTAGGGTCATTACGATCCTACAAATTGTCCTGTACTCCAGAACAACAAAGAAGCATAAACATTGTAGACAACCTAAAATAGTCGATAGTGAAATCTCACTGCAAAACATATATGCAGTAGTTTATCAAGATTGCCCATCAATTGGCTTGTCTAGACATTCATCGATAAGTGTTCTTTCAGATTCTGTTATGTGTTCCGTTCCACAAAACTATCTATTTAATTGAATAATAATCTTATCGGAATGAGGGTAATATTTCGTTTTGGAAACTTCAGAAATCATCGTAAAAATTTCACGTGGGACATTGGCTTCAGATTCCTCAGAGTCTGGGAGGCTTATAACATTTTCTTCCATTGTTGTCTTTCAAACATTCTTGTTTTCTTTGCCTGGCTCCACCTTTACAGGTTGTATCACCTTGAGACATTATAACTTTAAGCTTCAGCTCTAGTGCTCTCATGTCTTCCTGAGTCAAATTCATTTGCACCTGAATTTCCTGTCAACACATGCTTATATATTACAATGGCGTTGAGGTGTTTATTCTAAGCTATGTGATTGATTCAGTTATAATATCGCAAGTCCACGACCACGATGAAGAGGTGGCAAGTACGAGTAGTGTCCGCAGGGAGCGCGTGCGAGTCGAAATCTACAATACTCAAGTGGGAAAAGAAGAGAGAAATGAGGTCAAAATTACACTACGATGTGAATGAAAACAGAAAACAAACGATAAAAATAAACCCCTTGGGGGGTAGAGAAAGAATGCGGAAATGAGAATATGTGTACGTTTATGTGTTCATTGGTGCTCATCACAACATGTAATTTATGAGATCCATAAACCAAATCCAACTTTGACTCCACATGAAATAAGATAAAACATTAACATTAAAACATATGAGACAATAATTGAAATGAGGCTAACATGAGCACATGCATGAACATGTCACGCTTCCTTCTTATGCACTCCATCTTTATCCTCAGCTCATCGTTCCCCATAAAATAGGCACACTAATCTAAGCATGTGCTAAGCATCACTCAAGAGCATTAGCACATCAAAGATAAGAGTGAAAATCGCATTAGATAGTTATGGAACTCATGTGAGGTTCAAAGGTTAGGATTAACACACACACTAATAGATCACATAATCACATCACCTTCTTCTCCCATCCCCCAATGGGGATGGACTACTCCCTAATCATCTCTAAACTAAAGAAAACATAAAAACAACATAAACCCATAAAGGAAATGTCGAAAACTAGATTAGGCAAGCAACAAACATGAAGGAAATTGCATCAAATAGAAGACATCAAAGCCAAGAACAAGAACTAAACTAGATTGAAATGAAAAATTACAAGGTTGATCCTCTTCTCCTCCTCTACACTACTAATTAAGAAACTAAAACCTACTCTAATAAACAAGAAATAAAACATACTCTACTAAACAAGAAAGGAAACTAACCTAAAAAGGAGAGGGAGAAAGGAGAAGAAATGAGGCATTACAAGTCTATTTATAGAAGAAATAAGGGATTTGATGGATTTGGAAGCAATTCGACAACTATAATAATTTTCTCTATAGTCTCGTGCACCCATATAATCAATACAAAGCCACGAGAGAAATTAGGGTCCAATTGGATCCGCCACTAGCGGATCAATTGGGTACGATCGGCCCCAATTTTCTTCAGTAACTTACATGTCCTATTTTGGTCGTGGGGTGCACTCCTAGTTCACTGGTTCGAGCTTGTTTGTCTGTAATTGCCCAAATACTCCTCAACATCATGGTATTGAAGGATTTTTGTGCCTGAAATGTTTTTCGTACGTTCTGGTCCCTCTAGATCGATTACATTTGGGTCCTTCTTGATTTACAGATGGTCCTTGTACAAGACAAACAAGTCCATTTTGCATCATTTGAGTACTTTCTTCTTACAATTCAGTCATTTTCTCTTCTTTATTACCTTATACCTGAAATACCACAAACAAACATTCGATTAGCACAAAATTGGGGTAAAATAAACTATATATAGCATGAATGGAATGTATGATATGCTACTAATGAAATACCCCCCACGCTTACCCTTTGCTAGTCTCAAGCAAAACAAAGAAATAGAAAAATGAAAGAAAGGAAAACAGGGAAATTGTAACTCACTTTCGTAGGAATCACGGTTGCATTTAGTACGTGCAACAAGCTGTTAAACCCCCTTGTCTCCAAGGAGGAGGAGTGGTGTCTCCTGAGGGTTTTCAGCGGATATACCCACAAAATCCGAACTTTGATGCATTATTCAACCTAGCAACATGACTTGATGGACCTACCTTTGTCGATCAATGAACACAGTAATCATACGGGTCGACTTTATATATGTATCCAGTTCACACACCTAGCCTAGGGAACCATTCGTGCAAGTTAATTAAGGACTTAAGTGAAAGACATGGACAAACATCCTCAAGTCATACAAAGTGTAAAGTCCATTAAGTTTCTTATTTGTATTACCATTCTTTTTTCTTTTTTTTTATTTCATTTTTAATAGTTGGTGTTTAATTCTCTCAAGATCAAGTTTCGTGCATGATTGCCTATGAGGACTTACACTATTGATTGGTAGCATATCATGCATCATATCTATGTTATATATCCTTAATTTTACCCAAATATTTTGCTACTCAAGTGGTTGTTGTTATATTTCAGGTATTTGGTAATAAAGAAGAGAAGGAAAGATAAAAAGGACTTAAATGTAAAAAGAAAGGACTTAAATGAAGCATAATGGACCTCTCTGTCATGCACAATGACCCATCTGCAAGAGGGAAGGACCTAGACGTGATCCCGGAGAGACCAAATAACAAACTAAGAAACTCCACACCATCATGAGGAGTATTTTGGCAATTAGATTTGGACCCAGACTATAATAACTGATCCAAGTGTACCCCACATGAATAAATGAAGCACTAAAGAAGATATTCAAAAATGGTTCGTATCCAACAAAAAGTGACCACCAATTGGCAGCTTCATACCGCCAATTGGCGGTCTTTTTTTCTAAGAATCCGACCGAGTTTCTCCCAGATGTGGGTTATGTGTTTATGTCTATTCTGGGAATGTTTCATTAGTCCCACACTGGGGGATTGTCCTCAGTTGTCTTTTCATGTCTATAAATAGAACTATTCTTCCTCTTTTGTAATCTAAGCATTGCTTGGTGGTCATTCTCTCTACTTGGAGTAAAGCCTTGAAGCAAAACTCAAGTGGAGAAGAATGTTGCTTGTAATGTGAGTTATCAATACAATAATTTTTCTTAGTTTGTTCTAATGTTGTCTCGTTTAATGTTTGCATGTTTAGCTTAGTTTTATTCTCTTAATCTTAGTATAATGAGTAGAATGTCTTGTTTTCTCAATACAATTGTTAGCTAAATGTGTAGTGAGTAGTTCCATCCCCCTTTGGGGGTGGAGATGATGTTTATACATGTAATGAAGAATGGGGATGAATGTTATCTTATGCAATATGTGATGAATGTGAATGTATGCTTGTTTGTTTAAAAGGGAATTCTTAACTTGATGGTTTTTGTCATAATCATTAGGTACTTTCAATGCTTGTTTAGGTTCATAATAACCAAGTTATTTATGATCAAGTTAATCAACTTGGTTAGTGATTGGAATGATAGGTTTTGCCACAACCATTTGGTACTTACTATGCATGAAAACACAACCTACATTTGTGCCTTACTGAATGCATCATTCACCACCCTTGGGGGGTTTTCCTCCTGAATTTGATCTTGCTTTGATAGTTACTTAGTTTAGTTTCAATTCCTCATGCTTTCATCTTCCTTGTTTGTTGCTAGAACTTTAGTGTAGCTTAGTTTTGTTTAATCAACTTCTTCTCCCCTTTATTTTTCCACTTGGTTTCCGAAGAATCAGAGTTGCCACACCTCCCTGTGGACTCGGCCCATACTTGCCACCACTTCATCTGGGTCGTGCACTTGCGGTTTAAGCTTAATCAAAATAAGTATCACGTACACCTTCCTCTAAAACTCCACATAGGGTGATTCCTACCACCCGTGTAACGAGAGTTTGGTCGGTGCATCCCAAGTCAGATGACTCGAAAGCATCAGGTACTAAGTTCCCTCAGACCTAATTTCCCGAGTGATAGGAGACGTGCGAGAAGAGAGAACACCCTACTCACCTATTTCTTATCTACATATGAACCAAAACCCCTACACTTAAGGTTTCACAACAGGAGTTTAAGGGTCCCTTACTACGACAAACTTCCTTATACTAACTTGCACGAATTCTTCCACTCACTAGATTAAGGGTAGACTTCTTTATTTATTTGAGTACTGAAATCCTATGATTACACTTCCCCTTAGGGAAAACCAGGATGCATCCTTACAACTAGATAAGACCTAAAGCTAATGTAGTAGATATCCTAATGCATCATGTTCAAGTCAATTCTGGGAGCTTCCTTTTTACTTTGTCTCTCAACAGTCTTGCAAATGCTAAACACACGCAAAACCCACAAAATATTTTATTTCGCAAACACGTGAAGATTTTGAAAGAAATGAAAATTTTAAAGCACTAAGCAAGCAAAATAAGGCAAATCACTCAAGGGTCATGGTATAGTAGATATA
This sequence comes from Triglochin maritima, assembly GCA_963682175.1. Classification (NCBI taxonomy): domain Eukaryota; kingdom Viridiplantae; phylum Streptophyta; class Magnoliopsida; order Alismatales; family Juncaginaceae; genus Triglochin; species Triglochin maritima. The sequence goes on along the minus strand of OY821790.1, from coordinate 10,278,924 downwards.
TCAATGTAAATTGCAGCACACTAACATGACCCTAACAAACACACAAAAGAAAACAAAAAACAAAGTGAAAAAGACTTGACTCCACATATATACAAATGTAAAGCACCCCCCACACACACACTTACTTCATGCATTGTCCTCAATCTATGGAAGCATGATACCACATGTATTTATGCATGAAAAATAAAAGATCTCACCAACGTGAAGTGTAAAAGGAAGTTCATGGTTATGTGGATGGACATATACCCGAATTCCCAAAAACCCGTGAGATACTTAAGAAGATAGACAAGTATGTGAAACAAATGGGGCCCAAATACTCATGGGTTGGGGCTCACAACAATCAATGCTCACTCTTGGAGTCTTCTTTTTTTCAAATATAACTATGTACACAAATAAGTTCATCATGTGTGGCCCCCATCACAAAGTGCACAAGATGCAAGGAGAGGTTCAGGGTTAAGACGCAAGGCCTTTGATTCAAAGGATCAAACTTAAACAGCTCAAACCTCTGCAGAGTGTGGTTGTATTTGAGCAACGGAAGAAGAGTTTCTCCCATTACATTATTGAAGTTATGATCGTCAATCCAAACTCCACAACCAAGAGGCTAGTGCGACGGTGGAACAGGTGGGTCGAGCAACTGCTCGTCCTCGCAGTAATAAGTAGCCATTGAACCCGGACTGTGTTCGACACGAGAAGAGAAAACATCGAGAAATCGACTACCGAGGCAGGATTGACAACACGCCTCGTCAAACGACCACTCTCATCTCGTGCCCACACAAGCATGCACACACACAAACCAAAACTATTTTTTACAACTAAAATAGAATGTGCGTAGAGGAGAAGACGGGAGGACACAGAAGAGAGAATGACTCAGGAGAGAAGGGAAGAAGTCCTTATCCAACGGTAGGTGGGTACAAGTAGAAGCACACAAGCATACAGCTAGAAGAAGCCTAACTACGAGGTCGTTATAGGTCCAAGATCAAGAGATCTCGTCTCTCCTACTATCGATAGAGTGGGCGACGCTGATCAAGCCATGACGGTCGCGACCGGATCACTCTCCTAATGCGCCCAAGATCCTTAGGGCCAATGTCTACTTGATTTTAAAATTAGCCTCTCGATTAGTGTGGTTTTTGGGGTGAAAGAAAGGGTAATGAAATCCCCCACCTTATCTTATATGGGACAGCCCCTCCTTAGTAGCGTTTTGGAGTTTTAATGTAGTAATCAACTCTCCAAAGAAATACTCAACTCACACTTGTTGCAATGCAATTCCTACTAACTAATGCATGTTCATACGAAATGCGTGAATGAGAGTAGGAAATGCGTACCTCACGCCAGTGCTCAGCAACTGAAAGTAAAGCTAAAATAAAAGACAATCTACGTGCCTATGTCAAGTACATGATGCATGACCTAAGCAAGCAAGAATGCCTAATCTTTTGCTCTGAGTTTTAGGGTCCAAGTTGCTTAAAGGGAGATTGATTATTGATCTGGGGGCAAACTAAAGGTCAGAACATGCCAAATTGATCCCCAGACTTCTATATCAGATACATAAACAAGCCAAAGAAATTAGAAGGGAAAAAAAGATTACCAGACCGCTGATTGGCAGTCCAAAGGTCTATGTTCGTATCCCAACTTCTCCAGCTGCCTTCCCTTGAGCGTCAGAGTCTCCTGAAACAAATAAAACTACAAAACAAAAATTAAATCCACCTGAATCATTCAAACCAGAGTCTGGAGTGGCACCTCCCCGGCAACGGCGCCAAAAACTCGTTTGGTAGTTTTAAATTTAGAGCGCAAGTGCACAGCCGTAGGTGAATACGAGGCAAGTATGGGTCGTCCGCAGGGAAGTGAGCAGCCTCTGGTTTAACCGAAATCAGATGGCGAAAAAGAGTAGAAGAGTTGTGGATATGCTAATCTAAGTTACACTAAACTAGTAAGAAGAAACTAACGATGCAAACTCGTTTGATAGTTTTAAATTTAGAGCGCAAGTGCTAATCTAAGTTACAACAACTAACGATGCAAATTAAATCAAAAGAGCCTAAAGTGGAAGTGCAAATCAGGAAGAGGGACCCCTGAGGGGTGGAGTGAGTGTACACATGCAAGAAGATGGTGAAGAATGCAAGCATTAAGCAAAAATGTAGGTTGTATTTTCATGTATAGGATGTGTGTAATGATTATGGCAAAACCTATAAATCCCATTACTAACCTTGTTGACTAACATTAACATACACAAGTTGGATATTTGAGAACCTAAACAAGCATGGGAGATGTCTAAGAGTTATGGCAAAAACCCATCAAGTTACAAGTTCTTTCATAAACAACCAAGCATACATTCATGTTTATCAACACATTTCATACAAAGCATTCATTTCCATTCTCTATTGCATGTATAAAACCTCAACTCCACCCCCAAAGGGGATGAAACTACTCACTATTCATTAAACTAATTATTATCCTAAGAAAGGAAAACATATTAACTAAGTCTACTAAGATTATTGAAATGAAATTAAACTAAGTATGCAAGCAACATAAAAGAAGCAACATAACAAAGAAACTTTTATTTATTTCAGACTCACAATACAAGTAGCATCTCCCCACTTGAGTATTTTCTCCAAGGCTCCACTTCAAGTAGAGGGAATAGCCACCAAGTATGTAGTAGATTACAAGGGAAGATGAGGAGTTATGTTTATAGTCATTAAAAAAGGTAATCAGGGACAATCCCCCGATGTGGGACTAATACATCACCAGACATAGATATAAACCAGCCTAATACATGATCTACCCGAAGCATGTCGGATCCGGAGCCAACCCGACCGCCAATCAGTGGTCCCAGACCACTAATTAGCGGTCTACAGAGTCCGGATCCAGTCTGGATTTTGGGTGGGCTTTGCTGGAGTGATTTCTTCATGTGTGATGCACCAAAGTCGGTTTTTGGAGTTTAGGCCCAAATCGAATTGCTAAAATACTCCTCATGATGATGTGGAGTTTCTTCATTTGCTCATTGGTCCTTTGGGCTTACATTCAGGTCCTTCTCCCTTGCATCTCAGTCCCCAAGTCTCACAACTCAGACTTTTTTCCTGCTTTTAGGTCCTTTTATGCTTCTTCTCCTCAAACCTGTTTGTTCTTGAAACTCAACATAAAACTCATTATGTAGCATTGTTTAGGTTCAAGATAATGGATATAAGACACAAATGAATGCATGAAATGATGTCAATCAATTTTTTTCTATTATCGAAATTCTATGATAAGAAATGAGGGCCTTGACACACAAATTGTAGAGGCCCTAACAACAATCGTTCGAAGCAACAACCATGTAATCAATGAATACGTAGCCCCATATGAATAAAAAACTAACTATTAAGTTACGTTCGTATTCTCATAACTTAAAAAATAACTTACTACAAGACCAAAGGTAGGTTAAATGTATCTTGGGATTCCCAATAACTCCCTTCAAGTGTTCAACTATATATTCATGCACAACTAGCCCCCAAGAGTAGTTCCAAAGCTTGGGTAAATCCTCCACATAGGTACACAACAAGGTGCTACCAACATACAATGTTGATGGAAACAATACGGATGCAAACAAGTGCAATATCAACATTTGTACCACGACGTCAATATCATCATCGAGAAGCAAAGTTGTTAAAACTGGCCAAATCGCTTTCTTTTTTTAACCTTCTGTAGTTCTAAAGTATTGGCTAACTAATTCACTTTCTTTCTTTTTTAAAGAGTATATTGTCACCTTTGTAAGGTAATTCGAGCACCACACTAAATTGAACGCTCGAGAACTCAATCACGATTTCTTCGTTTGAAAATATTGTTGATGTGGTCGTATATGTTGACAATATAATAGTCAGAACTTTTATCCATCGTGAACTCCATATTAAGATGGAATAATAGGGCAAAAGGGGTGTCATCTAAAAGCTTCCAATGCTCGTTCGTCAACTTTCCTGTAATGGACTTCCAATTCTTTACGAATGTTGTTTGGGTAGCATGACAATTGCAACTTTGGTGTAGATCTTGTACCTTTCTTTTTCATTTTTAACCTACAAAAGTAACATTTGAAATTTTCAATTTACATTACAATACACTTGGGTACAATAAATATCACATGAATAAAAAGATCTTAAACCTTCCAAACTGAATGTATTTCTAGGGACAACAGATTCCGGAACACCAAACAATATCTTCTTATTGTGGGACTTCACCACGCGCAATTTCTAGCCAAGCAATGTTTTATCGGTACTCATCTGCGATTTAAGAAAAACATAAATTAAAGCAAAGCTTCCTCCTTTAATTAGTTCTAACAAATCTCTACTTCAACAAGAAATCAACCTCCTTCTCTAGCCACCGATTCCTTCAACATGTCATCACAATAATTATTTATTTAGCTAGCCAAGTGAAAATACACAACTACACTTTTGAACGTGTAAATTCAAAAAAATTCAAAAGAAATCCTCTTAGATTCTTGTTAAGACATCGACATTTATAGGATTTTCTTCTCTACAATATTTGTTCTTGAAGATGGATAGACATTGCCATTCCAACGAATATATATCCAATAAAGAAAGGAAAGGGGAGGCAGGACTAGGTCAGTGGGACTTGTGGGAGGGGGCTGGATGGTGGGACTTGGGTAAGGTCGTTGGAGGAAGAACACGGCGGGGTGGGCAGGAACTGGGGGTCGTCTGTGGTATTTGAGGGAACATGATGAATCGGGTCCTTTTGGTAATAACGTGTTGGGACAAGACATTAGTGGATTAATTGAATCCATGCATCCAAACATGGAGATATTCATCCATTCAAATTTTGGCATACTACAGCGCAACGTGGAATCCGAGAAGAATCTAAGTAGGGTGGCGTAGAATCCAAGCAAGATTTTCGAATATCATGAAAGTTAATGGACTCCACCCAAAGAGTTATGATGCACCAGTGTTGCACGAGTTCTTTTGTGAAATGACCCAGGTCGTTTGGTTAAACGACCCAGGTTGTTTTGTGAAATGACCCAAGTTGTTTCGCGAAACGACCCAAGTTGTAGCATAAAACGTGATTTTTCTTTGTAATGTATTGTTGCTCTATGTCACCATCCCGCAAGAGTATTGTCCCGTCCTGCAAGGGGATTGAGCCTCTACGAGGGTTCTGGATCGTCCCACGATGGGAATGAGTTGTCCCAAGAGAGGACTTACCCGTCTTGGGGTGGTGTGGGGTGGAAATTAGTCATCCCGTGGGGGGAGCCGCGATCTATGTCACCATCTCACGAGTGGATTGTCCCATCCTGCAAGGGGACTGAGCCTTTGCGAGGGTTCTGGGTAGTCCGAGGAGTGGAATGAGTCTTGATTTAAAAAACATTAATTTGCATTATGCTTCAGAAAGTCTTTATCAGGGACGCCCTTTTATCTTAGACATACCTATTAAATTAGTAGAAATATCTTGGATAACTTGGCATCGACCATGCACTTCTCCAATTGAAATATTTGCTATTACATATGACACATGGGATATATTTGGAAAGTAAAGTTACGTGGATATATCAGAATGGAGTAATGAAGAAGAGTGAACATTTTTTTGTGTGGCTAGATATTTCCTACCAAAGTTTGGGTCATTCATGCACATCAGCAATTCAGAATGTCATTCGTGCACTTCAGCAATTCAGCATGTCCTTCATGATGTAAGAAATGACTTCTTACATTTAATGCAAGACGTAGGTGTAGTCCAATTAGATTTTTCGACGACAAAGTAATGCATAGGTGATGTTTAATTATCGACTTGGGTTGAAGAGGGAAGATTATGGAAACATGGATAGCTCAAGCATGTCTAAGGAGATTGATCCAATTCAAGTTCCAATTGGCCCAGTCACAAGGGCCCGTGTAAAGCATTTCAAAGAGGCACTTAATGGGCTAATTCAAGCAACTTGGGTTCAAGTCAATTTGTGGAGGCCCATAGAAGGACTTCACCGTGAATCTCACAAGTGGATTTCCATAACCCAATTGGAGGAATAAATTCAAGGAATTTTCTCAACAGATCCTTAGTTTTCTTTTTGTGTTTTCAACATCTATTTAAGCTAATTTGCTTTTTGAAAGTTTCCTTTTCAGAAGTTTCATTTTCTTTGATAGTTTTCTTTTCGGAAGTTTCCTTTTTAAGAGTTCCTTTTTGGGAGTTTCCTTTTTTGGAACTTTCCTTTTCTAGTTTCCTTGTTAAAAGTTTATTTTCCGAAAGTTTCCTTTTTTGAAAAGTTTCCTTATAATTGTCGACTTTGGTTGAAGAGAGAAGACCACGTAGACTTAAAAAGGACGTTTTCTTTTTTACCATTAGATCAACCTATTTGTTAATTAGTTATGATTAATACTGGGTACTTAAAAGTTTCAAGTCTTCTATACAAAATGAGGTTGCCCAACATAACATTTCTCTACCACTACCAGACTACAATGTCAAGCAGTATGTTAATCCAAATCTTCATTCTTCAGTTACTTATATACGGAAATACCAAAACCAAACATTATACAGAAGCAGGAAAGTGCCAACTTCAGAGGTCTGTGTCCAGGTTATCCATGATGATTTTCATACCAGGCGGAATGTCCACAGTGTCCATGTTATTTCAATTTGTTACCTTATCAATCCCATGAATTAAGCTTGTTATCTTCTTTAAAATTGTGCAACCATAACACATTACAATCAGAAATCGCGTTTGGCACTCAATGGCGTTCTACGCTCCAAAAGGAAACATTACATAAATAGAATACAAAAACACCCTATTGCGTCTAAAAATAATTCCATTTATATTAACTTAGGAAAAAATACATTACAACAAAAATGATTGTTGAACACAAAGAAAACTAAACAAAAAAACCTAGGCTGAAACATCAAACACAGTCGGATAGACCATTTGAATGGGTTTGATGTTGACAACCGGCTCATCCACATCGCAACCACACTCGCTATAAGTGTGCTCTTTTGATTACATCTTCTGCTAGCACGTCCTATTGGAAGGTTGATCCACCTCTGCTCCAATCACCTCTCCGAAGGTGGCTCCCGCTTCATTACGAGCGAAACGGGGAAAATTGTCTTTCAGTTGGTCTACGACCCGCTCCACAACAAAGGAAGCCAGACCCTCCATGTTGTCATCCACTGTCCTCTGCGTTTCAGCCATTCGACCATCTATGGCTACAAACACACCAGTTAGAGATGTGATAACATACTCCTCCGCAATGATGAAATGGTAGCGACGGTGGTCATCCTGAAATAGAAGAAAATGAAAAAAGATGGTCAAATCAACTACAAAGCTGAACATTTTGAGGTCAAATAAGTGACAATCAACGTACGAAACCACGGCTACACTCGAAGAAAACCCTGGGTAGGCCCACTACGCGTCTTGTCCAAAACTTCAACATTGGTAGGTCGTAAAAGTAGAAGAGAACAACGGAAGGACCAAAGATGGGAGAAGAGTAAGAATCCCTAACCACATCATCTAATTATGAGTTGATTTGGTGGTGGTTTTGAAATGAATGTGTTCCAAAAGTTTACTTTTATATGTCAATTGTTATGAATTAAATGTGCAAACATTTTGTTCCTTAATTATTGTACTCGTCTTTTGGAAGTGTTAAGGAAGAGGCTCTTGGTCCTTAACCGTAGAGGTCTAAAAGATAACGGTTTACATAAATCAAAAGTTATTCGCGATCATGGTAATTAACATTGAACATTAATTACCGAGATAAGATTGTCGTGTTGGTCATCGATTATTGTAGCTCTACAAATATTTGACGACACCAGTATATAAAAGAGGAAAATGGTTACTTTTATATATTGAATAGACTTAACAAGTGAAACATTATAGATTTGTGTTATGTGTCATTAATGTTTTCACTTTGTCTTGAATCCTAAGATATGAGACTTATATCTTTTCACATAAGACATGTTTAATTTGATTGTTGTCAAAAGCTATTAATGAGTATAGTGATAAAGGAAATAATTGGTTGCACATGACTTATGCTGGAAGAGATAGTTAGTCAATAGATTATCAATACCCCTCTTCAATTTTAGTGATGATATTGGTGGACCCCTTGATAAAGCAAAATTATAATGTGCACAATGTGACTTGAGTTAAGTTACATATTTATAATTAGTTTAAGAGATCAAGAAATGAGTATATAATACAAAGGTGACACAATTATACTTGGTATATACTCTAAATATCATGAGGCAATTGATAGACACAAGTCATGCACTTACATCTCTAAATGGATCGTGTTTGGTTCGAGTGGAACAAGACATCTATGCTAATTGGGTAACTATAATGTGTAGCTAAATACCTCTTATAGTTTGACATATTGGGTGTTTAATATCGTTGTCAATTTAGCTTAGATCCTCCTATAGGTCACACCACAAAACTAGGAAACAAGAAGCTTGATTTTGTGTTCATATGGTGTATCGGGTTTGGGATACATGTGGTGAATCGACAAAATAAATATGTCGTGAAAATGAAACATAAAGAATCATAAATAAATTCATATAAGATGTATGTATTATGGGGTGTAATTGATTTAACATTACATATGATAATATATTACATAAGATATGAATTTGCTAAAACCGTAAAAGATCAAATTTTGTTGGAGATGAATCCAAAACTTGATAAAGGCAAAAGTTGGACAAAAAGGTCAAACGTTTTCAGAGACCAATCGACCAAAATTCCACAGTAGATGTTACGTGTGTGAACGGTTGACTGGATAGGATGTGTCGGTAGACCGAAATATTCCAGGAGCTCTTTCCTAGATTAATCAGTCGACCGGTAGAAGTCGTGGTTCGACCGAAAATTTCCAGGAACTTCTGCGAATTTTTCTTGGTGGTAATCGGTCGACCGAAATACTCCAGCAGCTCTTTCCTAGATTAATCAGTTGACCGGTAGAAGTCATGGTTCGACCGAAAGTTTCTAGGAATTTCTGTGAATTTTTTTGGTGGTAATCGGTCGACCGACTTAGGACTCAGTCCGACCGAAAACTTCCAATACTCATTTCTCGTGTAGAATCGGTCGACCATTTGTGTGTTCTGTTCGACCGAAATATCACAGTAGCTTTAGGAGTGTGTGATGGGTCGACCTCCGGGTTTCATGGTCCAACCGAAACCACGATTAATTGACAATCGGTCGACCAGTTGGTTAATTTCGGTCGACCGGTTGGTTAATTTCGATCATGGGCTGGATTAATTCCAGTTGTGGTCAAACATTTTTAAGGATGATTATGTGTCAATTTGCAATTGATTTAAAGGATAGAAAAACAAAATATCATGAGTTAATGGGTAGCCCATGATGTGGGTGTTGTGAGAGCCTATAAATAGGTCTCCTCTACCTACTTGTTTAATACGAATGCAAAAATTGTCTCTCCCTAACCTCTCCACTAATCCATCCGAATTTCTCTTAATTATTTTGAGCTTTTGGAGATAAAATCTCAAGGAGCTTTAGAGGGGGTTATTAGCTAGATTCTAAGCTTAATTAGAGATTGAATTGACTAGCTCCTTTCTCTCTAATCTTGTTTAGAGTTTGGTGAAAACTTGGAGGCGAATCGACGAGCGATTAGACGGGCAACGAAACTCCGTATTTTCAAAGATGTTTTAGAGAACATTTGGGTATGATCCTCTCTTTTTTGTTTATTTTAATATATGTAGATTTGCATGATATTGGAATAAACACAAAATAATGTACATGAAATCACTGAATATATGAATATCGATCTTGTATGCATGTATAATTTTTTTAAAATATACACATACATAGGGACACGAAATCCTACAGGTTTATGGTGCCATGCCCAACAATGAGTCCTTATATAGAAGTGGGGGGAGACGGAGTTGAATAATCAAAGGATACTTAATTTTTGTAATTGAAGAGTCACCTGGTCGGTTTAAAATTCAGTGTTCAATGTTAAATAAAGTTGGCTAGTCCCTATGCAGGACACTTGCATCCAGAATGGGACAATATGACAAACTCGTTCCTATAAAGCATAACATACTCGTCCAGAGCGGAACACTTGCGTCCCGAGCGGGACAGACTCATCCCAATGTGGGGCACTTGTGTCCAGAGTGGGACAAACTTGACATACTCATCCTGAGCGTCACACTTGAGTCCTAAGTGGGATAATTGTGTCCCTAGCAGGACACTTATGTCTCGAGTGGGACAGAATCCTGACGTTTGCCTCATAGGACAGGACAAACTCGTCAATGTTAAAGCATCAATGTTAAAAGACCTGTCTAAATTCCTCCTTTCAAAAACATCAATGCATAACCATCGATCATCCAAAATGAAAATGCCTCATGTTGAGGAACCATTCAAAATTACGGGCAAAGTCATGGATAATGACAAAATTGTTACAATGTACTATTTTAGGTTCAACATAAATTAACAAACATCGACCACATCTAATTATCGTTGGCATCAGTTGGGCTGTAGTCTTCAACTGACCACCAACTAAGAAGTCTGAAACTTGGGCTCCGTTCATCATGAGTTGACAACCAACTATGCAGACTATAACAGGGGCATTCGATATTGGAGCCCGAACTAGCTTCCTTGTCAGGTTCATCAGCCATTGGAGCATCTTTTTCGCCTGATTTTACATACACCCACATTTTTATAATTTACAATTTCAATTCAACAAAATTATGAAAGTTCAGCCCATATACGAACTAACCCAAAGACATCAAACATCAATAGACATTGCTTCTGTCGGTCGTTCCTTCAATCTAATTAGTAATTATACATTCATGAATTCGGAACTGTTATTTATATCTAATTAAAGTAAGAAAACCGAGAAACTTCATGCTTACCATAATAGTAACGTAATTGTCGGTTAATTCTTTGCTACTAGGAAGTACTCAAAATTGAAGTTAATAGTGACATGAGAATTGAGAAACATAACAATAAAGGATTCGTGATGCTTAAGTAAGTCCTGGACAATGCACTCATCTAGTGAATTCAAACACTTACACATTTTACGTTTGAATAATTTACATTCCAAACTTTTTTATGATCGAATAACATTGTTTAAAAGAATATAGTCTGCGCGCATAAGCCGTAAAATGATCAACAATGGCCACTCAAAGAAAGCAACATCAATTAAAAAGATTGTCCACCCTTTACGTACCGAAACACAAAAAAGACTAGTAATTAATCTTGTCCAAAAAGGGATTTTAAGCAAAAACTGCCAACAACAGAAACCCATAATTATTAAAGGTTATGCTCCCTGACTCCTTCCCAAAATGGAGCTCCTACATCCTCATCCACTTGCATATCGTCTGGTTTGGGGCCCCCTGACGGCAACCATATGGAAATCCCACAGCCATTGGAGTCTCCTGCAAGCAGACAACCCCATAGTTGTCGCATCGGACCTCAAAGAAGTTAGGGTGCGGCGTCACAGGCGAGTTATCTGGGTGTTTGAAATGGAGTTCAATAAGACAAACAAACGTCAACAACTTTGCACTGAATTTGTAAAGCAAATCTTAGAACCAAGATGTAATGCACAATGTACCCAACATGTATACCAAGGGTTTGTCGCCTGCCAGCCGAGCGACCTACTCCTCCAACGGGCTTGAATTCGACCTAGTTCATTAACCCAACATTGAAGGTTAAAGACGAATTCAAGAAGGAACTCCGCCAGAGAGTGGTTACTTTTCAGGGGACGGGTCAGCATTTCCTCGTACACAAAAACCATGCAACAACGGGCATCCTGCCCAAAAAAATCCAAAACGCATGTTACGGAAACCAAAAAAGGGAAAAAATGAGAAAGACCAAAAAGGGAAAATAACGAAGAAAGATCATCGTGTTTGGAGAAGTCGGGCAAAAAAAATACGAGGGATCGCTCGAGTCAGACGTACCGACTTGCTCGCGCTTAGACTGAAGACCGTAAAAACAATTTGGTGGCTTTATTGGAAGAGGTTTTATGTCGCCATAGTAGAAGCGAGGGGGATTGTTTGGGAAATGGGGAAGATGGAGGAGTTTCAGAATCGTGTTGGTTTCACGCCTCTTCAACTCGGTGGGAATGGTATTTGAGGGTACGTGACGAATGTTTTTTTGGTAATAACACGTTTGGCCAAGACATTAGTAGATTATTTGAATCCATGCATCCCAAGATGGAGAGATTCGTCCATTCAAATTTTGGCATAATACGGGGCAACGTGGAATCCGAGGAGAATCCAAGCAGGGCCGACACAGAATCCAAGAAAGATTTTTGAATATCATGGAAGTTATTGAACACCAAATGAATTGTGACGTACCAGTCTTGCACGAGTGCGTCACAACTTAGTGTTGCACGAGTTCTTTTGTGAAATGACCTAGGTTGTTCAGTTAAACAACCCAGGTTATTTCGTGAAACGACCTAGGAGAAGCCAAAATTTCAAATATCCCGATGCACATCCAAACAGGGCCGACACAGATCCAAGTAGGGACTCCTAGAGATGGACGCCTGATTTCGTATAGGTTCTCACTCAGGACACAAGTGCGCCTCTCGGGACGAAAGTATGTCCCCGCATAGTGTTCAGTTTGTCCATCTTGGAAGAATGGGGCCAGGTTTGGGTCGGGTGAGCATCTGACTGGCTTACATTAGGGTTGGGTGTGAGTCTAAAAACTTAGGCCTGACTGGTGTGAGTCCAACGGGGAAAGGTTTGGGTTGGGTGAGAGTAACTACTAATTATGACTAAATGTGTATAACGAGAAATTAGTAGCTCAACTATCATTTGTAGTTAAGAACAAAATGAAATAATAAAATAACTCATTTTGTCAAACGACCTAGCTCATTTTCAACTCGTTTGTCTTAGTTCAATCCTATCATGTAACAAGTTTGTTTGTCCCGTCTCAATGTTCGTGTGTGAACAACTTAACTTGTTATTAGTTGGTTTGTGATGTTTTAAACTTGTTTCTTAATTCAATTTGAATCTAACAACGGTGCCATAAGATTGTTTCAAAATAGACGATTTTCCCTAACAACACAAATAATTCAAAAATAAAACTTGTAACAAATTCACTTAATTACAAATTAAATTGAACTATATATTAGTGGTCCAACACTCAAAAACAATCATTTGCAATTGGATATGTTGTTAATTAAGTTGTCTCATTTAGACAAGTTTGTTCATGTCTTAGAGAGAAGTAATTTTTTAAGTTGTTAGTTAAGTCGAAATGACCCAGCTCGTTTCGTCGAACGACCCAACTCGTTTAGTGGAACAACCCAGGTTGGTTCGACCGAACAAACTAGCTAGATCGTTTGGTGGAATGACCCAGATCATTTTGACTGAATGACCCAGTTCGTTGGGTCAAACAACCCATGTCTTTTCAACCGAACGACACAGATTGTTTGGTCGAACGGTCCAGGTAATTTGGTGATTTTTACAACTCGTTTATCTTGGTTAAATCCTACCATCTAACAAGTTTCTTTGTCCCATCTCAATGTTAATGTTTGTACAAGTAAACGTGTTAACCTCTAACAAGTTTTCATGTGATGTTTTCAACTTGTTTGTCTTAATTCAATCTTACCATCTAAAAAGTTTGTTTGTCTCGTCTCAATGTGCGTACAAGTTATCTTGTAAAAAAATCACTTAACAAATAAATTGAACTACATATTAATGGTCTAATACTCAAAAGCAATAATCATTTCCAATTGGATATGTTTATAATTAAGTTGTCTCATACTGGACAAGTTCTTTCATATCTCAGAGAGAAGCATATTTATTTATTTTAAAACTAGCGAAGTTGTTAATTAAGTCGAAACGACCCAGCTTGTTTGGCGGAATGACTCATGATATCATGTGGAAGATAGTGTTGCTAAAAAAAATCGGAAGATTAAAGAATAGGACACACCAATCAACCTCAGTTAAGAATTCTGAATATTGGAAACCTGGATTGCGTTGAACCGTTACATCCACTGGTTCGATGGTTACCTGGTTCAACCAAATGTAAACAATTGATCCAGTGATGCCTCCATGATATCATAAATATATTTATACATTAAAAAAAATCTCTAGAAATAGTGAACAAGGAAAAATAGGAGGAAAAAGGATGATTGCTCCAAATACAAAATATCAAAAATAGACAAAAAAGAGAGCTCCTATGATAAATATAGAAGACTAAGCAAAGCCAAAGAAAGAAATACGCAGTGAATCGGTGGTTCAACCACAAATTCTTTGGTTCTGGCAGATAGCTAAAACACCCAATTTTCTACCTCTAATTGGGCTCCATCAAACTAGTTTCCAGTTCAACCGTGCAGTCCGATTTTTTTATAACCATGCGTTTAGCCACCAAGTTAACCAAATAAATATACCAACTTGAATTTCACCTTTTATTGTACTATGTCAACTTCAATTTTGCCTTACTTTATTTATAATTATTATATTGCATTTCAGTTAAGTTCGCAAGTGTGTTCTTCTATTTGCGGTTTTAAAAGCTCAAATGAGACAAATGGAGTATGCTTTAGTAATATAACCAATAAGAACAATATTGTTGACTAAAGTATCCCATATAAGCATGTTTTATTGATATATCATACTTATAACATATACGTGACTAATCAATCAAATAACACCTACTTAACAAATCACTTCAGTAGATTGCGTATGTGAATGTGTTGCTATCTTTTTGTGGTTCTAGTGTTCGTTTTTTTCATTCAAGCAACACTTATATTGACAGAAAATGGCAATTATTGCATACACGATAACAAGCCCTCTTGGTAGGAGAAGACTGTTCGCGGAGATAAATAGCTTCATTGCAATCTTCATTCTTGTCGGTCAGCTAAGTTTGACGGTATGTTTAGTTTTTGAATATTTTTTTGGAATTCATTTTGGCTGCGTTTGGTTGTCCTATGGAATTTTCAAGTGATGGAATTTACTAATCTAAATCTGAAATTTATAAATTGAGTAATTTGTATTTATCTTAGTTGGGTAGTCATGTTCTTTTAATATAATGGTTATTAACAAGGAAGCTCGGATACAAACATGGGACATGGATAGGACACGACATGGGTACAGGGATATTGTAATATCCTAAACCTTATTTAACTTGGTTAATTGCTTTTAGGTGCCTAATTTGGTGGATTAAGATGGAGGGCTGGGATTGCTTGGGGGAAATGAGGTGGATGGTGGAGATTGAAGAGATGAGTATATGCATTGGTGAGTGGTTTTCTCTCTCTCTCTCTCTCTCTCTCTCTCGTATTCTCTCTTTCTCCCGCTCAAACCCTCTCCCTTTCTCTGATCAGATCTTTAGTTTTCAGAAGGCGAGGCGAAGCTCGGACGTTCTCCGGAGAGGAATAGATCGTTGCTCGGTTGGAGTTCGACGGAGAAGGTGTTTGGTGGGGAGAAGCTCGCCGTTGGGTCTTCGAGGGCTTCTTCAAGTCTTCAAGGTATGTCAAGCTTTACTTTAATGCTCACTTATGCCTTGGTGAGTGTTGGAGTGGTCAACGGTAGGCCGGATGGCTCGTTGGACCGTGCAACTGCGTTTTGCACTGTAAACGGTCGATCGGTGGCATGGTTCGGTCAACCGGTCGTAGAGTAAATTGGGTGAAATCCCTTGTACCGGTCGAACGATACCTTGGTGGTGGTCGAGCGGTAGTACATTTTGAGCGAGGGTTGGAGACTCTGGGTGTTTTCGGCCGAACGGGACCCCTTTGCCGGTCGACCGAAAGTACTGTTGTATGTCGGTTGAGGCGTTGACCATCCAAACGGTCGACCGCCTAATTGACTCGTTCGACCGACGAATTAAAATAACTTAAAGTTTGTTCGACCGCGAGATGGTTCGGTCGACCGGAGTTTTCTGATGGATTTGGATTTGGTACTGGCCTTTTTCGGTCGACCGGTGATCGCGTGTGGTTCGACCGTTGGTGCTTTTTACTGTGGAGTGAGTTTTCACTGGTCGAATTCGGTCGAACGGGACCCCTTTGCCGTTCGACCGGTTGACAGTTTTGTTGGTTGGGCCAGTCCTATGGATAGGATTCGGTCGACCGGTTGTGAGGTTTTGTTCGACCGTTTGGTACGGTTTTTGAGTGTTTTTGTGTTGTGAATCCAGCTCGAGATGGCAACGGATCTCCGGCCCTAGAGGGGTGACCGGTGCCGGCCTGAGAGTGGTTCATGAGTGTTGTCGGGCCTGACCAAGAAGGCAACGGATCTTCGGCCCTAGAGGGGTGACCGGTGCCGGCCTGAGGGTGGTTCGTGTGTGGGGCCAGCTCAAGATGGCAACGGATCTCCAGCCCTAGAGGGGTGACGGTGCCGGCCTGAGAGTGGTCTTCTGGAGCAGCTCAAGATGGCAGCGGTACAGACGATACCGACCTGAGAGTGATCCAGTGTGTTGGTCGAGGATGTTTCCCGCTGTGGTGCCTGGGGCACGTGTGTTGTAGCCGAGGGTGTTTCCGGCTGTGGTGCCTGGGGCACGTGTGAGGGTTGGGCTAGAGGACCCGCGAGACCCGTCACTGTTTGGTGTCTACTGTGGTAGGGAGAGAGTTCCCGGGGGCCCAGTGAGACGTTGATTGTTTATTGCATTCCATACCATACATGCTTTAGATGTCTAGTTCATTATTGTGATAGAAGTTTGGCATACGGGGTTTCCTCATGGGAAACTCAGGCATATTCATGTTTTATGTCAGGTCGTGAGCGGCGTGTAGGAGGTGGCGACTGAGGAGTGCTTTCGGGGCCAAATCTTGCTTTCCTTGTTTTGAGTTCCGAGTGATTACCTGTATATTTTCCTTGTCTTTTGTTGTAATCACACTTTTGTAAAACTCTCAGATATATATATTGTATATGTATGTTGGTGCACCAGTTGTCCATTTTCTTCGGTAATATCCTCGTGTTGTGTTTTATAAAAATTTAAATTTCTTCCGCTTTCGAGGATGTTACAGATACAAATCTTTTCCACAAACTAGGACACCACAAGAAACGAAGATGACTATTAAAACATTATTTATTAATTATGTATAGCACGTAACCGAAGTTTCTAAACAATAATATGAATTGTTCTTGGGTAATATGATTACATTGTCCTCGTATAATAATCACTTATTGGAATGAAAAAAAAAACTTGTTGAAATGAACGTGAATTCGATGCACAACTTGGTATATCTCGCCAATTTCACGCATCTCTTTGTTCAAATCATCAAACCCTTTCATTTGCGATCCGTACATACAACTCACATGGTAGATCAGATCCAATGGTCGAATTTTTTAGTACATTGGTTGGATTATGAGAAACACGAACGAACTTAAAACAATTTTTAGATTCCCTGAATTAATTATTTTTATGATTATGTGATATATCATTGTTACTACTCAATTTATGTGTCATTCTTGTGCAGGGCCATGCTAATATTCTCTGTATGCTAATCATTACGTGTTATCATTTTTACTACTATTGTGATGGCCCTTCAATTAATTTTTTGTCTTGTGGTCAATGGTCATTTCTTGCATTCTTTATTAGTGTTTAAACATCACTCACATTTGCAGGGCCGCATTCTTACTACTGCTGGAATAACTATTGCTCTTTGTTCAGCTCCTTTGATTGCATCGTCAAGTATGATCATGCTTGCACTGTGGCCAACATGGATTGCTGTAGCCATCACTGAGACTCTTCGAAAGGTTTCTCTTTTATACCCTTGTGAAAATGATTCATCTGGGCATTGGACTTTCGTCCCTATACTAAATTTGTCATGCGTTTAATGGACATGACGCAGTTGGTCATTTCATTAGTTTTGTTATTAGGGCTTATATCACGTCACATCTTCGTTTTTAGTCATTTTACAGCACTCAGGTCATCTCCCATGACCCAATTAAACATGTGTATGGTATTAAGTCATATTCATATGGCTATTTTCCATCTGAAGTCAGAGGGAATTGCCACGATTTCTATGTATTTGTCAACCTTGACCATACCTTTTCCTTCCCTTCGGGGAGAAGTAAGATCATGTAGCATTATGATTAATGTAACTCAAATACCCAATCTTTCATGTTGCTCTCGCAGAACAAAAAGTAGAAATAATTGTGTAGACAGGTCAACCGTCTTGAACAGAAATGTACATATGATCTTGTTCTTTACCGAGAAAAGACAAGGGATCATGGCCTTATTAATTCCTGCAGTCTTCCCCCTAATAGCCTCTTTTGGTACCTTGTAATCTTGTATATAGCGTCGTGGGCTAAGGGATTTTGGATGACCACTTGAGGCATTTCAATGACTAGGAAATAATAAATTTCGGTAACTCATTTAACTGCACAATGGTCACTCGCTAGAACCATCTTAGGAACATTAGCATATAAACTTTGAATTTTCGTCTCTAGGTCTTAAAAGTCATCACATTTTTTCAATCGAAGTATTACATGCTACAATACGATGTCCTACTTTAACAGTGCATTCACTGACTTGGACTAAATTTGGCGACCATGTATTTCTAGGTTTGAAAGAAACTAGCGTTTCATACAGCTGTTACAAGTTAAAACACGCACTGACGCAAGGCATCCTAAAATGTGGATATATCCGTTACCTGCATCTGTTTTTCTATGCGTTTGTGTCCCTATTTCCATGCGCCAGCACATGAATGTAACTGCAATAATACAAGGATACTTACTACATAACTTTTTAGTAGTTTTGCTATCGTTCTTTACCATTGAACACTCACAAGAGCATATCACTTCTGTTATGGATATGGACAGCTCATAAACATAAATCCTTTAGAGGGGTCATACCAAGAGAATTTGCTACCTAATAACCCAATCTAACATTAGTTATTTTGATTAAACAGTTATTTTGATTAAACAATATTTGACAGGGTTAATTGAGTTCATAGTTACTTCGAGCTGTTTTGTGGTTTGATCAATGTCATGCTTCTTGATGAATCCTAAACGTGTTACAATATATTCTTCCTGAGTACATTCCCAAACCAGAATGTTGCTAATGGCTTTTTTGCTGATGGTTATTGAGACTATGTTAATAGTACCTTGCATTGATGGGACTTGCAGGTGGTTACATACGTTGTAACAAGACCTGGGAGAGAGCTTCTGTTTACAGTTGTCTCTGAAGATGAGAAGTACAAAGCTAAGGTTATATAACTTCCATACCAATTTTTTCTCCTCCAAATGGAAAATTAAAGAAATTTTTTAATATAAAAAGAGATTAAAGCAATTCTCCCTGTCAAGAATTGCATCACATGTTTCCTAAAAAACCTATTTATATAGAATGCTGAAAAAATTCCCAAATATTTCTCTATTTGTGTGCCTTTATCTCAAAATTGGTGTAGCAGAAGTCCGTGTTCCCAATTTTTGTTGATGGAAGGCCGTAAAAAAAAAGTTGCTGCTGCAGGTCTGTATAGATGTTATTGTGCAAAGGCTTGGTGATGCCACAGCAGCTGGAATCTACAAACTTCTATTTGGTAGCCATGACAAGAGGGCATCCATAATACCTCTATTTGCTTTCCCAGTTAAGAACATTTCAGTGCCCTGGTTATGATCTTAGAGGGATCCGCTACACACACAGAGAAATAGATAGAGAGATCCGCTACCATTCAAACGAGTTGACATCAATTTACACTCGTTAATAACTTGATATTTAAACTCCAAATAGAAACAGGAACCGTGGATCTTGATTTATGACTCATTTTAAGTAAGTCTAAAATCAAAAGTTTTGGAATCATTTGATATATGATCAAGAGACCGGGTCTTTTAACGATTGTACTGCATTCAGTTTTGCAATTTTGAGCTTATATCAAATGACTTCCAATTTTTTTGATTTTGACATACATAGATCAAGATTTTGGGTCCGGATTTTTTATTCGAAGTTAAAATTTCAAATTATTAACAAGAGTAAATTGATGTCAACTTATCTTAAGGGTAAAAGATCCCTCATATATATATTATTATGTATGCTGCATAGTTAAAACATAATTTTTAATTCTTAAGTATTTGTATCCAGGTGCTCATGTAATTTCGGAACTGCTAAAGTGATGCACAATTGATTGTCTTTCATGAAAAATAAACATGAAGCTTAAAATTGACTGTAATGTGTGTCACTGCTACGTTGCAAATTGCACGATTGTTAATCTTCGGAATGAGACAAATTTCCTAAATGGTATTAGACTCATGATTCTGACAATGTCTTTTGAAGGGTTATTAATTTGTTGTATAATTTTGTGTTTTAATGATAGTACTAATCTTAACCTTTTGTGTTTTTCTTTGGCTACAGTTATGTTTCTTATGGTTGGCAACGGCATTACATGTGGGAAAAAGACAAGTAAACCTTGCTAAGATTCAAAACACTTTTTTCTCATGAGAGCGACAAAACAAGGTAACTAACCAGCAATCTCACACGACATGATATTTCTATGGAACGGTATAAGTTGAGCATTTTACAGTAAAATGTTTCAATAAGATTGTACAGTTAACTTGATGGGCATCAAAGATAGGGCACCACAAGAAGCTTCACACCTTAAAAACATGTTTGTTAAGGGAGGGACTAATGAAACTTTAAACCCAAGACACAATCAATTTTTCCCAAGTGACCCTCATATGATTTGCATTCGCTATGAGAATACACCATTCGCTATGAGAATACATCAAGTTAGTGTTGATCCCAAACGTATGATCGTTCTCACACATCTCACATGCGGGTTGAGGTGGTTCCCTGATACCATAATCCCAAATTTGGTTGTAGACTACATATATATTTACATATTGTTAGACTAGGAATCCAAAACAGAAACAATATTAGATTTTGTTGGTGCAACATCTCTACCCAGTCAAAACATGGGAATAATTAAGGGGGTTTTGTTTGGGTGTCACTCCAAAACAACTAATTCCAATTTATGTCATCATTGCACAAGTATTTGTCGTAATGTCATTATGCTAATGTCATTTTGACAATGGGTCCCACGCCAACCAAGCCAAATTGTTGCTTTTTCTGTTTTTGTAAATTGCAACCAGCCCCCCGAAATACTAGTATTTTGCAAACCAACCAAAATTTTGTCAAATTTATGATTGGAACTTCAAAGTGATAAGAGAATGACCTAACTCTTGTAACATTATGTGATTAGATTTACTAAGCATAATTACCGAATGCTTTTGAGGCTAAAGAAAGGATAGAAAGAAAACCAAAACGCATACTAAACAACTTTCCTTCATGTTTCCCCTTATTAAGCCACTTGCATGTAACAAAATGACATTCCAATAGAAATGTCATTTCTCTTCTAAACAACTTTTTTTCAACACAGAGCACATAGAAATTCTCATGTCACTATTAACAACTTCTAAACAACTTTTTCACCTCTGTAGCACTGATACAGTCACTTAATTCTGCCATAATGGCTCAAGTGTTGTATTAAGATTCCATAATATACATTGATCCAATCTTTCAATCAGCAACCGTACTCTTATCTTTATACAAATCTGAAGTAAGTGCACCAAGTGTTTGCAGAACTCGCAAGATAGCAGCACCAGCCATGGTTGCAGCAGTTAGTCCTAGCGCTTCCATACTCCTTAAGGTTATCAACACATTTGGCAGGAAAACTAAAGCCACATGCCAAATTTGCAAGCTCTGCCACAAACCCTGTAACGCCCCTAATCCGCACTCGGGACACAGCAACGAGTACAACACTAAAAGGAAGCGAAAAATGGACATTAACTGTAATAACCAACATATATGATAAGGTAAAGTCAAGGTACAATGCGGAAGGAAAATACGAGCAATCTGAAACCTACTACACAACTACTAAGAGGAGTAGGAAAAATACATGACAACTGAGCTCAACAGATCCAGTCCACGCGTCCCAAGCCCAAGTCTCCTCCGAGCACCTACCACGTCCCACCTGCACACGAACCGACACGCCTGAGTCTTAAATCAAGACCCAGTACACCACCCCAACCCGACACTGAACAAGGTCTAGTCGCCCCTGACGACTCACACTGGTCTCGTGTTCCAAGGCGGTCACGCGCCCAGCGAGGCCGAGCGTGCACCTCGAACCCCACCGCGCATCCAACCCACAAGACGACACTCAACCCGCTCTCACGGCAGAACTGTCACACGCCCCAAGGCAACCACGCGCCTAGCGAGGCCGAGCGTGCACCCTCGACAAGACCGCGCATCCGGCCCACAAGGCAACGCCCTACTCCAACCACGCGCCCGAGCTCGTGAGCAACGCTCTCGAACGGTCACTCGTCACAACGCTAGTGAGCTGACCAGTTCCGCATTCGACTTCGGAAGCCGACCACACGCCCAAGCCCGTGAGCAACGCTCCCTAACGGTCACTCGCCACAACGTGGGTGGGCCCTTCCGAACCGCAACAACAAGGGGGGAAACCGACTCCGGGAATCCAACCACAACGCCCGAGCCCGTGAGCAACGCTCCCTAACGGTTACTCGCAACAACGCTAGTAAACCATCCTGGACCGCCCCAACAAGGGAACACCCTACATCTAGTCATACGTGCCTCACATGTCAACCCCACTACTCGACCACACGTCCGAGTTCACGAGCAACGCTCCAGCAACCACTTACAGCAACGTGGGTGGACAAACGGTTCCAAGAACCTCTCACACGAACCTAAGGCATGGGTAAACACAATTTTCCCCCGACCTATGGGTCACACAACCCCCAACAAGGCATAAAGCAATAAAGAATGAACAAGACTATAAAATCATGTAAGCAACGTAGTGAAACTATAGGTCTAAGTCCACAAATCAAAGTACAAGGGTATAAGTGTAATTTGCCTAAAATTTCCTTATATTTCACAATTCCCAAAAGTTTAGGGGAAACCAATAAATTACCCAATTATAATTCCTGAATTCAAATGCACTAGAATTCAAAGTTTTCCAGCAATTAAACCAATTGTTAATCAATTAAACCAATACAATTAAATCTAGGGTTTATTCTGCAATTAATCAAATTATTGACTATTCAATTAAATACTCATAAATTTAGAGTTTATTCAGCAACTTTCCCAATTACTAACATAGTTAACCAAAACCATAAAATGCAAGGTTTTTCTGCAATTAACCCAATCTTTAATAAACCCACCCAATTACAACTAACATGCATAAACTATATGCAAATTTCCGAACTCTTTCTCCTTCCATCGCCCAACCCACAAAATCCAACCCGCCAGCCGCCGGACGTCGCTTCTCCGGCCACGCCGTCAGCGCCGAACGGTCGGGCGCAGCTGCACCAGCCGATGCCCACCATCCCCGCATGGTGGCGTGACTCATCCAGCCGCACGAGCGGCTCAAATCTCGTGTGCGGCTGCCCGCCGGCACAACTCCGACCGGTTGCTCGTGGCGCCAACCCACGTGCAACTCCTCTTCCAACCTCCCCAACGTCCTTAACGCTACACACGAGGGAGAGATGGCGTACCTCACGAGAAGAAGAAGACCGGAGAAGAGGACGATTCCTCTTCGCGTCTACACGCGGTCGCCGGATCTCCTTGCCGTCGGTGTCGTCGTCGTCGTCGCTGTTGGAGGAGGAAGAAGTGGGTTGGGGTTAGGGTTAGGGATTTGGGAAAGAGAGGTGAGAGGGAGAGAAAGAGAAAGTGAAGGGTTGGGTTGAGTTTATTATAAACCCAGTTCATGGATTATATGTATGCATACACACTACAAAGCAACCAAATGCAACCATCAAACCATGAACCTAAACTTGTAACTAAACACTTCAAAAGAAAGACAACATAAACTTGTAAGTATATGCAACATCAACCAGCCAACATAAACACGAACTCCAGCAACATTTCTGAAATTTTTGCATTTAAAAAACAATCTGCATTTCAACACAAAATATTTCTGCATTTCATCATCAAATATTTCTGCATTTCCACATCACGCAACAAAAAAACAAAAAGAAATGAGTGTCTTATTCATCTTTGACAAAAAAAAGCAATCCTAAGGTCTAAATAATGCTTCCACTGCTTCAACATTATTGTAACCCGAGTCTATATTTGGTAGTTTCTTTGC